>OU343219.1:45904178-46010823 GCA_910596185.1 Chrysanthemum makinoi
AATACTCATATATATCCAAAATAACAATTTAATTTATTGTTATAATTTTCACCTATTGCCTAAATGATAAATAAATAACAATTACATTTTACCTTATATCAAATCCTTTGCTTTTTCTTTTGGATTCCCTCACTCGTTTTTCTGAACTAAATATTATCCCAACAAAATATCATTTAAAGGAGTACCATTGATGGTTTATAAAAGGAGACAAGATAATTGAAACTACAAGAAATTCAAGCTTTGCAGATAAGTCAATTACATATTCGTTTAGTCAAAAGTCTATGAGATGATAACATGGATACATTAAAAACCCTTTAAACTATTGGAATCACTTAATTAGTTATTGGGTTACCCTATGATATTCAATGAAAAATTCAAATTATTATGTAAGGACAAAACTACAAGACGTTTGAAGTTAAAATAACAATTAAAAAAACCCAGTTAAAAGAAATACTACATGGATGTGATTCAATGGGAAAAAAAGAGTTGAAACATGAAAAGATTAGTTAGGATATAAGGGTAAAAAGGTAATTGACTTTCTTGTTTAACAATTAGATAATAGTTAAAACTAATAAACTATATCAAATTGCTATTTTGGATATACATGAGCATTATAAGGTTTTCAAAGGATATTAACGTAATTTGCATTTTTACAAGGATATTGGTGTAATTATGAAGTTTTGTAAGGATATAAATGAAATTCTCTCTAAAAACTATAAGATCAATGCAGTTTTAAACGTATAAGGGACGAATGTTGCAATTAGTGAGAAATCATGGGGACCATCCATATAATTTACTCAAAACAAAATAAAATTCCCCTTTGTTTTTGTTTGTTTGGGGTTACTTCCTTTGTGTGAGTTAGCTCGATGTGATAGTTGTAAATGTAAAATTAAAATTGACACGATTTACTTCCTTTCTTTCTTTCTTCCTTGCTTAATTGGTTTAAGATCTTGAAATTGATTGAATGTAAAAAGAAGTCGAAATTTGATTCGCATTTTAGAAGAGAGGATTTGGATAAAGACCGCAGAATAAGGTTACTTTACTCTTTTCGTTTTGTAGAAACAACTTGTTAATTCGATTGTTGACTGGTCTAGGATTTAATAATTTATTTATATCATTTTTGATCCCACTTAATTTTGATCTGTTGTTAGGATACATTCTAGTAATTCGAAATCATTAATTTCGTTAGCCTAGTGTATATAATCAATATAAAAGTTTATTTAGGTTGAAAGTTGTGCATCACTCACTTCCTAGGACATTGTCTAGGTCAAGAGAGGGGGCGGTTCAGGGTTACTTACACGCCTTTGGCTCTTATAGTTTATGGTGGTCAGGTTAATACTTTTAGTAATCCCAGAAAAAAAGTGAGTTTCATCATTTTCACGTTGGTCAAGATGTCCTATTTTGCATATTGCAAACAGAAATGAAATTTTCGAGTACAGACTTTATGCAGTTTCATGTTGTTCTAGAAATGTTTGTCAATGATATCTTATATAATGACAACATCGGTGACTTTTTTTATAACATACCCAATTTTATCAATGAATTGCAGCAATCACAATCAACTAGTAGTTACCTTTATCCCAAACCATTTTTATAAGAATTTGTGAGATGTTGCAATTTTCGTAAAATAACTTGAAGTGAAAACTGCACAATTCGGCTAAGAAGTTATAAATGAGCCTATTTTATAGAAGATGGCGATATGATAGTGAAAGTCAAAATTAATCTTGGTCTTTTATACATACAAAAGGCGTAGTGGTTGATTGCTAATGGACTGGCAAATGAAATTGTTATGTTGCTCGTGGCATGTGCTGGATGAGGCTAGTAATAGTTTTGATATAATTTTTGAACTTGATCCCTGTATGAAAACGAGGAGGCATGATGGGGAGACAATGCCTTGGTAATGATTACTGGTCCAATATTTTTTTAATTTTTTAAGTGAAAGCAATATGGTCTTAGAACTTACAATTTCGTCCACACCTTCTGATAGTTCCTTAGAGTAATCCTTCGATAGCAAGTGATAATGATACCAACCTAAAGAGTTTTGCACGGGTTAGTGCTCTCTGGTCTCTACCCATGTACAGTTGAGCCAGGTGTGATCTCACTTTCGAGGTTAAACTAGACAAGAAATCTATATTTAGTCAAGCGTTTAGCTGCATATCTAATTGTTATTCACATTCTAGTAATTTACATTTGATTGTCGATATTTATTTATTTATTTATTGGTAACCGTGATTTCCGACCTTTTTGGCCGACTAATCCACGGGGTTTGAACCCACCGCCACATAGACTCAAACCAGGTAAAGCCCTCCCTTTTTAGGAGGTTGGCGTGGCCACTTAAAGTTGTTTGCACCTACCAGGAATTGAACTTGAGACCTCACACATTTTAGAGTGATAGTCACAAGCCCTTTTACCACTAGGCCACCGTTAAATGTTTATTTATTTATTTATTTTTGCGTCATGTAAGAAGGGTTAACAGGCTTGGGTTCTCTCCTATAATATTATGAATAACAAATGTATTAAATATGACTACTAGTTCGATGATTTTGGGAGGTTGTAAGATGTGAATATGCTTGAGCCACTTTTGACTTGTTTGACCCATTTGACTTGGAGATAATGCAACCCTAGTCTACCCTATGTTAAATAGATGAGTCAAAACTGTTACATCTAGACCGAATACAAAATAACGCCGCTTACTATGTATACAAAATTACTGTGTTAGATAGATGTGAATAGTCTCTCATTCTTCTTGTATGTCTTTGATCTCTGATTGAATCCTATCTATGTTTACAAATTACAATCCTAAGAAGATTATAGGACTATACTTTGACAAAAATGAACAATTTAACCATGCATCTGGGTCATGTTTCTTATGATAATATATATTATTTAATTGCAGATATGGCAGCACGCTGATCAGAACCACACTGGCTTCCTTGGCCGTCAGGAATTCTATAACGCTCTTAAGCTTGTAACTGTTGCACAAAGTAAACGAGAACTAACACCAGATATATTAAAGGCGACATTATATGGACCTGCTTCATCTAAAATCCCTGCTCCCCAAATTAATCTTGCAGCTCTGCCTCCAGCTCAACTGAATGCATTGGGACCATGTCCTCCTACACAGCAGCCTGGGGTTGTTACTTCAATGCAAACTCAAAATTCGGCATAAGATCACAGGGGCCTCCTAATTGAGTGGCTCCTCTTTCAGTTGCTCAACCTTCTGCACAGTCTTTTGCACCTCAAGAAAATCAGTCAATGAGGCCGCCACCTCAGATCGGTCCCCTTCCATCACAGGGTGTTGGTGGTCCTAGTTTTCCAGCAGGTGGCCGGTCCTGGTCTATCAAACTCGAATGTCTCAGGTGATTGGCTTGGGGGCAGAGGTGTTGGGGCTGTTGTCCCAAATATCTCTTGATCGATTATGTAAGTTGCAAAGTGATTGAATAAGTAAATTGTATTATTGTTCTAACATTGTAACCGTTGCATTTACATATGTATATATAGATTATGAACCGGTATGCATGAACCGACATAACCCTTCTTGGTTTCTACAGAAATAACTGCCAAGTAGTTATTTACTTTTGTTTTAACATGTCTGGTCCTTGGCGTTTAAATACTAAACATAATAAGTAATGAATAAAGATTATCGGGTCACAGGGGCTACTGTACCAAAACCCCAAGAGCCACTATCATCCTCATCTTTCGCAACTCCTAGACCATTTGTTGGAGGAAATGGAATTGCTTCTGCCCCTATGTTTGGTGGTGATTTGTTTTCTGCTTCCCAATCTATTTCCAAACAGTCATCATCCTCAACGCCAACACAAACTGCAAGCATTCCACCCGTTTCTGCTGCAACTGTTCCTGTAACTTCTGAGCCCAGACTCCAGCCAAGATAGACCCACTTGGTGCATTGAATGCTTTTACAAGGCAACCGACAGGTGCTGCAGTACAGTCAGCGGGGCCATCTCTACCAAGACCAAATTAACAGGCCACGTCTCAAAATGCTAAATTTGGATATCAGGAAGAGAGAACACAAGTCCCAAATACAGAAAGAACACAAGTTCCCAACACATCACTACCTCAGTGGCTAAAAATGACGCGGGCTAGTATTAACAAGTATATGAAAGTTTTCATGGAAGTTGACTGTGACAGAGATGGGAAAATCACTGGTGATCTGGCTCGTAGCTTATTTTTAAGTTGGAGACTACCAAGAGGTAAATACTCTTTGTTGGATTTCTCATAAGATCAAATGCACTTTTACTTTACTAGCCGGATACCCGCGCACAGCGGCGGCGAAAAGTATAGTTATATGTGTTTGCTTACCTGTTTATGAGTTAGTTGTAAGTGTTTGTTTGGGTTACCCGTAGCTTTCCCGCGACATCATTATTTCCCCATATAGAAATACCCTTGCAATCTCTTACGCGTCAAACACTCTCCCAAAAGTATATGATTTTGACGAATCAAGATTATATTGATTGAAATAAATGAAATAAAGGTTAAAGTTGTAAAAATATGAATTAAAATAAAATAAACCCACTAGAAATATAAAAACTAAAAACTCATTAAAATATATCAAAATGGATGTTGAATTAAAGAGCATAAAATTTTAGAAAATATGGTGAAATTAGATTATAAAAAAAATAAGTAGATAAAAAGATATTTTTATTTGAAAATAAAGATGAATTTTTAGTTGAGAAGTGACACATGTCATTTTATAATTGGAGCTCCTTATCTTAATTTTTAGTGGTTAGGAGTTAGGCTTGGAGTTTGTTAGAAGTTAGGCTTGGAGTTTGTTAAGAAGTGACACATGTCATCTCATGATTGGAGCTCCTTATCTTAATTTTTGGTTAGGAGTTAGGCTTGGAATGAGGTTTGAATTTTTAAGCCTTCTAATTTTAGAAGGCCTAAATGCATTATAAAGTAGTATAGATTTAGATAGTTCATGCCACATTAAGACATTTTCATTTGTTATTGTACTTATTAACTTATGCAGTCATGATCCAATGTATGATCACTGACTGCACAGACTTCTAGTTAAGGCTGCAAGCCACTTAGACCTTAGATAGGCCACATGGTTGGTCGTTTAGACAGTTAGATATGAAGGCAGTTATGACAGTTATTTGACTGTTATGACAGTTATTGTTAAAGGGTATAACTGTTGGTTCAAATGAACCAACACATCCTTTCCTGTCATGCCTTTTCACATACTATAAATAGGTTGTAATTAACAGTTATTTGATATCGATACAGTTAATTTTCTTGTTAACTTTTCCCTCCTTTTTCATTTTACTCTGCACTATTTTCTGCACAGAATACTGCACTTATTTTCACTCAAATCTCACTGCACAAATGGCACACTATCACAAACAAACTGAGACAAAATGGTCTAGACAAACTTACCCCTCTAGTGAAATGTCTTTCCATAATAGATTTCCTAATTACACGGCAAGACGTAATGTTCTTATTATTCTTCGACAGAAATTCTGAAACAGGTGTGGGACTTGTCTGATCAAGATAATGACAGCATGCTTTCCATGAGGGAGTTCTGTATCTATCTGATGGAGCGTTCTGAGAAGGCCAGAATCTTCCACCAACACTTCCTAGTAATGTCTTGCTTGATGAAACTCTGCTGTCTCTCACGGGTCCACCCAATCCTTCTTACCGACCTGCTGGTTGGGGAGCTAATCCTGGTATACCTCTATACATCATGTAGACATATATTTTTAGAGTTGCAAAATGGGGGGTCGGGTGGCTCGAGACGTGTCAAAACGGGTTCGGTTGAAACATGGTAATTTTAGTAAGGGTCGAAACACGCCGGGTTGAGTTGTCGGGATGACACACAAGCATTTTCATAGATATGCTGGTTGGTGATGTACTCCTGGTTGGTAAACAATGATTAGGTAACTATTGTTTTACGCTACAGAAATAAATTTTGAAGTTGCAATAATTTGATAAAAAACTCTCAAAACTTATAATTTGTGATAAAAATCTTTAAATATTTAAATCTTTGATAAAAACCTTCAAACTTTCACTTTTTTTAATAAAACCCTTTAACTTCTGAAAAATCTAAATAAAACCGTGTTGAGATTTTTGACGTGGTGATGTCTGATGAGTAACCACTTACCTGCTGTCAATGCCAAATTTTAACTTGCACTGAGCCACTGATGTTCTTTAAGCTTTTGAGACTTTTTATACTGGAAACAAAGTTGGGTACTGATTATGCAATCAACACTTCCTGATATTACATTTCCCTTGTGCCATAACGAACTTTCAGTGATTCATCTCTTAAGCAGGGATCAAGTGGAGACACATTAATTGTTCACTCCTTCACTTAATATATAAAATGAAATTATTTGTAGACGATGTGAACACATGAAAATGTAAACCAAATACTATCATTACTGATACTGCTACTTTCCAAAATGAGTAGCTCTATCGCTTTATTGATCAAGACAACCTGTTCTGAATGTTATCGAACCTTTTTTCTTTTGGTTCTGCCCCCCAGCAGCCAGGGATGCCTGACGGCCAACGTTGCATGCTAGTATGAGGCCTCCCATGCCTGGTGGCCAACTTACGCAATATAATCAGCCGAAAGGACCGAAACTCTCCATGATAACTCATGCACATCAGCTCAGTAATGGTGATCAAAATACTTCTCTTGCAGTTGCTCTTGAGACTACCGAAGCAAAAAAAGTGGTAAATTTTTTTTGTTCCTGATTGATTTGGAATTCTAATTTCATGTATGAACAGAAGATGCTTTATCTGGGTTATAATTATTATAGGTGCCTTACTTTGGATATAAATCAGTTAATTTCATGTAAACAGATTGACATGATTGTATCGTGTCAAATCACTCATACATAGGTAAACTAGATTGGTAATTAAGATAATATAATACCTAATGAATGCCAAACAGCTGTGATTTACAGTCTAATATAGCCATGGCATATATTTCTAACAGTTCATTTTATAGGGGAGGGGTCGAGGGGTGGTAGTGGGATCACGAAGTTGATGGACTAATGCAGTCATAGCTCTTTCCAATTGTCTTCCCTCAGATCATTGATTAGCTTTGAAAAATCGTCAATGGTGTTTACATGGATTCTTTTCTTAGTTGCTAGGGTATTTGTGCTGTGATTGAATTTGATTTAGTTGAACCGTTCGCTTAAAGATTTTATCCATGTGACCTTTTTTGTCTGCTTTAGAATGCTCACTGTCGTTGGTTTCCATTGGTGTTAAACGGTTGAAGATAAGAAGGAAATTCTGGATTCTAGAGGTGATGGCCTTCTACAGAAACAAAATGCAAGATCTCGTGAGTATCCATTCTTCTCAATATATGGATCAATGTCTGCCCATAAATTTACTGCATTATTGTTAGAATTTGGAGTATTAATCTGTGGCAAACATATCATTCTATCAGTTCCTAATGGCTTTCGAGTTATGATCATTGCAGAGATTCTACAGGGGTTATTCATGGACAAAGAATAAAAGGTTTAAAGTTCCAAGAAGCTGGTTTCTGCTGAAGAGTTATTCATTTCTGCTGATGAGTCATTTATAGCCGTTAGAGGGGTCTTAGTGTAACTTAATCTCCTATTTAATAAGTCCCTTAATCTAGGGTTAGATACACTTGAGTGTGTAGTCTTTTGTATCACTATCCTCTCTTCTCTCATATCATTTCACTGATCTTGTCTTGTCTTTACATTCATATGATTATTGTCTCATTGACATTAATCTAATCTTGTAACATTTGGATACTATTAATCTAAGTGACTATTGCGCTTAGATTGAATAAAGGTTCTATTGTTCATCTAGTGTTGCCTATACTTTCGTACATGGTATCAGAGCTTCAGGCTCATTGATTCTCTTTGGCAACAAGGGTGTGATTTGGGGTTATTGCTATTGGCGTAATCCTTGGTTATCTTCTGTTTACAATTTACCCTAGACTAAGTGAATCTAGGGTGATTGTGATTTGTTCTTCTGCTGCATATTTCTCTGTAAGTCTAAGTCGTATCTTCTCTTTAAACATACAGTACTTAAGTCTCTGTGGGTGCAAACGGGTAGACTAACATCTTGATCTGCCACCTTTGAGTGGTACGAATACCTGCTCTGGTTTACCCTAGTCCACAGGCTTGGTGCTTGTTGTTTCTTATTACAAAGTCTTATTTACTTGTCTATTTACTCTTATTATTATATCCACTGTGATTCTTTGTCTGTCTTATTATCTCTGTCTTATTGTTTGTATTATGGCTATTGGTGATGATAATGTTGGTGGTGGTGGTTCCACTGAGAAAAGCTTATCCTTTGGTGATGCTTTGTATTTACACCCCAATAACACCAATGGTACTCCCATTGTTTCTATTAAACTCACTGGAACTGAAAATTATAAAATATGGAATATGGCAATGACGTTTGCTTAAGGAACCATAACAAGTTGGGGTTTATTGATGGTACTTGCATAAGAAATGATTCAAACCCCAGTCTTGCTAATCAATGGGATACTTGTAACTCTGTTGTGGTCACTTGGATCCTCAACTCTCTCAGCCCTGAATTATTTGCTGGTGCTATTTATTCTAAAAGCTATGAAATGTGGAATGATCTTAAAGATACCTATGATAAAGTTGATGGTTCAGCTATTTTTAATTTGCACAAAAACATAAATTCTCTTAGTCAAAGTGGGTCCTCTCTTGCTGATTACTATAACAATCTTAACTCTTTATGGAAACAATTTGATTGTATGATTAGCTTGCCTCCCTGCACTTGTGAGGCTGCAAAACATTTTGAAAAACACAATCAGCTAATCAAGTTAATGCAATTTCTTATGGGTCTTGATGACTCCTATGTTCCCATCAGAAGCAACATTTTAACCAGAGATCCTTTACCTAATGTCAAAAGCTTTTCTGTTGTCTCTGGAGAAGAATCTCACAGAATGTCTCATCTGGGAATAGCTTGCTAAACCCAATGCTACAGCTTTTGCCTGCAAAACTTCGATGGTGGAAAATTTTTGATAACAAAAGAGGTTTTAACAACAAAATTTCTGGTTTTAATAATGGTAATAGCTCTAATAGCAAAGGACCAAACATGAACCTCAAATGTACTAATTGCAAAAAACCTGGTCATACTGTTGATAGATGTTATGATCTTGTTGGGTATCCTGCTGGATATGTTAAAAGAAATTTCAATGGTAAACCTTTCAGCAGTAACAATGTTTCTACTGAAACCAATTGTGTCACTGATAATAGTGCTAGCAACTCTCCTGTCTCCTTGTCTAATGAACAGCTCTCGAGACTTATGAGTCTCCTCAATGACAACAATGTGTCATCTGCTAATGCCAACTTGGCAGGTAAAATTTTTTCAGGAACCTTCTTCAATGGCAGTGTCAAGTTTAATGTAAACTTCAACAAGTTTTTTAACAACAACACTAAATCCTTATCTGGAAACATCAGTCTTGGTTGGATTGTTGATTCTGGTGCAAATCGGCACATGATGGTCTGAAAATTTTTTAATCAATGTTGTTAACATTTCAAATCTTGGGTTAACTGTTTGACATCCCAATGGTACTCAGGCATTAATTACTAAAATTGGTGATTTAAAGGTCAATAATGACCTAACTCTCTTTGATGTTCTTGTTGTTCCTGAATACAATGTTAGTTTACTATCTGTTCATAAGATTGCTAGAGACAATAAGATGTTTGTTGGGTTTAATGAATCTAATTGCTATACTGATTTACATCAAAAAGGATTGTGGGGATTGGTAAACAATACAATGGATTATATATATTTGATATAGATTCTACATGTAAGATTACTTCTAACAACTGCATATCTGTTTGTCATGTTTCTAGAAATCTTTGGCATCAAAGACTTGGTCATCCCTCTGACCAAGTCCTACACATACTTAAACCCACTTTTAAATTTGATAGTTCATCAAATGATCATCTCTGTGATACTTGTAATAAAGCTAAACAAACCAGAGAACCATTTCCTTTAAGTGAACATAAATCCACTAAAATTGGTCAACTTGTTCACCTTGATGTTTGGGGACCATATAAAATCACTAGCAGAGATGGTTATAAATACTTTTTAACCATAGTTGATGACTATTCAGGCGAGTGTGGGTTTATATGCTTAAAGGGAAGGATGATGTTTATGTTTCCATTGTTAACTTTACTCATATGCTATCAAATCAATTTGAACACAATGTCAAAGTTTTCGAAGTGATAATGGCCAGAATTTGTCAATAATAAACTTCAACAATTCTTTCATGAAAAAGGAATTCTACATCAAACATCTTGTGTTTATACACCACAACAAAATGGCATTGCAGAAAGGAAACATAGGCATCTCCTTAATTTTGCTAGATCCCTTATGTTTCAGGGGAATTACCTCTATATCTTTGGCCTGAATGTGTTCTAACTGCTGCCTATGTCATAAACAGGTTACCCTCTTCAGTTCTGTCGGCAAGTCCACCTCTTTTGTGTATGGGCATGACCCTTCACTCTCTCTCCTTAGAGTCTTTGGCTGCTTATGCTATGCCACTATTCTCAACATCTCTGACAAATTTGGTAGTAGGTCTGAAAAAAGTGTTCTTATTGGTTACTCAAATGAAAAAAAAGGTTATAAACTCTTGAGCCTAGAAACAAAAATTATCTTTTATTCTAGAGATGTCAAATTTTATGAAACTGTGTTTCCATTCAAAATGAAAAATTCTGTGTCAAAACCTTTTGTTGAAACTTATGTGCCTAAAGATTTAAACCACAAAAATTTCTTTGACTCACAAACAAGTCCCAATGATGAAGGGAGAGTGACATCTTATGATGAGCACAGGTGGTAAGTCATCCTACTAGGATTGATGAACCAGTTGCAACATCTATATATGATAATACACACCCGGGGCAACATATCACATGAATCACATCCTGGCGATGCATCTTGATTCTGCGATACATCATCCAATTGCTTGAACAAGAAAGAGGCTTGCCAGCCACTACTGCTAGAAGGTCAACTAGAGTTTCTAAGTTGCCAGATAATCTAAATGACTTTATTGTTGAAGGAAAAGTCAAATATGGGGTTGAAAAAGTTGTTAATTACTCTAATCTTAACAAAGATAATTATTGCTTTGCTTCTAGTCTTAATAAAAGTATTGAACCTACCTGTTATGAAGAAGCTATCCTTGATAGTAATTGGGTAGATGCTATGAATTCTGAAATTGAGGCCCTAAATGAAAACCATGCTTGGGATATAACTGATCTACCTCCTAATAGAACTCCCATTGGTTACAAATGGATTTTTAAAATCAAATATAAAGCCAATGGTGAAGTTGATAGATACAAGGCTAGATTAGTTGTTAAAGGCTATAACCAAAGGGAAGGAATAGACTATGATGAAACTTTTTCCCCTGTTGTGAAAATGTCTACTGTTAGATGTCTTATTGCCTTAGCTGTAAAAAACAAATGGCCTCTTTTTCAACTTGATGTTAACAATGCCTTCTTGTATGGAGATCTTGATGAGGATATCTATATGACCATCCCCAAGGGGTTCTGTAATGAGAACAATAAAAATAAAGTTTGTAAACTTGTCAAGTCTCTATATGGCCTAAAACAAGCTCCCAGGAAATGGAATGAAAAACTTGTGAGTGTTTTAAAAGAAAATAATTTTGTTCAATCTGTGAATGACCACTCCTGTTCACCAAAGCAGAATAACAAGTTTATTGCTCTGCTTGTTTATGTGGATGATATTGTTCTTCTGAAAGGCGCATTGATGAGATAAATCTTTTAAAGAGTTTCTAAAATCCAAATTTCATATCAAAGACTTGGGAAATTTAAAATATTTCCTTGGCATTGAGGTTTTAAAAACTGGGAATGACATTTGTCTTTCTCAAAGAAAATACTGTCTTGAACTCCTCTAAGAATTTGGTCTTCTTGGTGCAAACACTGTGTCCACTCCTATGGAACCCAACTCTGTGCTTCCATATATTCCCACTGCTGATGACCCATTGCTTGTCAACATCACGGTTATCGGAAGTTACTTGGAAACTTATCTATCTCACCCATACAAGACGACATCTCATATTCAGTTCATTGTGCGGCACAATATATGCATTCTCCCTTAAAATCCCATCTGGAATGTGCCCTCAATGTTCTGAGATATCTAAAAGGAGCTCCAGGAAAAGGTCTAAGGTACAATTTTAGCAACTCTGAAAATCATCTTGAAGGATATAGTGATGCTGATTAGGCCAAATGCAAGAAAACAGAAATGCATGTCGAGGTTATTGTGTTTTCTTCAATGATTGTTTGATCTCATGGAAAAGTAAAAACAAAACACTCTTTCAAAATCTTCCACGAAGAGAGTATAGATCTATGTCTACTGCTGCATGTGAAATCATTTGGATTCAAAAAATCCTAAAAGATCTAAAAGTTGATATCAATCTTCCTGTTAATCTTTTCTGTGACAACAAATCTGCTTTACAACTTTCTGTCAACCCTGTTTTTCATGAAAGATCAAAACACTTTGAAATTGATGTTCACTTCATCAGGGAGAAAATTGCAAGAGGTGTTATAAGTGCTAAGAAGATTGGCTCTTCAAACCAAACTGCAGACATTCTCACTAAAAATCTCCCTGTTTACCAGCATAAATTTTTGTGTGAAAAATTGATATTGTTTGATATGTTTGCTCATCATATTAAGGGGAAATGTTAGAATTTGGAGTATTAATCTGTGGCAAACATATCATTCTATCAGTTCCTAATGGCTTTCGAGTTATGATCATTGCAGAGATTCTACAGGGGTTATTCATGGACAAAGAATAAAAGGTTTAAAGTTCTAAGAAGCTGGTTTCTGCTGAAGAGTTATTCATTTCTGCTGATGAGTCATTTATAGCCGTTAGAGGGGTCTTAGTGTAACTTAATCTCCTATTTAATAAGTCCCTTAATCTAGGGTTAGATACACTTGAGTGTGCAGTCTTTTGTATCACTCTCCTCTCTTCTCTCATATCATTTCACTGATCTTGTCTTGTCTTTACATTCATATGATTATTGTCTCATTGACATTAATCTAATCTTGTAACATTTGTATACTATTAATCTAAGCTGACTATTGCAGCTTAGATCTGAATAAAGGTTCTATTGTTCATCTAGTGTTGCCTATACTTTCGTACAATTATACACTATATATGGGAAGACATGTGTATTCACCTCCTTTCTTCACCAGGTGTTATACAAAACCAGATGTGATAACCGCCTTAATGAGATTACAGAACGAGCAATAGCTGATAAACGTGAGGTATATTGGCGATTTGAAATCATGTCTTCTTTCTATCTTTTGATTTGGGTTTTTTCGTGGTTGTTGAGATTTGTCATTATCTAATTCCAGGCAGAGATGCTTGCTAAGAAATATGAAGAAAAGTACAAACAGGTGGCAGAAGTTGCCTCAAACAAAATAAATTATATTTGCACCTAGAAAAACGATAAAAAAACTATACGACGTGACAATAAAATGGTTTCAGTTGCTTTGACTTCGTTTATTGTGCTGTTAAATCTGACCATTCTTAGCAATTGCTAATACCTCTTCGACAGTTCACCAACATTATTATTCACCATGCTGTGGCCTGTGGGTGTTGTCCCATTTTATCTTACGTCAAAAATATGGGACCAGACTCACGAGCACATTGCTATACTTCTATAATTCTCATGCCATAAAAGAAGTAATGAACAGAAAATGCTGGGAATAATGGGTGGCACATGGATGGGCTGGGTAATGGGTTTGGAATGTGTTGGGGTTGATGTGTTGACAAATTTGTTCTTTTTGGGATTAAAGATAAATTTATTAAAAATTATTACAATGCCTATATATTTTGTTTGAACAAGTCAAATTGGTATGTTGTAAACACTCGGTCGACTTTTAAACCATTTGGCCAGTTTCCACGTAATTGCTAAATGGCCTAAGAAATAGCATTGCGTTATTACTTTCTACTGGACTGCCAGCTTAGTGCACTTTAGATCTTTTTTGTGCGATTGGTGTGAACATAATTTTTATAAGAAAAAGGGCAGGTGGGAGTTGAAGCACATTAATCGTAACATGGAATACAACCCCATCTTTTTGTTAATTGAATTAAATTTTCTGTTGACTTTTAGGAGAGGAAGATGGAGTTGAATCAGGCACTTGTGAAAATGGATCAGGGTGGCAGCGCTGATGGTATCCTTCAAGTAAGTTCAGTTACTTATATATGAACCCGACTAACAGGTTTTTGTCTAAATGAGTAAGTTTTAAGGAAGGCGTAAAATAGTTTGGTTGTGACCCATTAACATCTTTTTTCCTTTCTTTAGAATTCAATGAATATATAATAAACATTAAACATATTTTCGGCTTGCCCAGGTTCGTGCTGATCGTATCCAATCCGATCTCGAGGAACTACTGAAGGCTTTAACTGAACGTTGCAAAGAACATGAAATTGATGT
Organism: Chrysanthemum makinoi; assembly: GCA_910596185.1. Classification (NCBI taxonomy): domain Eukaryota; kingdom Viridiplantae; phylum Streptophyta; class Magnoliopsida; order Asterales; family Asteraceae; genus Chrysanthemum; species Chrysanthemum makinoi. The sequence goes on from OU343219.1 coordinate 45,918,625, forward strand.
CAAGTCAACTGCAGTTATTGAGCTTCCGAAGGGTATCATCTTTCATCTCATGCTATTAGGAATACTTCATTAGCAATAATGTCATTGATATTGCATTATGGTTCACCTATTTTGTTTGTCAAGGCTGGCAACCTGGAGTTTCAAAGACGAAGGTATGACTCTCTATATGAGTAGCCATTCATCAGAGAAGGAGCAATTTCAGCTCATTTCTGTAAAAATATATTCATGTTGTATGTCAATCCAACCCGCGTTCCACACAAGATATCCATTTTGACCATTTTGCTACATCTACCTTATGCTTTCACGTTATTCTCTTCAACCACATTTGCACTTTGCACTAAACTAGTTGGTAATTTCATAATGACAGGTTTCTCATTTGATGCTACGGTGCCTGTAAATACCAAATCAATATCTCAGGCAGAAAACTCGTCTACGATGGATGACGTTTCTGAAGATTCATATTCAAATGCTGACAGGAAGTCAGAGAAGCCTTTTGAGACCGAATCAGCATATGCACATAGCGAAGATGAGTCACTTAAAAGCTCAGGTAGTCCCACAGCACAAAAGATATTTGAAAGTCCAACCAAGGAGGATTCATTTAACCATTTCGGAAAGTGCTTTGATGCAGACACAGAAAGGTACCAGTCGGATTCAGTTTATGGCCTGATCTTTCATTGTCTAAATACAACAAAACGTGTACCTAATACCTATACCTTGTTTGGTGGAAAGATCTAAACATGCACTAGTCTATTGCTCTTGTTTTCATTTTCGTTTGTATAAAAATTTGAGTTCGATCTTCTTCTATTAGGGGTTTGATGACCAAGGATGGGGTACCTTTCACAACAATGATGATATAGATTCGGTGTGGGGATTCAATAGTGATACGGCTAAGGTGAGTTCAGTTTTTCTTTTTTTTTTTCTTTGTGGGGGCAATTACATTTATATCCTTACTAAAGTTCAATATTACATCAATGTCCTTCTCACTTTTGTAATTACATCAATATATTTCCCGAACTTTTGTAATTACATCAATATCCTTTCCAAACTTTTGTAATTACATCAATATTCTTCCCAAACTTTTGTAATTACATCAATATCCTTCACAAACTTTTAAATTCTCATAATATCCAAAATCAACATGTTCTTTCATCAATCGAGGCCACAATATATATATGCGCAAATAAATATATATGAACAATATGTTCTTTCATATATATATATATATATCCAAACTTTTGTAATTACGTCATCAAGTTCTTTCATCACTTGAGGCCAAAAAATATACATGAAGAATATAATTATGATCGGTATAATAGATAAATACTAGTTTCATAATTTAAAATCAATATAATTATGATTTAATTGATTTTTGGATATATATTAGAATTTAAAAGTTTGAGAAAGATATTGATGTAATTACAAAAGTTTGGGAAGGACATTGATGTAATTACGAAACTGAGAAGGATATTTGTGTAATATTGAACTTTAAGAATGATATACATGTAATTCTCCCATTTTTGGCAGTTTTATCATTGCATTCAATGGATGGTATATAAGTTTTATCATTACAACGTAAGATGGAAAAATTGCTACATATGTGCTACTAAATGAAAAGATAAATAAATGCTTTCGATTGAAAATTTATACAGTACATTTTAACGTACCACTCTAGAGCGGACCTAGAACAAATCCTAAACTGGTTTTGTTTCAGTTGCGAACCGTTTTGGTATGCATGTCATAATTTGAAAAATATAAACCTAGAACAAAGCTGTTAGGAGTTGAAAAGAAAATAGGAACCCTATCTCTATTATGAATGTTACATATGCCCTTGGAAATAACTTCATTTTATACAGGATGCCGAACATGAGAAGCATGGAGAGAGTTATTTCTTTGACTCCAATAGCTTCACTGCATGTCCAAGGAAAAGTGATTCCCTGCAAGGCAATAATAGTTTCTTCCAAAAAAAGAGTCCATTTGGGTTTGATGATTTGGTTCCTGGCTCACCAGCTTCTCGAGCTGGCACCTCACCACAATACAGTGGGGAGGAGCAGAGAATTCTTTCTTTGGTAATTTCTCGAGATACGACTCTTTCAGTGCCACTGACCGAGGTTCTCCCAAACAAGAAACCTTCTCGAGATTTGATTCCGTGAGCTGCTCCACACAGGATAATAACTTCTCAAGATTCGACTCAATGAGCAGCACGGCACAAGACTGTAGTTTCGCAAGGTTTGATTCAATGAGTAGCAATGCAGGTTTTGACCATGTTCATACATACTCATTTGATGAACTTCCCTTTGGGTCAAGCGGACCGTTTAAGGTGTTGTCAGAAAGTCAAACTGGGAAAAATGAAACTGGTAAATGGGCATTTTAGTTTGGAGTTTGGTGGTGTTAATGTTTTCTTCTATCGGCTTGATAGTTTTTGTTTGTATCACTTGCTTGTCTTTGATTCCATTGCATGAGAACTTTACGATATTTCTTTGGTATTTTTTGACTAGAAATTCTAATATTGGATTGGGATTACTATAAAATATGTGGTTTTGATTGTTAGATGCTTATTGTAAAAATAATGTCCGCTAAAGTTTAAACATTTTTATGCTAGAATTACACGTAGTCAAATTTGATATTCTTTGTGTGTTCTACTAACTATGGATTGGTTTGTCTTGGAATATTATAATGAGAAAGTGTTTTGTGCGTCGTTGGACTTGTTACGAACAAGGTTGATAGCATTACACACAAAACGCGCGCTCGCACACCTGCACACGCACATCTCAAGTGCTTCCATTGTGGTTTTCACCTTTCCTCCTGGTGAACCAAGTTTTACTTATGTAGACCTGTAATATAGATTAATGCCTTTTTGTGATGAAAGTGTAAAAGAAATGGATGACTTACAGGTTTCCCAATGGGTTAAGAAGCAGAGGATATGAATGCAATCAAGTCTCCATGTGTTTTGATATCAAAAAGTCAACTTAATATCCACAAGTTACATTTCTAGTCCCCTGCTTTTAGATAAACTGATACTTCAGTTTTTGTATATCACATGAGGGGTGTTTGGACATATAAAATAGGTCCAAGTAAATTACATTGCGGAATTCTGATCTACAAATGTGAACATTAGAGAGTGTTCAGACTTGGGATAAACTATAGAACGGAAAAATGGCCGCTTATAACAAATTTAACAGATTTGTTGGTCCACACGCATGTTTTTTACTTATTGTTTTTCTTCATTTAAACCGTCGATTATGTCCTGTGTCAGCATCCTATAAGTAGGAGTACGTGTAGAAATATAAACTAGGAAGATGTAGCAATTCTTTTATGTAATGCAATACCTATGGATTGATATCTCAATTTTATAAAATTGTTGTCGGTTAAAGACAAATAAAAACAGTTCCAATAACAATCATCAATTTAATATTGACCTTAATAGTCTTTAATCTTTTTAGAAATAACCCACTTTTGTCTACGACTCTACGGGGACATATAAAGATTATAATAAAGGTTCTCTTTTTTTTATCGGACTACCATGACCAGTTGATTTCTCCATACTTCTCAAACTTGCACAAGACCCCACCATGCTGTGATAGAGTTGGGATGTCTTGGAACATACTCACGTCTGCTTCTTCATCACAAACAACTCTTACACCACACTCCTTCACTTCAATTTCTTCATCCTCAAAAAAACAAAATGTTACAAAATTCTTTGCTTCCTCCCATCTCCATATTTCTTGCATCGTATAATGCAACCATATCATATTTGGCTCATCGATTCTTATTGGCTTACCCTCAAAATATTCTGTATAGTAGTATGGACTGCATAACCCCAAGAAAGCTCTATCAAAGTTGTTTACAATGTATCCAAAATCTGTGGAAGGTTTTTTTCTCTTAAAAACAACACAAATTGACCTTTACATGATTTCCCATATTTTTATTAGTAAACCAATTTGGAATGCTATTTCCTTGATAATATATATCCATATTCTCAATGGAACTTCCTTGCAAACGGAACAATCCACATCCGTTATTTTGGATACGCGCATAACGAAGGAAAGAAGAAAACCGGTTTGTAGAGCCTTGGGAAGTTACAGATGAGTCGCGACACTCAGTCTCCGATATCGACACCTGACTATCAATGGCAAGATTCTCAAACAATTTTGGACAATTGTTGAGATAAGTGAACCTTCCGCTCATGATTGGGTTTGATCTGGTAATTGAACATAAGGAGGTGCAACCAGATGCATGAAGATAATCTAGGCTATGTGGAAGTTCGGGCAACACTTCCAGCTTCTTGCAACCAACAACGTTAAGCCATCCAAGACTAGAAAGTTGACTCAAACTTCTAGGCAAGCTAGTAAAATTGTTCCCTTCCAAGTCCAGATACTCTAGACATGATAAGCCTCCAATGCTCTCAGGCACTTGTACTAAATTGCAGTAGCTGAAATTCAGGGACTTCAACATATGTAAACCTTCCAAGTCCAGATACTCTAGACATGATCTTTGGGGATGTTGTTGGTTCCATATGACCAGAGATTTAAGTCCAGCATCTAGACCAAAAGGCTTCAGGCTGCCATTTAAGCATCCCGAGCGATTCAAAACCTGAAGAGAATCCGTTTCCACTTTGCTAGGAAAACTTGCAGCCCGTCTGCAGTCTCTCATATTTAAGACAACAAGTCTCTTGAGCATTCCAATTGATGGATGAACTGTAACCAAATTCACACAACCTTCAAGATCTAGCACTTTTAGACTTGTAATCTCTGAGAAGTCAGGGGTGGTTGTTAGGTTACAACAGTGCTTTAGCTTCATTACTTTCAACTTTCTTAAGCACTGGCATCAATAGAAAAAAGATTAGTTCTTATATCTCTAAGGTTCGAACACGAACACATGTATGAACAAGTAAATACCTTTGGTGTTGTCCAAAGTTGCTTTATGTTGCTGTAAGCGAGGTCGATGACAACAATTTCTTCTGGATAAAAATCTGAAGGTAAAAGCTTGAAGGGACATCCATGCCAATAGAGCAATCTTAACTTATTGGATAAAAAGTCGAATCTTCCAGAAAAGTTCACTGCTTCGTTCATTGGTAGTTTTAGAATACGCAAATTTTTCATTCGCGCAAATGCTTTACCGTCTATATCAAACTTTTGACTAGATTTCTTTAGCTGAATGTCAAGAATTTCAACTACTTGTGTTGCCTACATTCAAGAAATAGCATTACCAGATTGTATTATGAAGCATATGGAAATGAGTTGCAAATGCAGTAAAAATCAATTCTTACTTGGTTTTCACTCAAGATATTGTAGATCTCTGATGGATTAACCCACAATCACTACAGTTTTAGTGACTACCCGTAGTCCCTATAGATCAGAGAGGGAAATGAATTATTGTCACACCCCCAAATTACCTGTTTTGCAGCGGAATGGAATTCCTGGGGATTGACTGTCATAGCATCATCATCACAGTTATATTGAACGACCTAAAGTGTCGTTTAAAAACACATCGTTTGACATTTATATAAAACATCCAAAGTTACATGATAGGTCCCAAAAGTTGATAAAGTTTGCGGAAAACATAAGTATATTACAAGTCCAAACGATGTTTTGAAAGAAAAGGCCATAATATACAATGAGATAAGTCGACGCCGCGACTTTAAAAGGGTTCCTTAACCATGCCATGATGAGTATGTCTAGTTACCTGAAAATACATTGCTAAAACGGTCAACAATAATGTTGGTGAGAAATCATAGGTTTATGAAAATGAATTATACGACTACACAAGTATAGATAATGTATGACAATGTCGCCACAAAAATGTTACAATTGCTATAAGTCCATGACACCGAAACTAGACTGACCATGATGTTCGCCCCAACAGAGTGTTTTGCCAAACAACTCAAATAATGTTATTAAATGATATGCATCCGTATGACTAGTTGGGATCCACCAACCCGGATGGAGGAGTCACCCTCGATAGATCTATCCACTCACCCTCGCTTCTATGAAATTAACGGTTCATGTAATATAATGGGGACATTCAATTGGCATGAGGTAACTTAAGCAATGTAATGAATTTGATATACTTGGTATCGTAATAAAAATGATGTGCAATGTATTCTCCCCCGTAAGTTTGAAAACAAGTATTAAATGTATACAACGGGGCTATGAAAACTCACTTGATGAATTGAAGTGATGACAAAAGTGAGTACACCGAAATGTAGCGTAATCCTGAAATGACCTATTATGAATGATATGATATGTAATAAGTCATGATGTAATATTATGCATGCGATTCAGATGATATTTATACCACTTATGAATTTTTGAAAACAATACTTCTCGTCGAAAATATAATCTTTTAACGTCTTGACCATTTTTAAATTACTTCACAAGTATTTACATTGAAATGATATCCGACGATAATCATTTAGTGATTTATTGTGAAAATATTACTTTTCGTCGTAAAATAATGTTATTGAAATTTCCATGAAAATGACAAAAACGGCCTCTAAAAGCTAGTCGTAAAATGGTGCACGTCGAGCGTTAGGAAACGAACTCAACGGTTTTGGGAAGCTCGTATGATAATCTCAAAGTTTTAGTACATGAGTTTTTATCCTAGAGGTCTCGATCATAAAGATAACAGAGGTTAAATATGGTACTTTTAGTCCAAAATATAGTTTAAGGATGGTTTTTCGGCAAAGTTTGAGCGACCGTAATTAATTCATTACAACTCCGCTAATCAAACAATTGGACATTTTGGAAAGTATACTTGGCGATTTCACTTTTACTAGAAGACTTCTCTTCATAAAAAGTTCTAATTCAATGTTAAAAACGACCTTTTACTTGGTACTAGTTTTTGCCGCAAAACTTGTTTATTAGAAATCAAGTTATAGTTTTTCTTATATGATAATAGTTACGGCAACTTTTGTAAACATGTATAATTTAGTCGTTACAAATCCGTTTTCTACGTTTTAAAGATCCTTAACTTCGTATCGAAGTATACTAACATATTTTTAACAAATCGACATAATTTACAACGTCCAAGCTTCATTTTTGACTTGTACAAAACAAAAATAGTTTGCTGAAATTTACAGGATTTTATTTTTTCGTCGCCAAATTGAAAAATTCATAACTTCTTCGTTATAGCTCCGTTTTAATCCGTTCAAGCGGCCACGGTTTCGTTTTAAAGTATATTTTCTAAATATCTAGGCCAAATATTTTTGTTCACTGTCGGATTTTCCAGAATTAAATTTTAAGGACAGACCCTTTTCAAAACGTATCGAAATGAGTTTTTCTCGGCCAAAACCTATTCTAACTCATTCAAAACAACTCCGAAGCTATTCTAATCCTACCATACACCTTCTTAGGGTGTCATGGGTTCCTAGACATCACCAAAACTAAAATATAACAAGGAGTAATTATAGGATGGATTATATATATTTAGCACATAAAAACCTTAAAAACCTTTAAAAATGGTATAAACATCATGAGACTTGCATGTTTCTCAAATAAAATGATATGACCATGAAAATGAATATGAAATAAAAATATGGATATGAATGCTTACTAGTGATATGATGAGGTTTATGGACACAATGGTTTTTCCTAATCACTTGAGGTTTGTATTACAAAACCTTAGCAACAAATGATACTAGTGTGTAAATAAACTTGACTTGTAAACTTGGAATGATTCTTCCTTTGATCCCTTGGCTGCCGAAAATGTAGAGAGAAAAGCAAAGGAAACTTGGTCTTGTTTTGGTTACAAATGAAATGAAATGAAGTGAAAGTATTGTTGTATAATACATGACTTGATATTTTGCAAATGTCTTTGATGATTCACCCCTTGTGTCGACAAGGGGTGTAAGTCATCATTTGTTTGTGTTTTTTTTTTTTTTTTTTTTTTACTTGCATAAGTGTAAGAATTGTAAGAGATTTGATGTTAAATGGTAACTTGTAGCATTTGTAAATATTTAGGGTAGCGTTGAATAAAAATAAATTTTCACGGGCCAAGATAAAATATATTTAGGTCATAAAAATTATAAAAATACATTTCTTGCAAAATTTGAGTGATATAATAATAATCGTGTCGAATTTAAGAAAAACGTCGTAATTATATAAATACAACAATTTAGTTACAAAATAAATTTAAAACATTGGGTAAACTCATAATATTATTTTATAAACTTAATATGAGTATAAAAATATATTGGAATAATTTTTGGAAGTAATGGATCAATTGTTCAAAATAATAAATTACGCGATAACGTTTATTTAATATAAAAATTATACGTTTAATGTAAAATGCAAAACCATGCATGAAATAATATGATGACAATGATGTTAATGAAATGTAGACTAAACTTAGTCTATATGAAATGACCACGATGATATGATCATGAATTCACCGCTAAACCAATACGGTTACGTGAATTTGATGCTCGTAAACCTAGTTCACGATAAATGATAAATAATGAAACATGAGTAATGTTTTGAGAATGACCTGAAAATACGAATTGTCACATTCGCCCAACCAAAAAGGAATTCAGTCCCTGAATTCAGTCCTTGTTGGGTCCTACGGTGTTGTCGGTGAAAAGATGAAGATATTTGAGTCACATCGGTTCGTCCAATATTTTTCTGAATCGCACTACGCCTTTCAAAGGCAAGATTTTGAACATAAATTTGTTACCAACTTGAAATTCTAATGGTTTGCGACTTATGGAACATACTTCCAATATTTTTCATCGTATAACGACGTAGCCTATCAAGCTATATGTTGTTTCTTGTAACTGATTCTTGACCTATACCATTTCTTTGTTGTTTCATGAATGATTTATGGGCTAGTGAGTTGGACTTTCCTGATTTTGTTCCGTGAATAAGTGATTGACACCTAAATCATAGAGTGCCTCAAATGGTGTCGTTAATATGTTCATGTAATTACTATTGTTGTAAAACAACTGGTTCGATGAAGTATGACTTGCCTAATCACTTCTAGAAAGTCACACATGCTTGAGCATATTATCTAATGTTTGAATTGTCTTTTCACTTTGACCATCGGTTTGTGGATGATATGCTGTGCTCATCTCTAATTTGGTTCCAAATGAATCTTGTAAGGATTTCCAGAAGTTTGAAGTGAATCGACTATCTCTGTCGGAAATGATAGAAATTGGTGCTCCATGCCTCGAGACTATTTCCTTGACATAAAGTCTAGTAAGTTGTTCCATGGAATAAGTCTCTCTAATTGGTATGAAATGGGCTGATTTGGTAAGATGATCAACAATTACCCATATAGCGTCGTAACCTCCCGATGTCTTAGGAAGTTTCGTGACAAAGTTCATCGTAATGCGTTCCAACTTCCATTGGGGAATTTTTGGTTGTTGGAGTAATCCTGAAGGGTTCTGATATTCGACTTTTACCTGAGAGCAAGTAAGACATCTGCTGACGTACGTGGCAATTTCCGCTTTCATGTTCGGCCACCAATAAAGTTTCTTGAGATCCTGATACATCTTATCAGAACCTAGGTGAATAGAATACTTTGACTTATGCGACTCATGCATAATCAATTCTCGTATCCCGCCATACAATGGTATCCACATTCTATCCTTGAAACATAATACTCCATCTGCTCTCTTTACAAAGCCATTTGCATTTTCCGGCATACCATAAAGCTTTTCACTTGATCGGTTTTCCTCCTTGAGTGCCTCTATCTGTGCCTCAAGTATTTTTGATGGTAAAGGTGAACTGATCGTCATTCCTAATGATCGTACTCTTAAAGGTTTGGGTCTTTCTTTCCGACTAAGAGCATCAGCCACAACATTGGCTTTTCCTGGGTGATACTTGATTTCACAATCATAATCGCTGAGTAATTCCAACCAACGTCGTTGTCTCATGTTAAGTTCTTTCTGATCAAGAACATATTGTAAACTCTTATGGTCAGTAAACATTGTGCACTTTGTACCATAAAGGTAGTGTCTCCAAATCTTAAGTGCAAATACTACGGCCCCCAACTCAAGATCATGGGTGGTGTAATTCTTCTTATGAACCTTAAGTTGTCGTGAAGCATATGCTATTACCTTCTCGTTTTGCATTAAAACAGCTCCAAGCCCTTTATGTGAAGCATCACAGTATACAACGAAGTTCTCAATTCCTTCGGGTAGTGCCAAAATTGGCGCACTGCAAAGCTTTTGCTTCAACAACTGAAAAGCAGCTTCTTGTTTCTTTCCCATTCGTACCTCTTGTTTTTCTGTGTCAACTTGGTCAAAGCTTTAGCTATCTTTGAAAAACCTTCGATGAATCTTCGGTAATACCCAGCAAGTCCTAGAAATTGTCGGATTTCTGTAGGATTTGTTGGAGTAGCCCAATCTTTCACGGCTTCAATCTTTGCAGGGTCTACTTGTAATCCTTGACTATCAATGACATGACCAAGAAATTGTACTTTACGATTCCAAAAATCACACTTTGAAAATTTGGCATACAACTCCTCATTCCTGAGTAGTCCTAAAATCGTTCGTAAATGCCCTTCATGCTCTTCTTTGCTCTTTGAGTAAATCAATATGTCGTCGATGAATACTATAACAAACTTGTCCAAATACGGTTTACATACTCTATTCATGAGATCCATGAATACTGCAGGTGCATTAGTTAATCCGAACGGCATTACTTGAAACTCATAATGACCATAACGTGTTCTAAACGCTGTTTTCGGAATATCCTCCTCCCGCACTCTAAGTTGATGATAACCTGATCTAAGGTCAATCTTTGAATAGATACTAGAGCCTTGCAACTGATCAAACAAATTCGTCGATTCGGGAAGTGGGTACGATTCTTCACCGTTAACTTGTTCACTCTCTATAATCTATACACATTGAAAGATCCATCTTTCTTCTTCACAAACAAGACCGGTGCTCCCCAAGGCGAGGAACTTGGCCTAATGAATCCTTTGTCTAAAAGTTCTTGCAACTGATTAGATAACTCTTGCATCTCCGATGGTGCTAATCGATAAGGTGCTCGCGCAATTGGTGCAGCTCCAGGCACTAAGTCAATATGAAATTCTACTTGACGTCTTGGGGTGGTAGTCCTGGCAAGTCTTCAGGAAAGACTTCAGGAAATTCTCGAGCAATTGGAACATCCTCAAGTCGCTTCTCCTCCGACTTCTTCTCGGTTATATGAGCTAAGAAAGCAAAACAACCTTTCTTTATGTACTTTTCCGTTTTGATGCATGATATAATACTGAGTCTAGTTCCACTTCGTTCCCCATGAATGATCAAAGTTTCGCCGTTGTAAGGAAGATGAACAACTTTTTCATTACAAATGATTCTTGCACGATGTTTGGATAACCGATCCATGCCGATGATGACGTCGAAACTACCAAGTTCTACGGGCATAGGGTCTATATTGAAGGGATGCTTTAGAAAATTGAGTGTACAACCACGGACAATGGTGTCGGTGCTAATTAAGTTACCATTAGCTAATTCAATGTGGTATAATGTGTCTAATGTGGGAATTGTTCTCTCGCTCTAACCATTGAGCTGAGGATAATAAGCGGTAATCATGTACTAGTGAATTCCAAAGGAATCTTAAAATGGTTGTCAGAAGTCTAAGGTGAATCGAATAGCTTGTAATAGGTACAACTGGATTTGATACCACGTGTCTCAATCCAAATTTCAAAATGTTAAATCTGTCGAAAAGGACCTTATTGAAAAGAATAGATTATGGGTAACAATTGTGATTCCTCGCGTTTCTCGTTCCAGCGAATGTCATGATTTGAATCTTACTTGCCTAAAGCGTTTAGTCCCCATGACTAAAATGTTTATGGTTTGATTATCGAAGTGTTTCCATGCTTTATGTTGTAAAGTCACAAAACCTTAAATATTTAAGTAATGTAGTATTGTGATTGGTTTTCAAGACTCGTTCCGATATTGAGTGATTCTAAAATAGTTCATCACTAGATTGTCCTCATGTCCGTAAAACATAGATATCAGATGATACTATACCGAGGAATGTTTGTTCTAATCTCACTTGTAGATGGAAAGTCATCTATTGTCCGATCTGTTCAAACCTGTTGCATCTCTCGATATAGAAGTGAGGTTACTTGGAATTTCTAGGGAACACAATGCCTTAGAGGAAGTTTATATCATTTCCTTTAAAGGAAACTCATTGTAGGGAAGTTCAAATATTGTTGAGGCCATGTTTAGTGGAATGTTCTGTAGTCCCAGTTAGAAGATTTGGTTTCTCCCTATAATGTTGCTTAGTGTGTATTCGCTTCGTACTAAATCTTGTAACTCGGTCTAGCTAGTACTTTTGAAATGATATAATTTGACTTCTAGTCCAAAATAGTGGTTTGGAATGTCTTGTCATGTCTTAAGATTTTTATTGAGTTTTGAAAGATCTCGCTACCTACTTCTAGTCCTAGAATGCTTTCATTGTTTTCTTGTGTCGAGGAATCCTCCTCATAGATTGTATAGAAAGCCTTTTCTAAAAAGGTCACTCGTCAAATTCTAACTTATTGGTTGAGTGAGGGATGAATGGCGTGAGCATCGATAGAGTGTTATCAAAATATATGTTTATGAACAATTTATATGATTACAAAGTTTTGCTTTTGAATGAAGATTGTCTTAAGAAATTTGAAATGATACTTGTTTCTTTCATGACATAATTCTTCCTGAATTATACATAGGTGATCAGGCCATGTATAATCAAGGACAAATGATGTGATGCTTGGTTTTGTTGAAATGGTATTATGTTCCTCCGAAGTTTTAGATGGTATTCAACGTTTTGTTTTGTAAGATAATGGCTCAATGAATTTTCAGAGTAACATGAAAATCGTTTCGCATGAGGGTATTAAATAGTTGATAAAATGACTGAAACCAATTGATAAGTTGGTAATAAAACAACTTGCTTTAAAACTTTATGAAACAACGTTTCTAAGAATAGCTCGAAATAAATTTAAGTGAAATAATGTTATGAAATGGTAGCAAAATAACTTGAAATATAATTTGAGGAATGGTTTGTAGGATACATGGGAGAACCTCGTAGAGTGGTAATAGTCTCCTAATTGGTCAAGAATAAAGTTGGCCTAACCCCTAGTAAGATAGTGAGGTATTGTCGCAAAATGATTGAAAATTGGGCAATTGGAATAAGGAATGAAATAAACTAAGGTTGTGATTATCGTGGAGATAATAAATGATAAAGATTACACTAAATAGAAATGTACTTATTATGTTCTGTTGATGGTCTAATCATGTCTCAAGTGTAGGAGGAGCAGTAGAAGTCTAATAACAATAGCTTTGAAACTCTCACAGTCCTCAAATCTATAAGATAGTGTAGTTTCTGTAGTCTTAGTGATAGATGGTAGTAGTGTGTCAAATCATGCACGCTTCCCTAGCGGCAAATCAAATGTATGACTAATAGGTCCACTAGGACTAAGCTTGTAAGTCCTACCAAATGGTATGATCTGTCTCAACAGAATGATGAAAATTGTCCTGATCCTACGGTGAATCAATAGTGATCGCGATGGTGTAAGTGCAACTTCGTCCTCCTAAAAGGGTTCAGTCTCATCAACTGATGTTATCGGTGTTGAGTCAACTGATGTTAAAATTGTGATAGGGAATGACAGGGCATTCTCTATGTCAAAGTGATGTGAGTATGATGGGATGAGTATTTGAAGGCATCTATGTGACAATCGATTTTGAAATGAAAGTAAATAACTCGTAAAATGTGCGTATGAAACCGCATGTATAGTGACTATGCACTTATGATGAAATGATGAGATGCTATGATGATGTAGTTATAGTCTAGGGTCAATGATGCAACCTAGTTCTCTATAACTGAAGCTCTGATTACCAATCTGTCACACCCCCAAATTACCTGTTTTGCAGCGGAATGGAATTCCTGGGGATTGACTGTCATAGCATCATCATCACAGTTATATTGAACGACCTAAAGTGTCATTTAAAAACACATCGTTTGACATTTATATAAAACATCCAAAGTTACATGATAGGTCCCAAAAGTTGATAAAGTTTGCGGAAAACATAAGTATATTACAAGTCCAAACGATGTTTTGAAAGAAAAGGCCATAATATACAATGAGATAAGTCGACGCCGCGACTTTAAAAGGGTTCCTTAACCATGCCATGATGAGTATGTCTAGTTACCTGAAAATACATTGCTAAAACGGTCAACAATAATGTTGGTGAGAAATCATAGGTTTATGAAAATGAATTATACGACTACACAAGTATAGATAATGTATGACAATGTCGCCACAAAAATGTTACAATTGCTATAAGTCCATGACACCGAAACTAGACTGACTATGATGTTCGCCCCAACAGAGTGTTTGCCAAACAACTCAAATAATGTTATTAAATGATATGCATCCGTATGACTAGTTGGGATCCACCAACCCGGATGGAGGAGTCACCCTCGATAGATCTATCCACTCACCCTCGCTTCTATGAAATTAACGGTTCATGTAATATAATGGGGACATTCAATTGGCATGAGGTAACTTAAGCAATGTAATGAATTTGATATACTTGGTATCGTAATAAAAATGATGTGCAATGTATTCTCCCCCGTAAGTTTGAAAACAAGTATTAAATGTATACAACGGGGCTATGAAAACTCACTTGATGAATTGAAGTGATGACAAAAGTGAGTACACCGAAATGTAGCGTAATCGAAAGCTGACCTATTATGAATGATATGATATGTAATAAGTCATGATGTAATGTTATGCATGCGATTCAGATGATATTTATACCACTTATGAATTTTTGAAAACAATACTTCTCGTCGAAAATATAATCTTTTAACGTCTTGACCATTTTTAAATTACTTCACAAGTATTTACATTGAAATGATATCCGACGATAATCATTTAGTGATTTATTGTGAAAATATTACTTTTCGTCGTAAAATAATGTTATTGAAATTTCCATGAAAATGACAAAAACGGCCTCTAAAAGCTAGTCGTAAAATGGTGCACGTCGAGCGTTAGGAAACGAACTCAACGGTTTTGGGAAGCTCGTATGATAATCTCAAAGTTTTAGTACATGAGTTTTTATCCTAGAGGTCTCGATCATAAAGATAACAGAGGTTAAATATGGTACTTTTAGTCCAAAATATAGTTTAAGGATGGTTTTTCGGCAAAGTTTGAGCGACCGTAATTAATTCATTACAACTCCGCTAATCAAACAATTGGACATTTTGGAAAGTATACTTGGCGATTTCACTTTTACTAGAAGACTTCTCTTCATAAAAAGTTCTAATTCAATGTTAAAAACGACCTTTTACTTGGTACTAGTTTTTGCCGCAAAACTTGTTTATTAGAAATCAAGTTATAGTTTTTCTTATATGATAATAGTTACGGCAACTTTTGTAAACATGTATAATTTAGTCGTTACAAATCCGTTTTCTACGTTTTAAAGATCCTTAACTTCGTATCGAAGTATACTAACATATTTTTAACAAATCGACATAATTTACAACGTCCAAGCTTCATTTTTGACTTGTACAAAACAAAAATAGTTTGCTGAAATTTACAGGATTTTATATTTTTCGTCGTCAAATTGAAAAATTCATAACTTCTTCGTTATAGCTCCGTTTTAATCCGTTCAAGCGGCCACGGTTTCGTTTTAAAGTATATTTTCTAAATATCTAGGCCAAATATTTTTGTTCACTGTCGGATTTTCCAGAATTAAATTTTAAGGACAGACCCTTTTCAAAACGTGTCGAAATGAGTTTTTCTCGCGCCAAACCTATTCTAACACATTCAAAACAACTCGAAGCTATTCTAATCCTACCATACACCTTCTTAGGGTGTCATGGGTTCCTAGACATCACCAAAACTAAAATATAACAAGGAGTAATTATAGGATGGATTACATATATTTAGCACATAAAACCTTAAAACCTTTAAAAATGGTATAAACATCATGAGACTTGCATGTTTCTCAAATAAAATGATATGACCATGAAAATGAATATGAAATAAAAATATGGATATGAATGCTTACTAGTGATATGATGAGGTTTATGGACACAATGGTTTTTCCTAATCACTTGAGGTTTGTATTACAAAACCTTAGCAACAAATGATACTAGTGTGTAAATAAACTTGACTTGTAAACTTGGAATGATTCTTCCTTTGATCCCTTGGCTGCCGAAAATGTAGAGAGAAAAGCAAAGGAAACTTGGTCTTGTTTTGGTTACAAATGAAATGAAATTAAGTGAAAGTATTGTTGTATAATACATGACTTGATATTTTGCAAATGTCTTTGATGATTCACCCCTTGTGTCGACAAGGGGTGTAAGTCATCATTTGTTTGTGTTTTTTTTTTTTTTTTTTTTTTACTTGCATAAGTGTAAGAATTGTAAGAGATTTGATGTTAAATGGTAACTTGTAGCATTTGTAAATATTTAGGGTAGCGTTGAATAAAAATAAATTTTCACGGGCCAAGATAAAATATATTTAGGTCATAAAAATTATAAAAATACATTTCTTGCAAAATTTGAGTGATATAATAATAATCGTGTCGAATTTAAGAAAAACGTCGTAATTATATAAATACAACAATTTAGTTACAAAATAAATTTAAAACATTGGGTAAACTCATAATATTATTTTATAAACTTAATATGAGTATAAAAATATATTGGAATAATTTTTGGAAGTAATGGATCAATTGTTCAAAATAATAAATTACGCGATAACGTTTATTTAATATAAAAATTATACGTTTAATGTAAAATGCAAAACCATGCATGAAATAATATGATGACAATGATGTTAATGAAATGTAGACTAAACTTAGTCTATATGAAATGACCTCGATGATATGATCATGAATTCACCGCTAAACCAATACGGTTACGTGAATTTGATGCTCGTAAACCTAGTTCACGATAAATGATAAATAATGAAACATGAGTAATGTTTTGAGAATGACCTGAAAATACGAATTGTCACAATTATTTAGCGGTATGTTTTGATTTTTCACAAAATATTGGGGGGGGAAACCTTTAGCAACTACAGAATTACTTTTAGGGACTACCGTAGTGGCTATAAGTTATTTTATAAATATTTTTTAATAAAATTACCATAAGTTAATTAGAAAAATAGGTTAATTTTGTTTATAATTTCGTGAAATATATGTTAATTAGAAGACTATCGGAATTTTTTTAATAAAGCATAACGAACGTTGTTAGCGCTTTTCGTTTTTAGTTTAAGATTCGATTTAAGCTAACAATGTTATATTCTTTTTTTAGTATATAAGATTAATAATAATTGTTATATCGTCAAACCGAACAGTGTTAAGGTTATTTCGTTTGATGCATGTGCTTAGGATGCATAGGCTTAGGCTTAGGCATGTGCGGGATGCATAGGCTTAGGCTTAGGCTTAGGCACGGCAGGTCGTTTTAGTAAATTGAAAAAAATTAGTTTGGATTAGTAAAAAGGTTAGATAACTAGGCTTGTTTGGTGAAGTATATACCCGTATAGAAGTGTTTGTGTGCTTGGATGGTGTAATATGTTAAACGGCCGAGTCGAGGTGTTATGGTATACGTAACATGTTGAACGACCAAGTCTAGGTGCTATGGTATACCTCATGTTAAATGACCGAGTCGAGGTGCTATGGTATACGTAACATGTTAAACGACCAATCTAGGTGCTATGGTATACCTATCATGTTAAACGGCCGAGTCGAGGTGCTATGATATACGTAACATGTTGAACGACCAAGTCTAGGTGCTATGGTATACCTATCATGTTAAATGACCGAGTCAAGGTGCTATGATATACGTAACATGTTTAACGACCGAGTCAAGGTGCTATGGTATACGTAACATATTGAACGACCAAGTCTATGTGCTATGGTATACATATCATGTTAAACGACCGAGTCGAGGTGCTATGATATACGTAACATGTCAAACGACCAAGTCTAGGTGTTATGGTATACATGTCATGTTAAGCGACCGAGTCGAGGTGCCATGGTTATACGTAACATGTTTAACGACCGAGTCAAGGTGCTATGGTATACGTAACATATTGAACGACCAAGTCTTTGTGCTATGGTATACATATCATGTTAAACGACCGAGTCGAGGTGCTATGATATACGTAACATGTTAAACGACCAAGCCTAGGTGTTATGGTATACATGTCATGTTAAGCGACCGAGTCGAGGTGCCATGGTTATACGTAACATGTTAAATGACCGAGTCGAGGTGCTATGGTTATACATAACATGTTAAACGATCGAGTCAAGGTGTTATGGTATACGTAACATGTTGAACGACCAAGTCTATGAGCTATGGTATACATATCATGTTAAACGACTGATTCGAGGTGCTATGGTTATACATAACATGTTAAACGACCGAGTCGAGGTGCTATGGTATACGTATCATGTTAAATGAGCAAGTATAGGTGCATTCGTATACGTATCATGTTAAACGACCAACTATAGGTGCATTGGGTGCCAAAAATTGGGACTACAACCTTTAGGGACTACATGTAGTCTCTAAATATTGGGCGCCAAAAAATTCCCTCACTGGTAAAATAAATTTTTTTTGGATTTGGCTAAAAAATTTCGTCTCGGAACCTGTTGCGATTACATGTAGTCCCTAAAGATTTGGCGCCAAAAATTTGTTCGTGTCCAAAACCTATTGCGACTACATGTAGTCGCAAAAAGTGATAGTCAAAGCAATATAATTTGCGGACCGGTAATTTGTCTTCTACTGTATCTGTAGCGACTACATGTAGTCACTACAGGCTAAATTGTAGTCTCTAAAAGTTTGGGTCAAAGACGGAACTAAGAAAGTGAGATTTTTGTCGTTTTGTGCACCTATTGCGACTATTTGTGTAGTCGCTAAAAAATTGGCGTCCCCAAAGCCCAAAATTGGTGTAGTGAATCTGCTTCGGTTCCCAGGCGTGCAAGATTCTTCAAATACAATTTCCCTTGCCATTGCTTGAATCAAGTCATGCATTTGAAGTGAATTATTGCTCGAGATCGTGATTAATGACTTATCAACTAGAACTTGTATATTTGCATCTGCAAAAAAGTTACAACAATCTAGTACGCTTGCTGCAAAATCACTACTTACTCCAATGAATGAACATGCAATATCAAGCAAGATATTTTGCTGCTGGTTGTTTAGCCCATCATAACTTAAACGAAACACTTGTTGTATCTCTTTATTATTTTTGGGTAAAGGGGAGTAATCCTGCACCCTGGTAAATATATTAACCAAATAAACGTTTAAGTACAGTGGATATGAGTGAAATCTCATACCTCAGCCCGTTACATAGGCATAAAGCTTACATAACAAGATACTTCCTATTTTCTAAACAAGAAAACAAACCACTACTCAAATGATAACATAAGACTCAACGATATAAAATTACTTCCTAGGACCTTGAAACTTTGTGCCATACATGGCATTAAAGGCATCCAAATTCCCCGGAAGATCACGAACCTGTTTCGCATAGTCATCGAAGTCATAGTCATCATACTCATCTTCAAACTCTTGGCCACCACCAAATATATTAGCAGACTCATCAAAAGGGTTAGCAACAACCTCATCTTCAGAATCAGACACCTCAATCTCTCCCACTTTAGAAAAAGGGTTAACTCTCTTAGTAGCAGAGGTAGACGGAATAGGATGACCATCATCATCTACAAGAGTAGCTTTCCCATCAATAATTAGCTTTTCAAGCTTACCAATTTTCTCAACTATGGGAGTAGAACCAACATCCATTGTTCCCATTGAATCACTCACAAGCGGTACATGTGATGTAGAACCAGTGTTAATCAACTCATCCTCATTAACCTCCATTGTACGACCATTATCCACATCTGTATCGTCCATATTAAGAGCATCAAATTGATTAGACGTAGTGATCCCGGTTCCACTTTCGTACTAGCCACATCGGAAGCCATCTTCGACTCGACATTTACTTTCTTGGGTTCAGGAGGAGGCTTTTTGGGCCGATATTCAAAATGCTTGCCCACCACAGATTTAGTAGAACCTCCTCGACCCGGATTCGGCCCAACTTGTTTACCCTTCTTCTTATTGTGTTAATTGATCACGAAAACCATCACTTACGTTCTTATGAGGTTGAGCCGTCGGAATCACAACCTTAGGACAATCCACCAAAGTATGTCCAAATACCCGACATTTCTCACATCTAGGCGGTTTCATTCATATTCAACACGGATCTTCTCAATAGTCGAACCCGTACCATCAAGTAAAAGAATCTCGACAGTGAGGCGTCATAAGAACCTCATCCGACTTTACTTCAATCATACACCTAGCAAAAGCAAGCTACGGCCCCAAGATTCCTTGCACATTTGACTAGTAAAAGCATCTAACCTTTTGGGTGTACCAATCAATGTAGCAAGAAGATGAGCCGTCATCAGAAACATAGCTAAAGGAACATCATGGAATTTAACCCACACCGGAATGTTAATCAAATCCTCTTTAAGCAAGTTGGTGTTCAATGTCCATGGTTTAAGAATAATAGGAACATTACGAATCAACCAAGGACCATTATCAAGAACATCATCAACTCCTTTTTTCGAATTAAACTTGAAGAAGAAGAATCCCTTAGTGTTCATCATAACCTTTTGTAAACCATACTTAGCCCACGATTTGCGAACATAATAGTCAACAACAGGAAAAGCAAGCCGTTGACCAAGGAAGTATCCGTAGAGAGTATTCTCAAATCTCATGTTCACCTCCTCCACCACTTTCATTGGGAGTGAAAGGTCAACATCATCCTTCTTTTTGCTGCATTCTAACTTCCGAAAATTAGACCGCGTGTTTAAGGATTCATTAGAAGCAACCACGCGTAAGAAACCGACTTAACTCCATTACCACCAGTATTAACAACCTTAGGTGCATTAGGATCAGAAGTAACACTATGATTAGTACCATACATCTGGGATTGCATAACCACATCAAAACTCGGACGGAGGGTATTTGCAGAATAAACTTTAGTACCATTCAAATTAGATTGAAGCCCAATACCACTCGAATTGTTCACATCAGAAGATGAAGCCATCTTAGCAATATCATTGTCAATTTTATTCATTCTTTGCATCAAATTTCGATGCGCATTAGCAATCAACTGCTCCACATTAGGTGTTTTGAAACATTAGAGGCGAATCGAAGCAGTGTATCATGGCTTTGCTCCAAATCATCCAAATCAACCTTATCTATAACCTCCAGCGTGTCATGACTAGGTGTGTCACGACACGGGCTTGACCAAGTGAAACGGCTCCACTTGTCCATCGAGCGAGAACCATCAACCCTATTATACGGATTCGTGTCCATGTTTACACCAACTTGATCGGCCAAGTTGGTAGCGTGATGGAAACCTTCACGGAAGAACTATCATTGTCCAGTATTCATACCAACTTGATCGGCCAAGTTGGTAGTTTCTTAGCTTTAACCGAAGAGCTACCCTTGTTCAGAAACCCTTTATCCATCTCTCCACAACCCCACTAACAATCCCAGGAACCGACTATATCCAACATAAACCCAAGAAAAACCGAACAAAAGAAAACCCTAACTACAAAGTTAGGGTTTTAAACGTATGAAGATCCAATAGCTAACCGTCGTCCATCATGAAGATCGTACCAAATAATAGTAAATTGATTTATACAAATCCAAAGAAAAGCAAAACCGACTTAATAGACAAATCAGAATGGGTAGTACGATTGATATCGGTTGCGTAAACCCCCACAAAAAAACGAATTTAGGAATCAACAATAAGAGTAGATTCGTTTCTTATGGAATCAACAACCAGTAGAATTGATAGAAAAGATTCCCCTAAAACAATAAAAAATCAAAGCAACTCTAACCAACGTAGATATCTAAGTCAACTAGAAAATATGTAAAGAAGAATCAATACAGATTTAATAATATATTAGATATCAAAGAAAGTAAAAGAAGATCGATTAAAAAATGGAGGGTTTAGGGAATCGCCAATTGTCACCAGAGAGAAACGCGATCATTGTTGTATCTCTTTATTAGGATGTACTTTGAGCTGATCCAACTCACTAACCCACTGACCCATTGTTTTTCCATATAAAAAACGACCTAAAACTTTGAGGGCTAGAGGGTGACCTTGCACATATTTCACAACTTCCTTGGCAACTTTTTTGAAGCCTCTAGAAGAATCTTTTGTCTTAAAGGCACAGGAAATAAAGAGCTGAAGAGATTGATTCTCGTCTAGAAAGTCCATGTGAAGGAAATCATCAACTCCATGAGATCTTAGCAGTACTGCTTATCTTTACTACCGTGAATATAATCAAACTTCCCGGCAAAACCAACTAGTCGAACCCGCAAGTGAATCTAGCGCTTATGATCATCTACATCATCCAAAACAAGCGTGGATCGGCTTACATGCCATCCTTTGCTTTATTACCATAGCTCCTTTAGCAACACTTGGTATATTCAGATCATCTACTTTCATGATCTGTCCAATCATATGCAGTTGGACTTGAATCAGGCCCTGAAGTTTCGTGACTTCTTTGACATCTTCACAAAAGCAACTTCCTTGAAAGTGGACATACATCAAGTTATATATAGCTTTGGCAAGGGTCGTCTTTCCTATCCCGCTTATACCGCATATTCCAATCATGTTAACCTTATCTGACCCAATGAAGCGTGACAAGTCTAATTTGTCGAGATGGATATCTATGCCAATAAAGTTCTCACCAACATCTAAGGGTCCGTCACATAATTTTTTTAGGATTTCTCTGGAAATGGAATCGATGAACTTGTACTCATACCTGTTAACCACAAAGACACAATAAGTAAGAGAAACTACATAGTGTTAAGCTTTAGTATAGCTACAAGACTAATTACACAAAAACAAGAACTTTACCCATTTGCCATGTCCTCGAGATCCCATCCAGATAAGTTAGCCGCCATGAATAGAGCTTCCCTCCATTTATCTACCTCTCTGCTATTTGAAACATCATGTTTGGCAAATGCTGCGGCATAGCTCCCAGTTTGTTTCCTAACCACGTCAGGTTTAACATCATAAAATATTATTTGAACCTCGTGTTTAGGCTTTCCCATATGCTTGCACTCGAGTATTTTGACAAGTTCCCTAAGACACCACGATGAAGAAGCATAATCTTTGGAGAAGATAACAATCAAAAACCTTGATTCTTCAATGGCTTTGTAGAGATGTGGGGAAATGTATTCTCCTTTAGGCAACTGTGTGTCATCTCTAAAAGCATGGATTCCTTTATGCTTGAAATCATTGAACAAATGATCCATGAAGCTTTTGCGGATATCTTCACCTCTAAAACTTACAAAGACATCATATTTCCACCGATGAGGAATGGACGTAGTAGCCATTATTAGTAATGAGACCGAGCTACATTCACAAGTAAAGAAATTCTGAAAGAGTAGGCATTATGAATAACAAAGATAGTGATTTTGCACTTATGAATATCAAGCTGAACTACAAATGGCATTTCATCAAAATATCAAAAACTAATAAGATTATTTTTTTTTATTCTTCATACTATGTAAAAAATTGGACAATGTTAGTACATATTTGTGATACTTTATATCCTCTGCCTTAATAATTACCCGAACACAGTGAAGGATTTAACATTCGGCCCACTAGACAAAGTTAGTATACTTAATTCTATTTTCACTTCTAATGCTTTATTTATAGTTGGGTACAAACATAGAACAACAAGTTATAATTATATGAACAAAAACAAAATGACAAAATAGATAAAAAGTAAAATATCAAAATAGATCAAATTGAATCGATACTTATATTGAAATGTTATGAAATGAGATAATACTAAAAGTAATAATTAGATCGAGTATAAGAAGAAAGCTTACAGTTAACGAGTGGATGAAAGTATTTGAGAGTGAATGACTGCAATCAAAATGGAAGATGAAATGAAGTGTTACAAAGAGTAAAGGCAACTGGGTTGACTTCCAAATTCAATTTATTTGCATTTCTGGCCCTTTAGTTTTAGACAAAATGCAATTTATTGGATTAATTTGAAAATATAGTACCCACAAAAGCAAAAAAATTTGTTCGCTACCCACAAGAGCAAATGATAGCAAGTATGATACTTTTTTTTTTTTTTTTTTATCATTTGCCCTATTAAATTTAAAAAACTAGCAAAGTTTGGAATTGAATAAATTGGGTTATCAAATCAGAATTTTGGGTTTTTTATTTTTATTCCTAGGGTAGGAGTACAACATAACTTCAGCCAAATGACGACAACAATAATTCGGACCACACAAATCTAAAACTACAACGATTCTAATTTCAGTGATCCTAGAAATTACAAATATGATAATCCAAAGATCAAAAGACCAAAACCAAACAAACATACTCATAACCGCTAAAGGGAAATCACTCTTTTAGCCAACTACTACTGAACAAATGGTTTTACTAATAAGTTGTTTAGTACGTTATGGGTCATTAGATCAAATTATACGTTTCATATTTTGAAATGAAGTATAGTTAGCATACAGACATAGAACAATGAGTTATAAGATGAGCAAACAATAAGAAAAGCAATTTGAGATAGAATGACTTACAATTTTACGATGGATATATGGAATTCTATGGGAGATTTGGTACGTGAATGAAGGCAATTAAAAAATGAAAGATATGCAGTTAAAAAGAGTAAAGACAAGTGGGTTGACTCCATGTCAACTTAGATTCACTTACAGTCCCTTGGTTTCTGATAAGTTGACAAATGTATATGTAACTAGTATTTTCCTACTTCTTTCTTGTGGTGCTTCTAGGTGTTGTTGAGGATATTTCCTCATATTATGATCGCCAACAAGGGAAAGAAAACGTGTTACATTCTTAGATACTTAAATTACTCGGTTACCTCTTTTAACAAGACATGAAATCTTGTCATATATGTTTTTTATAACTTTATCTTCCAAAAAATATTCGCCTTTTTATAACACAATGAAAAAAATGTACAAATAAATATTTTTTTAATTAATCATTTGGCAATGAATTTTGGTTACTTTATTTGAAATAGATTTGTTACAGCTTTGATCAACCAATACAATTTTTTTGTGTTGCATTATTTGAAATATTTTAGTAAAATAACTTTTATTCTTACAAAAAAGAAGTGTCATTTATTACAATTTGATGTACAATATAGTTTGATACTTTGATTGTGCATTTGATACTGATTTTAATAAGTTAAACGCATGACTTTAATTTTTTAAAGTTATCCCGTATTTTTTTCAAGCATTGTTTTGTCTTTGTTTTAGTAATGCGAGTGTTACCATTATTATAAGCCAATTATGTTCAAAATTACATATCTTGCTTTATAAACCCTTTTGACTTTCTCATTCATAGCCCATTCTTCTACATGGCAGTTCACCAAATCATCATTATTATCCATGTCAAATCACGAGGTAATGATTTTATTGAAGTTTGCTACGTGATTTTTGCTATGAATTTGTCTCCATTTTGCATATTCTATGTCTTGATTAGGTTTTTTTCTTTGTTTTTGAATGACAAATAGTATTGTCTACATCACTCACATCCCAAATTGTTCGCAAATGGATACCTATAGGTATTTGCCTATCCTAAATGACGAATATCAACAGATTTTCCTTTCTCAAAAAATCATACGTTATATATGAGTTAAAAATTGTAGTTTAGCAACATATTTTCCTTTCTCAAAAAATCATACGTTATATGAGTTGAAAATTGTACTTTACCAACAGATTTTCCTTTCTCATATCATACTTTATATGAGTTAAAAATCGTACTTTTATTATTTGATACACATTTTTTTCCCATTCATATGGTTACCCTAAATGAATAAAAATTTTGGGACGTATTAAATGTAGAAAATATCTACTACTTTGTTATTAAATCTGCTTTGATACACTTATTTTGTGTATAAATCTTTTATCCTCTATCTTTTATACGATTTGCATGCAATCTTGAAATCTCAAAAAAAATGTTGTCAATATATCGTAATAACTTTTTCCATGGACGCTCCCACCATGCCATGAACAACACACCGTGTAAACCTTCAAGGTAATATCATTTTTTGGTGTTTGAAATCAATTTTTTAATGCATTGGTTGCTTTAAAAAAATGAGCTATAAAACCAAATTAGTTGTGCTATTGTTTGTGTTCATGTTCTTTAGTTACTTTCAGTTTATGAAATGTTCCCAAAAAAGTTCCTAGAAAATGATCGAATGCCACTGTTCTAAAGGTATTTCATCGACATTTAAATCAGGCGTATTATAATGAAAAAATGTCACCTTATAGTTCTTTTAATTATTTTTGTTTTCATATGGATTTATGATATTTGGCCATGGATTTTGGTTAGGTGGATTACTGATACTTTGAAAATCATTTTATTAAATTTTAGCAATTCATTAAACATGAAGCTTTTTATTTGTTATCAATGTTATTATCTGATTTTAGTTCATATTAAATATATTTTCTTTGTATTTAAGGCTTGTGATGATTCATTGAAGGATGATTGCTAATGGAAAACAATTACAACATGTTCTGTACATTTGCTATTAGCTAAAGTAATTTATCATGTATCATGTTCTATATTGCGAGAAACTCTATAGTTAAATTTTGGTGAAACAACATATGTCTGCCACTAAATTAAGAGGTTCATATGAGTATCGCATATGTGCATGCTCTTATTTGTTGATCATTTTTTAACGCACAAAAATCTACTCTTTCGGTATCGCCCAAATACTTTGTATTTTGATGTTTATACAACAACCATTTTGTAATTGTTACAAAGATAGTGTTTTGGTATTTGCACAAATGCTTTTCTATTTAGAGGTTTATGTAACTACCATTTTGTTATTGTTACGAAAAAAAATTGCAAAAAACTTATGTGAGGATTTCATTACAATTTGTATGTAAACAAAAAGATATGGTATGATATATTTCAAGTATCTCTTTTAGAATTACACTCAGAAGAATTATTGAGGTATACTCAGCAGATTGACAATTGTAAATGGCTTTTAACACGTTAATTGTTAGTGCATGAGTGCATGATCGTTATTTCTTGTACCGACTTTCATTCAATTTTGCAACTAAACAAAGTATATACTAATCATGATCGAGTAGACATTTACTTAATTAATTTACCCAATAAAGTTTCATTACAGTTACTTGATTTTAGGGATCTTTGATCATGGTCTTTGTAGGTGTTTTTGGTTCCCGCACTAATTCACGGGTTGATTTTAGGGGTCTTTGATCATGGTCTTTGTATTTGAAATAAATGACTTTATATGGAAAGAACAGAAATGAAGAAGGGAAAAAAAGAGAAAATAAAAGGAGAGAAAAAAATGATTTTTAATCTTGTATTACTAAGTTAAAAAGAAAAGAAGGAGAATGTAAGCAAAAAATACTTTAAAGTCATCGTTACTCCATTTGATCCTAATTTGACAAGAAGATTATGAGAGTAATTTTGGTGTAATTTACTATTCTTTACTTTCCTCTCATCTCCAAAAAATCTTTCCCTTTTTCTCCACCAATAAAATCGAGAACATAGCGTTTTGTACGACATTTATTATCCAAAAGGCTTATAGTAACTAAAACAGATTATAATGTTGTGAGCATGTTGGTTTTCTCTTTTTGTAGCTAAATCAGAAGAATGTTTGTAAAAAAAGAACGATTGAAATGGGTATGTATCAATGAGTTATTTAAATTAAAGTTCCATGTTGAAGAAGTGTATATTCTTGCATGTACAACTCGAAAGAAATTATACAATTGAGTAATGTTTTAGCATATTATGTGCAACAATATTGTAAAACTTAAGTCGTTTATTAAGAAAAAAGGGAAACTCATTTGTACCTTCCGTTTTTCACATTTGCACCTCCCTAATGTTGTTTTGATTTTTTTATAAATTTTTTTTGTCAGAATAACATACACTAAATATATTTTTCTGTCAGTTTGTTTCAGAAATAATAGGCATCAGGGAAAGTATTTCTTCCCAATTATGGTATTAATTAGAGGGGGTGCAATTAATAATTGAATGAAAAAAATGCCAAAGTAAAATAATGATAATTTTTAACAAGTCAGGAAGGTGCAAATAATATGAGGGTAGGTTTAAGGATAACACCACCCCCAATAAAACAATTGTTCTAATTGGGAGATGGTGACTTTGATTACGAATACCATAACTTTTAATAATGAAAGAGGGTCGACAAGTGAATTAGCATGTATTAGTTTTCAGCAACAAGTACAACTTTATCAACACAAAAATCTACAAAATATGATTATGCAACTTTATATTTTTTTTTGGTTACTATACCATTTGTATGAAATTTTTTATTTTCAACTGCGTATACTCATGTGTTTCTTACTAACGACTTATTATGTAATTGCGTAACATATTAATTATCTATCTTTTTGATTTTCTTTAAAATACCCATAAATTTCACAAGTCTTTTAGCTAGTAAATCTATAAACTATGGATTACAGATTTGCTTATCGACGTGGAAGTAATGTCCAACGAGAACAGCCTAAACATGGAAGTCCATTCCAACGAGAACAGCCTAAACATGGAAGTCCGTTCCAACGAGAACAACATGGAAATCGAGGTTATTAACAGAGGCAAGCGTTGTGAAAATAAATTTAACAATTTTGAGTGAGTGTCTTTCTTTGTTTGTGAATTAATTTTTATTTTCTGTAAAAGGAAATCAGGAAGAATGGTTATAGAGAGCTGGTTAAATTTGATGGTTAAATAGTTCCTTTTAAATAGATAAACTATGTAAACCAAATCATGGCTAATATTGATTTATAAACCACCTCTGACCAACTTCGTAGTTCATCCTAAGGCTGGTTCAACTCAGAGACCGGTTCGGCACGTTCTGCGGTTTTGGCAGATTCAGTTTCAGTTTAAGTACTGAAAACCGTATCACTCATAAAATTTAATCAGCTCTATATATAAGCTTATCTATGACCATGCCTTCATTAAAAGGAAATCAGGAAGAATGCTTAATTTTAAACTGAATAGATAAACTATATGAACCAAATCATGGTTAAATTTGATTTATAAACCACCTCTAACAAGCTTTGTAGTTCATCCTATGGCTGGTTCAGCTCAGAGATAAACTATATAAACCAAATTTGATTTTGAAATAAATTTGGTTTAATAGTTTCTGAAAAAGAGAAACAGGAAGAATGGTTAATTTTAACATGCTAAATTTGATGTTACTTAGGATTCACTTGAAAAAGAAGGGCAATAGCGGACTTGCTCGTGTGGTAAAGGTGGACTATGAACTGTTCACTGATCAAGAGAAACAGGAATACGCAGGCGAGGCAGTGGTGGGGAAAAAGAAGGCACCATATCGCGTAGTATGTGATGTAAACTATTTTATTAAATTTTTGGATGAGATACCATAGATTAATAAAGAAAAGTTGGGGGACAACCCGTTTGCAAATTTTTTGAATCTGAAGAATAAAAAGTTGCAACTGGATCAAATAGGCGTGACTCTATCACTATGTGTTGAAGATGATAGTGGACATGGACCCTATTTACAATTGTTGTCTAAGGGGACAGAGCATGAAGCCATGGAGGTTACAAAGTAACACTTCCCGGCACTAATGGGGATAGTGGACATGGACCCTATTTTAGATAACCAGAATATAGATGAGAGCATAGAAGAGAAATTTTGCGTCTGTTCCAAAAAAATAAGTGGGAAGATATTTTTGCCTGACTATGGTCAAATATGTACTCAAAGATGTAAACGAGGACAAAAATCACATTAAAAGAGGATTTTCACTTATAGCAATGCACTATATTGTCCCCCCCACCCCCAAAGCGTACTACTCTTGGAAAGCACATGCTTCGTTATGTGAATGATGTAATGCTCTCAAGAGACAACTTTGGGCATCTTTGGCTAGATCAACTCTCTTAAAAGGTAGATATGTTGGGAAAGGGAAGACGAAGATTATAGGGGGATGCTTCTTTTTCTTGCAGGTTAGTTTGATTAATTTATATGGTAGAGTACAAATATAGGCGGCAATTTATAATTTGTTCTATGTTTATGTAGTTGTACTTCATGTGGAAGCAAGATGAGGGTATTCAACTGTTTTTCACAATCTCATTTATGACATATATTTCGAAGTAAACTTTATACCCAATATTCCGAAGTCAACTTGTTGTTTTGCACAATCTCCATTTTTAACGTCATTTAGTGGTGTTATATTTTCAGTGCTTTTAGCTACTTGATAACTTTTTGAATTATAATGCATGACAACCTTTTATTAATTTTGTTATATAAAAGAAAAGTAAACTTTTAATTTAATATTTAATAACAACATAATTCCTTCAAAAAAAGCATCCACACACTCTACTATAAAACTCACCGTCTGTGTGAGTTATTGAGTTGATTGATAAAAATGAGTGATTTAAAAATTGTTGAACAAGTTTCTAACAAAAATGGGGTTAACATACTTGTAGTATTTTATTTGTTTTGTGTTTTTGTTTTAACCAACTAAGTATTTATATATCTTCATAGTTTGCGGATTCATCTTAATCTCGTTCTTAATTCCGATTCATATTTGATTCCAAATTTGTTAAACTGAAATTGGGATGATATTATTGTCATCTTAAATGTTACAAACATTTTCAATTAAACTTTAATTATTTTACATTGTATATATACATATTTCACCCAATTAGATGGCGTATGATACCACTGTTAGGGCACCATAAGTTAATACAAGGATCAATATGTAAGAAATAGAGATGAGGGTGATTGGATGAACACACAATACACACACACGTATGGATTTAAAAGAGTTATGCGTAGGAAAATGTATTAAGTGAACAACCAACCCTCAAATGAGGGTTTACAAGGCTATTTATAGGAGAAGGGTGCTAGGGCAACACATCTAGTCCATTCCATTCCTTTCCTTATTAGGCTTTTGCATAGGCTCATGGGCTTTCTACATGAGCCTAGCCATAATTACTAACATAAAAGCCTAATTAAGCAACCTATTACATATTAATGACTAACACTTGAAATACAAGTTAGGAGTGACTCCAACAAAAGGAATGGTAGTTCAAATAGTAGTAAAGAAAAGGAAAACAAAAGAGTAAATTACATTGATAGTCCCTGTGGTTTGTCTCAAATTGCAACTTTCGTCCCTCATTTTTTAAAGTTGCATTGATCGTCCGTAATTTGGAAAAGAATAAGACCACCGATCCTTTTTTTAACTGTTGTTAAGTGAGTTCCGTTATAATTTACGCGTTAGTCCTTTTGGTTAAAGAGTGTTAAATCGTCTATCCTTTATAATAACAACTGTTTATAATTTAAAGTTTTTCGACTTTAGTTACGTTTTCTTACTTTTTTATCCGTTTTTATACGTTTTCATCCATTTTCTTACGGATTTATCCGTTTTCGTCCGCTTTTATATGTTTTCATATGTTTTTCTTACGTTTTCATACGTTTTATCCGTTTTTATACGTTTTCATCCGGTTTTATCTGTTTTTACACGTTTTCATACGTTTTTATCCATTGTCACCTGTTTTCTTACGTTTTTCATACGTTATTATCCGTTTTATACGTTTTATCTGTTTTTATACGTTTTTGTCCGTTTTCTTGCGTTTTTATCCGTTTTTATACGTTTTCATTCATTTTTATACGTTTCCATATGTTTTTATCTGTTTTTATACGTTTCGTACTTTTTCATATGTTTTTGTACGTTTTCTTACGTTTTTATACGTTTTCGTTCGTTTTTGTACATTTTCTCACGTTTTTATCCGTTTTCATCTGTTTTTGCTCGTTTTCTTACGTTTATATATACGTTTTTGTCCGTTTTATATATTTTTATACGTGTTCATACATTTTTATCTGATTTTATACGTTTTTATCTGTTTTATATGTTTTCGTGGGTTTTTATCCATTTTCGTCTGTTTTTATACATTTTCATTCATTTCTATATGTTTTCTTACGTTTTTATCCATCTCTGTTCATTTTTATACATTTTCATTTGTTTTTATATGTTTTCGTCCTTTTTCTTCATAAAAATCTAAGAAAAACGGACGAAAGCGTATAAAACGTAAGAAAAACGGACAAAAACATATAAAAATGAATGAAAACGTATAAATATGGTCAAAAATGGACAAAAATGTAAGAATACGTATAAAAATGGACGAAAACGTAAGAAAATATATAAAAACGTACACAAACATATGAATACGGATAAAAACGTATAAAAAGAACAAAAACATAATAAAACAGACAAAAACGTATGAAAATGTCAAGATAAAAATGTATGAAAACGTATAAGAACGGATAAAACATATAAAAACTATAAGATCAATTCAGTTTTAAACTATAAGGGACGAAAGTTGCAATTAGTGAGAAATCACGGGGACCATCCATATAATTTACTCGAAACAAAATAAAATTCCCCTTTGTTTTTGTTTGTTTGGGGTTACTTCCTTTGTGTGAGTTGGATCGATGTGATAGTTGTAAATGTAAAATTAAAACTGACACGGTCTACTTCCTTTCTTCCTTCCTTCCTTGCTTAATTGGGGTAAGATCTTGAATTTGATTGAATTGAAAAAAAGAAGATTTCAAAATTTGAGGAGTATTTTGAAAGAGCGAATTTGGATAAAGACCGAAGAATAAGCGGAGCTGAAGCCGTGGCTCAGGTACTCTTTTCATTTTGTAGAAACAACTTGTTTATTCGATTGTTCACTGGTTTAGAATTTAATTTATTTATATCATTCTCCATCCTACTTAATTTTGATCTGGATACATACTAGTAATTCGAAATCATAAATTTTTGTTAGCCTAGTGTAGATATAATTAATAATCAATATACAACTGTACTTTGGTTGAAACTTCTGCATCACCCACTTGCTAGGACATTGTCTATGTAAAGGGGACTTTGCTTGTGTGATTTTAGAACAAAAATAAATAAATAAATAAATAAATAAAAATGCTAGTATCAAATGAGTAAAATTTAAGTTACCATTTGTAACTTATAAGTCCTTATTTTTGTACTATGGGCAACTTCACACTTTGGTCGACACTTGTGTCGTTTTTGACCTTGTGGTTTTACTTGTGATACTCAAGTGTCTAAGTGTAAAGAGTTGGACTTCTACTTCTATCCTGAATTTTGAACCATGAGCTCTTTTAGAAGCCTATTAATAATGTCTGATCATGAGTTTAACTCACTTGAATGTTACTTGGGCAATTTGTTGCTTTGGCTCTAAGGGTTACCAATATATGGCTCTTATAGTTCCGTGTATTGAGTTATTTGAGATTTTTGGATGTTTTCACTTTTGTTCATGCTCAGGTTAATACCTATAGCTGTGAAGCACCGAAACGCCTACAAGGCCGGCGTTCCCGTTTGGAAATGGGGTGGGAACGGATACGCCCCCGAAACGTTTCCAGGCCGTTTCCCTAATGTCCGAAACGTTTCCTATGAACTTTCTGGATTTCCAAGAAGTTTCCAAGCCGTTTCTTTTGGGTTTTAAAGAACTTACAGTGAATGTCGCTATTAGAATGTGATTTGATGATGAACCATTCTTGAAAACTCTAAGATACATAAAAAATGAAAGTAAAATATTACAGAGATTAAAGGGTTTGGTGACAAGGGAGGCGCTTATGAAGGAAATAGGTTTTGTGGATAGAAAAAAGTGAGAGGCGTTTATAAAGGGATGAGTAGGCTGATGTTACTTACATCTCAATTTCAATTTAAATATTACTAGTCCTTTTACATCTCATGTGTTTACATTGTTGTTTTAAGATTGTCACAAAATAAATTTTTATTTTGGGATGAGTAGGTGGATGTTACTTACATCTCAGTTTCAATTTAAAATGATTTGATTATTGATAATTAATTACTTTTGGAAGATGTAGTATTTTTGGAGTTTACAATTTACATCAACATATGCCTATTTTGGATTTTCTTTAATATATTTTTAATTTTTTTATATTTTTTTATTGCTGTATCTATGCCATTCCCGTATCTTGAATTTTTGATTTTTGCCGTTTCCCGTTCCCGTATCGTCCCTGTATCCCTTTGCCAATTTTTGCTTATTGCCAACTTAAATGAAATGACGAATAATCACTGTGTCCCATTAAATGATAATTTCGACTACAGACTCTATGCAGTTACATGTTGTTCTAGAAATGTTTGTTGATGATGTCTAATATAATCATAACATCGGTGAATTTTTTAAACTCCCAATACCGTCTTCCACGGGTTATTGATACCCAATACCATTTTCGGTGTTTGGGGGAGGTTAAGATGTAGACAGCCTTACCCCTACCTGAGGTAGAGAGGCTGCTTCCAGTTCTACAAAGGGTAGAAAGGACCTCCGGCCTTTTGTAGGGAGTGAGGATCGAACCCCTGACCTCTCGGTTGAGTGGCAAGGGGTTTTCCAACTGATCCAACCCTACTTCAGTGAATTTTTTTAAACCATACCCAAATTTTATCAATGGATTGCAGCAATCACAATCAACTAGTTACCTTTATCCCAAACAATTTTTATAAGAATTTGTGAAATGTTTCACTGTTCATAAAATAACTTGAAGTGAAAACTATGCAATTCTGCTAAGTTATAAATGAGACTGTTTTATAGAAGATGGGGATATGACAGTGAAATTCAAAATTAATCTTGGTCGTTTACACATACAAAAGGCGTAGTGGTTTGTCCCAAATTGCAACTTTCGTCCCTCATTTTTTAAAGTTGCATTGATCGTCCCTAATTTGGAAAAAAATAACACCACCAATCCTTTTTTTAACTGTTGTTAAGTGAGTTTCGTTATAATTTACACGTCAGTCCTTTTGGTTAAAGAGTGTTGGATCGTCTATCCTTTATAATAACGACTGTTTATAATTTAAAGTTTTTCGACTTTAGTTACGTTTTCTTACATTTTTATCCGTTTTTATACGTTTTCATCCATTTTCATACGGGTTTTATCCGTTTTCGTCCGCTTTTATTACGTTTTATCTGTTTTTATACGTTTTCATCCGGTTTTATCTGTTTTTATACGTTTTTATACATTTTCACCAATTTTCTTACGTTTTCATACGTTTTTATCCGTTTTTATACGTTTTCATTCGTTTCCTTACGTTTTTATACGTTTCGTACATATTCATATATTTTTGTACGTTTTCTTACGTTTTATACGTTTTTGTTCGTTTTTGTACGTTTTTATCCGTTTTTCATACGTTTTATCCGTTTTTTATCGTTTTCTTATGTTTCTATACATTTTTGTCCGTTTTTATATGGTTTTATACGTTTTTATCTGGTTTTATACGTTTTTATCTGTTTTATACGTTTTATCAATTTTCGCCTGTTTTTATACATTTTCATTCATTTTTATATGTTTTCTTACATTTTTATCTATTTTCATCCATTTTTATACAGTTTCATTTGTTTTTATATGTTTTCATCCATTTTCTTAATAAAAATGTAAGAAAAACGGACGAAAGCGTATCAAACGTAAGAAAAATGGACGAAAACATATAAAAATGAATGAAAACGTATAAAAACGGACAAAAATGTAAGAATACGTATAAAAACGGACAAAAATGTAAGAATACGTACAAAAATGTAAGAAAACGTATGAATACGGATAAAAGCGTATAAAAAGAACGAAAACATAATAAAATAGACAAAAACGTATGAAAATGTCAAGATAAAAATGTATGAAAACGGGAGAAAACGTATAAAAACGTATAAAACAGATAAAAACGTAAGAAAATATATAAAAAAGGACGAGAACGTATAAAAACGTAAGAAAAAACGGACAAAAACGTATAAAAACCATAAGATCAATGCAGTTTTAAACTATAAGGGACGAAAGTTGCAATTTGTGAGAAATCAAGGGGACCATCCATATAATTTACTCGAAACAAAATAAAATTCCCCTTTGTTTTTGTTTGTTTGGGGTTACTTCCTTTGTGTGAGTTGGATCGATGTGATAGTTGTAAATGTAAAATTAAAACTGACACAATTTACTTCCTTTCTTTCTTCCTTCCGTGCTTAATTGGTTTAAGATCTTGAATTTGATTGAATTGAAAAAAGAAAATGTCGAAATTTGATTTGCATTTTAAAAGAGCGGAGCTGAAGCCGTGGCTTAATTAGGTACTCTTTTCATTTTGTAGAAACAACTTGTTAATTCGATTGTTGACTGGTTTAGGATTTAATAATTTATTTATATCATTTTCGATCCAAACACTTAATTTTGATCTGTTGTTAGGATACATACTAGTAATTCGAAATCATAAATTTTGTTAGCCTAGTGTATATAATCAATATAAAAGTTTATTTAGGTTGAAAGTTCTGCATCACCCACTTCCTAGGACACTGTCTAGGTCAATAGAGGGGGCGGTTCAGGGTTACTTACACGCCTTTGGCTCTTATAGTTTATGGTGGTCAGGTTAATACTTTTAGTAATCCCAGAAAAAGTGAGTTTCATCATTTTCACGTTGGTCAAGATCCCACTTAATTTCGATCTGTTGTTAGGATACATACTAGTAATTCGAAATCATAAATTTTTGTTAGCCTAGTGTAGATATGATTAATAATCAATATACAACTGTACTTTGGTTGAAACTTCTGCATCACTCACTTGCTAGGACATTGTCTATGTAAAGGGGACTTTGCTTTTGTGATTTTAGAACAAAAATAAATAAATAAAAATGCTAGTATCAAATACGGAATAAATTTAAGTTACCGTTTGTAACTTATAAGTCCTCATTTTTGTACTATGGGCAACTTCACACTTTGGTCGACACTTGTGTCGTTTTTGACCTTGTGGTTTTACTTGTGATACTCGAGTGTCTAAGTGTAAAGAGTTGGACTTCTACTTCTATCCTGAATTTTGAACCATGAGTTCTTTTAGAAGCCTATTAATAATGTATGATCATGAGTTTAACTCACTTGAATGTTACCTGGGCAACTTGTTGCTTTGGCTCTAAGGGTTACCAATATATGGCTCTTATAGTTCCGTGTATTGAGTTATTTGAGATTTTTGGATGTTTTCACTTTTGTCCATGCTCAGGTTAATACCTATAGATGTGAAGCACCGAACCGCCTACAAGGCCGACATTCCCGTTTGGAAACGGGGTGGGAACGGATACGCCCCCGAAACGTTTCCAGGCCGTTTCCCTAACGTCCGAAACTTTTCGTATGAAGTTTCTGGATTTCCAAGAAGTTTCCAAGCCGTTTCTTTTGGGTTTTAAAGAACTTACAGTGAATGTCGCTATTAGAATGTGATTTGATGATGAACCATTCTTGAAAACTCTAAGATACATAAAAAATGAAAGTAAAATATTACAGAGATTAAAGGGTTTGGTGACAAGGGAGGCGCTTATGAAGGAAATAGGTTTTGTGGATAGAAAAAAGTGAGAGGCGTTTATAAAGGGATGAGTAGGCTGATGTTACTTACATCTCAATTTCAATTTAAATATTACTAGTCCTTTTACATCTCATGTGTTTACATTGTTGTTTTAAGATTGTCACAAAATAAATTTTTATTTTGGGATGAGTAGGTGGATGTTACTGACATCTCAGTTTCAATTTAAAATGATTTGATTATTGATAATTAATTACTTTTGAAAGATGTAGTATTTTTGGAGTTTACAATTTACATCAACATATATCTATTTTTGATTTTCTTTAATATATTTTTAATTTTTTTATATTTTTTTATTGCCGTATCTATGCCGTTCCCGTATCGTCCCCGTATACCTTTGCCGTTCCCGTTTCGGTGCTACACCTATAGTAACCCCAGAAAAGGGAGTTTCATCATTTTCACGTTGGTCAAGGTTTCCAATTTTGCTTATTGCAAACTAAAATGAAATGATGAACAATCACTGTGTCCCATGAAATGATAATTTCGACTACAGACTCTATGCAGTTACATGTTGTTCTAGAAATGTTTGTCGATGATATCTAATATAATCATAATATCGGTGACTTTTTTAAACCATACCCAAATTTTATCAATGAATTGCAGCAATCACAGTCAACTAGTTACCTTTATCGCAAACAATTTTTTTAAGAATTTGTGAAATGTTGCACTGTTCGTAAAATAACTTGAAGTGAAAACTATGCAATTCTGCTAAGAAGTTATAAATGAGTCTGTTTTATAGAAGATGGGGATATGACAGTGAAAGTCAAAATTAATCCTGGTCTTTTATACATACAAAAGGCGTAGTGGTTGTTTGCTAATGGACCGGAAAATGTAAATGTAATATTGACCTTGGCACGTGCTGGATGAGGCTAGTAATAGTTTTGATATAATTGTTGAACTGCTGCATGCTATGTACTTTAGTGTTGATTGACTAAGATTTGCAGCTTTTGCTTCTCTCTTATTGTTTCTGCAGTATTAGATGTTAAGGTCGTAGATATAGTCATATATATAGGATTCTAATAATAGTTTAGGGATTGATTAGACAGATCCTGATGATATGGTCTTTTGTTGGAAAATGAGTTTTGCAAAATGAGTTTTTGCTAATTTTGGACACTATTTAATATATGTATATGTTATATATATTTATATTTCTTGGTAGCTTTGCGTTCTCCTCGACGAGAGCTTCGCAACGAGCTAAAGAGTGTCAAAATGGAGTTGATATGAATGAGATATCGTGTCTCAAAGTGAGGCACTTGAAACACAAAATTTAGAAAAGTGGGAGTATCCCATGCCCAAAACAAGAAATGAAACCTTGTTTATATAGGAATCTTGATATGAACCTTCAAATTGATTTGTTGGTTTTACTCCAACACCTACGCGTAGCGCAGGGGGGGTGATTTCAGGATTTCGGGCCAAAATGGGTTCGAAGCGAACTCATGCGAGCAGCGACCTGCGGACACGAATGCAGCTCCGAAACCTCGCATGCGTGCGAATCTTTTTGCTGCAGATTTTGTAATTCGTTTATTTTAGAACTAATTTAAACTTTCGGAACAAGTTATACAGAATCAGTTTATATAAATAAAAGATATCAAATCATGTTTATACAAATAACAGATTTGAAGAATCCTTTTATTTTAAGGTGATATTTATCTTGAAGACCAAGTTAGGTATTGGCTATATAATAAACGTTTGCTCATTCAGTTGAATACACAGAAAACGTAACTCCTCTGCAGCCGAATTCCAACATTCTCTTCAGTCAGTAACACGCAAGCTTCTGTGATCTTTCAGGCAAGTAAGTCAAGTCCGACTGTGCAACAGTATTGAACGTTGTACCCTGGGAAACAGACGGCGAATCTGTTATAAGGGAATTGTGTTAAACACGAGCCTCGTTCACAATCTTTTACTGCTTTCGTTTACATATTATTATAGAGTCTGTCTTCTGCTTCTACTCTTTTCTGTCTGCATTTATTTACTGTTTTTGCATTCTGTTATTTAATTATTATAATCTGATTTATTATTTTAATAAAAAATCTACACCGTTTCCCACAGTCTTAAAACAGATTCGGTTAAACCGAATTTATTACACTTTGTTAAGAAATCGGATTAATTAATTAACAGGATTTTATAAGCTGTTTTCTGTCGAAACCTTGTTGAGTTTCTTTGGAAATCAGTTTCTTTTTAACAGTTTTACACATACAGTTTGGATTGAACAGACTAACGTTTTTTTTAAGCAGTATATTATCAGTTTTAACGAAACCAAGATAGAGTTTCTATTAAACTGATTTACTCGATCCATCAAAACCAAGCTAGAGTTTTGTTGAATCAGATCTGGTACAAGTAGATACCATTTAAAACAGTTTGTTTAACTGTTTGTGTTTGATTTTTCAGGATGACAAACACGACTACCCCTCCTGTGACTACTACTGTGAACGTGCACTGTGCGCCAGTTACCAACACGGTTGCTAATCATGCCGAGAAACCGAGAAATTCAATGGGCGAATTTCAAGAGGTGGCAACAGAAGATGTTTTTCTATCGACTACTTTGAACCTTGCGCGGTTCTTAAAAGAAAACCCACCTAACGTGGAACCTCCTGCCGAAGGTCAATCCTCTAATCAACAGGCTGTTCAAGCCTTGGAAGCATGGAAACATTCAGATTTTTGTGTCACAATTATGTTCTGAATGGTTTGGTTGATTCTTTGTACAACGTGTCTGCAAGACCAAGACTGCCAAAGAATTATGGGAGTCATTGGAACGCAAGTACAAAACTGAGGATGCTGGTACAAAGAAGTTCGTGGTAGCTCGTTTTTGGATTACAAGATGGTTGATTCAAAGAATGTGATAAGTCAGGTTCAAGATCTGCAGGTTACGCTACACGACATTCATGCTGAGGGAATGACTTTGAGTGAAACTTTTCAAGTTGCTGCTATTATTGAAAAGTTACCTCCAAGCTGGGTAGAATTCAAGAACTACCCGAAGCATAAGCGAAAGGAGATGAGTGTTGAAGACTTGGTTGTTCGTCTTCATATTAAAGAGGACAACAAGCGGCTCGAAAAACACGTATACGCTGATTCGCAAAGGCAAATATGGTTGAGCATGTTTCGTCATCTTCAAAGTCCAATGTCAAAGCTAAAGGCAAAGGAAAAGGAAAGAATGACAAAAAGGGCAAAGGGAAGTCTGAGTACCTTGCTCCTAAAGCTGCAATTGTGAAACAGAAGTTCCAAGGGGTGTGTTTCAACTGTGACCAGCCAGTCACCGTGTCGCTAATTGTAAGATGCCGAAGCGGGTGACTCCACGCCAGGCTAATATGGTGAATGAAGATGTGGACATGATTGCTATGGTGTCTGATGGCATTGCCATGATCTCGAGTTACCTGGTAGGTTCCAACAACAGGGAATGGTGGGTGGATACTGGGGCTACCCGTCATGTGTGTGCTGATAAGAGTATGTTTCACTCTTTTAGAGCGGTTGATAGTGGAGAGAAGCTGTACATGGGCAACTCTGCAACTGCTGAAATCAAGGGTGAAGGAGATGTAATCTTGAAGATGACATCCGAGAAAGAGCTCAAGTTGACTAATGTCTTGTATGTTCCAGAGATTCGCAAGAATCTTGTGTCTGGTTGGCTGTTGAACAAGTTTGGTTTTCGTCTTGTTTTTGAGTCTGATAAGTTTGTTCTTTCTAAGAATCAAGTGTATGTTGGTAGGGGATATGCCCTGAATGGTATGTTTAAACTCAATGTAATGGTTGTTAAGAATGTTATCAATAAAATGAATTCTTCTGCTTACTTGATTGAGTCTTCTAATATGTGGCATGGCCGTCTTGGACATGTAAATTTTAATTCAATGCGACGTTTGATTAAATTTAATTGCATACCTAATTTCCATATTGACTCAAAATATAAATGTGAAACTTGTGTTGAAGCCAAACTTACAAGAGCATCTTTCAAATCGGTTGAACGAAAACCGAACCACTTGATATGATACACACCGACATATGTGATTTGAAATCACTACCCACAAAAGGTGGCAATAAGTACTTTATCACATTTATTGATGATTGTACAAAGTATTGTTATGTTTACTTACTGAAAAGTAAAGATGAAGCTATAGACAAGTTTGTTCTATACAAAAACGAAGTTGAGAATCAACTTAGTAAGAAAATCAAGGTGGTCCGAAGTGATAGAGGAGGTGAATATGTGTCTCCATTCGCTGACCTATGTGCGAAACATGGAATTAGACACGAGTTCACTGCTCCCTATTCACCTCAGCAGAACGGTATTGCCGAAAGGAAGAACCGTACCTTGAAAGAAATGGTTAATGCCATGTTGATAAGTTCTGGTCTAAGCCAGGACATGTAGGGGGAAGCCATTCTAACGGCTACTTATCTTTTAAATAAGATACCTCGTAAGGAAAAAGAGGAGACCCCTTATGAATTATGGATGGGAAGAAAGCCATCATATCAGTACTTACGAGTGTGGGGGTGTTTAGCAAAGGTAGCTATACCGACTCCCAAGGCCCAAAAGATTGGACCTAAATCTGTGGATTGTATATTCATCGGATATGCTAAGAATAGCAGTGCTTATCGCTTCATTGTCCATGATTCGAAAAATCCGGATATAAAAAAGGGTACTTTAATGGAATCAAGGAATGCTTCATTCTTTGAAACTATATTTCCTTGTTTAACGAAGGAAACTGGAAGTTCATCTAGAATAGATGACGAAGTTGTCCAAGATAAGAGACAACGAGATGATAATGATCTCCAGGATGAGAGACAAGATCAAACTGAGGAAGAAGAGGTTGAACCTAGAAGAAGCAAAAGGGCAAGAATCGAGAAATCGTTTGGACCCGATTTTGTTTCTTTTATGGTTGAAAACGAACCTACTTCATATCGAGAATCGGTTACTTCCTCGAAGGGCCTCAATGGAAAGAAGCCATTAAAAGTGAAATAGATTCTATTTTACAAAACCATACTTGGGAGCTCGTGGATTTACCTCCCGGTTGTAAACCACTAGGCTATAAATGGATCTTCAAGAAGAAGATGAAAGCCGATGGCACCATTGACAAGTATAAAGCAAGATTAGTAATCAAAGGATTTAGACAACGAGAAGGTCTTGATTACTTTGATACATATTCGCCTGTTACGCGAATAACCTCGATTAGGATGATACTTGCTATTGCCGCTTTAAGAAATTTGGAAGTTCACCAAATGGATGTGAAAACGGCATTTCTAAACGGAGATTTAGAAGAAGAAATCTACATGAACCAACCTGAGGGTTTCATGGCTCCTGGACAAGAGAACAAAGTTTGTAGGCTTGTTAAGTCATTATATGGCTTAAAGCAAGCTCCCAAACAATGGCATCAAAAATTTGACCACGCCATGCTAGAGAGTGGATTCAAAATTAATGAATGCGACAAGTGTGTTTATGTCAAAGACACAAATAGTGGATATGTAATCTTATGTTTATATGTTGATGATATGCTTATTGTTGGCAGTAACGACAAGATGATCAAATCTACTAAAGACATGTTGAAATCAAAGTTTGACATGAAGGATATGGGTTTGGCTGATGTGATCCTTGGAATAAAGATCATACGAACTCAGAATGGACTTGTGTTAAGTCAAGCACATTATGTGGACAAAATTCTTAATACTCATAATGCGGGGGATTCCGGCCTAGCTAGAACTCCAATTGACACCAGTAAGCATCTATCTAAAATAGAGGCTTAGGTGTTGCCCAATTAGAGTATTCAAGAATTATTGGCATGTTAATGTACTTAATGACAGTACCGACGACTTAGCATATGCTGTTAGTAGGCTAAGTAGGTATACTAGTAACCCAAGCTATGCACATTGGGCAGCTATGACTAGGGTAATTCACTATTTGAGATACTGATCGCGATTATGGACTGAATTATGATCGATATCCAAAGTGTTATCGAAGGATACGTGATGATGCAAATTGGATATCTGACATAAAGGATTTGTTAGGAATTAGAAATTCCCGGTATTAAAGAGTCGGTCACCTCAAGTATATGTAATCGTTAGAAAGCTCGTAGTCGTAGTTCTTTTTAGTTTAGTAGTATTTAGTTAAGTAACACCGTGGAGGACGGACGGGTCTTTACCCACTGTATGCCTGATCCACAGCCCGATGTGTGGCGTTTTATGTAAGACTATAAATACTCTCTACCTTCCAAGGTAGAGAGTT
Source organism: Chrysanthemum makinoi (assembly GCA_910596185.1). NCBI lineage: Eukaryota > Viridiplantae > Streptophyta > Magnoliopsida > Asterales > Asteraceae > Chrysanthemum > Chrysanthemum makinoi. Next base: position 45,962,220 of record OU343219.1, read on the forward strand.
GGAGCTCATAATAATATCTTTCACTTTCTCTCACTAAGTTCCCTAAACCTCTAACTTTCTCTAGAATTCCATCTATATGCTACTTTATGTTATGGTTTGATGTGCATGTGAAAAGTTATATCTTACAATTGGTATCAAGAGCCATGGTTAGATCATATCTTGCACATCTTTGGATTTATAGTGGTTTTTAGGTGGTTTTTGAGTTTGAAAAAGTTTAGTGGTTTTTGCATCATTTGGTTGATTTCTTGTGTTAAAGATTGAATTTTGTTAGTACTTTTATGTTTAGAATCATCACAAGTGTTTAGGTTTTCATTTGGTAAGCTTGAATCATCTTGGTTGGGTTGTTTTTGGATTGAAAAGTGATGTTTATATGGTTTTTCTTGCTAGCGACTTAGCTCACGGATTATTTTCTTCATAGCGACTTGCTTTACAAATTTGTAGCGAGTTACAGTTTTAAACCTAGCGAGTTAGATCTAGCGAGTTAAAGTACAAGTAGTGGACTCTCCACTACGAGTAGCGACTTGGTGGTAGCGACTTGGTCTGTAGCGAGTTGCTCTTTAGCGACTTGCATCTTTAGCGACTTGAGTAGCGAATTGCTGCCAAAATTTTGCTAGCGACTTGAGGCTTAGCGAGTTACTACTTAGCGACTTGCATTTGTCTAGCGACTTGGGACTCTAGCGACTTAGTGGTGTAGCGAATTAAGTGTTAGCGACTTAGTGCATTATCTTCTAGCGACTTAGTGCATTATCTTCTAGCGACTTAGTGCATTATCTTCTAGCGACTTGAGTGATTGTTTACGGTTTTCTCTTGATTTAGTAAAATCCCGTGAAAGAATCTATTTCCCGGTTTAATCATAGAGTTATAAAATCCGTGTAATCTGTTAACATGTCTACCAACGTTCCTACTGTCATCTCCATTGCGAGGATGTTCAAGCGGTGGCTCGGATACTCGTCCACCCATGCTTGACAGAACTGACTACGATTCTTGGGCTCAACGAATCAGATTGTATTGCCTTGGAAAGGAAAATGGTGTCAACATTCTCAAATCCATTGATGAAGGACCATATAGAGTTGAGACGACTAGAGACATACTTGATACTAATGAAGATGGTACTTCTGTTTACGGAATGGACAGACCTAAGATGTATGATGAGCTTGATGATAAGGATAAAAGAGATTTGATGCGATATCGGGCTTCAAACATTGTTCTTCAAGGTCTTCCTAAAGACATCTACAAGCTGATCAATCATAACACTGATGCTAAGGCTGTTTGGGATAATGTTAAGATGCTTCTCTCGGGTTCGAATTAACTATGGAAGACAGAGAATCCCAACTCTATGACGAATTTGAGCACTTCAAGATGAAACCGGATGAGAAGTGTCTATGAGTACTATGTGAGATTTCATAAGTTAGTTAATGACATGAGGAACATCAGAATGACCATGCCTAACATTCAGTTGAACTCAAAATTTGTGAACAACATGAATCCCGAATGGCACAAGTTTGTCACCCCTGTGAAGCTCACTAAAGGATTGAAGAATACAAACTATGAGCAACTCTATGCCTTCCTCCTTCCGAATGAGAGACATGCTATGTTTGAAAAATTGATTCTCAATCAGTTCAAAACCAACTAGGGAGAGACAAGCTCGTCTAATGACTCTCTGACTTTCTACTCAAACATCGGAATCACAACTAAAGCATCACAAGTCATACCCTTGGGTAATGGTAATCACAAACTCATTCATGATCCTATGTACAAACAAGCGATCTGATGCTCACGTGGGTAACTTCATTAATCAACTAGCTCTTCTCATTAGTCAAAACATGAATACTCTTCCACAAACCAACAACAACCTCGAATCGCATCTAACCCACACAATCAAGCCACTGTTAAAGATGGAAGGATCGTGGTGCAACCGGTTCAAGAAAGACAAGATGATCGGGGACGAGGTGGAGCTGGGAGAGGTTATGTTAGCAACCAGAATCGAGGAAGGAATGGTAACCAAGGTCAAGCTAAGCCCATCAAATGTTATAACTGTGGTGGTGAGGGACACATTGCAAGGAACTGCACATCTCCAAAGCGCCCACAGAATGCTGATTACTTCAGAGATAAGATGCGGCACAAGCTCGGGACAATGGTGCTGCTTTGGATGAAGAGGAATTGTTGTTTCTTGCTGAGGGAAATGCCAAGACCTATGATGCAGATGTGGATGAGCAGCCTATTCGGGAGATAGGTCACAATCATCAGAATGCCTTTCAAGTCACGACCGTGATGCATACGACTCTGATGTGGATGATGGACCTACGGCACACACAATTTTTATGGCTAGTATTTCTCCAATGGTTTCTCCCAAGGTCTCTTCTTCACCACTAGCTGGGCCATCACATGACAAGCTCATCTCTGAGGTATTAATACTATACGATGATGCTGATGTGCAACAGATGCATGACAAAGTACAATCAACTGAAACTATTGAATCAAATATTGAAAATATGGGTAATATCGATATTGTCCCATATGATCAATATGTGAAACAAAGTGAAAGTGAAGTTGTACCAAGTGATGCATCTTCTGCAGTCAACAATGACTATTTTTTGATGAATACACCTGCATGTGCCTGATGATTGTGATTTCGAACTAAATGCCTATAAAGAACGTGTTGCTATTTATGAACAACGTGCTAAGTTTGAGTTGACCACTCGTGAGCAGGAAATGGATGACCAAGTGAGTACAGTAATTAGAAAAAGTAAGTTTAGAGAAGAAGTATTGAAACAAGAATTAAATTCCTTGCAAGAAAAACTTTCTAAAACAGCTAAACAAAAACAAGAACTTCAAGAAAATGTGAAAATGCTTAAGCAAGAATTTAATGCAAAGGAATCAAAACTCTTGAGAGATTTTTCTAATCTAAAAACTTTGAAAAACAAACTTGAAAACAAGTTGTACATACAAGGAAACACCATTCAGACTGCTCACATGGTCACTAAACATCGAGTCTTAAGCGATAAGCATAGCATTCCCCTTGTTGAGGAACCAAATCCAGAGGTAATTAAAAGGGCTAGAAATGCTCATAAGGTGCTTTATGATGGTAATGAAATCCTTAAGCCTAGGCAGAAACCTAGTTGCGTTGAGTGCACTGAGGAAGATAAGAAATCGAATGAAGTCACTAGGGAAAGGATGAACAAAAAACTAGATGACCTAAATGCAAAGAGAAAAAAATTATTATCACTCCCCATGACTACAAGAAGGAAAACTGGATTTCCTTGAACATGTTTAAGCCTCAAACATTGTTGACTCCCGAACAAATTTTCTGGAAAAAGGATTTAGATAAGCGTAAAGTGAAAATATTGTTGAAACAAACCCCTTTATGGAAAATGCCTAGAAGCGACTGTATCCTCCTAATACACCAATGCATCTAGTTCCTAGAAAAATTGCCACTAAAAGCAAGACCTTAATTAGTCAATATGTTATATTTCAACTATTTGTTGATTTTGAGAGAACTTGCAAGAAAAGGATCACACCCACTGGTATAACAGAAGGAGAAAGGGGTTTTGAGCAAATGAAAGAATGTTATTTAACTGAGGTCATGCCTTTCTTTAAACTTCTAAAAGATCACTTTGAGAGTCTTAAAAAGGGAATAGAAACTGATATCAAGGGAATGGAAAAGGAATTTGATGCAATGGTAGTTGAAGTTAGTGATTATGAGCGTGCACTAAAATATAATGAGATTGAGAGGAAGAACTTGCATACATTAAATGAGACTCTTATTACTGAATGTGTTGCTCAAGATATTTTTTTACTACTTCAAATTGCTCTATTAATGCTTCCAAATTTCATGAACTATCTGTTGCCCTGAAAGTCTCCCATGATCGTGTCATTGAGCTTGAAAAAACTAATTCCAAACTAAACGAGAAAATTGAACTGGATGATCACGACACTTTAGTTAAACATTTTTCTAAACTAGAAGTTGAGCATTTTAATTTACAACTAAAATATCAACATCTCAAAGAAAATGTCAAAACTTCAAATATCAAGACATCTTCAGATGCTCCAGAGTTTGATGCAGTTTTTCAAATTAACAAACGTGATGAACAGATTCAAGCTCAGTGCAACACGATCAGAAAGTTGAAAGCCCAGATCTCTCAATTAAAAGGTCAAACAAACAGTATGACAGGCTCCCAAATGCCTCCTCCTTTAGATTCTCAGAATTCTCAAACGTTTCATCTTCAAAACTTAGTAAATGCTTTACAAAAGGAAAATGAAAGTTTTCTAGAAGAAAATGAAAAGGTTAAACGTCATTTCAATGAGTTATTTGAATCAATTAAAGTCACCTGTAACAAAAACAATGATCAAAATAACGTCTTTGCAAAAGGAAATTGAGAATCAAGAGTCGTAAAAGGAAAATGCCAATGACCAATGGGGAGAATGTTGTATCAAAGGTTCACTTTTGTAATAAATATGCTTTATCTGATATATGTCCTCCTCATCTTAGGACATAATGAACTTGCATTCAAACATACTTCTCATCCCTTAAGGATTGCCTAGAATGTCTGCGTGAGATTGTTGAAGAGGATAAGCTAGAGAAACCTCTTGATAATGCAATTGGACATGCATGCTTATATGCCAAACGATCTCAAGAAATCTTAGAATGCTTGATCACAATATGCCCAAAGTCATTAGGTGAGAGAGTTAATCCTTTGATTCCATGCTCAATGCCTAAAGCTAAGTATGATATGCATTCAATTCCCAATGTTTTGAGTATGAACCGTAGTGTACCTTTAAGTAGTTCAGATTCCCGATCTGTCAATGCTAAGAAAGAGAACTCAAGTGTGCCTTCTAGGAGTACAAATCACAGTACCTCTAGTTATAAGAAAGTGAAACTTAGTGCACTCGCATGTAGTTCGGACCCCAAAGACATCTAAACAGGTGATGCAAAAGTAGTTAAACCAACTAATGTTCCCATTCCCTCTGAGAGTAATCAGTGACATTAAACGAAGCAGGTCAAAGTCTCAAGACAATACAAGGAATGATAGGACCTCTCAAGCTAAGAATGTGCATTGGAAGAGAGTAGAAGAACAATCTAGGAACTTTAAGCTTGAATTGAATAAAACGAATCGTGTTGATTCTAGTATTAGCCATAGGCGCATTGTAATTAATTCAATTCGATACTATTTGCAAACCTTGTAATGATGCTTGAATTCGCTTCTAATCATGAATGTGGTGTGAATGCTTTGTCTAATGATGTTAATTGTCCAGTTAATATTGTTAATGCTAAAATTCATGCTAAGAAGGCTAAAAGGAAAAAACGAAAGAAAGTTAGAAAACAGTGGAAACCCACAGGAAGAACATTTAGTAAAATAGGCTTTTATTGGATACCTGTTGGTCTTAAGACTAATCGAGATTATGCCCACTAGAAAATGGATGCCTCTTGGTAGAACTATTCCCTTAAGAAGTGATCATACTTTGAATAGGGCTAAATCGACACTAGTACTGCATCTATTCACAACGATTCCATTGCCTCACTTTCTGATATGAATGCTTCTATTTCTGATGTGGGTGTTCCAAACACTGTTACTAACCAAATGGAACCCATTCTTGCATGGGGATCCCAATTATACAGTTATCCATTCTTGTCTCGTGTTCAACCTGCAGATCGTTCAAATCGTTCGTGGTACCTGGACTCAGCCGCTCCAAGCATATGACCGAGACCGGTCGCGGCTCATGAACTTCGTGAGCAAGTTCATCGGACTGTTAGATTTGGTAATGATCATTTCGGTGCTATTATGGGTTATGGAGATTATATTGTTGGTGATAGTGTCATCTCTAGAGTTTACTATGTGGAAGGGTTGGGTCATAATCTGCTCTCTGTTGGTCAATTCTGTGACTCTGATCTAGAAGTTGCCTTCCGAAAACATACCTGCTTTGTTAGAGATCTTAATGGTAAGGAACTGTTAAAAGGAACTCGTGGGTCAAATCTTTACACCATCTCTATCGATGACATGATGAGAGCTTCTCCAATCTGCTTGTTATCAAAGGCTTCTAAAACAAAGTCATGGTTATGGCATCGTCGTCTCAATCACTTGAACTTCGGCACCATCAACGATCTATCCAGAAAGGACTTAGTTGTAGGTTTACCTAGACTAAAGTATGAAAAGGATCATCTTTGTTCAGCATGTCAATTGGGAAAAAGCAAGAAGTATGCCCATAACCAAACCTACTAACTCACATGAAGTTCTTCATATGATTCATATGGATTTATGTGGACCAATGAGGGTGCGAATATCTTTGGGAAGAAATATGTGTTAGTTGTGGTTGATGATTACTCTAGATTCACATGGGTCAAGTTCTTAAGGACAAAGGATGAAACTCCTGATATCATCATCAAACTCATCAAAGTACCGCAGTTCGACTTAACAAAACCGTCGAATTATCGACGACAATGGAACCGAGTTTGTCAACAAACAACTTAATGAATTCTATGAAAGCGTTGGAATCAGCCATCAAAGAAGTGTTCCACGAACTCCTCAACCGAACGGTGTAGTTGAAAGACGAAATCGAACTCTTGTTGAAGCCGCTAGAACAATGCTGATTTACTCAAAGGTTCCAATGTTTCTCTGGGCTGAAGCTAATGCCACTGCATGCTACACACAAAATCGTTCCCTTATTCACACCCATGGAAAAACTCCATATGAACTTGTCCACAACTGAAAACCTAATCTCTCTTTCCTTCGTGTGTTTGGTGCATTGTGCTATCCAACTAATGAGGGTCAAGACTTAGGGAAACTTAGGGCTAAAGCTGACATTGGAGTATTTGTAGGATATGCATCAAACAAAAAGGGATACCGAATCTACAACAAAAGATCCCGAAGTATCATGGAAACAATTCACGTTACGTTTGATGAGCTGACCGGTCAAATGGCTCCTGGACACTCCAGTTCAGGACCCGCACTTCAAAACAGTCCCATTGGTTCATCTCTTGTTCCAAACTCCTCTCAAGAAACTCCATATGTACCTCCATCCGAAGATGATTTAAAGAAATTGTTTGATCCTATGTTTGATGAACTGTATGATTCAATCACTAATGAGGTGTTGATCCCTACAACAGAGGTTGCTCATATTCCTGTGAATGAAGTCAATCCTTCAGTCTCAATATCTTTAAGTCAAGAAGCACCTGCTGATCCTTGATCTCATCAACAAATCATCATTCTTCAAATGTACATCATGGAAATGTTTCTGGCATCAATGATGAAGTTAATCCCTTTGCTACTCCCGAGGATGCTCCATTTGAAAACATATTTGCTACTCCTGAATCATCATCAAAACCATCTTCTTCAGGAGACATCGACTCTGCTACCTCGGTTCCTCAACAACTGCCACATGAACACCTTAGAAAATGGACTCACGATCATCCATTAGACAACATCATTGGAAATCCCTCTCGTCCTGTATCAACCCTGAAACAACTTGCAACCGATGCCTTATGGTGTTTCTTCAACTCCGTACTATCTAAGATCGAACCAAAAGATGTTAAAACCGCCATGAATGAAGACAATTGGTTCAATGCCATGCAAGATGAAATTCATGAGTTTGATCGACTTGTTGTATGGGAGTTAGTACCGCTCAGAGCTGTGCTATGATTATACCTCTTAAATGGATCTTCAAAGTGAAACTTGATGAGCATGGTGATGTGTTGAAGAACAAGGCTCGATTAGTTGCTAAAGGATATCGTCAAGAGGAAGGTATAGACTTTGAAGAATCGTTTGCTCCAGTTGCTCGAATCGAGGCAATCAGAATCTTTCCGGCTAATGCTGCTAGTAAGAACATGGTAGTATATCAGATGGATGTGAAGACGGCATTTCTGAACGGAGATCTTAAAGAAGTCGTCTACGTCGGCCAACCTGAAGGATTTGTGAATCAAGAGCATCCTACTCACGTTTATCGTCCGAAGAAGGCTCTTTACGGTTTAAAGCAAGCTCCAAGGGCATGGTATGATACACTGTCAAAGTTTTTTCTATCAACCGGATTAGAAAGGAGCAGATTGATCCTACATTGTTCACAGGAAGTCGAGGCAAACATTTAACTCATGTTCAAATTTATGTTGATGATATTATTTTTGCCTCGACCGACCCAATGGAATGTGATCGTTTTTCTAATGAAATGAGTTCAAAATTTCAAATGTCAATGATGGGACAAATGTCATTTTCTTGGGATTACAAATTTCACAAAGTCCCGGAGGCATTTTCATAAATCAATCTAAATATGCAACAGAGATCTTAAAGAAATTTGGATTTGATTCAAGTGACCTTGTTGACACCCCCATGATTGATCGAACCAAACTAGATGAGGACCACTCGGGGATCATGATTGACCAAACGAAATATCGTAGTATGATTGGATCCCGATGTACCTCACGCTATAGACCGGACATCTTGTTCGCTGTTTGCATGTGTGCTAGATACCAGGCTAAGCCTACTAAAAGGCACCTTGAAGTAGTTAAACGGGTCTTTCCGTATCTCCAAGGAACCATCAATATGGGACTATGGTACCCGAAGGACACCGGTATGTCACTAACGGCCTATGCAGATGCCGATCATGCAGGTTGTCAAGATACACGTCGAAGTACGTCTGGAGGTGCTCAGGTTTTGGGTGATAAGCTTGTGAGCTGGTCTTCAAAGAAGCAAATGAGTACTTCTATTTCCTCTACAGAGGCTGAATACATAGCCATGTCATCTTGTTGTGCTCAAATCTTATGGATGAGATCTCAATTATCTGACTATGGCTTTGAATTCAACAAAATCCCTCTGTACCGTGATAATAAAAGTGCTATTGCTCTCTCATGCAACAACGTTCAACACTCAAGAGCAAAGCATATCGACATTCGACATCATTTCATCAGGGAACAAGTGGAAAGAGGTGTGGTGGAACTATATTTTGTGAGGTCCGAATATCGGTTAGCGACATCTTCACCAAAGCTCTTCCAAGAGAACGTTTTGAGTTTATTCTTCCACGTCTTGGTTTGAAAAGCCTTCAACCAGAAACTCTCAAACGTCTTCAGGAGGAAGACGAGGAGTAAAGGTCTATCTTCATCTATCTCTTGTAAATATTTATTCGAAAAACAAAATAGAAAATTATAAAACTTTCAAAATACATAAAAATCTAAAAATTGAAAATTCTTCAAAAAATATTGTCATTTTGTCATGTTTTTCTCGGTTCGATAATATCTACGGTCTTTGTGATGTCATTCAAAGAATGACACGGGACTTTAGATGTTGTTCGAATTTAAAAAAAAATTGGGAGAAAGAAAAAAATGGTTTATTGTCATTTTCGTGCAATAACCGGTTTTCAAAAGAAAGAAACGAGCCATGTTTTATCATGTTTTCAAAATTCCATGCTCGATTCTATAAACATTTATCTGCTGAAAACTAAATGCTTTGAAAAATAACTGGATCTCTATTTTTGATAATCATCGGGACTTTTTGTCAAAATATCTATCTCTCAATCAACAACCTATGTCATTGATTGAGGGGAGAATGATTTCAATTAAATTAAAATGTTATTTGGCATTAAATTGTTTTCAAAAGATGTACATGCATGTTTTATCAATGGAGTCGATCCTTATCAGTTCAAACGCTTTCATAATCAAGTCACAATTCTCCTTAAAAGCTTTCAAATTCAATTTACATCTATAAGAGATCACAAATCTCAATTTGATAATTGTGATCAGGGGAGAATGTGTGATTTAAATTGGATTTAAACTGATAATTCGGTAAATGGTTTTATAAGGATGTACATGTTGTCCTTCCCACATGTGACAAATGATTTCAAATTTTCCATGCACATGTTGAGGGGGAGCATCTATCTTAAACCTATGATTTGAAACGTGATCATTTATCTCAATGTGCAGGTTCCCTCTAGTATGTGCAAAACTCTTTTCAAACCGCGAAGCACATATTGAGGGGAGCAAAACATGAAAACCTCATCCTTCCCAAAATGCTTTATCTACTTGATTTGATTAGGGAAGTGATGTTGATATCTTTTAGAAAATGGTAATCAAAGAAGTAAATTCTTCCTCTTGCCTCCGTGTGCAAAACGATTTCAAACACATGATGCACATGTTGAGGGGGAGCACTTATTCTAAAAATATCAAAAACAATTCTGGTACAAAATGTTTTGATAATATATCACAAGTATCAGGATTGACTTTCAAATGGTTTTCAATTGGTTCCAATGGCAGATGAACAATACCAGATTGACCGACCAACTTTACTTTATGCATGGTGTTATAAGGATGGTTAGGTTAGGTATTTGTTCCCACGATCCGCCCGAACCGGAGGGATCTACCCAGGGACAATCCACTAGTTAGTGTAGAGTCCTTAGGTATGATGAAAAAAGGAGAAAAAGTGAGAAATGGGAAGAGTGCGGACTGAGACGAGCTAGTCTTTGGAATAAACCCAACAAGGTTCTAGTTATGAAGTCTCGGTAAGCACCGAAGGGGTTGAAGAATGAAAAAGAATTGAATGAGAAAAGGGTGAAAACAAATAGCCCTCCAATTATTCAACCTTAGGGCAAACGGGTTCAATACATATGCTACGGTTTTACTAAGGTAACATCGGTATTGAAGACAAGGCGTCATGGACCCAGTGGACGACTTGCACTAAACTTCCCAAACCACTCAAGTTCCTCTTAAAAGGACTTGTTTCATTCTCACGGGGAACCGACATAATCTATCGACTTTCTCTTAGAGATTGTTGATATTGAAGAAGGAGACCCTTTCTCCCTAGTCTCCGCATACGGGATCCAAATATGCACAAATTGAGTCTAGAGCCACGAGATCATCAATAAATCTCATTAGGACACTTTCAATGAAGACTCTCTGTTTCACACAATGTGGAAAGAGATTATATCTTGAGTCCTACGCATTATCCTTGTGGTATTGCGAACATCGAGTGATGTGTTTACACATTCACAATGAAGATGGAAAGCCTTCTGGAGCCAACATCAAACAAGCTTCTGGTAGGTGGCATGTGAGATCTATTATATGGATCAACCATGTGACAACCGAACAGAAACAATGGGGCGATTCAATCTCTTGAATCAATCCACAGTTCAGATATGGATTGACGGATACCTTTGAAAAACCGGTCTTTGTGCTTAACAACTCTTTTCTTTAGCACATCGACCGTGTACTCATTTTTCAAATCAAAAGGTGTTTTATGATTGATAATTGATTTTCATTAAAACCTTCGTTGTATTGCAAAAACAATTTCTATTGAGCAATACACGATTGTTTTTCAATTATCTTTTCATCAATCGTGGACTTAAAATTATTTGGTTCACTCACTCCATGTTATCTTCTTTGAGATGTTCGGTTTGAGAACGACTAGAGCAACTGCGAAACCCATCAAGGAAATTCTTCGAATTATACCGATCACGTGCGGTACTTGTACCGATCAACGGGAACCGTGGGCGTGTACCTCAATTCAACGAAAGTGATCAAAGACACTTTCGTGCGATTTATTGCTAAGCGTTGTATGCAGTACGCCCGGCTTGCGGTGATCGGAATGAAGCGGTCAATCCATAGCCGCATGCTCACTTAACACATTCATCTCAAAAGAAATCATGATTAGTGCATCAATGACTCTGATATTTCACTCCATGCTTACGCTACTTTGCTGCTAATATCATGAATCAACAAAAGCTTCCGCTACTCTGATGAGAAGATATCATGATCCAGAATGTGAGCATGTCGGTCCTAAAGTCACAACATCACATAATACCAACACCACAAAGGATGTGTCAGAGATTGTTGATAGATGATGATCTCAAAAGATGGCTCAAAATTATTATCACGTGGATCAGTAAAAGACCCCCACTTGAAGTAACCAAACATGCAATGTGAAGAATCAATGACTACGAGCTTAGGAGCAAAGGACTACATCAAGAATGCAAGATCAATTGTTAATGTTTTATCTGGTTGTATTCAATGTATTTTTGGTACATGATTGAGGTGACCTCCCTTAGGGGGAGATTTTTAGGAATTAGAAATTCCCGGTATTAAAGAGTCGGTCACCTCAAGTAAGTATATGTAATCGTTAAGCTTCGTAGTCGTAGTTCTTTTTAGTTTAGTAGTATTTAGTTAAGTAACACCATGGAGGACGGACGGGTCTTTACCCATTGTATGCCTGATCCACAGCCCGATGTGTGGCGTTTTATGTAAGACTATAAATACTCTCTACCTTCCAAGGTAGAGAGTTGGAGCTCATAATAATATCTTTCACTTTCTCTCACTAAGTTCCCTAAACCTCTAACTTTCTCTCTCTAGAATTCCATCTATATGCTACTTTGTGTTATGGTTTGATGTGCATGTGAAAAGTTATATCTTACAGGATTCTAGATCGACTAGTGGATATGTGTTTACACTAGGAGGAGCAGCTATATCTTGGAAGTCTTCCAAGCAAACTGTTATAGCTAAGTCCACGATGGAATCAGAATTTATCGCGTTAGATAAATGCGGACAAGAGGCGGAATGGCTACGTCAATTCGTAGAGGACATACCAAGGTGGCCTAAACCGGTAACGGCCATTAGTATACATTGTGATAGTCAATCGGCAATTGGCTGAGCTCATAGCATAATGTATAATGGAAAGTCGGACATATCCGTCGTGCCGACATAATTCGATCGACAACTACTCTCAACAGGAGTTATCTCAATTGACTATGTGAAGTCAAAGGATAACATCGCGGATCCGCTTACGAAAGGCTTAAGCAGAGAGTTAGTAAGTAAGTCGTCTAGAGGAATGGGACTAAAGCCCTTGAAGGAATGAGTTTCTATGAAGGAAAACCTAACCCAGTTGACTGGAGATCCCAAGATCCGGGTTCAATAGGACAACCTAATCATAGAAATGTGGGGGAAGTCACGTCAATGTGGGGAGTTACTAAATATTGTAACTTTCCTAGTCCATTCCTATAACAAAATGTGACTTGTTGAGAGGTTAAACATATGGCTTTAATGATTCAGGATGAAATCATAAAGCATAATGATTCAAGATGAAATCACAAAACATATGTTTTAATGATTCAAGATGAAATCACCTATGTGAGAGAAGTGGGGTCGCTTCGAAGGGAAATGTGGGGGCGCAATTCCTAAGAGCTATTGCTTGAGAACCGGGCTAGTGTTCATGACCATAACGACACGACTATGAGGACTAGATTGTCGGGAGAGTCTTGTGTGAAGTGTAATGTCGTCTACGTAAATGGATGATGAGTTCAAGGACATCGCGTCTACTCGGATCTAGGAGACTAAGTGCATCTCACAAGGGAAGGTTCAAAGGGTTACACCTACCTATCTTATGCAAGACTTAACCTTGAAATTTCATCGAAACTTTCGTGTATTTTCGACCGATTTCCATTCATGTGGGGGATTGTTGGAAAATGAGTTTTGCAAAATGAGTTTTAGCTAATTTTGGACACTATTTAATATATGTATATGTTATATATATTTATATTTCTTGGTAGCTTTGCGTTCTCCTCGACGAGAGCTTCGGAACGAGCTAAAGAGTGTCAAAATGGAGTTGATATGAATGAGATATCGTGTCTCAAAGTGAGGCACTTGAAACACAAAATTTGGAAAAGTGGGAGTATCCCACATCGCCAAAACAAGAAATGAAAGCTTGTTTATATAGGAATCTTGATATGAACCTTCAAATTGATTTGTTGTTTTTACTCCAACACCTACGTCGCTGCTGGGGGGTGCAGATTTCGGGATTTCGGGCCAAAATGGGTTGAAGCTTCGAACTCATGCGAGCCCGCGACCTGCGGACACGAATGCACTCAAAACCTGCATCGCGTCTTGAATCTTTTGCTGCAGATTTCGTTTCCAATTTTAATAAGTTTCCAGATTTTGTAATTCGTTTATTTTAGAACTGATTTAAACTTTCGGAACAAGTTATACGAATCATTTATATAAATAAAAGATATCAAATCATGTTTATACAAATATGATTTGAAGAATCCTTTTATTTTAAGGTGATATTTATCTTGAAGACCAAGTTAGGTATTGGCTATATAATAAACGTTTGCTCATTCAGTTGAATACACAGAAAACGTAACTCCTCTGCAGCCGAATTCCAGCATTCTCTTCAGTCAGTAACATGCAAGCTTCTGTGATCTTTCAGGCAAGTAAGTCAAGTCCGACTGTGCAACAGTATTGAACGTTGTACCCTGGGAAACAGACGGCGAATCTGTTATAAGGGAATTGTGTTAAACACGAGCCTCGTTCACAATCTTTTACTGCTTTCGTTTACATATTATTATAGAGTCTGTCTTCTGCTTCTACTCCTTTCTGTCTGCATTTATTTACTGTTTTTGCATTCTGTTATTTAATTATTATAATCTGATTTATTATTTTAATAAAAAATGTACACCGTTTCCCACATCTTTTGGGTAAAGGTGAGTAATCCTGCACCCTGGTAAATTAAATGATATGGTCTTTCATTCTTCTTGTATGTCTTTGATCTCTGATTGGATCTTATATATGTTTACAATCCTAAGAAGATTATAGGACTATACTTTGACAAAATTGAACAGTTTAACCATGCATCTGGGTCATGTTTCTTATGATAATATATTATTTGATTGCAGATATGGCTGCACGCTGATCAGAACCCCACTGGCTTCCTTGGCCATCAGGATTTCTATAACGCCCTTAAGCTTGCAACTGTTGCTCAAAGTAAAAGAGAACCAACACCAGATATAGTAAAGGCGGCATTATATGGACCTGCTTCATCTAAAATCCCTGCTCCACAGATTAATCTTGCAGCTCTGCCAGCTCAACCAAATCCAATGGCAGCACGTCCTCCCACACAACAGCCCGGGGTTGTTAATTCAATGCAAACTCAAAATTTCGGCATAAGATCACAGGTGCCTCCTAATTCAGTGGCTCCTCCTTCAGTGGCTCCACCTTCTGGACAGTATTTTGCACCTCAAGGAAATCAGTCAACGAGGCTGCCACCTCAGAGCGGGCCTCTCCCATCATAGGGTGTTGGTGGTCATAGTTTTCTGGCAGGTGGTGGTCTGGCCGGTCCTGGTCTATCAAACTCGAATGTCTCAGGTTATTGGCTTGGGGGCAGAGGTGTTGGGGCTACTGTACCAAAACCCCAAGAGCCACTATCATCCTCATCTTTCACAGCTCCTGGACCATCTGTTGGAGGAGCTGGAATTGCTTCTGCCCCTATGTTTGGTGGTGATTTGATTTCTGCTTCCCAATCTATATCCAAACCGTTTCTTCTGCAATTGCTCCTGTAACTTCTGAGCCCCAGACTTCAGCCAAGATAGACCCACTTGGTACATTGAATGCTTTAACAAGGCAACCCACAGGTCCTCCAGTACAGTCAGCGGGGCCATCTCTACCAAGACCAAATTAACAGGCCACGTCTCAAAATGCTAAATTTGGATATCAGGAAGAGAGAACACAAGTCCCAAATACAGAAAGAACACAAGTTACCAATGCATCGCTACCTAAGTGGCTAAAAATGACGTGGGCTGGTGTTAAAAAGTATATGAAAGTGTTCATGGAAGTTGACTGACAGAGATGGGAAAATCACTGGTGATCAGGCTCGTAGCTTATTTTTAAGTTGGAGACTACCAAGAGGTAATACTCTTAGCTTAATTTATTAGATCATTAATGCCTTATACAACTCTTTCTTGTAAAATGATTTATTTAATCTCTAGTGAAATGATACGACTACTGGAAGATGGGGAAAATGGTATAAAAGGAAATCCAAACAGCAAGGGCCATTCGGCAAATAATTAACACACAAGGGTCGAAGAGTAATTAGTTTATTTTATATTTCCTTATTTTATATTCTTGGTCAGAAAGTCATACATTAGTATAAATAGTTATAGATCATCGATGTTAGGGTTTATCAAGAGTTTTGTGAAGTCTTTGGACCTGGGAGAGACCTGCATCTCATATTAGCAGGAACTTTGCTATTTCTTTTGTTTACTTTGTTTATTTAGAACTTGTGCTAGTTGATTCAGTATCATGAAATGTCTTTCCTAATAGATTTCCTATAAACACGACAATGTAATGTTCTTATTATTCTTCGACAGAAATTCTGAAACAGGTGTGGGACTTGTCTGATCAAGATAATGACAGAATGCTTTCCTTGAGGGAGTTTTGTATTGCTCTCTATCTGATGGAGCGGTACAGAGAAGGCCAGAATCTTCCACCAACACTATCTAGTAATGTCTTGCTTGATGAAACTCTGCTGTCTCTCACGGGCCCACTCAATCCTTCTTACAGACCTCCTGGTTGCGGAGCTAATCCTGGTATACCTCTATACATCATGTAGACATATATTTAGAGTTGCAAAATGGGGGGTCAGTGTCAAAACGGGTTGGGTTGAAACATGTTAATTGCAAGGGTCGAAAGTGTTAATTTTCTCTTAGTTTGCGAATCATGCAACTTTGATGAACAATATATTGATAAGAGTATGCACAAGAAATGTGTGCAGGGACTCGGTATGAGAAACAGAGGGTGGGAACTTTTATGTAAAAACACACTGATATTAATATATATTCCACACTATAATCTGTACATGTACTTACATATATATACTAAACGAATGGGTACGAGTTAAACATTGTGTCGGTTAGTAAGTAACCGCTTGTAACCGCCCCTAACTAACTACCATAACTTCTTTTAACCGCTATTCGGTTATAAACTTTCTAATCTACACTATTGGTCCTTCTACAATCAAGGACTTATGATTCTTGATTATTTCAAGTCCAACAGAAACACGTCAGGTTGAGTTGTCGGGTTGACGCACAAGCATTTTCATAAATATGCTGGTTGGTGGTATTTCAAGATTCTGTTTTGATATTACTAATAGGGTTCACCGTATAAATTGGTAAACAAAGATTAGAAATAAGTTTTAAAGTTTTGATAAAAAGCATTCAAAACTTTTAATTTCTGATAAAAACCTTCAAACTTCCAATTTTTTTCATAAAACTCTTTAACTTCTGAAAAATCTCATGCACATCAGCTCAGTAATGATGATCAAAATACTTCTCGTTCAGTTGCTCTAGAGACGACTGAAGCAGAAAAAGTGGTAAAGTTTTAATTGTTCCTGATAACTTTGGAATTGAATTACGCATATACTGTCAATTTTAGCCTTGAACTTCTGAATTATTATGACGTATCCTTATCTGCGTTATAATAGGTGCCTTATTTTGGATATAAATCAGTTAATTTCATGTCAACAGATTGACATGATTGTATCATGTTAAATCAGGAAAGTAATCAGGATAACAATACCTAATGAATGCCTAATACAGCCATGACATATATTTCTAACAGTTCATTTTATGGGGGAGGGGACGAGGGGTGGTAGTGGGATCACGAAGTTGATGGACTAATGCAGTCATAGCTCTTTTTCTTCCTTCAGTTCTATTGATTAGCTTTGACAAATCGTCAACGGTGTTTACAAGGATTCTATTCTTAGTTTTTAGGTTATTTGTGCTCTGATTGAATTTGATTTAGTTGAACCATTCCCTTAAAGATTTTTTATCCATGCAGACCTTTTTTGTCTGCTTTAGAATGCTCACTTTCGTTGGTTTCCATTGGTGTTAAAAGGTTGAAGATAAGAAGGAAATTCTGGATTCTAGAGAAAAGATGGCCTTCTACAGGAACAACATGCAAGATCTTGTGAGTAGCCATTCTTCGCAATATATGGATCAATGACTGCCCATAAATTTACTGCATTATACACCATATATGGGAAGACATGTGTTCTCCCTCCTTTCTTCACCAGGTTTTATACAAAAGCAGATGTGATAACCTCATACAAAAGCAGATGTGATAACCGCCTTAATGAGATTACAGAGCGAGCAATAGTTGATAAACGTGAGGTATATTGGCGATTGAAATCATGTCTTCTTTCTATCTTTTGACTTGGGTTTTTTTGACGGTCCTTGAGGTTTGCCATTATCTAATTCCAGGCAGAGATGCTTGCTAAGAAGTATGAAGAGAAGTACAAACAGAGAAGTGGCCTCAAAGTTAACTATTGAGGAGGCAGCTTTCCGTGATATTCAGGTAAAATCCCCCTTTTTATTCTCACACAAAATAAATTATATTTGCACCTAGAAAAGCGATAAAAATTATACGACTTGACAATAAAATTGTTTGATTGCTTTGACTTCGTCTATTCTGCTGGCGAGTCGACCATTCTTAGCAATTGTTATGCCCCTTCCACAGTTCACGAACATAAAAATATGGGACCAGACTCACGAGCACATTGCTATAAGTCTATAATTCTCATGCCATAAAAGAAGTAATGAACAGAAGATGCTGGGAATAATGGGTGGCACATGGATGTTGGATATTTTAGTGTAATTGGATTAACTTGTTTGACCAATTTTATCATGATAATACGTCATTTAGGTTTGGAGGTGCGGAGTGCACACCTACTTGAATTTATTATGATCTTAGGGCGAAGCCCCTAAAAAGGGAACGAGGGTCCAGGGGCGCCCACATAGCAGGTCCAAGGGACGGCAGCCCTGGCGGAGTCCAAGGGCGAGAGCCCCTGAAACGGGGTCGGCTGTTATGTAAAAATTCCTGCTGAAATTACTGCTGAAGGATTCTGCTGAAGTAGTGTGGAATCTGCTGATGTTATGAATCTGTTGAAGTTATGATTCTGCTGATGTTATGAATCTGCTGAAGTTATGATTCTGCTGAAGTTATGTTCCTCAGAAAATTAATTTTTCGGAAATTGAGGGACAAAATTTGACAACTTGGAAACCCTAAAACTGCCTTTGGCAGTTATCTCGTATCATAGTTATATACGGTTTATTTGGTCAGATTAAAAAATACGGTTCATAAAAATCTCATATAAACACATATAGAAAATTCTCATTCTCTGAATTGTATCCGATTGAATAATTTGGTAGAACCACCGAATTGATTCGATCTGAAAGTGTTCACACGCCTTTCAGAGATTAAGCATATCCTTGTGTTCGTTATTACTACTTATCCCTTACAATGGATGGGCTGGGTAATGGGTTCGGAATGTGTTGGGGTTGACGTGTTGACAAATTTGTTCTTTTTGGGATTAAAGATAAATTTATTAAAAATTACAATGCCTATATATTTTGTTTGAACAAGTCAAATTAGTATGTTGTAAACACTCGTCGACTTTTAAACCATTTGGCCAGTTTCCATGTAATTGCTAAATGGCCTAAGAAATAGCATTGCGTTATTACTTTCTCTTTGGGGCAGCTTAGTGCACTTTAGATCTTTTTTGTGCGATTGGTGTGAACATAATTTTTATAAGAAAAAGGGCAGGTGGGAGTTGAAGCACATTAATCGTAACATGGAATACAATCCCATCTTTTTGTTAATTGAATTACATTTTTGTTGACTTTTAGGAGAGGAAGATGGAGTTGAATCAGGCACTTGTGAAAATGGATCATGGTGGCAACGCTGATGGTATCCTTCAAGTAAGTTCAGTTACTTATATATGAACCCGACTAACAGGTTTTTGTCTAAATGAGTAAGTTTTAAGGAAGGCGTAAACTAGTTTGGTTGTGACCCATCAACATCTTTTTTCCTTTCTTTAGAATTCAATGAATATATAATAATAAACATTAAACATATTTTCGGCTTGCCCAAGTTCGTCTTGATCGTATCCAATCCGATCTCGAGGAACTCTTGAAGGCTTTAATGAGCGTTGCAAAGAACATGGAATTGATGTCAAGTCAACTGCAGTTATTGAGCCGAAGGGTATCATCTTTCATCTCATGCTATTAGGAATACTTCATTAGCAATAATGTCACTGTATCTGTATAATATTATAATAAAATGATTGATATTGCATTATGGTTCACCTATTTTGTTTGTCAAGGCTGGCAACCTGGAGTTCCAGAGATATCTGTAGTGTGGGATGAGGATTGGGATAAATTCAAAGACGAAGGTATGACTCTCTCTCTATATGAGTAACCATTCATCAGAGAAGGAGCAATTTCAGCTCATTTCTGTAAAAAGATATTCATGTTGTATGTCAATCCAACCCGCGTTCCACAAAAAATATCCATTTTGACCATTTTGCTACATCTACCTTATGCTTTCACGTTATTCTCTTCAACCACATTTGCACTTTGCACTAAACTAGTTGGTAATTTCGTAATGACAGGTTTCTCATTTGATGCTACGGTGCCTGCAAATACCAAATCAACATCTCAGGCAGAAAACTCGTCTACGATGGATGACGTTTCAGAAGATTCATATTCAGATGCTGACAGGAAGTCAGAGAAGCCTTTTGAGACCGAATCAGCATAAGCACATAGTGAAGATGAGTCAGTTAAAAGCTCAGCTGGTTGTCCCACAGCACAAAAGATATTTGAAAGTCCAACCAAGGAGGATTCATTTAACCATTTCGGAAAGTGCTTTGATGCAGACACAGAAAGGTACCAGTCGGATTCAGTTTATGGCCTGATCTTTCATTGTCTAAATACAACAAAACGTGTACCTATACCTTGTTTGGTAGAAAGATCTAAACATGCACTAGTCTATTGCTCTTGTTTTCATTTTTTGTTTTTATGAAAATTTGAGTTCGATCTTCTTCTATTAGGGGTTTGATGACCAAGGATGGGGTACATTTCACAACAATGATGATGTAGATTCGGTGTGGGGATTCAATAGTGATACGGCTAAGGTGAGTTCAGTTTTTCTTTTTTTCTTTTTTTTTCTTTGTGGTTTTTGCAGTTTTATCATTGCATTCAATGGATGGTATATAAGTTTTATCATTACAACATAAGATGGAAAAATTGCTACATATGTGCTACTAAATGAAAAGATAAATAAATGCTTTCGAGTGAAAATTTATACAGTACATTTTAACGTACCACTCTATAGTGGACCTAGAACAAATCCTAAACTGGTTTTGTTTCAGTTGCGAACCGTTTTGGTATGCATGTCATAATTTGAAAAATATAAACCTAGAACAAAGCTGTTAGGAGTTCAAAAGAAAATAGGAACCCTCTCTCTATTATGAATGTTACCTATGCCCTTGGAAATAACTTCATTTTATACAGGATGCCGAACATGAGAAGCATGGAGAGAGTTATTTCTTTGACTCCAATAGCTTCACTGCATGTCCAAGGAAAAGTGATTCCCTGCAAGGCAATAATAGTTTCTTCCAGAAAAAGAGTCCATTTGGGTTTGATGATTCGGTTCCTGGCTCACTAGCTTCTCGAGCTGGCACCTCACCACAATACAGTGGGGGAGGAGCAGAGAATTCTTTCTTTGATAATTTCTCGAGATACGACTCTTTCAGTGCCACTGACCGAGGTTCTCCCAAACAAGAAACCTTCTCGAGATTTGATTCCGTGAGCTGCTCCACACAGGATAATAACTTCTCAAGATTCGACTCAATGAGCAGCACGGCACAAGACTGTAGTTTCGCAAGGTTTGATTCAGTGAGTAGCAATGCAGGTTTTGACCATGGTCATACATACTCATTTGATGACTTCCCTTTGGGTCAAGCGGACCGTTTAAGGTGTTGTCAGAAAGTCAAACTGGGAAAAATGAAACTGGTAAATGGGCATTTTAGTTTGGAGTTTGGTGGTGTTAATTTTTTCTTCTACCGGCTTGTAGTTTCTGTTTGTATCACTTGCTTGTCTTTGATTCCATTGCATGAGAACTTTATGATATTTCTTTGGTATTTTTTGACTAGAAATTCTAATATTGGATTGCGATTACTATAAATATCTGGTTTAGATTGTTAGATGCTTATTGTAAAAATAATGCTCGCTAAAGTTTAAACATTTTTATGCTAGAATTACACGTAGTCAAATTTGATATTCATTGTGTGTTCTACTAACTATGGATTGGTTTGTCTTGGAATATTATCATGAGAAAGTGTTTTGTGCGTCGTTGGACTTGTTACGAATAGGGTTGATAACATTATACACAAAACGCGTGCTCGCACACCTGAACACGCACATCTCAAGTGCTTCCACTGTGGTTTTCACCTTTCCTCCTGGTGAACCAATTTTAACTTATGTAGACCCGTAATATAGATTAATGCCTTTTTGTGATGAAAGTGTAAAAGAAATGGATGACTTACAGGTTTTCCAGCGGGTTAAGAAGCAGAGGACATGAATGCAATCAACTAAGTCTCCATGTGTTTTGATATCAAAAAGTCAACTTAATATCCACAAGTTACATTTCTAGTCCCCCACTTTTAGATAAACTGATACTTCAGTTTTTGTATATCACATGAGGGGTGTTTGGACATATAAAATAGGTCCAAGTAAATTACATTGCGGAATTCTGATCTACAAATGTGAACATTAGAGAGTGTTCAGACTTGGGATAAACTATAGAACGGAAAAATGGTCGCTTATAACAAATTTAACAGATTTGTTTAGCTTTAATAGTATAATGGTCCACACGCATGTTTTTCACTTATTGTTTTTCTTCATTTAAACTATCGATTCCGTCCTGTGTCAGCATCCTATAAGTAGGAGTACGTGTAGAAATATAAACTAGGAAGATGTAGCAATTCTTTTATGTTATGCAGTACCTATTGATTGATATCTCAATTTTATAAAATCGTTGTCGGTTAAAGACAAATAAAAACAGTTGCAATAACAATCATCAATTTAACATTGACCTTAATAGTCTTTGATCTTTTTAGAAATAACCCACATTTGTCTACGACTCTACGTATACAACTTAGTTTTGTACGCATCCTAAAGAAGTCTACTGTGTAGTAATCTTCCTCCGAATTACTTCCAGACTTCTGGTAGACTTATTCAACTACAGAATCAATCTCGTTGCTTGAAATTTCTTGAACTTAAGTTGAAATTTTATCTTGAAAATTATTGCACTGATATGTATAGCCAACCTCTTAATAGAAAGTCTAGTGGTACATGATTATTCTACTTCTAGAAACATAGCCAAAGTGGTGGTGCATTAGTTCCTTAACGGTCATATGTTGTAATGCTTTAGACGTATACTTGTTTGTGGGCAAGAGTCTCTATTTTGTCTCATTGTGAGTCAGTCATACTAATTTTGGTACTTGTTAACACTCTATCCGTTTTCAATCAAGTAACTATATATAGGAACTGATAAGCATTTTACAGATTATTCAAGTACTGAAACATTAAAGCATCCAAAGAGGATAGGGCTGAGACCGGGAGACAAATCGACGTATGTTCTTTAACTGAGTATCAAAGTAACAAGACATATTGGAAAAAAAGGATTGTATAGGATAAAGCTTATATGTAGGAAGGTTGCTGAAGTGACAATCATCAAATCTTAGTTGAGAAGAGATAGTTATAAGCATTTTCTCTAACACTTGGTGTATTAAGATTTAAACTGGCAGTGGTAGGGAAGGCTGCTGTATCTGTGTTTACCTGTCTTAGATAAAAAGTATTTATTGTGTTTGTCTCAGGTACAAAGAAGGTGAAGAACAATGATAAGGGTAAGGCAATCTTGGAATAGAACCGGTGGTTAATACTCTCACATAAATGGTAAAAGATGAATTTTGGGAACGGGTTGAAATCTGACCCGTACGTAAATGGGTCGAAATACATGTAGCATGTCCAGGCAGCTACCTCAAGGAACGGATCAAGCTATTAGTGCAACGAAGAACAGATGCAGAAGGCAAGTATCAAAGAATAACGTTTTCAGCAATTAAAACAAATGTCAAGTTTGTATAACTAATTTAGCTGGCATTGGCAAGAGCACACTTTCCAATGATGTGCATGTTTTAACATTATATTACCAGTCACGTAATTGCTACGATATTAACTTCAAAAGACATGAACTACAGCAAAGGTTTATTATCTTACAGTACAAATCGCAACACAACATCAATTCTTAATACATCATAAAGTCCAAAAAATCTACAAAGAGGTTGTAGAGTAAATGATTTCTAGTCATGCATTTCATCAAACACTTGGTGGGTGTCTCCTACATTAAAGCTATTTATCTAAATAAAGGTTCTCTTTTTTTTATCGGACTACCATGACCAGTCGATTTCTCCATACTCCTCTAACTGGCACAAGACCCCACCATGCTGTGATAGAGTTGGGAGGTCTTGGAACATACTCACGTCTGCTTCTTCATCTAAATCTTCATTACAAACAACTCTTGCACCACACTCCTTCACTTCAATTTCTTCACTCTCATCAAAACAAAATGTTACAAAATTCTTTGCTTCCTCCCATTCCCATATATCTTCCGTCGTATAATGCAACCATATCATATCTGGCTCATCAATTCTTATTGGCTTATCCTCAAAATATTCCCAATAGTAGCATGGAGTGCATCTCTACAATGTATCCAAAAGATGTGGAAGGTTTTTTTTCTCTTAAAAACAACACAAATTCCATATAATGGTAATTCGACCTTTACTTGATTTCCCATACTTTTATTTGTAAACCAATTTGGAATGCTATTTCCATGATAATATATATCCATATTCTTAATGAAACTTCCTTGCAAACGGAACAATCCACATCCGTTATTTTGGATACGCGCATAACGAAGGAAAGAAGAAAACCGGTTTGTAGAGCCTTGGGAAGTTACAGATGAGTCGCAACACTCAGTCTCCGATATCGACACCTGGCTATCAATGGCAAGATTCTCAAACAATTTTGGACAATTGTTGAGATAAGTTAACCTTCTGCTCATGACTGGGTTTGATCCCGTAACTGAACATAAGGAGGTGCAATCAGATGCATAAATATATTCTACGCTATGTGGAAGTTCGGGCAACACTTCCAGCTTCTTGCAACCATCAAGAACAAGTGTTTCAAGATGAGAAAGTTGACTCAAACTTCCAGGCAAGCTAGTAAAATTGTTCCCTTCCAAGTTTAGACGTTCTAGACATGATAAGCCTCCAATGCTTTCAGGCAAGCTAGTAAAAAAATTGCAGTAGCTGAAATTCAGGGACTTCAACATATGTAAACCTTCCAATGAAACTGATCTTTGGGGATGTTGTTGGTTCCATATGACCAGAGATTTAAGTCCAGCATCTAGACCAAAAGGCTTCAGGCTGCCATTTAAGCATCCCGAGCGATTCAAAACCTGAAGAGAATCCGTTTCCACTTTGCTAGGAAAACTCGCAGCCCGTCTGCAGTCACTCATATTTAAGACAACAAGTCTCTGGAGCATTCCAATTGATGGATGAACTGTAACCAAATTCACACAACCTTCAAGATCTAGCTCTTCGAGATTTGTAATCTCTGAGAAGTCCGGGGTGGTTGTTAGGTTACAACAATGCCTTAGCTTCATTATTTTTAACCTTCGTAAACACTGATATCAATAGAAAATAGATTAGTTCTTATATCTCCAGGTGTCGAACACGAACACATGTATGAACAAGTAAATACCTTTGGTGTTGTCCAAAGTTGTTTTATGTTGCTGTAAGAAAGGTCGATGACAACAATGTTTTCTGGATTAAAATCTGAAGGTAAGAGCTTGAAGGGACATCCATGCCAATAGAGCAATCTTAACTTATTGGATAAACAGTCCAACCTTCCAAAAAAGTTCACCGCATCGTCCATTGGTAGTTTAAGAATACGCAAGTTTTTCATTCGCGCAAATGCTTTACCATCTATATCAAACTTCGGACTAGATTTCTTTTGCTGAATGTCAAGAATTTCAACTTTCTCTGTTGCCTGCATACAAGAAATAGGATTACTAGATTGTATTATGAAGCATATGGAAATGAGTTGCATATGCAGTAAAAATCAATTCTTACTTGGTTTTCACTCAAGATATTGTAGATCTCTGATGGATTAACCCACAATCTGCTTCGGTTGCCAGGCGTGCTAGATTCTTCAGATACAATTTCCCTTGCCATTGCTTGAATCAAGTCATGCATTCGAAGTGAATTACTGGTCAAGATCGTGATTAATGACTTATCTACTAGAACTTGTATATTTGTATCTGCAAAAAAGTTACAAGAATCTAGTACGCTTGCTGCAAAATCACTATTTACTCCAATGAATGAACATGCTATATCGAGTAAGATATTTTGCTGATGGAGGTTTAGCCCATCGTAACTTAAACGAAGCACTCTTTGTATCTCTTTGTTAGGATGTACTTTGAGCTGATCCAACTCACTAACCCACTGACCCATAGTTTTTCCATATAAGAAACGACCCAAAACTTTGAGGGCCAGAGGGTGACCTTGCACATATTTCACAACTTCCTCAGCAACTTCTTTGAAGCCTCTAGAAAAATCTTTTTCCTCAAAGGCGATGGAATAAAAGAGCTCAAGAGATTGATCCTTATCTAGAAAGTCCATGTCATGGATTCCATCCATTCTATGAGATCTTAGCAACTGTTTATCTTTACCTGTGAATATAATCAAACTTCCTGGGCAAAACCAACTAGCTGAACCCGCAAGCGAGTCTAACTGCTCATGATCATCCACATCATCCAAAACAAGCAAGATCGGCTTTGATGACATCATCTTCTTTATTACCATAATTCCTTCACCGACACTTGATATCTTCAAATCTTCTATTTTCATGATCTTTCCAATCATATGCAGTTGGACTTGAATCAGGCCTTGTCGTTTTGTGACTTCTTTAACATCTTCACAAAAGCAACTTCCTTCAAAGTGGACATACATTAAGTTATAAATAGCCTTGGCAAGGGTCGTCTTTCCTATTCCACTTATACCGCATATTCCAATCATGTTAACCTTATCTGACCCAATGAAGCGTGACAAGTTTAATTTGTCGAAATGGATATCTATGCCAACAAGGTTTTCACCAACATGCAAGGGCCCGTCACATAATTTTTTGAGTATGTCTTTGGAGATGCAATCGATGAATTTGTACTCATACCTGTTAAACACAAAGACACGCTAAGTAAGAGAAATTTACTTACTTTACCAGAGCTACAAGACTAATTACACAAAAACAAGAAATTTACCCATTTGTCATGTCCTGGAGATCCCATCCAGATAAGTCAGCCGCCTTGGATAAAGCTTTCTTCCATTCATCCACCTTTGTACCATTTGAAACTTGATGTTTGGCGAATGCTTCGGCGTAGCTATCAGTTTGATTCCTCACCACGTTAGGTTTAACATCATAAAAGATGATTTGAACCTCGTGTTTAGGCTTTCCCATTTGCTTGCACTTGAGTATTTTGACAAGTTCCCTCAGACACCATGATGAAGAAGCGTAACTCGTGGAGAAGATAACTATCAGAAACCTTGATTCTTCAATGGCTTTGTAGAGATGAGGAGATATCTCTTCTCCTTTAGGCAACTGTGTGTCATCTCTAAAAGCATGGATTCCTTTTTGCTTGAAATCATTGAACATATGATCCATGAAGCTTTTGCGGATATCTTCACCTCTAAAGCTTACGAAGACATCATATTTCCACCGTTGAGGAATGGACGTAGTAGCCATTATCAATAATGAGATCGAGCTGCATTCACAAGTACAGTAAACGTTTTCAAAAAATGAAAAATAAAGTTGAAACAATTAATTAGCTCCATAGATTCCATGACTAAGTAGCATAAAACAATCAGACATGTGAGCGCTTTTGTGTTATACCACGTAACATGTAGACAGAACAAGCATGCTAATAGTTTATATATAAGTTAACTGTTAAAAAAAACAAAAACAAAACATAGATAGTGGAAACAACATCACATAAATATAGATAGCCATCTCTCTTGAAAACAAACTATTATACACATAAACAAAGAGGCGTAATATTACCATTGCATTTAGCTTATGAGAGGCGTTCTGTTTTCTATGTTTCCTAAGAATATGAATGTAGATTAAATTGACCACTATGAATGCCGATTTTAAGTGAGACCAAGCTTACTACGTTTTAGTAACCGTTAAAGCTTTCATAGAATAAATGCACAAGCATCAAGAAACCAAAAGGTTAACGTAAAGTCCCTTCGAGTCACTGATCCACACAACACTACAACTGTTGAAAGTTTTCCACACTTCATGTCATTTACACGAAAACATTATTTCTCCTATAGTGGCATGTATCATATGCTACATAACCTAATAAAAAAACATCTCTGAGACTCAAATCACTCAATCATGTCAACTGTATCCCAACTAGTTTAACGGGTGTTTGTTTAAACTTATTTGATGAGCTTATTGAACATTTTATAAGCTCAAATTTAATGGCTTGTGAGCTTATTAACTTGAGGATATAGCTAAATTTTAAAGATAACAAAAAAAAAAACAACAATAATTCTGGAAATTACAAATAGTTTTACCTTTTTTATAAGTAAGTGGTGAGTGAAATTCACTTACAGTTGACGGATGGATGGAAAGTTTGTGAATGAATGCAATGGAAATGAATGATGAAATGAAATTTACAAAAAGTGTAAAGGCAAGTTGGTTGACTCTAAGTCAACTTTAGTTTCACTTTCAGTCCCTCAGTTTTAGTTGCTGTGAATTTTCGTGTATTAAATTACATTAAGTGGTAAACTGGTAACCAATAAGTAATGTATCGTATTACGTATATTTTGGACATTGGCCTACACTGAATATGAACACTTTGTGCTAAATAAAACAGATAGAAGCAAAACCTGGTAAAAGGAAATCAATGTGATTGAAAATCGTAACATAATAGTCTTAAATGGGAACAAGCAAATCATATTATTTATACTAGATCCAAGGTCCGCTCCGATGGGGCGGCTAGCTTTAAAATTTTGATTATACAATAAAATTAATAGTGAAATAAGTATGAACGTGTAGTTATATCCATGAGACGAAAATGAATAAAATAAACATGTCATTATCAAGAAAATAATAACGTTAAACAAAACGTAACGTTCAAAATAACCGAATTACATATAGTTTATAATCTATGAAGAACTTCTCTATATACAATGTTGGTTGTTGAGTTGGTGTAGTTGCCTTCTTTGTCACAACACAACACTTTTAAACCTCTCTTGCTTTTTACTCTTGAGACGACTACATAAAGTTGTCCGTGAGAAAAAACAGACATTTCCAAATATTACCCAACCTTAGACAATGTTTAGCCTTGACTTTTGTTTATAGTCATGGCAAAACAAACGGAATATATGGAATTATCTCCTATTAAGTTGAAAATGCATCTTCTTGTCAAATGGGCTTATAATCATTCAAGGTATAGAGCGAACCTCACCCACTTTACCTGGTATAATTTTTGCCTCAATGTTATTGATTCCCATTCTCAATACTGGTAACACATACTCGTTGATCAATGTTGCGCAAACACATAAACGGAGTGCCAATCTCTGGTGTGGAAATCCAGACATTTTGATTGTATTCAAAAAATATGTAGTGTACATATCATCGGTATGATTAAAATCCACATCTAACTTTGAGACTGTATCCGCACTATAATATACTTTCTCTGCCACTAAGTTGGGAAATCATTCGGTCATTAACTTTGTCAACTTGCTCATGTGTTGGTGCAAGAATGGCTCGATCTTAGAAATAAGATGGATCCCAAAGATTTTGCTCCAAATTATCATAAGATTCTTGTATCACATCTTGTATATGATCATCAGAATCATGTATTAGCATTTCTTCTGGAATTCAACCTCATCAGTACCATCTTTAATGCCACCTATTGTCCCTTCACCAATACTCAAAATCCATTCAACAAAATCCTTGATGTATTTTGCATCTCCAAGGTTTCAACCAACACGAAGCCTCATATTCTCGGTAAGTTTAAGAACAGTGCAATGATTCCACAGAAGAAAAAATTCTTGAAACGGCTACATAAAAGTGTTTATGTAGAAAAAGAAATCTAAACATGTGCCTGCTAAAAAAAAGAGATAAGAAATATAAAGATTGACGTTTAGTGAAATCTTTTCAACTCA
The DNA here is from genome assembly GCA_910596185.1 of Chrysanthemum makinoi. Lineage (NCBI taxonomy): Eukaryota > Viridiplantae > Streptophyta > Magnoliopsida > Asterales > Asteraceae > Chrysanthemum > Chrysanthemum makinoi. The sequence goes on from OU343219.1 coordinate 45,992,090, forward strand.
TTAAAAATAGTCCGACAAATAGATATTCATGTGATTAATAAAATACAATGGTTGTTGTTATACTTGAACATGGGACAATATATCATGCAGTGACGCTATAAACGTTAATTGTTTCTCGACTTTTATCATTAATGAACAATAAATACCAATAGTTAATTACAACTTGTTAGTTGTTACTAAGCAACACAGAATTGTTCGATATGCGGCTATGCGCATACTCGATATTCTAGTTTAGAAAAAAATATACTTTCATATTGATGAATGATGTTTGAATCTTAAATCTTTGAATCGAATCAATAGATTAAAGGTTAAGGTTTATTGGTTTTTAGGTTTGGGTATGTTTTTTCAATTTTCTCAAAATGTCGCATACTTGCATGTACACAATATCCCAAACAAACCCTATAAAATTACATATTTTCATAAAAGTCGGTTTTTTCAGGAAAGTACCATAACCGGACGGTTCCGACCAGAACCGTCCCGTGAACCGAAATTTTAGAATTTTAGGAACCAAGAACCGTATCATGGTTCTAATATACGGTCCCGTTCCCGGTTGGTACCGGTACGGTTCCTCGGTTTTTTTGGACACCCCTATTTGTAACTATTATGAAAATAAATATGGATGTATCGTATTCTCCAACTGGTAGATAGTCATGGAGAGCAAGGCTATGCGGTCAACATGAAGCGATTGAGTATTTCATTTTCATTCCGTCAACACCTAAAATAAAAATAATAAAAATAAATAAATAAATAAAAGTTATTGATAAAAGTATATGAAAAGTTAAAAAAATGATACTATAAAACATGTAAAAAAGGAAATTGTAAAACCACATTCTTTTTGAGATAGCTTATGGGGGGCTCCCTTTATAATTTTTTTCGGTTCTTAAATATCACGTATATTAGTTACGTTTATAATTCGCGACATTACTTATGAACTAAAACTAACATCCATAATGAAATACATGTATTGTTTAATAAAAAGTGAACAAAAGAAATGCAACTGGTCTAGTAACAAAAAAATGAAAGTCAAACTATTCAACAAATAAAATGAAACGAGCGGGATAACCCGCGCGTTGCTGCGGAAATTTTTATTTTTATTTTTTTTATTTTTTTATTTTTTTATTTTTTTTTTAGTAAAAAGCATGTATCAAAGGCAAACTCTAACCCATACAAATGACTAAAATGTGTTAACATATAGTTGGTCTCAGGACGCCCAACAATAAAGTAACCGAAACTGAGTCAAAATTTCATTCAAAGTAATAAAGAATACATTGATCTGGATGGTTTGTATTTGGTTTAGATTTCAAATTTACACCAGGTATGTCTTACTGATTTGTCTAGGAAAGTTGGTCCATTTCTGGCAACGTTGCAGAGCGAGTGGACATTTCATCTTAAATGAATGTAATTGCATACCCGGATCTGGATTCGTTGTTGCTGCAGGTTTATGACTAAGTTGTTCTTGTTGTATCCATGTATTTGGGTCGTTCACAACATGTGTGAGAACTTTGTTTGCGTCACCACCCTTCCTATTTATCAACATCATTTATCTGTCAAAACCATGAAAAGTAAACAAAGATGAGACAGTAAATTTGTGGTGCCTTGGTTCAGTCTATCTATAGCAACTTATACTATGGTTGTAATAAACTGGTTAATTGCAAGTGTTAATAGGTCACTGCTCATGTTAAAGTGCTGATGCGCTATGAGTTTCCAACAGCAACTATTCAAAGAATGCATTCGGTAATTAATCTAACTGCAATAATCGCTATATTTGCTGCTATAGCAGCAAGAGAAATCGTTGCATGCCTAATTTGCAACATACATGAATATTTAAATAATTTCTTGTTACATTTTGTAATTAAATTGACATAAACTATCCATTCTTCTTCACTTTAAACCTTAACTTATTACGTATATCCACTTTAAAAAGGTTCACTGAAAGGGTGTTTAGGTAAAATCTTATTTTGGCAGCTTGTTGCTAATAACATCATCAAAACAAACTAAACTATTATAGGTATCTAAACAACCCATAATTATAAGGTCTAAATGCAATTATAAGTAAACAAACTCTCTAATTCAGATCCGATATGGTGTTACCGGCTAAACAGTAAACTTAAATATGATTTTTGAACTCCTATAGACTATAGTTTTATAATATTATACATTTACACTGTAATACTGGACAAAATTCAAGCAAGTGTAATAAGTTTACAACTCTAATAAACAACCATCTATTGGAAAGAGCATTACCTGTATGCGGTTACTTGATTCGATAGAAAGGCTACGGAGTAGCCTAAGAGCTTGAAAGAAGCACATCTTAAGATTTGTCTTCCTGTCCACTATTTTCAAAAATGTTGAATGTAATTATTAATACATCCTACAAAAACAAATTCGATACTAATATAAAAACTACGGAGTTATGCAACTGGCCCTTATGAAAAAAATGACTTTATAATTTCAGGAAAGTGGATGAATAGAAACATACTTTTTTGGCATCGCCAAGACCGTCGCTGCTTTCAGGACCATTAACGGCCAAAGGGGCTGATGTTTCTGGTTCTGGCTATGGCTTTGTTGTCCTTGGTTTGTGCATATAAATGTTTGCAGGGGCACACCTTGAAAGCAACAATCATAGCAAAATCAGCAAACTACGTTATTATAAACCCGTTATTGACAAAGACGAAATGGAACTATATTGCTAAAACTATACAAAATGCAAATACCCAATGATAAATATTCGCCTACCTTAATTTAGTTTTTTATATTTCTTTTCCTAATGCGCGTTATTTCCTAAGCGCGCTATTTCATGAACCTGCGAGCTTGTATTCTTTTTGTATTTGCTATTTGCTATGTTTCTGGATGGCGTCTAAAATCGATATAGCTGGAAAATAGGCACTTAAATGTTTTTTGTTTACAGAATATACAAAGGATTATTCGGATTTCGGATGTAACATTTAATAGCTGTCATGGAGAATATACATGTAATAATAACATGAGTAAGGTGTGATCCACCTATTAGACTACTGACCCGTCCTCCAGGTGCATCTTTTCCAGGACCATACGATGGCAATGGTTCAAAGAGCGGACACTCTCCTTCATCCTGCTGACATAAATAAATTTAAAGAGTCTTATTCACTTTTCGAATCATTTGAGTTAGATTGCAGTAGTGCCTGAATATTAAGCTTATAGGACAGCAAGATTAGCTTATTGGTGAAATAATGATTTAAGTCAACATGCTAAGCCCTACTGAGTCTGTTTTTAGTGTCAAAAAGTAGCTTAAATCAGTTTAAGTCCAATTCAGTAGTCATTTGCATTTTTATAAAAAGTCAAAAGGGTATTAAGTTTTTAAGTATGTCTTACCTGTCTACTTTCAAGTTTATTGTTTAGCTTATTTAATCTTCCAAAAAATCCAAAAAAATAAAAAATAGAAACTTCAATATCAGTTTTATCTGCATGTTTAGTTTTTAAAAATTATAAAAATCCTTTGAGACTTAAACTGTAGCTAGAAGTAGGAGGATTGGGGAAGTATCTGATAAGCGTTATTGCAATAGTGGTGGATCTAGGTAATTCATAAGCTCATAGAAAGCTTGTAAAAGCTCCTCATAAGCTAGATATAGGGGCGAAAGTGTGTCAGCTACGTGAATTTCAAGAATCCATAAGCTCAAAAGCTAATTCCCACAGTAGCTCATTTAGAATTTGCCTCAAAAGTCACCTGCAGGCCTGCTAAGTTGAACTATAACCTGTCAGATTGCTTTTCGCTTTTCAAGACTTGTTTGAGCTTATTTTTGGTACCTTTGTGACTATTTGAGCTTAAATGTATACCTGTAATAGCTTTTGGTTTTTGGCTCTTTTAGTTTGCTTAAACTGAGCTTATTTAGACTAAGCAGAATTTGAGCTACTGTTTAGCTTATTTCCCCTTCAACAGCTTATTTTCCAAAGTTTTATACAAAGTTTTCAATAAAATCTTTCCTCAGCCTATTTTAGTATTTACTGAATCACTTAACTTAAAAGACAATCAGTTTTTAATTGAGAAATGATGCCATTATGTATTCAATAAATTTTCAAACATCTAAACATCAGTTTCAAAAGTTATTGACTCCAAATATATTAAGGGGCGTTTGGATAATCTTATATTCATGCCTTATAGGGTTATTTAAACCTGGAAAGCATATATGCTTACTTCTAACAGCTTATCAGTTTCACCGTATCGTAAAAACAGTCCTAACTATCCCCTTACTTCAGCTATAGTCGTAAACACCCGATTATGTAAAAAATTAAAAATAAATAAAAATAAAAAGAAAAATGACAATTTATCAAACACTCTATATGCATAACATAAAATTAAACTGATTCGTAAAAAAAAGTTATACCCCAGTGTAAGCATCAACATGAGCAGCTAAACATTCTTGACGTGTCTCCATCACTCTCAAGGAAAGCATGTGCTCAAAGTTACCCTTCCAGTACCCTTCAAGGCCTTCATGTTTCCCAGCAGATAATAGCACCTTTACCTGCCGCGTCACCCCTTTAACCGAATGATGATTGACAGATGCAAATATGCGCCAAACAGTGAAAATGCGACGATGTTGAACAATGTCCAATATACCTATTATATGCAGAGAGTACATAGTCAAATACCAAAAATGACAAACTAACGTATGATGGTCTGAACGGTAAAATTTATAATTTAAACCCTAAAATGTTTACATGGCAAGCATTTCAGGTGCTATTTATTCAACTTCTTTTGACAAAAAATTCATCAACCAAATTAAAATTACAGAAAAGAGAAACCGAAAATTATGAAGTTTTGTATACCGGTTTAGATTCAAAACTAACTCAATCCAGTAACCACTGAATTCGGCGAATTGAAACCCTAAGAAAAAGCCTGTCAACAAAGTGCGAAAGATAATATTAATATATACTAAAAATCAGTATCGTTAATCAATACAGCTATAATTCATAATTAACCATACAAAAACGAAAATCAACATAAACTAAACCTCACATATTATGCAAACCGTTCATGTCCAACCGTAACCACTAAATTTAGCTCCTTACGAAGATAAAACTGCATCTTCACCTAAATGAATCTTCTGTGAACCGTACCCACTGAACCACACCCTCTGATCCACACATACTGAATCAAACCCAATGAACAACACCACCTAAATCGCACCCTTGAAACAAAGGCTTTGGAACCACAACCCCTGAAAGCTGCTATCTTTAAAACCAACACACGATAAAGAAATATCTAAGTAGTTTTAATAGGCAATCCCAAACACTCTCTTACCAATCACCAAATATAAGAAATTTAACATATCAAAAAGCCGTAGAAGCAAACCTACCAACCCAAAGCTGTGGAAACATCACGGGCAACATAACTACTGCCTGTAACGCCTGCTTATCACTATCAAAAACTGATATGAATTTATTTTGCTCTTGTACTCGTCCTTTTAGCCAATAAATTTTCGCATCATGAACCTGCGAGCCGTTGCAGTCAATCTGACAAAAAACACATTAATCAATCAGTTAAACAAAAACCAAATCAGGAAAACCATAAACAGATTATGATAACAAAAGGGTATTTAAAGACTTTTCCTAGATAATCAACATATCTCACCTAAGCGCGCTATTTCAGTAGCCAAACGCACCTACTTCGATCCCATTTCAGTAGGCAGATGCACCCATCTCATGGCCCATTTCAGCCTCCAATCCAACACTAATTCCAGTCTCCAAAAGACATCCATTTCCTGCCCATTTCGTCACCCAAATCGACCAGTATCAACCTCTAAACGCACTCATTTCAATACCCATTCCAGTACCCAAACACACCTGTTTTACCTCCCATTTCAGCAAGCCAATCCGACACCCATTTTAGCTTCTTTATCAACAACATACATAATTTGATAGTTCAGCCAATCCAATACCCATTTCAGCTTCTTTATCGAAACTGATTAGTTGACTCGCTAGATAGCCACTGATCATCTAAACTATCATTAGGGCCGTTTGGAGTATTAGTTATGATTTTTATATATTAGTATAACTAAAAAATGATGTTTATTCAAACAGGATGTTGCTAAAGCAAGATAGTCCAAACGGCGCTGACGCTAATATATTAGTATAAAGCAAGATTGTCCAAACGCCCCTAACGCTAATATGATTTTTATATATTAGTATAACTAAAAAAAAAGTAGGCTCAGATCTATAAATAGGGTCAGGTGATGGAAAGACCAGAATTCCGCCGTGGCTGCAAACGAACACATGCATAGTAACCATTGATTGTATGGCATTTGTTTGTTGCCCCGCCAAGTTACGGTTGGATCTTCAACCACCCATTTCATTTCACTCAGATTACAATAGTCATCACAGCCCATTTGAAAAACATTATTAATATTACTATGAAATCCAAAAACATAAGACATAAACCCCACATTCATCACCATCACCACATAATCATCGGCTTATTCATATGATTTAGATGGGTATCCGATACGTCATGGCTGCAAACACGAAGGCGTGCTGCCCCGCCAAGATACGTATCAGTTTCACCCACCACGATAGATGTACCCGACCCGTTGTGGCTGCAAACACGATGTCGTGCTGCCTTGCCAAGATACGGATTCGTTTCACCCACCACAGAAGTCAAAATTGACTTGCAATAACCATTTTATGAAGACACCATTTTAGACTTAGAGCAAATAAACCCATAAAATTGATAAAAAAACACACAATTAACAGAAAACCTAAATTAAAACAAAACCCTAATTTTGCATTCTTTTATGTTTCTGGAGTTTGTTTAATCTGTAATGACCCTAAAGTTAAAAACCATTAAACACAGTTAAAGTACCATCAAATTCCAATTTAGTTAATCCCCCAATTCACAATTCTTAGAAACCCCAAAAAAAACACAAATCAATATTTGAAATGAGAAAAAAATAAAATAAAATTAATGAATGGGTATACCTTTGTTAGAATCACATGATACTCACATCATATATTAAAAAGTCATATGAAGCACCAGTAAAATAAGGCCATCCAAAAGCCCAGCTAATCATTTTGCGTTCGCTAGATAAGCTCAGTTGTTTCCATATCAATTTAGGACTATTTATTTTGAGAGAGTTCAATTTTTTGAGAGAGATTGGGATTGATATTGTGTTTGATTTGGTCTCGGATAAGGATCTGGACCACATTCAAGTGTATATTTTGAGAGAGATTGAGAAGAAGAGAGAAAAGGGTAATGGGTTTGTGTTGATTTAAGATGCTTCTGGAAATTTGTTTTTTGTAAAGTGAGTGAAATAATGAACAATAGTTAGGCACCGACAAACTGTTTCTTCCACATTCTGTGTAACACAAACATCTCCAGCCGACATACTGTTCATTCGTTTGGTGCAGTTAAATTTGTTAGCCAATCATAGAGTGGCAAGTGTAAAAAATGATACTAATGACATTGAAACAACCAATAGAATGTGAGATTAGGATACTAATTACCATATAAGCCACTTGCTTTGTCCCACCCACAAAACGCCTTTTAGTATATATATATATATAATAAGTTTTACTGGAAATATGAAAGTTCTGTTTTATTAATGTATTTTTCATTTTTGTTGCAACATAGTATCTCCAATCCATTTTTGCTCTTTACATTTGATACATCAATGTACACTTGACCATGAGAGAAAACATTTGTCGCAACATAGTATCTTCAACCTATTCTTGCTCTCTACTCTTGATACATCGACATACATTTGTTGACCATGAGGAAAATATGTCATTGCAAAAATAGTCCAACCTTCAAAACCGTTTAATTAAACTTGAACCGTGTTTGAAAACTGCATTTTGTTAAACTTGAAACGCGTTTTCTTGTCACGTATCTTGAAGAGATGAAGTGGAAGGTTGATCCAAGAATTATGATAGAAGCTTAGAATACTATCCATTTCCTTTTTTTTCACAAATCATCTTACAATTTCATATAAATATCGCAAGAGAAAGAATTATGTTTTACAAAGAGTAGTTAGAAAATAATTTTTTTGGGTTCAAAGTTATAAATCTAATGGGTCAAAATGGTTAAAAAAAACCAAACAAAAAAGAATATGGCCAACATGATTGCAGGAACCCTACATAATAAAAAGAACATATCCATTAAGAAAACTGGTTTACACTTAATTGTTCATAGTAAAGATGAATTCTCATCATTCTGTTAACACTTTCTTCAATACAACTACACTATAACATACACCACCATTTTTAGAACATTGTGCTATAAGCATAGTTACCTGCTAATTCAAGTGATCTCCCTATTAAGATTATATTTAGAGCATAAATTTGATCAAGTGGCAAACTTTTACTTGATCTTTCTATTAATATTGTAAGTCATTAATACCTACCTACTAACTCAAGTGATCTTCTTATAAATATTATATTAGAGCATAAATTTGATTAAGTGACAAACTTTTACTTGATTATATGGTCAAAATCCAGATTACCGTCATTTACATCCAGCCATTAGTTCTATATACATAATTGTAGATGTGTTGCATAAGAAATGCAGACAATGTAGCACATAACACATAAGCCAAAGACTTGTATTATTTAAAAGTTGATGCATATATTAAAGTCAAATTCAAGTTTTCAAATACGGTAAAGAAAGAAGATAATCATTTGAGCAGCTTAAGAAACCTGAGAAAACCTACCTCAAGGCCATTAGCGAAGGGATTTATGAATAGCTGAGACTTTCCCACAGTATTCGTGGATGCTGCCACACTTAGCAGCTTATCTCCATCTGCAGATGCAAAAATATGAGTCATGACACCATAATAAAACTGAGTCGGAAAGATCGCATTTATAAAATTAAAGGCAAGCATACGTCTATTACACTCATAAAAAGGTTTTAGTTTAAGTTACAGGCTAAAGCTATTAAACCATATACAAAGACCTCATATAAAAAAGTACTTGCTCAATCCAATTGTGTCACAAAAATAAGTTCCGAGTTATTTCTTATCAAATGAAACTAAAATTATATAAAAAAGTACTTTCTCCTAATAGTCATTACAGTCACAACAATTACTCTCTACTTCATTGTTTTCAAGCCTAAAAACCCAAAATCAACACTCAAAGTGTCATGTTGAATTTGCATTTTGACCAAGGAGATAACAATGCCACTATTTTGATACCTGAATTTGATTAGTTTGAAGCCAAATATTGTTATTGAAATCGATACCTCAACTCATACTGGTTCCATACCACCCAATATCTAAACTTATAAACTCATTCGTATTCCATTCCAACCTATATCTAAACTCATACCGATAGTAATTCAAGACTCCAAACCAAACACAACCTAAACTAAATAAATTGATTTATTAAAATAAAAATACCTAACTATATGTTTGTCACATACAGTGAATTTGTAAATGTGAAGAATGGTGAAAATAAACTATAGGACACCAATATTTAAGAAAGTACACTACCTTTGCACATAGATTGTGTGCTTCATTCCAATCGATGTTATGATAAGGAACTCTAAAAAGCTTGTTTCTTAAAGCCATAACCGACGGCGTGATGAGATCCACCAACCTCTTGTTTGCCCACACCAACATCTTCCTGTATAAAAATGACACGGGAAAGTATACCAATCAAGCATGACACCATACCTAACCTGTTTAAGACCCCACCCACCATCTACATTATGTATTTATAACAGTTTTAAAAGCCTAAAAAGACATAATTATACTCACAAATAATGTAACTTGCTCATGCTACACACACCTGATGATTTGTAGATGTAACACTAACTTCCTTTATATGCTCATTTGGTAAAATTGAATTCAGTGCTCTCGTAACAGACAATGAAATAACCTGGATTAATTTGACTTGCTCATTTAGTTGCTTGCCAAACCAAAAAATAGAAACATAGGACCTACGTCATCGTTTCAATAATTTTAAGTGGGTTCTTCATTGTCATCATTTCCGCCAATATCACTACTCTTTTCATCTTGAGCAGCTTCTTGACTGACACCATCTTTCATTGCATATGCTGGTAAATCACCAGAGTTATCTTCAAACTGAGAAGACGGGTTTGCTGACACTTTTGCAATCGCGTCTGTCTGGGACTCCGAAACAGGAATGTCTGGATTGTGTCCTGGTATAACAGATGATGAAATAAACATATTGAAGTCTATAAAAAGTAGATTATGTGCTACTTCAGCTTGATTCATTAGATAAAATTTCAAGAAGGAATATATTAAGCTTACTGGGATTGGTATCCTTCTATCATGAAAAGCTACTACTAATGCAACATACACGTAATCGATACCAGCTCCTTTTGCCAGCAAAAATCCAAAGGGCATAGAGTTTCATAAATGTGAATTGGTACACTAAAATATGATTGACATATAATATTCATTTTTCATATTCTTAACAAATTTGGGGCCTTGAAACATGTCGGGTGTGAACTCCTTGCTTTATGAGTAAAGTACCAGGATACTTAAAATAACTTTTCCCTCGTGTAAGAGACAATGCTATAAGAGTTACAGATAAAATGGACATACTAAAACAGCCCCTTATAAACACTTGAAATTATCAGAAAACTTTCAGGAACGCATTTTCTGTTTTCTGCACTTTTCTGCACTTTAGTCAAAAAGTGCCTTATAAACACTTGAAATTATCATACAGGAACGCGTTTTCTGTTTTCTGCACTTTTTTCAGAAAAAATTCAGATAACTCCCCCATTTCTCCACTACTAAACTTACCCTAAAGTTCTCAGCATTATAATGCAATTAATACACTGGAAAAACACAAGACTCGACCCTAAAATGTCAAAAAGTGACACAGTTAGCTGGTCAAACAGGCAAATCTATTGATTATAAAGGTCATCTTACCTAAGAGGTCGAGCTCTGTGGCATTGCAATTTCAATACTTGGTCACGTGATATATAGAATAAATGAATAACTGAAATCATACAATCAGTTGTGATAGAATGGACCAGATATAGTTCAACAGTGCTTATGCTGTTTTATAAATATGCTTATTTAAGGATGTACATGAAAAATGACCTTAAATTATCCGATAATCATTACCAATTTCGTTGCAGCTACTCCTAAACTTGTTATCTAGCAGTAATTACTTCCGTTCGCAATAAGTAGTTTGTGATTGCTTATATAAACAGCTTATTGTGTTCCTTAAAAGCTACTCAACTGCATTTGTCTAAAAATATTACTTCTATCCCACACAGTGCCTATACATCTATTCCTGGTAAGCCCTTGTTTTCCATTTATCATTGAAGATTTGCACATACTTCAGTTTGATTTTTGCTAACAGGGGGTAATATCGTCGGGTCAGTCGGATTTAGCAATGGGTCAAAACTCAAAAGGTTATAGGTCAAAACGGTTATAATTACATGTAACTAATGTGATAAGGTCACATTGGTAAATGTTAGCTCGTCATTTAAGGAAAGAAACTTAGGTACCTGATTCAACTTGTACTCGTTGAGGTTTAAGCAACACCTTAAACCGAATAGCATTGAATCTCTCTTTTTCTGCCACCAACTATCCGATATGTCATGGTAGTATGTTACGAATAGCTTATTTTCCTCGATAGCCTGTTAACATGGACAAAAATATGCCATTCTTCAGTTACGCACCTCAGTTAAATATTTATCTCTAACAGATCAACATGTAAATGAAATAAGAACGGGTCAAAAGTCATATTTTCAATGCATCACCTTTGGTTGACACTAAATGAACTTATCAGTGGCTTCCAAAAACCAAGTATTATCCACACTATCCTTGGAGAATATTCGTCGAGCTAGCCCATTCTTCTGTTCCAGTATGGCTTTCAACCAATGCTCAGTCTCCCTAATCTGATGCTTGTTCTCCTTTGCCACTTCAGGCGAAGACATCTTGCTATGCCATCTCTGTGAATTCTTGCTCAGGAATCTGACATAACATTACCCATACATAAGTATACAACAGAAACAAATAACTTTTAAGAAAAACACATCAAGTCAAGAAATATATTATATTTATGTGGTGCTGCTTGCTTTAGTAACGCAAAGAACATCGTGAAAATGACAACACAAACATAAAGAATAACATGTTTATTTTCTCCAAACTGATAACATTAGTCGAAGAGGAGGAAGAAAGATCTGTCAAAACTGAGTCTCATCTGAAAAATGCTTATGGAATATGAAATTAGGCCATCTGATTCGAGATTTGTTTAACAATATAAGGTTCAATGTTTACCTGAAGACTGTGTAAAATCGCCTATAGACCAGCCCATACATTTATTATTGTGGTATAAATATATGGATACAGTAGTCACATGGGCAGAATTCCTTTGGTCATTGGTTTATGATAAGGTATTTTTTTGATCTCAAGTATGGTTTGGTGTGAGCATCAGTAAGATTCATTTAGTCGAACAGCCCCTTATAAACACTTGAAATTATCATACAGGAACCGAGACTTTTTTCAGTTTTCTACACTTTTTTCAGAAAACTTTCAGGAACGTGTTTCCTGTTTTCTGCACTTTAGTCGAACAGCCCCTTATAAACACTTGAAATTATCATACAGGAACGCGTTTTCTGTTTTATGCACTTTTTTCAGAAAACTTTCAGCATTATAATGCAATTAATACACTGGACTAATCCTCATAATTCTCTAAATGACTTATTAAAAAAGGAAATGGATAGCAAGATCTGAACATAGGTGCGCAAAAAGAAACATGTCTTCTTAAAAATGCCCAAGATACTAGGAACCTCATGATATCAAACACTTACTTACCGTTTTAAATAAATGAGTTTGTAAGCCTATCAAGGAAACACAATCTAAAAGTAAAGTAACTCCCAATACCGTCTTCTTTTATATTTCATGTCTCGGGCGCAAGTCACGTGTATTATAGGCTACACCCAACTCTAACACAAACTGACCCATAAAGAGAGAGCCCAAAATTACCATTTTTTTCACAATGGCATTTTTCTAATGTACTGCCATGATTTAGCAAGACACAACGGGAACAGAGATGTAAACTAATAATCTCCCTATAATGGTTACATACTTGATAAGCCTTGAGTTACTGGTCAGCTGCCTTTTTCTTAATATTGCCAGACTTGAACTCCGCAAGATACCTATAATAATCTCCCTTCCTGCACTCGATTAAAATCCACCAATGAATCATTAAAGCCAAACTAACTTAAGCTCATTAAATCAAGTAATTTTATCAACTTCCGTAATACGCCATAGCTATAATCATGATGTGGATAGCGCCATCTTAAAGCCTACCAATTGGGAAATAATAAGCTTGAACCTTTTTCTAAGACTTCTTAAAAAGTGAACATACTCACATTTTGTGATAGAAAACGGTAGATTCTCCGGCAGATGAAGATGGAATTAGATGCTCGTCGATCACAACCATGATATCACCACAAATGTCGAACAATAATCAACATTATAGTCCATAAATATCATAAGGGTGAAAAATGAGCCAAAAAAAACGAAAGAAGGTTACTCACAGCGAAAGTTAAAGTGAAAGTGTATCCGATGAATGAAACAACGGTTCCCACTGAGAGCTCACCCTGAAAAGAAAAAGAAATGTTTTGTAATAGATAATAATTGAGTGTTTCACCCTACTATAATAAGAAAAAAAGAAGAAACCCTGCTTACCGCCTTAACCTTGTTTCCTCCAAGAATATACTAGGAAAGCAAAGATACATAAACTACAACTCTAGTTATTGATTCATTGATAGACTTAAAAACACCAAACTTGATGCCGCTTTCTTGATAAGCAAGAACCTGCTCAAAACAATAATCTTGAAATCAGATGTTTGAAAATATTTTATGGTAGGAGGATTTGGACATCTAAGCATATCAAGTATATCTAACCTGGTTACCAAATGTCAACATTTGGCGTTTTTCTCCACCGAACGATCTTACCTGCAAACAGAAAAAAATAAATAAATAAATAAATAAAAAATAAATAAATAAATAAAAAAAAAAAAAATTGTTACAATCAGATTTGTGGTGCCACTCTAACTACTTATTAATTCACAGAATGGTATTAAGAGACAAAAGTTCTGGCATTAAATTTAGACCGCTTATTGTACGGATTGCAGAAAAAGTTTCAGTTACACAATCAGCTGTGGAAGCTTGGGTCAAACCATAGGCTTTAAACACTTTGACAGTTGATCTCTTGTATACAGCTGGAAAGACATATATATCAGTGTCAAACACAGCTAAAAAACCTCCGTACATAGATAAAGTGACATGATGATTATATCAGAAGTATTTAGAACCAACAATGTTTATACTCATGAAAAACATTCTTGGAGAGAATTTGGTGTTCCATTAGAATTGTAACTCTATTTTGATAGTCATTTCAAACAATCGACAATTTAGCGTTGTATTCACAAGGATTTTTTATACATTAATATACATATTGATGGATATGTTATACATTAACATATAGTAAAACATAGCAACAAAATTTCAAAAGAACTAAGGGAGTAGTATACTTTTATCACGAACAAAATAGGCCAAAACAATCCTTAAAGAAGTTCATGCAAACAAATGATAAATAATAACTTGCCAACTAAAACGGAAACAGCTAGCATTAGCGCACCCAGAATTGGTGCAAGTTGGGGGGGCAGAACAAACAGCAAGCACATTGTTCCAACAACCTGCAATTGCACCAGGTCTTATGGAGTCATACTGATTCACTTGTATAAATATGTAAATTTTATTATATCTATGATGAAGATTATTAAAAGCACATAGAAGTAGGAAATACTTTTCATAAAACTTATTTCCTTTGTATGTAAAAAGTCCAATTTTCTCATTGAGAAAGAGGGGTAAAAAATAAGCATAAGCTCACTTTTACTTAGTGTAGAGTAGCTTGCCTCGGTTAGTGCCCTGAAACCACGATCCCTTGAAATGTTCTCACTCACAATGTTTTTGAACGAACCCAAATCAGTTGTCAATAAAGCAGTGAGTTCACCAACCTATTAGGAACAAAAGATATATGTTCCATTATTGACATAGAAAAACACAGCCGTTTACTGATAATCATATTTTCAAGGCCTAGTCTCAATGGCAAATTGGCAAAAAGGTCATATCACTGGAAAAATATTGTATGATACAAAACTAAATAACAAATTACAGGGACAGATATATTATCATCTTAAATCCCATAATGGGAGTAGTTAGAGAGTAAAATGAGTTTGAATGCATACCTTGTATTTGTCAAAAAATTCCACCTGCAAAAATGAGACAGAAGCATTAAAACTTGGCAAGAAACATTTTTCTATGATATTGAACCTTTCAGGTACAATTCTACGTTAAACACATAAAGTTGCGCTTTTAGATGAGACGTGACGTGTTGGCCAGAAAACACCCCACATGTACCATGATACAACATATTCAATAATAAGTATAAGCCCATGAAATGCTACAACACGTGCCTATATCAGTATTCCATGCATCAAATAGTGCAAACAGTGAAACCGTCAGTAACAAACGCTGATGCATGAAACATTCTTTGTAGCTGTTTATGTTTTCGAAAGCTTAAAACATAAATTAAAAGGGTGTTTGGATGTGCACCATATTCATTATGAATGTAAACAAAAGACAAAAAAAGAACGATTAATATATAAAATTTATAAACCACTAAAAATTGATACCTGATAGTTCTTACCCTTTGTCACACTAATAATGTCGATCATATCATCTTTCTGGAAAACAGCATCAATGGGGACCTGCTTCTCAAAGAAACTGTAACCAAACTCCAAATACGGACTATGAACTTGTTGAATATCTCCACATACAAAAAGCCAAAACTATCAGACCAGCAAGTCCAGCTTGAACCTGCACCCGCAAAATGAATAGTTTGTTATAAACGGAGTGAAAACATACATATAGAATATAGTAGTGTCTGGACAACACTCGGCTTGTGGCTTCTTGTGAACATTACCAAATATACTCGAAACAGGTTTTTGGATATTCAAATAAAGATCAACAAACTTTATAAAGCATCAATTAATCCAGCCAGCCAAACCAAAACCCCCAATTAGTATAAAAAAAAGTCAATTTTTGTTTAGGAATTTTATCAAACAGATTGAGTGCACATCACCCATTATAAAATTCAATCCAAATTTTATAAAATAATCCAATAACCATATATTCATCTTGTATCAATACCTGAATATTATGTAATAACAATGTTGAATCTAGTAGACATATATAATTTTAATCAATTAATGACAACCATACTATAACAAAATACATGGATTTATTAATTGACTCGAGTACAAATCAATTGCATATGGTTACAGATTAATAATCTTAGGGTTAGGTTTTCGAAAAGGGGATCTCAGGTATAAATTTTACTTGTGTTTTTTGTTTTTCGCTAGGGTTTGATGGAGAGGATTTGAGAAGATGATGAGATTGTGTGTGTATTTATAGATTTTGCAAATGACAGCCGAGTAAGGTTTTCCCCAAGAATAGTTGGAAAAAAATTGGACGGTTCGGATGAAATGAATTTCGACGTGTCAATTGATTAGTATTTTTTAGGGATAAATAGTAGGAAAAGCTTGCTTTATATAGGAGGTAGATTCATTACAATAGTAGGGGTGATAATCGAGTCGTGTTCGTGTTAACCTATTCGGGTTCGCGTGTTAGTGGGTTAGTATAGCTTTTACCCAAACACAACTCATTTATTAATCGTGTCAAAAAACTCAACCCTAGCCTAGACCTGTATAACACGTGTAACCCGTTTAACCCATCTAAGTAAATAGGTCAAGCAGTGAATGAAGTTAGTGGTTTGTCGATTTAACTAGTTTAAACGCAAAAAATTATATAAGGATCTAAAATATGATAAGAAAAACATATAAATAACTACGCGACAATTTTCTAATTACAAGCGTCAATTTTCATGATATCTAAGTTATAAAATTATAATTCAGTCATACCAAGTAAATAACAAAATATATTTAATCCACATCCAACATAAAAACCATGTTATATATTTTATTTTTAAGATCTTATATATTTAAACGGGTTCACGGGTTGACCTGTTTAATACTTACTCAATCCAAACATGACCCGTTTATTAAACGGGTTAGACGGGTTGACCCCTTTTGAACCAAACATATTTATCCTCAACCCAAACCTGTTTTACTTCGTGTCATTTATCATGTCGTGTCGAAAAGTGCCACCACTACACAACATTCTTAATTAAATAGGAACAACCCAAGTATAATAGTTGAAAAACAATTAAATTATTTCTTCTAAAAGACTATTGCTACTCATGAACTGAAGAGGATATGATGGTATTTGGTAGGTGTATGGCATGGTTGAGTGTAAAGTAGGAATTATGTAGAATCGTTAGTCAAATGTGCAGAATTCACAAAAATAATCATGATAAGAGATGGTGTTGACTGTTGAGAGTAAATAAAAAGTACAAAGACAAAGCATTACTATATGTTGCCTTTAAAAAAAACACATTACTATATGTTCAATGTCTATGTATTTTTATCCCGTAGCAAACATTACTAAAAGTAGAGACACAAAATATCATTTAGAAACTATAAAATTTTTGATGAATTAAGTTATCAACTCGAGCCTTCATTTATTAAATATATTCTGTTAACATTAATCTTGCGCCATGATTAGCAAGGCCTAAACCATATCTATTTCTATAATAAGTTTTCACTTATGTTCCGTATTATTATGTTAGAAAAATAGTACTACTTCAATTATTTAAATAATTGTGTGCAGACACAGAATGAGAATTGCCATTTGGTGTGAGTAGAAATAGAGACCGATCAGTGATTATAGGGGTTGGTAACTTGATGGTAGAGGGCCTATTGTAGAGGCATGGGTGGGATTGCATTGAGGGTATGATTGTTTGTGTTAAAGATTGTCAAAATAAATAGGTTAACAGGAGTTGGTAAAAAATTTATGTTATCAAAAATATTAGAAGCTATAGTATTTTGTTATCACTAGTTTTTAATTAAAGTATTTGTATATTAATAATAAACATGAATATTCTAAACTTAGGTATAAGAGTGATATTTGAAAGAAAAAAAGAAACATGCATGCATGTTTAACATGTTACGAGATGTCGTTATACCACAAAAATCAACTACTCACTCCTGATAAAATTAGCTACCTCCAACAAATTTAATTCAAAGTTACTATCAATGGATATCTCTAATTTAATTAACAACTCCTTGTGTGTATCTTTTTCACTTAATCATAGCAAATAGTATGACTTGTGGTTTTTATTTTTAGGATTTTGTGGAACAAATATATAGTACAAACATAACAAAGAGTATCATGGTAGGCCTGTACTTTGTAATCAACTTACACATTTAATAATAGTTCAGTTCATATGACATTATCAATATATTTGAATTATAACTCGGGTACATAAAACATATATAGTAACTTATATTCGTAGATTGACCTTTTTTTGCAACTGGTACCTTTTTTGTTGCAATGTGAGGCCTTAACTAACCTGATGTTCTGCATAAATTTTATCAGATGTACCTTTTTTCTTGTAATATGAGGCCTTGACTAACCTTTTATCGTGTTTGTACATGAGATATAATGAGCAAAATCGAATACTATCTTTGGTTCCCGAGTCTATTAGAAAAACATCATATTGTAAACTTGTGAAAGCGCACATAGAATGCAATAGCACAAAATCGTATAAAGAGATTAATCAATTGCTACTGAAAGCAGTTTAATTACTATTAA
>OU343219.1:46010923-46361394 GCA_910596185.1 Chrysanthemum makinoi
TTTTTTTTTGTTTTTTTTTTTTTTTTCCTTTTCTTTTTTTTTTTGTTTTTTATTTTGTTTTTTTTTTTTTTTTTTTTTTTTTTTTTTTTTTCAAACTCTAGATTTTTCTTTTTTTCTCTTTTTTCCTCATTAAGAGTGTAGTGTCGAAGACATAAGTGAAATATGTCTGAAGGGTTAAGACGAAGACATTAGTGAAAGGTGTCAAACGTCCACATTAGAAGCACTAGTGAAGAGTGCTTAGAATTCAAGGCTAAAGGCATTGAACGTGTCTAGAAGTCAAGTCCCAAGGCATTAGTGAAGGGTGCCTAGAAGACAAGCCAAAGGCATTAGTGAAAGGTGCTTAAGATGTACATTCGATATGGTGTGATTCGATGTACAAAATAGATTAGTATTGGTCAAAGGATATTGATATCCTTGTTGATGTTGTTATAAGGAGTGGATCTCCTTTGGGGTTAGTTATAGTGTAGTGTTGGGTAGTAGTTCCTCCATTGTAATGGAACTCGGTATCTAGCATAGTACCGGATAAAGGGTAGGCGACGTTGTTATAGATTTGGTTCTACCTCGTGGAAAAACCCGGTATCTAGCCTTGTACCGGATAAAGAGTAGGCAACGTTGTGAAGGCTTCTCCGCCACAAGGAGTTATTGTCGTTTAGTGTTTACGAACTCTCGAGTAGGTGACTCGGGGAGTGGAGTAGGGCAAGGAAGGTGTCCTTGTAGTCGAACCACTATAAATACTCGCATTGTGGTTTTGTGCTTCTTACTCCTTATTCTTTCATTACATATTTATTTATGCTTATCTATCAACATCCAACACACATGTTTAAATAGATTGACATAAGTCGATCTAAATAGTTTAAAACCAAGTTTTAATGGGTAAAACTATTCAACTCCCCTTCTAGTTTTCCACATACCCTTTGCCTTGCAAGGCAAAGGGTTGGAGCTTTCATAAATCATTTTTCTTTATCTCACTAAAGTTCCCAATTCTCTTCCACTTTCTCTCTCTAAAACTCATATCGTACACCTCTTGTATTGTGTGTTTGTGTGATTGTGAAAACCAATATGTTACAGGGCTGGTGATGAGTGATTTTGGGCTGCGATTGGTGGGTTGTTGGGTTGATGTTGAGCTATGGGTGTAATGGGCTCATGATGGGTATTAGGAACTTCTTGTAGTGGAGTTGGTGTTGGGGGGTTAGTAAGTATTTGGGTAAGGAGAGGGGATGGTGGAGAGTCTAAAAAAGTGTAGGAAGGTGGAGATTCGGGTGTCATTGAGCGATAAGGAAATTGGGTTTCATCAAAGGTGACGTGTCGGGAAAGTAAAATTTTGTTTGTTTCAAGGTCTAGACATCGAAAGCCACGGTGATATGCTGGATAGCCCAAGAATATACATGGTTTTGTGCGTAGGGCAAGTTTGTGAGGGGAGTGAAAGTGAGGGTAGCATAGACACCCAAATATATGTAAGTTAGAGTAGTCGGGTGCTTTGTGGAAAATTCTTGTGTAGGGGATTTCGTTGTTAATGGCGGTGGAGGGTAAAAGGTTGAGGAGATAAGTGGCCATATGTAGGGCCTCAACCCAAAAGGTGGGGGGTAGATGAGCCTGAAATAATAGTGTACGAATGACATTGTTGATGGTTCTGATCATGCGTTCCGCCTTGCCATTTTGTTGAGAAGTTTTTGGGCAAGAAAAACGAAATTGTATACCGTGGTTAGCAAAAAGGGTATGTAAACGCTTATTTTCAAACTCACCACCATGATCAAATTGGAAACTTTTTAGTTCGCATTTAAATTGGTTTTTAACATAAGTACGAAAGTGCAAAAACTTATCAAGCAAGGGTAAATCCACAAGTAATGAAAGAAATGATCAAGAAATAAGACGTAGTATTTAAAACCACTTTTACTAATGATGGGAGTTGTCCATAAATCAGAATGAATAATATCAAAACAGTGTTCAACAATAGAATTGGAACTATAAAAAGGAAGCTTCACATGTTTGCCAAGTTGGCATGCATGACATACATGTGGAGACTTATTTTTATTACATGAAATAAATTGACGAGAAACTAGAGACCGGAGCACTTCGTCCCCGGGATGACCGAGGAGTTGGTGCCACGTGGAGGAGCTTGTTGAGAGAAGAGCAGTAGGTGTGAATGATGGCTTGGTAACGGGATAGAGGTCTCCCGAACTATCACATCGAAGGAGGATATGACGAGTGCAGAAGTCCTTCACAGAAAAACCAAAAGTGTCCAATTCGACAGTGCAATTATTATCTCTAGTAAATTGACGCACATAAATGAGATTCTTAATAATATTGGGGGTGACAAGAACATTATGAAGATGAAGAAGGCGATGTGTAGATGGAATAATGCTATGTCCAGTGTTAGTAACGGGAATGGAATTTTCGTCACCAACGTGCACAGATGGGAATAAGCGTTTGTTAAAAATTGTACTTAGATTACTTGCTTTAGAATTTAAATGAGAAGAAGCACTTGTATCCATATTCCATGTCGGGTCTTGTAGTGTCATGGTTCTAAACGCACTAGGAAGAGTAGTAGCTTGTGACGGGTAAACGGTGGGAGCAGGACCTAAAATTCCATTGGACTGGGCTGTTGGTGGGTATTGGGCCGTATATAGTGGTTGTTGGGCCTGGTACAGTTGGGGTGTAGTTTGGGTCTGGTAGTGTATAGGTTGGTATTGGGTTGATATGTAGGCTTGGGGAGTGGGTTGTGGTTGGGCCATGTGAGGTGTAGGATTGGGCTGGTGAATAACATGTTTTTGTCGTGATAAATACCAGGAGGTGACCACGAGACAGTGTGGTGATTAAATTGTGTGTTCCCAGTCATGTGCCCATTGTTACTTTTATTGGATAGCCCCGATCGATTCCGGTGATCGTGTATAAATTTACAGCGGTCACCGAACTTGCATGTACCCTTATTGAAATGATTACCCAATTGAGGAATATTGGAAGAGTTATTAGATCGAGAAACTGTGTTACCTTTTGGTTCGGTTTGACTAGTGGCTATAAGAACTGATGGTTAGGAAGAGCTACTATCATATGTACTTGGTGTGCTAGACCCTTAATTTAACGTGGACTCTTCAAGCAACAACATATTCCTAGTGGTTTCGAACGTTGGAAGAGGTTCACGGTGTCTTATTATTTTAACTATGGTGGCAAACCGTGAATCAAGCCCGTTAACCGCATAAATAACCAAGTTTGTTTCACTTACCAATGAACCAAGGTTTTTAAGTCAATCCGCCATGGACTTAATCTTGGTGCAATATCCGTTGATCGACATATTACCAATCTTGATAGAACGAAGTTCATTATCAAGATTGATAGCCCTAGCATCTTTGTTGTCGTGGAATAATCGCTGAAGATGATCCCATAGGTCCTCGGCATTGCCCGTGTAGGTGACAACTTGCTCTTGTAATGAATCACATAGGATCCTAGATCCACATCTTGATGAGATCGCAAGTTTGTACCACCTCCGAATCGGGAGCACTTGATGATGTTTGAGTCGATGGTTTTTCTTCAATATGAGGTTTGAGTCCAAGGCTTCCAAGATGAATTTTAAAGAAAGCACTCCATGAATTATAGTTATGTTTTTCGAGGCTCAATTTAACAGGAACTTTGTTAGTGATACTAAAGGAGATGAGTTTGTCGGCGGTTGTAGGTGGAGTGGGAGGTGGAGTAGGGATATCTTCGCCGGCCATGGATACCGATTATGAAGGTTTTAGGGTTTGGTTAGACACGGCATAAAAATGGAGAGGAGGGGGGAAAGAGCCGAATATTTTGGAGAGAAAATTAGGGATCAGGGAGAGGCTGTCATACCATGAAATAATATGAGGTAAAATGTATTTCCTTGCCTTGTTACATTCGAAGCAAACTGGTACCAATAGATGAGATACGTAGGCTATAATGGGCAAGTGCAATCACCCTCTAATCATGATATAAATTACAGCTAATCAATCAAAATAAGTGACTAATCCTAAATCAATCATAATAATTGATGAATCAATCATAATAAATAATACAAACTAATAAATTTGTGGTAAATCACATGTGATTTTCGATAAATCACATGTGGTTTTACCTCAAATCACATGTGATTTACCGTAAATTATTTTTTGAAAGTGAATCACATGTGATTTACACACGAATCACATGTGATTTAACGCAAATCACATGTGATTATATGGTAAATTATTTTTTGAAAGTGAATCACATGTGATTTAACGCAAATCACATGTGATTATATGGTAAATTATTTTTTGAATGAACTTCTAGGTCTACAATGAGTTTGTAAGTTTTCTAGGTCGTTTCTGCAATTGATTCTACTTGTGTTATAAAAGCAAATATGAGAGAAAGCCATTAAGGCGGGAAAATTTGTTATTTCTCATTAAGTTCAAATGAGCGTACAAAGTCTTATTTACAGACTTACACGAGTCAAACTAACAAAGTCGACTAAGCTACTAACTATAGAACTAACAAAGTCGACTGGCGAACTGTTCCAGATATTGTGGATTTATGGGAAGATTAAAATACATTCCAAGTTGAGATAGCTATACTGACGAAACTATTATTTGTATCTGTTTGATCTCCACTTATTTATTAACACATATATAGTTAAGATTAAAGTACCAAGTTACAAACTTTAACTTGTGTACCAACTAACATAATTGTTACCAAACCAAGACACACGCAATATACTAAGTTTAATTAGAGCATCCAACACAATCTGCGCCTGCTCCTTGACGACCTCCAACCTTATATTATTTGAACTTTAAGATCATTTCTGTTCTTTTTCAAACATGATGATTGATGCCAACTCTGATCCACCAACCGAATTCTTTACCTTGACCTCAACAATGGCAGCTAGTTAGTATGAACATGCTTAAGTTGCTGAAACATTTTCTTCTCATGAGCATTACAGTTTTCCCTATCATTAGAAACTTGTGTTTTGCTGGTTTTCTTTTGCGAAAGAGTACGAAGGAGAATGTGTGTTGTTATCTGATCAAACTGTCTTATGTTATAGTTGTTGGTATTTAGTGTTTATACTAGTTAATCACCCTAAATAGCGGGTGTCTTAGCTATTGTAGCACTTTTACTTCAAAACTGTTTTCAAAAATCATTTAAAGGGATGTTTGGTTTAGTGCATAAATCTGTATTCTATACTGTTACAGAGGTAAAAGGTAGTTCACTTAGCTCATTACTGGTCTAATTAAGTTACTTATTGCATAAATTCAGCAACTCATTTGAGCAAAAGTCAAAAATCAGTTTCAAATTTCATGACAGCCTGCTGTGGTTATCCTTAGTCTGCATAAGCTATGATTTAGTTCCAGGATCAGTAGAGATAGCTTGTTTAGTTCTTATCTTAGCTTATTTCAACAATTAGATCAAGTTAGATTTAATCAAAGTTCATTTTAGTCAAAATTCAAGGTTTCTAAAAAAGTAAAAAGAACAAAAACAGTTTTCAATAGGCTCTACTTTTGGATTTTTAATTTCTTCATTTCTTGTCCAAATTAGCTGTAACTATGGGATTTTTAATTTTTAGAATATTTTTAAGATTTTTCTTTACAAGCTTTTAACTGGCATAAAGTTGGGCTGCTGGAATAAAACTGCCCTGTGCACCAGCAGCCATCTGTCACAGCACCCTTTTCAACAAGCTTCTTTAAAGCTCTCATAAGCTCCTTTTAAGCTCCAATTTTGTTTATAAGCTCTTGAACAGTCAACCTAGAGGTTATAATTTGAATTTTGCAAAAAGCTCTTGTTTTCAAGCTTTGAGATAAGCTCAAAGTGAAACATTTTCTTCTCATGAGCATTATTGTTTTCCCTATCATTAGAAACTTGTGTTTTGCTGGTTTTCTTTTGCATAAGAGTACAAAGGAGAATGTTTGACTGTTATGATTTTAACTTACCAAAAGTGCTTATCAGTTTAATAATTGGTCTTAACTCATCACTATCAGCTGCTTTTAGTCATTTTAAGTAAGTTTAAGCTGTTTTGAGGATTTGGTAGCCTTTATAGCTTATTTGCTTATTGTGTTTGCTTATTTAATAACAGTTGGTACCCAAACAGCTTATTAGGACTTCATCAACTGTTTTTCTTTTTTTTTTCCTAGAATCAGAATAATATTTAGGATTTATCTGTAATTTTTCACATTTTTCCTAATCCATTTTCTATTTTTCTAGATTTAAAGTCATTTTTAAGCATTTTTAAATAGTTTTTAATTCAAGAAAATCAGGAAAAGGTCACAAAAATATAAATTTAATTTTCCTAGGTTTACAAAAATCAAAAAGTCTTAAAAAGTATTTTTCCAAATTTTTCAAAGTTAATTTAGTATTTTCTAAGCATTTTATTAGTTTTAATCATTTTAAATTCAAAATAAATTGAGAAAAAGTCAAAAAAATATAATTTCAGTTTCAAAAATCACTTTTTGTTTATTTAGATTTTTGAAAAATAGTTTTGTAATTTTCTTGCAAATTTTCATATTATCTTGCTTTTTAAATCAACTTTTAAATACAAAAAATAGTTTTTAATTCAAATAAAATTAAGAAAAACCAAAAAAATTAGTTTTAAATTTTAGATAATTTTTAAATTACATTTTAGCTGTAGAAAAATATTAATACACTTTTAGAGGTTAATTTGGTTTAGATTGCATTTTAGAGTACGTTTAAGTAATTTCGTAATTTACGTTTTAGCTTAATTTGCATGATTAGTTAAAATTTCTTGTTTGCACATTAGATTTAATAGATGTAATTACCTTTCATTATTATTTCTTGCCCCGTAGTTTAGAAATCACATTTATCCCTTTTATCACTATTCAAATCACGAATAACGCGACGTGAGTTTAAAACTCCATTCATCCTTCGCTAGGAACGATCTGGGGATTCAAACCTAATATGTTTGAGTTTCCCTACACTATAATTGGTTTTCCTAAATCATTATCGTTGTTGATGTTACTTGTAATTATGATTTAACAGTTATTGATCATCCGTGATAGGATTTTGATCATAGAAACATAGAATAGAGTTCTCAATTCTAAAAGTGACCATAGCTCTAAATTCTTTAGGGGTGTTTGGATTACTAGTTAAGCCTATCTAAAACATATATAAATCGTCTTAAAACTTTAAGAGGTGTCACATTTGATGCAAAATGGATGGTAATCTTGAATCGTGTTCGGCTTGGCGGGTTTGAAACCTTCAACGCAAATGCGAACTATTTAAGTACTCCGGCCATGTTTGTGAATCCAAACCTATTTACACCTAACTCGTACATGACCCATTGACCCGTTTATCTAGTTGGGTTGACGGGTTAAATCAATTACTCGAGTTAAAAAAGTTAAATTGGTTAGAAGGTCACCCCGATAATATTGTTATATAGAAAAGACATCATCATGTAGGTCCAATTTAAAAATATATTAAGACTATTTTTTTTTGAAAGGCAACATAAAATTGAGAACCTCGAAAGAGAATAGAGTACAATACATGGCACCCCATCTCAATAATCAAGATAATTAAAGAGAATGGAGCCCAAAAGAAATTGACAAATAAACCGAAAACAAAGGCAAAGATCCTACCAATGCGATACAAAAGGACTAACTTGAATAATACTAAAATGATTAACTCACAATATATTAAAGAACAAAACCACAGACTCATGAATGACACTAGAAGTGCTGGGATCTGAGATTCTAGGAGGTACATCAAAGGTCACATGCTTGACTTTAGGCATATAACAAGGAATAATTACACTATCTTTCCAAGTACCAGATTTAGGACATATTGCTATCAAGCATTCTAAGAGTTCCTGAGATCGTTTGGCATATAAGCATGCATGCCCAATCGCATTGTCAAGTGGTTTCTCTATCTTATCCACTTCAACGATCTCACGGAGACATTCTTGACTATCCTTAAGGTACGAAAAATATGTTTGACTTGCCAGTTCATTGTTCCTAAGATGAAGGGGAATATATTTCACAGACACAACATATTTAGTACAAGCAAGCACCTTTGGTGCATATTCTCACCACTGGTGATTGGCATTTTCCCTTTTACCTGACTCTTCAGATTCTCAATTTCATTTTGCAAAGAAGTTATCTTTTCGTTGTTTTTGTCACGAGTGACCTTAATTGATTCATATAACTCTTTGAAATACTGTTTAACCTTTTCATTTTCTGCTTGAAAGGTCTCATTTTCCTGTTGTAATTCATTAATGATGTTTTGAAGATGAAAGTTTTGAGAATTCTGAGAATCTAAAGGGGGAGGCACTTGGGAGCCAGGCACATCATTCTTTTCACTCTTTAGTTGTGAAATTTGGGTTTTCAATCTTTTGATCGTGTTACAATGAGCTCGAATTTGTTCATCCCGTTTGCTAATTTCAAAAACTGCATCAAACTCCGGAGCATCCGATGATGTCTTGACATTTGAGGTTTTAACATTTTCTTTGAGATGTTGATATTTTAATTGCAAAGCAAGATGTTCAACTTCCAATTTAGAAAAATGTTTGACCAAGTTGTCATGATCATCCCGTTCTATTTTCTCATGCAATTTTGAATTTGTGGTCTCAAGCTCAATGACACGATCATGGGAAACTTTCAAAGCAACAGATAATTCATGAAATTGAGAAGCGGTAATAGAATAATTTGTACAGTGTAGAATACATCCTGAGCAACGCATCTAGAAATCAGATTATCATTTTGGATATGAAGATTCTTTCTCTCAATCTCATTACTCTTAAGCTCACGTTCATTCATACTGACCTCGATTTCCATTTCATTAAACATCTTTTTCATCTCTTTAATCTCTGTATCTATAAAAGTTCTTTTAGTTGTTTAAAGAAAGGCATGACCTCAGTTAAATAACATTCTTTTGTTTGTTCAAAACCCCTTTCCCCTTCAGTAATCCCAGTAGGTGTGATTCTCTTCTTACACGTTTTCTCAAAATCAACGAATAGTTGGTAAACTACGTATAGGCTGATTAAGGTCTTGCTATTAGTGGGAAGAGTTCTAGGCACTAAATGCATTGGTGTATTTGGAGGATACACAGTAGCTGGGGGCACTTTCCTAAGGGGAGGATTCTTTTCCACAAGATCATCAGCTTTCTTCTTATCAATGTCTTTCTTCCAAAACACTTGTTCAGGGGTTAATAGAGTTTGAGGCTTAAACTTGTTCAAGGAAATCCAATTTTCCTTAGTGTAATCATGGATTTAAGCGTTATATTATATTCTTTACACCAAGGATTTTCTATTTTCTTTGACATTTTCTCTTTTGAGGCATCTTCTAATTTTCTATCCTCTTCAGTGCACTCAATACATGATGGAGTTTGTCTAGGCTTAAGGAGCTCATCACAGTCATAAATCACTTTATTAGCTGCTAAGGCTGTCTTACCATACTCAGGATTGGGTTCCTCTACAAGGGGAATACTATGCTTATCGCTTAAGACTCTATGCTTAGTGATCATGTGAGCAGTCTGAATGGTGTTCCCTTGTACGTACAACTTGTTTTCAAGTTTGTTCTTTAAATTTTTTAGGTTGGAAAAATCATTTAAAAGTTTTGATTCCTTAGCATTGAATTCTGCTTAAGCGCCTTCACATTTTCTTGAAGTTCTTGTTTTTGCTTAACAGTTTTATTAAGTTTATCTTGTAAGGAATTTAACTCTTGTTTTAATGTTTCTTCCCTAAAATTACTTTTTCTTATAAGTGTACGCATTTGGTTATCCATCTCCTGCTCACGTGAGATCAGCTCAAATTTAGCACGCTGTTCATAGATGGCAACTTGATCCTTATATATGTTAAGCTCAGTGGTAAGGGAATCATCAGGATAAATGCAGAGTACTCATGCAGCTCATAATCATCATTTTGAGTAGAAGATGCACAGCTAGGTACAAAAGAAACTTCCATGCGCCTTTCTTGTGCATTAACGCGTACAGGTTGTGGGGTGCATCTCTCATGGGTACATCGAAGCTTCCATGGAGCATTCCTTTGCATTAACTTTCACAGGTTGTGGGCTTGGTGCACCTCTCTCTCTTGTGAATTTGAGCTCCAGAATCCATTTTAGCATTATCAGGCTCAAACACGATAGTCGATGTACATTGTTGGGTATCTTCGTTCATTGATCCGCGTCATATAAACCGAGTATCTTAGATACAACCCGAATCGAATCGTTAGGCATGATGTTGATGTGCACGGTACTTTACAAATCTATGATTTAAATCGAGAAATAGAATCTTTCGCGGGATTTTACAAAATCAAGAAGAAACCATTAAGCACTGACCAATGGAACGTGTTAAGATGACTGATGGATCGACACAATGATAGACAATTGTCTTTTAGGACTTATGATTGTTTGTAGGATTAGCATAGATGTTGTTTGGTTGAGATTTGGATTGGTTGATGCACGATTTTACGGAGAAATTTAGGTCTAAAAACCTAAAAACCTCAATAACTTCCTTTCGGAGGGTATTTGGGCCTCAAAAAATTCGTTTCACAACTTCATGGTGAAATCTCACCATATTCAGGCTATTCCGCTCGTTTTGACTGGTATTTCATCCAAAACGGAGTTACGGTTCAAAAGTTATGGCCGTTTGAAGTTTTGTCGTAAAAAGGTCAACTTTTGGTCAAACCGCTTCAATCAAACCGCATACAAGACAAATCGCACCCTTGACAAACCGCATACAAGACAAATCACACTCTTGACAAATCGCACAGATGACAAGTCCCAACAGACAAATCGCAAACTTGACAAATCGCACCCAAGACAAATCGCTTCTAAGACAAATCGCACCCTACTTACCAAATCGCTTAAACGACAAATCGCTTAGCAGACAAATCGCATAGAAGACAAATCGCATAAACTGACAAATCGCATAGTACACAAGTACACCCACTATTTCCACTACTTTGTCCTTTCTTGTCGTTTCGTCTCAATAGACAAATCGCTTAATGGACAAGTCGCTTCTCTAAAACAGACAAATTGCACAAAATGTGTGACAAATCGCTTCAATAAGCGTTCACGAAAAGGAAAAATTGCTTGGATTTTGAGACAAATCGCATAGTAGAAAAGTGGTACGAGACACAAATCGCATCAAATAAACTTTCAAAAAAAAACACCACTTTTCAATCCAAAAATAACCCAACCACGATGATTCAAGCCTTCCAATTCAAAACCTAAACACTTATAATGATTCTAAACACAAAAGTACTATCAAAATCTAAACTTTAACACTAGAAATGATCCAAATGATGCAAACTACTCTAAACTCATTCAAACCCAAAAAACTTATGAAAACCACTAAAAATCCAAGTACTTGAAAGATGAATGATCAAACCGTGGCTCATTACCATTTGTAACATATTAGTTTTCACAATCACATAAACAATCACATATAGGGACGAATTATGCAAGAGTTTAGAGAGAGAAAGTAGAAGATGGGATCCTTTCTAGAGATAGAGAGAGAAAGTAAATAAAAGAAAGAAAGGTTAGATTAAGTGAAAGGTCCAACTCTCTACCTTAGGAGGTAGAGGGTATTTATAGTTACATACTACACGTCCTCCTTCGGACTGTGGATCAGGCATACAATGGGTAAAGACTCGTCCTTCCTCCACGGTGTTACACTAAGCTAAACTAAGCTAATAACTAGCTAATAAACTACTAAATAATGATATGTCTGCTAGCTAACATATGCTAGACTATAGTTGGGGTGACCGACACTTCACTATGGAATTTCCAATTCCTAACAAAAGCTATATTAGCAAAGCTATATACGTATCTCAACCATCAGCGCCCTTGGGTCTTTTTCGTTTAGGATTGCATCATTTAATAAGTTAACCACATTTTTTTTGTTTTAAATGTATTTAGCTTATAAGCTGAATAATAGCTTATTGGAAGCTGGGATTTCAGCAGTAGTATTTTTCTAAAATCAATATTTGTCAAAAGTATTTTTAGAAAAAGTTTGAGATTTTTCAATTTTTTTTTATATTTTTAATCATTTAATCTTTACATTTTAGTTTTTAGTTCATAAAAAATAAATAAAAAGTAAAAAAAATATTCCGCTTTTTCCCAAAATTTTATTTTATCGTATTATTCATAGGAAAATTAGTTTTACGTATCTAGGGTTGTTTTTCCTCAATTTTCATACTTAGGCTTGGGATTTTCCCGAGCTTGCGCGTTTTTAGGTTTTAAGTGCGTTTTAGGCGCAGGTAATTTATATTAAGTGTTTTTCTTGTATATTTAGCTTATTAATAAACATATCAATCATTGTTTTTAAATCTATTATATAAAACAAATTTAAAATAATATAGTATTTAAGTCACAGTAGCTAAATCTATCATCCAATCCTCCAATCCTCCAACCTATCATGTATGCTTATTTTATATAACAATCCATTGTTTAAAAGAATTATAATATATATTGAAATTGTTTACATTATCATAATTAAACATATTAAATACTTTTAAGTTTTCAACAAAATATGAATCGGTCATTGATTATGTTTTTTAGTGATTAAAAGCTTTAAAATAAGTAGAGGAGTAGTTTGAAGTTTTATTCAAATAAGTGTACATATTAAGTTGATAGGCATTTACAAAACCAGTTTGAAACACCCTCTTACAATTGTTGTATAATTGTTAATTGTTAATTGTCATATAACGATTATTTATCACCCTTCTTTCTATAGTTGAAATGTTGTGTTTAAAAAGCTTTATTTTGCATTTGAGTTAAAATCATATACTAAGTTCGATTTGAATCTGTAACTTATAATTGTTAATGTTCATATAATGATTATTTATCACTCTTCTTTCTCTATAGAAAAATATGACAACGATATTCATAGATATTCACATGTCTAGCCCGTCAATCGCGCTGGTGTGACAGAATGTGCGGTTCCGTCAAGATGGATACGAGACAATTGTGTTTGTTAATGGTCCTGTTTCGACACAAGATAAAGTTTCGGAGATTTATTCATAGTAAATTGCATGTAATATGAGTACTGACCCACTAATAAAGACCACAAATAGCTAAACCCATTAACACAACGATACTCATCATATATTTCAATGAAATCCCTTTCTTTCAACATGTACACTTTCCAACCATTTTTTACCATTTTAAAAATTATATATGTTGTGTTATTAACCATCCACGCAAACCATACAATTATTTATAATTCTTAACAAAAAAAAATACCAACAACTAAAAACAAAGAAACAATTTGTAGAAAACTAGAAGGGGGGTTGAATAGTTTACCAATTAAAAACTTTGTTTTGAAACTTATTGATAGATCAATTGATATTGATCTTAGATATGTAAATGAAATATGTAAGCAATATGTAAAGAGTAAATAAGGAAAGAAATGATCAAACCACAACAAGTTGTTTATAGTGGTTCAGTCTACAAGGACTCTTTTTCGCCTACTCCACTCC
Organism: Chrysanthemum makinoi; assembly: GCA_910596185.1. NCBI lineage: Eukaryota > Viridiplantae > Streptophyta > Magnoliopsida > Asterales > Asteraceae > Chrysanthemum > Chrysanthemum makinoi. The sequence continues at coordinate 46,024,335 of OU343219.1, forward strand.
CGAGTCTCACACTTTTCGAGTTCAACTTCACTAGTCAACAAGCTCCTTTCACCAGTGGAGAAACCTTTACACTTCGCTTACACTATTTTCGACACTAAGCTAAATGTCGAGTTCTTTCCAAGGGTACAACCACTCCCACACACAATGTATTTTGAGGACTAAAATACTAATCACTCACACTCACAAGATTATGATTGTTTAATGCAACAATGAAGTATGAATCAACACAATATCATACAACACTTAAACAAACAAGACTTCCAACTTCTCGTTGAAGCTTGAATGTGACTTGATCTTCTTTGCTACAAAAGAGATCACTAATATGATATGAAACTGAGTTAGAAGGGTTAGAGAGAAGATATCTATGAGAGTATGATAGAAAAGGATGAAAAACTACTTGGTTTGGCTTTGCTATTTAGAGCCAAAACCATCAGCAGCCTCCACGGACCGCGGACCCCTTAAAATGGTTCCGCCCGTTGTGGCTTTTGGAGCCGCCGAGGTCTGACAGCAAGATATCAAGATCTTCCCAAATTCAACCATATCTATGTAAGATTGTGTAAGATATGAAGAGTCCAAATCTACACAAAATATCTAATGAAATCTTCCAATGCTTTCCATGATGCATCACATGATGTCATGTGTTGTTTTTCTATTTTTAGAAATATGCAAATACATATGTAATGTTTAGTTTTTAAGAAACTAAAACATTCTAAAAACTACTATCATACATTATGGTTAGAGACATATCAAGATATGATTAATCACAATGTAAATGCCTGAGTGATGAAGATATTGTTTGAAAAAGCTTGTTTTAATATCTATTAAACTTGACAAGCTTTAAGCTTTATAAAAATTAAATTTACTTTTGTCGTAAACAAAACTTAGGTAAAGATCAAAAATATAAATAACATTTAATGACGATATTTGTATTAACAATCTTCCCCTTTTTGTTGAGGACAAAACATAAATTTTATTTTTATAAAAGATGTAAAGATTGTACAAGAGTTATAAAAATATTAGTTTTAGAACTTGAAAAAGAAATGATAATATAAGTATATGATGCTTGACCTTTTTTTTGAAAGTCAAGGTAAGCAGTTGACTTTTTCAGAAAGTCAATTATTACCAATGAAGCATGATGTTGACTTTTTTAGAAAGTCAAAGTATGCAGTTTGACTTTTTCAGAAAAGTCAAATATAGTCAAGTTCTAGTCAAGTTCTATATAATTCTCCCCCTTTTTGTCTCAAAAAAAAGAAGATGCGAGGCGGAATGTGTAATGAGCCCGAGCCATTATCTCCCCCTTGATCCAAGCTCCCCCTAAATTGGGTGCCAATGGGAAGATACATGGATTGTGAAAAGCTACAAAAAGATTTGTTAGTAATAATCATAATTCACAAGCATTTCCAAACACTATGTAATAAGCACCAACAATATAGAAAACACCATTCATTAGTTAAAATTTTTCATGATTTAAAAACCATGAAAAGAGAACACAATGAAGTATTTTAGTACAATAAAAAAATTATCCTAGAAAAGTAAAAAAAAATGCTTAGAGAAGCTACTCTATGACCATTCTAATGAGATGGTGGATGAGAAAAAGCGTTGAGTCGCTCAAGGATGTGATTGAGGATGAACCTCATTTCCTCTTGGAAGTCATGGACCATTACCCGGGTCCGATCAATGGTTTGGGCAGTTTGCTCACAAGTTGAGCAACCATGCCTAGGGGGTAGTATGATTGATGAGGTTGTGGTGGTGGAATGGTAGATGTGTTGATGTTGGTGTTGGTGTTTGGGGTGGTGATTATGGAGGCTAGCAAATCACTTTGCATTTGCATAGTCTCACTTAGGTGAGAATCCACCATATTTGAGAATTGGTGGAGATGTTGGAGTTCGGCATGAATTTCCTCTCTTGTGGGATGATCTTCCCACATAGACTCCTCAATGTCCTCTATGTGAGGGGACATTGATGTAGGGAGTGGTTGATCCCCATACAAAATACCATGGATGTCTTTGTAAATAGGGTGGAAGAGAAGAGGTCTAGGCCCTACCGGGGCGTTTGGGTCAAAGGATGGTCTAGGTGATTCATGAGCAATCCGCTCAATAGTGCCAAATGATGGAAATGGTGGTGGATGACTAGGCCTAGGAGGCAAATCTTCCAAGTCCTCCAAGAAAGGATTTGGAGAGGTGGGAGGTGTGGAGAATAACTCCAAAGGAATGAGGGTTGGAGACTTTGGTGGTGATGGTGTTTTTGATGTTTGGAGAGGTGCCGGTGGTGGTGAAGTTGGTGTTTTTGTGGGTGGTGGAGTGGTGATTACAATGGGTGATTGAGTAGGAGTAGCTAAGGTTAGGCTTGTGGCATCCCTTATGGGAGATGAGATTGTGAGTGGAGATGACTCGGATGATGAGCTCAAGTTGACGAAACAACAAGGCCTTACGCTAATCCTAGCGGTTTTCTTGCAAGGTTTGGTTGAAGGTGAATTTTTTGTCATTTTGACTTAAGCTTTTGCTAGGTGATGGTAAGAATGGAGAAGGTGTGAGGATGATCATGGTAAAACCTCTTAATTTATAGAAGTGAAAAATCATGGAGAAATGTGTTTGATTTGATGTTAAACCATAGAAGAGATGAGGTTCTTAATGATTTAGAAGTGGGTTAAATGCTAGTCATATCACCCAAGTCAAGCCATACAAGAGGGATGGAGTGAAGAAGCAAAGATTTGCAATAAATGTGTTCTAATGATTGTAAGATCCTAACAATCAGATTACCCACGGATTGCAAGGTACCAAAATTTTGGTTCCTTCCTTTATGCAGAAGGGCTCCTTGGGTGAGATTTTCAAATTTTTGAATTTTGGTGGGAAGTGGATTTCTCATATGCCTAAGTATGTTATACTAGTCCTAATATGTATAAAAACTAGTCAAGATAAACTTACAAGCAATATATGGTAATTTGGAATGTCGAAATAACCGAAATTCAGAAAATTACCTGGAGGATCCACGGCACCAAATTTTTACACAGACGGAACCCTTAAAGGTGCACCGTCTGTCACTATGGCACGGCGGTACCATTTCTCAACAGACGGAACCAAAACTTGGTGCCGGATCCGTCAAGCCCAAAAAGCAGACGAGCGTGTTTTTTCAAGGGTCGGGGAAATTTCCGAAACCTGAAATTTTGCTCAAAACATGTGACATTAAGTACTTCTAGTTAGGAAAAGTAAATAACACATACACAAACATAGTGGAGCATAGATTTTGAGCAAGGCCTAGCGATTTTCACATTATAGTGAAAATGGGTAAAATTTGATAGCATACGTGTGCTATCCCCCTGCATAAGATTGTTAGCATACATCATTGTTATCAGTTATATCATCATCCTACAAAATAAAAACAACCAAATTGTATCATACACCAAAGTTATTGTCTTGTTCCAAACACTCCTTAAATGGACATTCACTTGTCCAACTTCTTGTAAATCTAACTCATCATCCTACCAAGGCACTTGAACATTCCCTTGGTTTGCTTGAACTCCGTGATTCATTTTCAATCTCGGGAAGCGATGCATAATACTCATGAGGTGGAAGGTGAGAATTTGGAAGACCATCCTCGGAGCTATTTGATGATGATGATGATGGAGTTGAGGCTTTGCTCTTTTGCCTTTGGTCTTAGCAACTTCGCTCGTTACTCAAAGGCACAAAAATGTGAGGGATGAGCTCATAGTGAAGGTGCATCCCTTTTGGGCTTGGTGGTATTGGGGCATAGGCTCTATAAAGACGGGTGAGAAGCATCCCGTATGGAAGAGCAACCGATCCTTGAGTTGGGATATCAATCATTCCCCTAGCGATGTAGTAGGCTAAGTTGAATCGTTGACGGGTGGACAAGTGGTAGAGCATGTGGCAAAGGCAGGCATTGATGTGATCCCTATTTCCTATGGTGCTAATGAGATTGGCTCTAAGTAGTTCTTCCAATTTCTTAAATTCGGGCTTGAGTTCATTTAGCTCCATTCCATATGGATCTCGGTTTACTTCTTTTCCTTTTCGGGTGACTAGGGTTGTATCTCCCCTTGGGATAAATAGGTGCTCACGAATGACATCCTTATTTACTAAAGGTGTTTGGTAAGGACGAGAACGGTCATTGATTGCATCAAGGATGGTGAGTGACCACTTATCCGAGTAGACACATGTCCCTCGGTAGGGAATTCCAAGCACTTGAGCAAAGTTGGTTAAAGAAATGGTGTAGTCGTTTTGATTGATCTTAAACCTAAGGCTAAACTCATCATCTTTGTCAATAAAACCGGTGACACTAGCATAAAACTCTAAAACAAACCTAGGACAAATAGGTTCACCGATGTCAAGGAGACAATCGAATTGAATAGCGGCTAGCTCTTCACGAAAATTGGTATTTTTGATAAAAGAGGAGTGAATGGTTCTACCCTCATGGAAGTACCTAGTTTCTAAGCTCTTAAAGATTTCGACTTGTTCCTTGGTGAGTCCCTTGGTTTTGTGATGTTTGGGAATGTAGCTAAGGGTATCCTTGTGATCATAGAATCTTGCGGCTACCATGGTTATTCCTAGGAGTAAGAATTAACATGTTAAAAATGAGAATGAACTTCACGTTTTGGTTCTAGTGTGTGCCTATATGAAAACAATTTGGAGTTGCGGTTATCTCGACTCATTTTATGCAAAAAAAATGGTTTTAGTGGGGTGTTTGGCAAATATCATGAGATAACCCAAATGCTCCTAATTCAATGTGGCTTCATTTGAATATACCCGGGAATGCATATTAGTTATGCAATACCTTTAGTATTCAAGAGCATGCACGTGATGAAAATTTAACGTTTCTATTTGTATTAACAATGAAAAATTGTTTTCTTACAAGTGAGAAGCTTTTTCAAAATTTTTGACATGGGGTGTTTGGTTATTTGAATAAGGCCTTATAGTCATTATCTATTGATTAGTGGGAAGCATGATTTGTTTGTGCAATATGATAATGTAGTACCTAATTTCAATGACTAGTTATGCAATTTGCCAATTGAATCCATGTTTTGTATAAGAAGATACACAAACCCCATGTAATGATTTTGTGCGCAAATTAGAATCCTAGACTCAGATTAAAGAGATAAAATGTAGTTAGAATACTTACAATAATGTTATCTCTGGTGATTAGTGGATGAGAATATGTCAACAATGAGATAGGTTTAATGTTTACACGTTTTGGTAAAGTGGGTTGTGAGGAAGAAGATGTTTTGTAGGCTTTATTTTTCCAGCTGCTGTCACCACGGACCGGACGGTACCATATTTTTGGTTCCGTCCGTGTTATCGTTTGGTGCCGTGGCTACAGTAGCAGGTTTAAAACAAAATTGTTTTGTTTTGTTTGTACTAAGGTTTAGGCTATGTTTATCCTACATGTTTAGTTCCATTAACCCGAAACCAAGTCTAAGAAGATTAAATGGTTCTCGTTTGAGAGGGTTAGTTAAAATGTCGGCGATGTTGTCTTCGGAGGATACTTTCTCGATTGAGAAGTTTCCTTTCTGAACATTGTCACGAAGAAAGTGATGACGGATTTCAATATGTTTTGTACGAGCGTGTTGGACGGGATTTTTGCTGAGATCGATAGCTCCTTTGTTGTCGCAAAGTATAACAATATCGTTGAGATGAATTCCATAATCTACAAGAGCTTGCTTCATCCAAAGAGCTTGTTGACATGCTTTCCGGCTGAGACGTACTCGGCTTCAGTAGTTGAGATAGCTAAAGCCGTTTGCTTCTTTGCAAAGCATGAGGTGAGACAATGTCTAACAAAAGTGCAAATACCACTTGTACTTTTTCTATCGACATAGTCACCGGCGTGATCCGAGTCGGCATACACTATGGTTTCTACACCCGTTCCTTTGGGATACCATAATCCTAAACACGTTGTTCCCTTAATGTATCTAAAAATCCTTTTCAAGGCTTCTAAGTGTGATGCCTTTGGGTTTTCATGAAAGCGAGCACATAGACAAACACTAAACATAATATCGTGTCTACTAGCCATGAGATAGAGTAGGCTACCAATCATTCGTCTATATTTAGTGTTATCTACGGATTCACCTTCCTCATCCATGGTGAGTTTAGTGCCCGAGGACATGGGTGTCTTAGTTGGTTTTGAATCTTCAAGACCAAATTTCTTAAGTATATCTTTTATATATTTAGATTGATTAAAGAATATGCCATCTTCTAGTTGTTTAATTTGAAGTCCTAGAAAGAAGTTTAATTCACCCATCATACTCATTTCAAACTCATCCTGCATGATTTTAGAGAAATCATCACATAGCTCTTGACAAGTTGACCCGAATATGATGTCATCAACGTATACTTGAACAATAATAATATGTGACTCCTTTTTCTTGGTAAAAAGAGTATTATCTACTAATCCCATAGTGTATTTGTTTTCAACAAGAAAAGTATTAAGACGATCGTACCAAGATTTTGATGCTTGCTTAAGACCGTATAATGCTTTCTTGAGTTTGAAGACATGATGTGGTTTCTCAAAGTCGGTAAAACCGGGAGGTTGAGCAACATACACTTCTTCGTTAATAAACCCATTAAGAAATGCACTCTTAACATACATTTGAAATAATTTAAAATCATAGGCACATGCATAAGCAAGTTATATTCTAATAGACTCAAGTCTAGCTACTGGTGCATAAGTTTCATCATAATCAATCCCCTCTTGTTGATTATAACCTTGCGCTACAAGCCTAGCTTTGTTTCTAGATACTATACCATTTTCATCCATTTTATTTCCAAAAACCCATTTCGTTCCAATTATAGTTTGATCCTTAGGTTTTGGAACTAATTTCCAAACATCATTTATAACAAATTGGTTTAACTCTTCTTGCATTGCAATAACCCAAGATTCATCTTTTATTGCTTCATTTATGTTTTTCGGTTCAATGGTGGATACAAAACAAAAATAGTTACTTTGATTTTGGGTTTGTGACCTTAAGGTTCTTTGATTAAGTTGTCCTATGACTTTTTCTAAAGGATGACTTTTAGATTCTTTGATGTTTATAATCTCTTTATTTAATGGTTCATTTTCCTTGTCATTTTCAATTATTTCTTGACTTTCTACCATTTGACTTTCAACTAAGTCATCATCTACCAAAGGTGATGTCTTAGAGGGAGGTGGACTTTCGTCGAATGTTATGTTCAATGATTCCTCGACTATCATTGTTTCTTTGTTTAAGACAATGTAAGCTTTACTAGTTTGAGAGTAACCAAGAAATACACCTTCATAAGACTTTGGGTCAAACTTGGTGAGATAATCTTTAGTATTAAGAATGAAGTATTTACATCCAAAGACTCTAAAATATCCTAAAGTTGGCTTTTTACCTTTATAAAGTTCATATGGAGTTTTGTTTAAGAAAGGACGTATTAAGACTCTATTCAAAATATATGTATAAGTGTGTTGGGATATGAAAGTTAAAGTACTGAAGAATTCAAAGTACTGGAGATTCTAAGTACTGCTAAGTAAAAGTCAAAGTACTGCTATCGAAGTCAAAGTAATGCAAAGCTAAAGAACTGCTATATTCGTTTATGGAAAGCTTTGTTATTCTAGAATAGTCTTAGTTTAGATTACTTGTCGTACAAGGTTACAAATTGTAAACCGACTAGGGTTATCCTTAAGCCTATAAAAGGACCCCTAGGTTGGAATTAGAGAATACGTGTTTTTAGAGTTTTAGAGAAGTACGATATTAGAGTTTAGAGTTGTTGAAGAATCTGTATAACAAGCAGGTTAAGAGTTATTAATATATAATCGTTGAAGTTAAAGAATTATTCTTCTTAGCTTTATTGAAGTAAATTCCGCGTACTTAATAGAGTTAGTTCAGTGTTTCATTGTTAGTGACTTAGGATTTATCCGAGGTTATTAAGCCCTTAACAAGCTATATAAGTTAGTTTGGTTAGAGTACATCGATCCAACAGTGTATCGAGCTTGTGTGGAAACTCTGATTAAGAAGAAACCCTAATAACCGATTTAACAACAAACCCTAAAGATGTCGAATGAAGCTGTTCCACCCCCATCCATCACCTCACTAAGAATACCAATCATTAAGAAGGGAGAATACGACCTATGGAGCATGAAGATGAGGCAAGTTACATTGCTATTACGACCATGCACTATGGAATGTAATTGTCAATGCAATGAAGTGGTTCCAGAACTGTAGAGATTCCTGGACAACCTAAACCACCTAAAGTAGTCTTACCAGCAGCAACAATAAGGAATCAAGAAAAGGCTCTCAATATATTGTTGTCCGCTATTCACGATGGTCATCTACTCCAGTTCCATGATGCTAAAGATGCAAAGCAACTCTGGGCTGCTCTCAAGACAAGATTTGGAGGTAATGATGCTTCCAAGAAGATGCAGAAATCTGTTGAAGCGCAGTTTGAAACATTCACTCGCTGTTGAGAAAGAGAAGGCCTTGATGCTGCCTATGATTCAAAATCTTCTCGATCTTTGGAGTTATACAAAGCAGATGTTTCAGTTGAAGATGCCAATTTGAAGTTCTTAAGAAGTTTGCCATCTACATGGCATGTGATTGCTACTATGATCAGAGGATAACCTGGATTGGACACTATGGACTTTGATGATCTCTACAACCATCTGAAGGTGTATCAAAGATGAGATGAATGGCCAAACAAGTTCAAAGTCTCACAAAGATAGCTTTGTGTCATCCGAAAAGAGAGGCAGTACTTCTACTAAAAGTATTGCTTACCCTACTCAAAGTACTGTTGCTCAAAGTACTGGCCATCCTGCTCATTCTATCACAACCATGACCAACTCCACACCATCACCAACCAACACCCTACATTCTGATGAAGCTGTGTGCTCATTCTTTGCACAGCAAGCTTCCCTACCTGTTACTTATGAAGAAGATCTATCACAGATTGAAGAAGATGCTCTTGAAGAAATTGATATCAGGTGGCAAGTTGCTATGATCACTGCTAGGATCAGGAAGTTCATGAAAAAGACAGGAAGAGGCATTGACTTCAAACCAAAACAGGGAATCACTTTTGACAAATCCAAGATTGAATGCTTCAATTGTCAAAAGATGGACACTTTACAAGAGAATGCGGTTTGCTAAATATCAAGCAAACAGGATGATCGAAAACCAAAGCTTGAGCTAAAAGAAATTCCTATTGCTGAAACAAAAGCTTTGGTTGCTCAAGAGAATCTATCGAGGTTGACCTGTAGTGTTGAGTTTGATGATGAGCCAGACTTTGTTGTATGGTAGCTGTGGAGGAATCTGTGGAAGAATTTGATTGAGCACGCTTTGATGAAGAATCAATATGCCGCTTTGGAATCCAAAGATGGTCTAGGAAGCTTTGATTGGAGCATGGAGTGTGAAGATGAACCTGTTCTGCTTGTTATGGTAGCTAGTTCACCAAGTTCACCACCTATCTCTGAGGTATGTTCTAAGTGTCATGATTTTTATCAAAACGTTCTTAATAATTATGTAACTGAAAGAGATAATTATCAAAGGGCTAGGTCTGAGGTAGCTGGTTACCAAATTACTTTAGAGTCTATGGAAGCCAAAATAATAACACATGAAAATAATGAAATGGCTTAGGCGGAAAAGTATGAACAACAGGATTATCAGTTAAAGTTAAGTGAATGGAAGTTAAATTGTAAAATCTCTGAAATTGAGAAGCTTACTAAGGAAAGAGATGAACTGTTAGCAAAGTTTGATGCTTAGAAAGTGTAGACGTATGGTCCGGACTGGGCCAAGAATGGGTCAGGCCCGGAAGATGCGGCCCACTCTACGATCTAAACCCTAATCCATGCCTATATATACACACGCAGGTTATCTCTAACCCTAAGATATATTGGCTACATCACGCCGATACTAACTTGACCGTCGGAGGTGGACCCCGGGGCTACGGCCTGGGTCCACTCTAACGGGTTTTCTTTGTTGACAGTCCACTAGGGCTCGAGAAGGCGACTAACGCCAAGGAGAGTCGTTGAATCCAATCGCGCCAGGATTATGCATCAACAAGTTGGCGCCATCCGTGGGACCACGAATAAACTATGTTTCGTGTTCTCATATTACCGAAAAGCAGAGATAAATTCCTAAAGTCGGTAACCCTAAATCTTTGCATTCTAGCACACGTAAAAGTTGCTTTAATTCTTTACATAAGATACAATTTGAAATCATCTGCACGATCGGATCTATTTTATCTTTTAATCCGCACGATCGGACCTAAGAAAAAGCCCGCACGATCGAAGCTATTTTATCTTTTAGCCGCAATAAATTCGCGCAGATACTGTTTTTACGGTTGGTATGCTTGTTCGCGCTCAAATAGCGCAGTCGATAAATCTACCCGCGTAAGACCGTGCGTTCAGACATCTTCGCAGAGAACGCCAGCGCGCATACCACGATGCTAGTCAATCGCCATGAGCGCACTGGACCAAAAGGCCGTGGTATACACATCTGCGATTATCCAGAAACGTTCGAGTCTATGCGGTTAAGATAAATCCATCTGCGTTTATTAGTCGCGGTCACGGTACATCTATCCGAGTTTTAAAAAAAAAAAAAAAAAACCAATTAATTATTTCATCGGTACGCATCCCACGACGGGTGCGCACTGCCAATTTTCTTATAAGCTATGTGCTATATATATTTTTTATGCTATGTGCTATATATTGCTTAATTTTATTTAGTTTTATATGCTGCGATTCGCGGCATATACTTTAATCTTGCATTGAGTGTTTTTAGATTAAATAAGTTTAATGCTCCTACAGTAGCACCATCAAACTTGGGGGCTACCGGTATACGCTACCACCGTTTTCAGTGTATTTGGAAGCGGATCGAAGGCTAATTTAAATATTCGCACCAACTTGCCGTAGGGGAGACGTCCTCTGTCGGTTGTGAAGACGCGCGCAGAAGCACGTCTTACGCACATCTTTAGCGCACCTATGCGCGAAGCACGTCTTCTGCGCACCTCTTTAATGCCTTGGCGCATTACCTATATGCGAAGCACGTCTTCTGCGCACATCTTTTGCGCGCCGCGTACAACCTTTCTGAAGCATGTCTTCTGTCGCACCATCTTCGCGTCGCTACTTGGGTACAAAAGGTATGCCTTACCCAGGGATGCAGCATGCGGGTTCCACTTTCACCAACACGGCCATCGAACTTTGTCTAGCATCCGCATCACGCACTGCGCATACTAAACTTGGGGGGCTTGTAGACGTATGGTCCGGACTGGGCCAAGAATGGGTCAGGCCCGGAAGATGCGGCCCACTCTACGATCTAAACCCTAATCCATGCCTATATATACACACGCAGGTTATCTCTAACCCTAAGATATATTGGCTACATCACGCCGATACTAACTTGACCGTCGGAGGTGGACCCCAGGGCTACGGCCTCGGGTCCACTCCTAACGGGTTTTCTTTGTTGACAGGTCTACTAGGGCTCGAGAAGACGACTAACGGCCAAGGAGAGTCGTTGAATCCAGTCCGCGCCAGATTATGCATCAACAGAAAGAATCTGGTCCTTCTCATGTTACTTATGTTGAAAAACAGAGGAGAGCTTACATTAGAACTGGCCTAGGTTTTGGTATGGACTTTAATAACACAGAAGAAAACCCACCTAGTGATAAGGATGACCTTGATTTTGAGGATATAACCACTAGTGATGATGAACTCATTAATTATGTAGAAACATCTAGTAATGAGGAATCAGTCAGTGAAACACCTCCTGAGTTTAAGAAAGACAGTGGTTATCATGCAGTCCCTCATCCCACTGGAAGTTTTCAACCCCTTAGGCCTGATGTTTCTCGTTTTGGAGTAGACAACTTAGAGTTTAGGAAAAAGTTTAATGGTCTATCTAGTTCTGAAACCCTAAAAGAAACAGTAGAGAAACCTACAGATGATCATGTCATAAGTCAAGCAGTACCTTCAACTCAAAGTACTGCTACACCTCAAGCAGTACCTTTAAGAAAACCTTTTCAAAATACTGCTAAACCTGTTGGGGATAGTTTTGGTCAAAATAAGTTTCATAACTCACCAAAATGTCAGGTTAGATTTGGTCATAGAACTCAAGGAAGAAATTTTGGGAGTATGGGTCAAAACTTGCGTTTTGTTTGCTATAGTCCTGATCATCTGATTAAGCACTCTAACTTTCACTCAGAGTACCTAAGCAAGTTCCCAAAGAACAGAACTGCCAACCAAAAACCAAGGGAAAATAGACCAGTTTGGAACCATTCACATAGGGTTAACCATAGCAATTTCTAAAAAGACTATAGGTACCCTCACCAGAGAAGACCTTTTTCAAAACCTCCAGTACCTTTAAATACTTTTCAAAGAACTCAAGTAGTACTTTCTCAAAGTACTGCTAGATTTTCAAACAATCAAGGTACTGTAAACACTTTTTGGAATGGAAAGCCTAGGAGATCCAGTTACTATCAATCTAGAAGGCGTTACAACTCCAAAAGAGTAGCTAAATCAAGGGACTCTTCACCAACAGTTAAAACTAAATGGGTTAAGAAAGAAAGTACTGATGAGGAACAAACATCACTTTCAACAAGTACTGGTGAAACAGAGGTTTTTGATAAAGATGATTTTGTTGAAAAAGAAAAGGAGATTTTTGTTGAAAAAGAAAGTTTTGCTGAAAATCCACCACAAGTTTTGAAACACAAGATAATGCTTGATTCTGTCTACAAAAACTGTGAAGATTACATACTCAAGTAATTTGAGTATGTTACTCCACAAGGGGAACACAAGTCAGTAATGGCTTGGGTTTCTAAAAGACACTAACTCTTTTATCTTTGTGCAGGGCAACCTAGAAGAGGAGCTTAAAGATCATCTAATTGTGGATAGTGGTTGCTCTGGAAGCATGACAGGAGACAAGGAGATTCTGTCAGATTTTAGATCTTATTGTGGAGGAAGAGTTGCATTTGGGAATGATTCTAATGGAGGAAGAATCACTGGAAAAGGAACCATCAAAGCAGGGCATATAGATTTTGAGAATGTTAGATATGTGAAGGAGCTCAAGTTCAACCTTTTTTCAGTCTCTCAAATCTGTGACAAAAAGCACCCTGTGTTATTCACTGACACATAATGTCTCATTCTTTCACCTGAATTCAAGCTTGCTGATGATAACTTGGTGATACTGAAAGTACCAAGAACCAATGATGTGTATAGTTTGGATATGAAGAGTCTTCACTCTTCTGAAAGAGCTACATGTTTAGTAGCAAAGGCAACACTTGAAGAAGCACATCTGTGGCATAGAAGATTAGGCCATGTAAATTTCAAAAACATCAACAAGCTGGTTAAAGGAAATTTAGTAAGAGGTTTGCCTTCCAAAACATACAAGAATGATCACTCATGTTTGGCGTGCAAGAAGCGTAAACAACACAAAGCTTCATGCAAGAAGATTGAAGATAGGACAATTAGAGAACCTTTGGAGCTGTTACATATGGATTTTTTTGGACCTGTCTCTATTGCAAGTCTAAACAAGAAAAGTACTGCTTGGTTGTGACAGATGATTGCAGTAGATTCAGTTGGGTATTTTTCTTGGGATTTAAAGATGATACTTTTGATGCTATTAATGATCTTATAATAGCACTTGAAAACCAATTGAGACTTAAAGTTAGAGGTATTAGATGTGACAATGGGACTGAATTCAAGAACAAGCTTATGGATGAATTTTGTGCCAACAAAGGGATCAAGAGGGAGTTGACAAGATTGCATGAACACCCACAGAATAATGGTGTTGCAGAGAGAAAGAATAGAACTTTGATTGAAGCAGCCAGAACAATGCTTGCAGATTCACAATTACCTATTTAATTCTCAATGAAGCTGTAAGTCTGCTTGCTATGTGCTTAACAGAGTATCAGTCACTAAACCTCAGATGAAGACACATTATGAGTTGTTGATGGGAAACAAACCTAATATTCGTTTTATGAAGCCTTTTGGATGCCCTCTAACAATTCTTAATACAATTGATAATCTGGGAAAATTTGATGGCAAGTCAGAAGAAGGATATTTATTGGGATATTGCACCAACGAAGGGATTTAGAGTGTACAATAGAGTCACCAAGAAGGTTCAAGATTGTCTTCATGTTGAATTCTTAGAAGATCAAGAAAATCAGAAGGGTAAAGGTCCTGATTGGATGTTTGATCTTGACGTTTTGACTCCTTCTAAGAATTATGTTCCTGTTAGAGAAGAAAATCAGTTGATCATAAAGAAGAAGATTTGCAGACATTGTTCATGGAGTCAACATTAGACACGATCTGTTTCTAATGAAGAAACTATAATCGTTGAAAGTGAGAAAAGTACTGCTGAACCCAAATCATCATTAACTGCTGAAGAACAAGCAATTCAAGATGAGCTTAATAGGATGCTTCTTCAAGATGTACTAGCACATTCTTATGATGATGATCAAAGAAGAGCTTATGAGGAAGCAAAAAAATAGAACAAGACTGCAGAGTTCTCTCACAATACTTTAGATCACAGTACTTTAGATCAAAGTACTGCTGCACCTAATAACAGCACTTTGGATGATTTGAATGATCCTACTATGCCTGGATTAGAAGATACTGATGATGAATTTGAAAATGAAGGTATTTTCTCAGATTCTTATGAAGATGCTGATTTCACAAACCTTGGTGATAATCTTGAAGTTCCACAGACTCCAATTTTAAGAATTCATAAGAATCATCCTCCTGGTCAAATCATTGGACCTTCTACTTCTGGAGTAATGACTAGAACAAAAGCTAAAGAATTTTCTACACTACATAATGCTTTTCTTAGCTTTGTTTATAAACAAAACAGGTTAAATCATAAGTACCACCAGACATGCCTGTTTACATGTTGGGTTGAAGCTATGCAAGAGGAACCCAAGAATGTAGCTCAAGCATTAACTAAAGAAAGTTGGGTTGAAGCTATGCAAGAAGAACTTCTTCAATTCAAGCTTCATGAAGTTTGGGTACTATGTGATCTACTAGATAGCAAGAAAGTAATTGGTACAAGATGGGTTTTCAGAGTCAAGAGAGATGAAAGAGGGAATGCTATTAAGAACAAGGCAAGGTTAGTTGCTCAAGGATATAGACAAGAAGAAGGAGTAGATTATGATGAAGTGTTTGCTCCTATAGCAAGGATTGAAGTCATTCGAATCTTCCTTGCTTTTGCATCATACAATGGATTTTAGGTTTATCAAATGGATGTCAAGAGTGCCTTTCTCTATGGCAAGATTACAGAGGAGGTTTATGTTAAACAGCCTTCTGGTTTTGAAGATCCTGCACATCCAAACAAAGTCTACAAATTTGTTAAGGCTCTTTATGGTCTTCATCAGGCTCCTAGAGCTTGGTATGAAAGGCTCTCTACTTTCTTATTGCAACATGGTTATAGAAGGAGAGCAATTGAAAAGACTTTGTTTATTAACAGGGATAAGAAGGATACCATGCTGGTTCAAGTGTATGTAGATGATATCATCTTTGGAGCTAAAAAACAATCTATGGTCAAGGAGTTTGAGAAGCTGATGCAGGATGAATTTCAAATGAGTTCAATGGGTGAGTTAACTTTCTTTTTGGGGCTTCAAGTAAAACAGTCAAAGGAAGAAATTTTCATAAGTCAATATAAGTATGTCTCTGACATTCTTAAGAAGTTCAATTTTGATGCTATGAAGCCAGTCACTACACCTATCAATCTATCAACTCATTGGGCAAGGATGAAGATGGACAACCTGTTGAAGTCAAGTTGTACAGATCAATGATTGGTTGTCTTATGTACCTCACTGCATCTAGGCCTGATATTATGTTTGTTGTTTGCTTATGTGCAAGATATCAAGTCTCACCTAAGGTCTCCCATATGAATGCAGTGAAACGGATTTTTAGTTATTTGAAACAACAACCTAAGTTAGGGTTGTGGTATCCAAAGGATTCACCTTTTCACTTAGAAGCCTTTTTAGATAGTGATTATGCAGGTGATAACTATGATAGAAGATCAACCACTAGAGGATGCCAATATCTTGGAAGAAGATTAGTCTCATGGCAATGTAAGAAACAGAAAATTGCAGCAACATCATCCACTGAAGCAGAATATGTGGCTGCTGCAAGCTGTTGTGGACAAGTTTTGTGGATGCAAAATCAACTCTTGGATTATTGGTTCAACTTCAAGAATACTCCTATCAACATTGATAATGAGAGTACAATTTGCATTGTGAAGAATCCAGTTTATCACTCCAAGACAAAGCACATTCAGATTAGGCATCACTTTATAAGAGATTGTTATGAGCATAGGCTCATTAATGTTGTCAAGGTTCACACAGATGATAATGTAGCTGATTTACTCACCAAAGGATTTGATGTTTCAAGATTCAATCACTTGGTGGTGAGCATTGGAATGATTAATTACTAAGTTACATTTGAGGGGAGGACTGATTCGTATGTTAGACAGTCATATGCATTGCTTGAGGGGAGGCAATCTCATGTTTATTTGAAGTGTTTGCCATTATAAAGAGGAGAATGGAAAAGTACTGTTTTTTGGTTATATGAAAGTACTGCTTCTAAAGTACTGCTTTGGAAAGTACTGCACACGTGGAAAGAACTGCTTGTCTTATTAACGCATCTTGTTCCAACGGTAATATTAAGGGGTAAAACACACTAACGGTAACTTTGTTATTATGGGTTGTGATTTTTCAAATCTCACCTATAAATAACTACCTTTCGATTTTCCCTCTCATCTTTATTAATATCAATCTTTTTCATATCTCTCTTTCTCACATCTACTATTCATCAAATCACTTTCTTTGTAAACAAATCATCAATGGCAAATCGTACTACAGTTTCGAAACACAACATGGTGGCGAATTTGGATAAAACGGAATCTAATGTCATCTTCTATGACATCATTGATTTTCTCACTGGATCTCCGATTAGTTATGCACTCTTAGTGGAGCCAGATATAATTGAGACATTGATTCAACAATTTTGGGCAACTTCTAGGGCTCACATGGAGAATGATGAATCGTATATTCAAGCTAAGGTTGCTGGAAGGATTGTGAAGGTCAGTGAAACTTCAATTCGTGAAGATCTATTGTTTGATGGTGAGGAAAGAGCTGTTCGTTTTGATAAACAATTCATTTGGGATACATTCAGAGACATTGGGTATGAAGGGTCATTAACTGAACAAACTTTCAAGAAACCCTTATTCAGTCCACATTGGAAGTACTTGGTACATGTTCTACTTCATTGTATCAGTTTTAAGAGTACTTCATGGGAGCAATTTGGTTCTAACATAGCATCTGCTATAGTGGGATTAGCTACCAATCGGATTTTTAATTTTTCAAGACTCATTTTGGATGGAATGCTATCTCACATCTCTCATGGATCGCACTGGTTGATGTATCCAAGATTTATTCAAGTGTTCTTGAATAAACAACTTGCTGATGTACCAAAGCCTTCAAGTCTCTTACCTGTTGTGGTACAACCGGCCAAGATTTTCACCTTCATGGCTAGGAAGAGTGATTTGTTCCGTGGAAGGATCACTCCATTGACTCTATCAATGATGGAGATTGTTCAAGCTCTTAGAGATGAGGCTGCAACTAGTGATGACAGAGAAGGTACTGCTTCATCTCAAGGTACTGCTTCTCAAGGTACTGCATCACAAGGTACTGCTTCACAAGGTATTGATATTCAAGCAGATACTGCAGTTTCACCTCCACCATCTCCACAAGTTTCTACTCATGATTCAGAACAAGAAGAACACCCACCATCTTCTCCCCATGATTATACTTCAACAGATGGGCTTCAAACATCTGTAGGAGATGAGGGAGATGTGGCACCTAAGGATACAGTTCTAGACAATTATGCTTTATCAAGAGAGTTGAACAGATTGAAGAAATCTTTTGAAGAACAGGCCACTCAGATTAAGAAGTTGAAGCTTAAGTTTAGAAGATTAAAGAGGTTTGTCTGGCCATTAGTTCAACAGCATATGGGTCAAGTCTCAAAGGAAGCTAGGAAGGCCTGTTAGGCAATTTAAGAAGACCACCAAAGGCAAAAAGGTTCAACCACCATCTTCATTCCAATTGGGGAGGAAATTGGAAGATACGAATTTGAATGAAGATGTTGTATTACAGACAGACAAAGAAGATGAACCTCAAGGTACTGATGTTCAACCTCAAGGTACTGAAGCACAAGTTAAAATTGAAAGTACTGGGGAAGAAAGAATTGAAGTTCAAAGTACTGTTGTACAAAGTACTTATGCTAAAAGTACTGATGATCAAGGTACTGGTCTTCAAGGGACATATCGACAAGAATTAATTACACCAAGAGTGTTAGATTTTGAAGAAGAAGCTGGTCCTTCAACAATTCCACAAGAAGAATAAGCTGATACACCTATGGTTGAACATACTGCAAGTGATGAAGTTGCAACTGAGATATTGCACAATTTATCAAGACCAAGAGGTGTGAGTATTCCAGAGTTGTCAAGAACAACCTCAAGTTTTTCAATCTCAACCAGTGTTAGATCCTAAAGATAAAGGGAAAGGTAAAATGATTGAAACAAAGAAGAAAAAGAAACTCACTTTAGCACAACTAAGAGCTGCTGAAGTTGCTAGGAATGAGAAGCAACTAGAAAGTCACAAGCTGAATTAAATGCTGAGTTTGAGTTACCAATAAAGAAACCTATTCCTGTTTCTGCTCTACCAAGAAGACCAAATCGTGCTAAGGAAAGAAATGCAATGATGGCTTATTTAAAAGGTCAAGGATATATTGGATTGCAGAAGTTGAATTATGTTGAGATGAAACAGATGTATGAAGTTGTTAGAGAAGCTTATCAGAAGCATGTTGATAGTATCAAAGACTTTAAAGATGATGATGCTCAGAAAGAAGATGATAGAAAAGGAAGTTTAAAAAGAAATAGAACAACTAAAATTGAACGACCATCAAAGAAGATTGAGTTAAGATCTGATACAGATGATTAACTAAGGAATTACTTAAGAGTTGTAGAATTTGAGTATTCTAAAGATGATGCAGAAAAGAAGAAGAAAAAGTCAGCAATATCTACGTTTGAAGTTGTAGAATCCAAGGATGGAAATTATCTAATGTTCCATAGAGAAGATGAAAGCTTCAAAGCATTCAATATGTTATGGGACATACTGCACATGATAGATAGAGAGGATTTATTTCATTTATATCATTTGGTGCAAGAGTATTTTGAACACATTCCATCAGAAGGTGTTGGTTTATTTTGCTTGGAGATCTCACAACTATTTGGGAAACTGAAGAATCAAGTACTGATGAGATTTGGAAAAACCAAGAAGATTGGGAGATTATCAGCTGGAGATTCTTTGAAGAACCTGGAGTACATGTTCTAGATTTAGAAGATGGAACTATGATTCACATGTTAGCAGACAGAAGATATCTGCTTACATCAGATCTTATGAGGAGAATGCTAGAACATGGTATGGAGGTTGAAGAAGATAATGAAACTGCTCTTATGGTCATCAAATTGTTTATCAGATGGACAACTATGGCTGATGATGATGAATAACTGGTATGAATCTTTATTGAATAAATTTTTGAAATATCAGTACTTTATTCAAAGTACTGCTGAACAAACAGTACTTTCATCAAAGTACTACTTGCAGCATAAACCAGTAAATATTTTTGAAAGAGAAACTTTTGTTAAGTAAAGAATATTTTGAAACAAAAGTTAACAGCAATAAATGGTTTTTGAGATGGTAACAAAAATAGGTTATCAATCCACCATGGTTACAAAAGGATTGGCTAATCCATGAGCAAACGACTCTGGTAAAGATATCTCAAATCCGTTTTATAGTTGACAACTTGCTAATAAGTTGTATGGTAATCAACTCACCATATCAGAAAATGTGAAGAGTTGGCTAGCCCACAAGAAAATGGTTTGTGGTAAAGGCAGTGGAAAAACCATTATATGGTAATTAGTTCACCATGATTGAAAGAACTAACTAGTCCAAAAGGGTACAGCTTTTGGTAAAGACAAATCAAATCTGTTGATAGTTGATGATTTGCTAAAAATTATATGGTTATCAATGTACCATGGTCTTACACACCAAAACATTTGGCTACTCCAGAGTTAATGGCTTTGGTAAAGAGACATCAAAATCCATTAAATTTCAATGATTCACCTCTCACAGGAGTTTACACACCTGGAAGTGATGAGAATAGACTGAAACTTACTGAACTGATGTACAATTTGCCATATGTTACTGAGTTGCTGAAAAGATGGTGCTTGCTGATAAAGGTTACTATAAAGAATGTTGCTAAAAGAATTACATGTTACTTTGATGATGACAATACAAGCACAGTGAATACAAAGATAAATCTGAAGATAAAGATAATTGATAAAGACACAATCTTTCCAAGAGGCTAACAGAAGTTAATGATAAAGATACAAAGGAAACTTGAAGTCAAGCAAGTAGAATTCAAGTTAGGAGAGGATTGTTGGGATATGAAAGTTAAAGTACTGAAGAAGTCAAAGTGCTGGAGATTCAAAGTCTTGCTAAGTAAAAGTCAAAGTACTGCTATCGAAGTCAAAGTACTGCAAAGCTAAAGAACTGCTATATTAGTTTATGGAAAGCTTTGTTATTCTAGAATAGTCTTAGTTTAGATTACTTGTCGTACAAGGTTACAAATTGTAAACCCACTAGGGTTATCCTTAAGCCTATAAAAGGACCCCTAGGTTGGCATTAGAGAATATGTGTTTTTAGAGTTTTAGAGAAGTACGATATTAGAGTTTAGAGTTGTTGAAGAATCTGTATAACAAGCAGGTTCAGAGTTATTAATATATAATCGTTGAAGTTAAAGTAAATTCTTCTTATCTTTATTGAAGTAAATTCCACGTACTTAATAGAGTTAGTTCAGTGTTTCATTGTTAGTGACTTAGGATTTATCCGAGGTTATTAAGCCCTTAACAAGCTATATAAGTTAGTTTGGTTAGAGTACATCGATCCAACAAAGTGTCAATGGCGTTACACCAAAACTTTTGAGGAATGTTTTGTTCATTAAGCATTGTTCTACTCATTTCTTGAATCGTTCTATTTTTACGTTCTACTACTCCATTTGATTGAGGTGTTCGAGGAGCCGAAAAGTTATGTGTTATACCATTTGTATCACAAAAGTTTCCAAATTGAGTTTCGTTATCAAATTCACGACCATGATCCGTTCGGATCGACACAATTTTAACATCTAGTTGATTTTGAATTTTCTTGCTAAGAATTTCAAATTTATCAAAAGCTTCATTTTTGGTTTTCAAAAACAACGTCCAAGTAAACCTTGAGTAATCATCTACTATAACCAAAGTGTATAAATTACCTCCGTAGCTTCTTATAGCGGATGGACCGAACAAGTCCATATGCAATAGTTCTAGACACTTAGAAGTGGACACCATATTTTTAGTTTTATGACTACTATGGTTTTGTTTACCAATTTTGCAAGCGTCACAAAAGTGTTGGTCATATTTGAGTTTAGGTAAATTCCTAACTAATTCCTTTGAAGATAAGTTTTGTATAAGTCTCATATTAGCGTGACCTAAGCGTCTATGCCAAAGAGTTGAGTTATCATCTAACGTTGTTAGACAAAGTTTGTCATTAGATGTTTTATCTATTTTCATGACGTATATATTATTTTTCCTAACTCCTTTAGCTATGGTGATACCATCTTTTAGTATTTTACTACCATTTTCATCAAATAGTACTTTATACTTTTTATCACATAATTGGCTAATATTAAGTAGATTAAATCCTAATCTATCTACATAGGCAACATTTTCAATAGTTAAGGAGTTATGAGCGATCGTACCTTTGCCAATGATTTTGCTTTTGAGATTGCTACCGAAAGTGACATTACCTTCGTCATACTCTTGGTATGATGAGAAGAGATTTTTGTTGCCCGTCATGTGTCGTGAGCATCCACTATCTTTTATCCACTCATCAGGTTTCAATCCAACTTTTAAGCATACCTAAGAAGCAAATAACTTAAGCATTAGGTCCCCAATATCTCATGGGTCCGTTTGGGTTAAACATACCGTTTATTTGATTCATGTATGGAAATGATGGGTAAGAGTTCCATGGCATGTAATCTTGAGTTTGATATGATCTAGGAAAGTTTTGATTCCAACCATTGTGTTGGTAGTTGGGTTGTACATTGTGGTTGCTTTTAGGAAAGGGGCGTTTGGCAAAAGGTGTTTTGTGTCGTTGATGAGTAGTTTTTGATCTAAATTCATTTCTAGCAAGTCCTACTCGATGTAACAGCTTGGTTTTAGTTTAACATTATCCTTGGTTTTCTTTGTTACTTTAACAAATTCATTACGGTCCGTATCACAAACATTTCTGTTCCTGAAGTACCCACGGCACCATTCTTTTCAATGGGCCGGAACCCTTATTTTGGGTCCGTCGTCCGTGCATCTTTGCGTTTTGACAGTTTGTTCGTCTTTTTCGGCCGTTTTGTTTTGACTCTTTGGTGTTTTATGTATTTTACCTATTTCATCGGCAAGAGCGATGTTTTTGTTAAACCTTTTAAATTTAGAATTATGTTCGATTAGAACATCTTGCGTGAGCTTTAGTTTTTCTATTTCAAGATTAAGCTCTTGACATGATTTGCAACCATCGTCATTTGCTTTTCCCTTTTCTAGTCGTTTTGCTTTTTCTTTTAACTCATAGACTTCATTTTCCAAAAATTCCTTTTAGTTTTTAAAAATTTATTTTTAGTTATGATTTTTAGACTTAGCTCACACAATTGATTGTATTGTTTTTGCAAGGTGTCATCATCAATAGAAGAATAAGAAGAGTCGGAATGTACCTCGTTTGACTCATGTGCCATTAAGGCGATCTCTTCTTTGCTTGATTCTTCATCATCTTCACTATCACTCCAAACGCCACTTACAAAAGCTCGTTGAGTTTCGTTTTTAGGTGGCTTGGGACATTCTCATATGAGATGACTTGCATCACCACATCTAAAACACTTTCTTTCACCTTTACCCTTTTTGTCATCCCGATTTTTTCGGAATGGCTTCTTTTCTTCACGAGGTTGTTTTACAAACTTTCCTCTTTTTCTAAAGAACTTTTTAAAGTCTCTAACGGCCATGGCATACTCCTCATCTTCACTACCGGAACAAGATTCGTCATCATCACTTGATTCCGCCTTTGCTTTTAGAGCAACGGATTTGATCTTTTCCCTTTTTCCTTTGATGATTTCCGAATCTTTCTCCATCACCATTTCATGTACTTTGAGGTTACCGATTAGCTCGTCTAGTGACATTTTTGAGAGATCTTTTGATTCTTCAATAGCGGTCACTTTAGCTCTCCATTTCGGATGGAGTGCTCTAAGAAATTTCCTGACAAAGTTCTTACTACGAAAAGATTCATCAAGTGCTTTAAGTGATGTAATAATAGTATTAAAGCGAGCAAAGCCACAATCAATGGTTTCATCTTTAGGGATAACAAATTGTTCATATTGTTGAACAAGAAGATCAATTTTGTTATCCTTGACTTGTGAATTATCTTGATGTGTAACAATCAAATATTCCCAAATATCTATGGCGGTTTCACAGATAAAAATTCTTTCATATTCTTTTCTAGGCAAAGCATTATAAAGCATCATTTTAGCTTCATTATTTTTAGCAATTAATTTCTTTTGTTCATCAACAGAAATATCCTTTGTTGTTAAACTAAAATCCCCTTTAACAATAACAAACCAAATATCTATATCTTTTGATTTACATATGTTTCAAAACGGTTTTTCCAATAGATAAATCCATTGGTTTCAAAGAGTGGTGGTTTTTGCATAGATTGCCCTTCTTTAAAGTTTTCAGAATCCATGGATTGTTTCAAGTTTATAAAATACAAATTATTTTAGAAATTCTTGAGCAACGAGGCTCTGGTACCAATTGTAGAAAACTAGAAGGGGGGTTGAATAGTTTACCAATTAAAAACTTTGTTTTGAAACTTATTGATAGATCAATTGAAATTGATCTTATATATGTAAATGAAATATGTAAGCAATATGTAAAGAGTAAATAAGGAAAGAAATGATCAAACCACAACAAGTTGTTTATAGTGGTTCGGTCTACAAGGACTCTTTTTCCTTGCCATACTCCACTCCCCGAGTCTCACACTCGAGAGTTCAACTTCACTAGTCAACAAGCTCCTTTCACCGGTGGAGAAACCTTTACACTTCGCTTACACTATTTCCGACACTAAGCTAAATGTCGAGTTCTTTCCAAGGGTACAACCACTCCCACACACAATGTATTTTGAGGACTAAAATACTAACCACTCACACTCACAAGATTATGATTGTTTAATGCAACAATGAAGTATGAATCAACACAAGATCATACAACACTTAAACAAACAAGAATTCCAACTTCTCGTTGAAGCTTGAATGTGACTTGATCTTCTTTGCTACAAAAGAGATCACTAATATGATATGAAACTGAGTTAGAAGGGTTAGAGAGAAGATATGTATGAGAGTATGATAGAAAGGGATGAAAAACTACTTGGTTTGGCTTTGCTATTTATAGCCAAAACCATCAGCAGCCTCCACGAACCGCGGACACCTTAAAAGGGTTCCGCCCGTTGTGGCTTTTGGTGCCGCCGAGGTCGGACAGCAAGATATCAAGATCTTGCCAAAGTCAACCATATCTATGTAAGATTGTGTAAGATATGAAGAGTCCAAATCTACACAAAATATCTAATGAAATCTTCCAATGATTTCCATGATGCATCACATGATGTCATGTGTTGTTTTTATATTTTTAGAAATATGCAAATACATATGTAATGTTTAGTTTTTAAGAAACTAAAACATTCTAAAAACTACTATCATACATTATGGTTAGAGACATATCAAGATATGATTAATCACAATGTAAATACTTGAGTGATGAAGATATTGTTTGAAAAAGCTTGTTTTAATATCTATTAAACTTGACAGGCTTTAAGCTTTATAAAAATTAAATTTACTTTTGTCGTAAACAAAACTTAGGTAAAGATAAAAATATAACTAACGTTTAATGACGATATTTGTATTAACACAATTTTTTTATAATATTGTTTGACAATTCTAAAAAATGTATTTTAGTTAACAAAAAATAACAAACAAATAATTATAAGTCATGCCCGCATTTCATTTAACGGGCTTGAAAACTAGTATATATATATATATATATATATATATATATATATATATATATATATATATATATATAAATATAAAATACACCTTAACATACTAAATAATTTTTAAAAACTATCTAAAAATTTGTTTAACCACAAAGGCCAATAACGCATAATTCTATAAAAATTTGAATTATAGATAAGTAATATCTTTTTATATAACAAATATTTTATGTTTCTTAAATAAAAAATATACCGTTGGAAAGGTCTTTGTACTACAAACAAAATGATCACAATATTGATATATTTTTTACATACATACGTAATTTATAAAAAATGTTGAAGTTTAGTATATATATATATATATATATATATATATATATATATATATATATATATATCGATTTCTTTGATATGACTATTCTTAACGGAACAAAAGTCAAATAATTGTAATGTTAAACACTAAGAAAAGAAGATACAAACATCAAGAATGTCAAAAATAATCTTTAATGAAACAAATGTTAAAAACTTTCCGTCTGAAATATAGATAATTTTGAAAAAAAAATTAATGACTTATATGCCATCTCAAAAATAAAATTTGATGTATCAAAAAAGTAGAAGTATAAAATGTAACAAATAATGTATTTATAGCATGAACCAAAAATCTACCTATACTATAAAAAAAGAGCTCAAAATTACTGTGGAGCTTCTAAAAAATGACACATCAGCAGCAAAGCACCCCTCAAATTTTGCCAAGTAAGCATGCAACAGTCGCTTACTGTTTGGCCTTTGAAACTTCTAACCTTGCAGTATGATGTAAAATGATTAAATCACACACGCCACCATTTTCTCATTCTTCCTCTCTCCTTTTTACCTTACTCTCTCTCATCAAATTTCTATGGAGCTGCATTATACAATATGGTCGGTTAGCTTCTTTTGACTTTATGTTACTTTTCATTTGTGATATACTACTGATTTATATAATAATAGATTAATACTCCTTTCGTCCCAAATTTATAGTTCCTTATTGACTTTTTGGGTCTTTCCTTTACAACTTTGACCTTAAATATTTTTGTTTTGTGTTATATAATACTTGATGAAAATTATATGAATGGATTGAGTTTTTGAATGTATTCTCATCGATATCTTTTTCATCAACTATTGTATAACACAAATAAAAATATTTAAGGTCAAAGTTGAAAAAGAAAGACTGAAAAAGTCAATAGGGGACTATAATTTTGGGACGGAGGTAGTACCTTTTAATAATGAATTTTGTGTTCACATGACTAATTAGTTTGTGTTTTTAGTTCTCTCGTTGTGTTTTTGGTGAGGTTTTTTGGAATTGATATTCTTGTGATGTTGCCTTGGTTTTACGTTTATGAGTTTTAAATATGTGCTTATATTACTGATTCTATTGGTTTGGTTGCAGATTTTGATTTTCAATGGACTAGCATGGTAAAACTGTTACGAGTCGTCGACTTGTCGTGTAGCAAGAATGTTTATAGAGGTTGTGTATATGCTCAAAAGTGGATCTATCACCTTGCACATCTGAAATCTCATGTTAGAGAAAAAATTTATCATTAACTTCAAATTTTTGGATAAAGACCCACTAAAACTTGTTAAAATACTGTTGTAATCTTGGGTTTATCATTTGTGTTAGATCTTGGCATCTTGCTAGATATATTATCATCAATGTTTTTTTTCCCTATATTTCATCATTTTATGATGTCTCGCTTTGTGTTACATTGTCATGTTTTTTTAAGTGAAATATTTTTAAATTTTTGAGTTTTTAGTGTAAGATAAGTGTTAATGATTTTATTTGCAGAAACAAATGGCAATGAACATTGATTCTAGAAGAGATCACCGGAATGAGTATATATCGCGGGTGATTTTCTTGTTGCCAACATACAAAATTATATTCAAGTACCTTTAAGACGGATACATTGTTAAAAAGAATGTTGAGTGGATTTTAGGTAGGAACGGCAGTTGATGAATTATTTTGTGTTATGTTTGTTATGGATTTTTTTTTTTAATTTATTTAATTATTATAATTTTTGGCTACTTAAATGAATGTAAGGTTTGAGTAACCAAATATTCATTTTTTGCTTAGCAAAGTAACCATATTATTGGTATACTTTTTTTACTTAAATATTCGTTTGCATTTTATTTTTCTTGTTTTGTACCGGATAAAAGAAATTTTATGTTATCGTTTTTTTTTTGTTGTACAGTAGAGGTGCAATGGTAGGATGGCAAAAAATCTTCAAAGATAAGTTGGTAAAGGTTTTGGTCACTAGATATGTCAGGTTGAGTATTGAGCCATCATGACTTCTCTTCTCTCGTGCATCTTGTGTCTCATCCACATCAATTCATTCATTGAAAAAAGATTATTAAAGAAATTGGTTTTACCTTAACATTATTTCTTAATTTATCTTCTTGGATAGTATTCATAATTTGCTCCATCTGTGAAATATTTTGTTACTTACCGACAACATTTGTGGTATTATTACCGCATTGGTGTGACTTGTGAGTGTGAATCATAGGTGACATTACTGTTAATAAATCACAAGTAAAATTATTTCAATATCAAGAGATAAACTGGTTTGGTATAAGAATGAAAAGAGGAGCATGATTATAGATAAACAGTGGTCCTAAGTCTTTATGCATAGTTGAAAAAAATAGTCAAAAAGATTGATATCAGTATGGGTCTATGCATGGTATCATCTTGTCATATACTCAAAGTGTAGTTTTTTTAAGTCAAAATGTAAAAAGGGAATAGTAAAACTGTGGTTTATAGACTTTAACGAGAATGGAGTGGGTGGCAGCCACAACATCTATTATGCATATATTATCAAATCACTTATTTTCCTTTGTTCTATCATATGTCATAATTATATTAGTGATAAATGAGTATTTTTCTCAAATATTTCAAAGTATTATAAATGTATTTTCAAAGTATTATAAATGTATTCAAAATATTACTAATGTAGTAGCCAAATTTGCTATTCTTTGTTGGCAAAAATGCATATATATCCCTCTCAAAGTGAATAATTGCATATATATCTTTTGTACAAGTATGTTATGCACATAGTACAATGGTTTTTATGCATGCTTTGGATATATATTTCAGATTTTCGTTAAAGAATATATATGCAAAAGCCCCTTTTTGTTAATATAAGTATACTACCACTTGTGAAGTTGTGATCAGGTACACATGCCACCTTGACATATTTGAAAAACTACATGTCAGTTAATATTCACAAAACAAGTATATATCATTACAAATAAAAACTTTTGTACAAGACAAGTAATATTTTGAGTATACATATTATAATAAAACATTTGCAAAATTATATTTGTATTGTATAGCTTATAGCTTTACTTTTATCCATAGTGATAATTGATATAACTTTACCTCTTCTAATTAGATAGCAAAAAAGTTTTTTTTGAAAACCGACATGTAACGATTTATAAAAACATCAAATTTTAACATCTGGGGTCGTGCTTAGCACGGCCAAAAAGGCTCCCTAGTAGTCGAATACAAAGTTGAAGCTTATTATCATATATACTAAAATCAGGAATGCTTTCCTTTTAATAAATGTGGTGCACCATTTGTGCATTCTCTATTGGTTGAATGCTCTCCTCTTAATAAATGCAACTCCACCGCCTCTCATTCTATTTTCTTATATACTAAAATCATGAATGCTTTCCTTTTAATAAATGTGGTGCACCATTTGTGCATTCCCTATTGGTTGAATGCTCTCCTCTTAATAAATGCGACTCCACCGCCTCTCCTTCTATTTTCTCTTACCTTCTTTCAAACTCCTAGAAAATTCCATAGCCTCTCATTCTTCTTCTCCATTTCATAACAGCCACCAAACTAAAAGCGGACCGACGACAACACAAATCCAAAAGCGGACCGACGACAACACAAATCCAAAGCTAGAAAATTCCATAGCCTCTCATTCTTCTTCTCCATTTCACCTTAAAAACCCAAAAGCGGACCGACGACAACACAAATCCAAACATCCGTGAAACTAGATGGGTAATTCTGATGGGAAATTGTCTCAGTATGACATGTTCAGGTATGTTTACTGTTGAACAATTCTTAATTTTTATTTGTTTTACGTTTTGAACAAAGTTGATCATTGTTGTTAAAAACTGTATAGGTATTCCGTTCAATTGAATACAACTCCATTAAAGGTTTTCACAAAGGTATTTAATTCTTTATCCTTTTTACTAATTTTTGGTTAATTTATGTTTAGTTTAAGTGGGTATTGATAGGATTTTGGTTTTGGTTTTGTAATCCGAGTGTGGCTTCACAAACAGATTAAGGTGTTTTGATAAAAAAAAAATAGGTGGAACAAATGAGCAACATTTGGGTGTTATAATTGATTTATGGTTAATTTTTGTTTTATTGAAATAGTTATTTATTGGATTTTTTGTTTTGTGAACATAAGTTTTTGATGAAATTCTTGACAGGAGGCTCTTATATTGAATTAGATTTGTGAGTGTTCGATTTAGTTGAGTTGATTCTTCTTCTAAACACACACCCTTTTCATCTCTCTCTCTCTCTCTCTTCTTCCCACCAGTTCACTTAACAAACACACACCCGATCACAAAGACTATCATTTAGAAAAAACTCAACTCTCTCTCTCTCTCTCTCTCTTCCCACCAGATCACTTAACAAACACACACCCGATCACAAAGACTATCATTTAGAAAAAACTCAACCATTTTTTTGCAGAACATTGGAGTGTACTTACAAGGCATTCGGAACCTATAACCACTGCAGTCACCAGAAATACATTGTCAGTCCTCAACACAAGACTTCATGTATGTTTCTTTGTCCTACTCTAATAAGTTGAGTAGGCTACGTAAATCACGATAGCAGAACTTACGTTAGCGATGTTTCAGATTTATATGCCCTCGTTAGATAGTCACAATTTCTATGGTTATTTAAAACAACAACCACCACTAACTATACAACTTAATGAACATAACTACCTTTTTGAAGATACAAATATAGTTTCAGAGGGTGAAAGAGGGTACAAATATGGTTGAGAGGGTGAAAAACCTTAAAAGCATAAATAAAATTTCCAGAAAAGTAAACATACTAATCAGGGGTATGCTCATGTCATTGCATGAAATAAATTGGTTTGAATTAGAAGATGTTAAGTGTTTATTTATAACAGCTTAATTTGGGAAAGAGATTAACAGTTTTGGGGTGTTTGGGATTGCTTATTATAAGCTACTTATGTGCTTAAAAATAAGTATTGCTACCACAAAAACAATATCGCAACCTATACATGTTTTCATTGTGCACACTTATGAAGGATGTTAAAAAGATTAGCTTTTGATTGATTAGTAGTTACTTGGTTTCTCTTTTTGGTCTTTTGGATTAAGAAAGTCAAGTTGCTGGTGGTGGGGATATTGTAAGCCTGATAACATTGATGTAGATTACGAATTGAGGTTTAACAGGTAAAATCCATAATTTGTGTTTTTCTGTCTTTCTGTGCAATGAACGGTTACGCTTCTTAAGTGGTGACTTTACAGTCATTTAGCAGGTGACTTTACAATCATTTAGCGTATTAAGGGTCGTTTGGATAGCCAATTTTTGTTAGACAGATTCACTTTGCAAGTGAATCTGCAATGGGATAACTTTAAGCTTTAAGCTCATGATTTTGGTTGTATGGTTTAGACTTTAGACGCCTAATAAAACGATGAATCTACAATCTTTGTTGCTGGCCTATCACGTCTAACATGAAAGTCTAACACCCAAATAAAGTATAATGGCAAGCAAAAAAAAAGTAATAAATAAATAAATAAAATCTAATAGAACATCATTCGTAAGCAGGAAAATGTTGGCTAATGCTTCTATTTCTTTCGTTCTCATTTGGTTATTCAAATTGGGAAATCAAGTTAGGCAAGGAAACTGTTATGTGTCAAGTATCTATAACTTCTTTTGTATTAATATACAATGTGTTCTTATATTGTAGCTTGGAGCAGTATCTTTTTTCATGGATTACTTCTCAACAGTTATCAATTCACTTCTTTTAAACTTGAGATAAGTCAAGAAATCTAGAACCCAGTAAATCCTTTATTTCCGCATTCCTAGCTTCTTCAAAATAAAATGTGTTATCCTACATCAATACTGGAAGTCGAAACACAGAGATTTGAAAACTTGGAACAAGAAAAATTCAGAAACCGAGTTCAAATGATCACTCTCTTTGAAGCAATTCCAGAATAATACAAGGTACTAGATATTTTCTTTACGCATACCCATTTTGAATGACAAGTATCTCTAAATTTGAGCTACTTAATGCAGGATGTGCAGTTTACAACCTCAAGTCAAACGCTCAAATATTTAAAAGAGACCAGTTAATTCCTCATGTTCTCAAAGTATGCATTCGCATATATGCCGTTTTCTTGACAAAGATGTGTACACAAAAAACTTGCTCCAATAATGACCAAGGTACTTCCATAATTCTTTACGGGTCAAAATGGGTCATTCTTGGTTTTGGTCCAGACAGACTATTCTCTTTTGAATTTTGTAGTATTTTTTAAGTTGAATGTTCAAAAGTGTACCAAAGAACATGTATGTGAAAAGTATAGCGATACTTATGTTACCAATTTGGCGGATAAGTAGTTCTTTTATGTTGTTCATTATGTTGATTTTCTTTGAGCAACAAATCTATTGTGGTGATATGTTCAAGTTTGTTTGCTTCATAATATTTCTACCTCTTTTGCTAAGGGACTGGGTTGAAACATAATGTTGACCTTTGTGTGCAGCAACAAATTGTTTTTCTTGATGTACTTACAATGCAAGCATTGTTTGACGAGTATGAATCTTATTCGTCTTTTAAAAGCTTACTAAGTTTGAGTTTATAAGTTTTAAAAATGATGTTGCCCCGCAGCAATGCGCGGGCAATCATGCTCGTTTTTATCTAAAAGTAATACACATGCCGTCATAAATGACCACTTTGTTTTTTCAATGTTTTTGACGGCATAATTACAAATGTAAGTAAAAGTTTGACTAATTTTTATTAAGTGTATTTAGCGTTCATTTAATATGATCCAATTTAATTTTGAAAAAAGTTGGTCAAAGTGGAGTGGAGTATAAACCATAGGACCCATTAATAAATTAATAAAATTTTACATACTTCTATAAAGTGTGAAAATAAAAGCGTGTACAATTAACTAATTTTTTTTAGTGCTAACTACTAATTCCTATGTAAACTAAATCATAAATTACCTGCATGTGATGAACTAGCAACCACCATTACGCTTATCAAAATGCCTACTGTATGGACACCTCTTCCACCCTTTACTCTCACAAACAACACCAAAAGCGACATCGTTTTCATCTCTCGTCTCCTAA
This sequence comes from Chrysanthemum makinoi, assembly GCA_910596185.1. Classification (NCBI taxonomy): domain Eukaryota; kingdom Viridiplantae; phylum Streptophyta; class Magnoliopsida; order Asterales; family Asteraceae; genus Chrysanthemum; species Chrysanthemum makinoi. The sequence continues at coordinate 46,056,840 of OU343219.1, forward strand.
GCATCTTTCACAAGAAAAACCAGCTTGCTAAGCTACCTTACACATGAAACAAAACACTTTCTTGCAATAAGGACACTCACATCTATTCAATCTATGCGTATCATTACGCTCGTTCAAAATCAATCCCCGAACACTCGAAGTGAGGACAATAAACCCTGTCAACACCTTACACTGTTGATTCGCATAACACATCACACCATTTATTAAATAGTCAGGGTGTTAATTTGAGGCTGCATGATAAAGGGTCAATAGAATGATCGCATGTGGTAGCGGGACATTTGATATTTGAAACATTGTCTTCGAGTTTCAGTTGAATATATTTGATCATACAATTCGTGCAAAACGGGTGAATGCATCTATTACTATTCTTGAATTCACTGTTGGGGAGTATTCCACAAATCTCGCAAGTGAACATTGCTCCTTCTTCTTCTAGATGTTGTTCGCTTTGATCTTGATAGGGATTTTGTGATTGGGTTGTTCGAATTATATATTACCCATCAAAAAACAATTAACAGAAAATTCTTTAAAGAGTACAAAAAGAGAGGGTGAGGTCACCATTTAGTAAAAAAAAACCATATTTTTTAAAATGGTCATGTCTTTGTGTTAACGTGCGACTCCATTGAATGTGTGACACATGTCCACTTTTTTAATAATAAAATACAATGATAAGTGAGTGTTTTCTCATATATTATCTTTTAAATCATGTATCTTTTAAAAAAAAATTGCGAAATAATAGTAACCAAGTAGCGTATGATATAAAAAAAAACACATTGACAATAAATGATCACAGAGTTGAGATCAATATAGAACTCATATTTGTTATAGAACAAATGAACCAATCATAACCCTCCATTTTTTATCTAAATTAATACAAAATCATTTTCCATTTTTTTTTTAAAACAACATATCTTACAAACGGTAAATCTTCAAAATATAAAAATTGCATCGTGAGAATTAAATTATCTTTCTATAGATATGCACTTTTACATATTTTCGACAAACATTTTTTTCAAAAATTCCGTCCGAAAAATCATATATGATTTTTACGAATCATATATGATTTTAAAAAATCATGTATGATTCAATTTTACTAATCATATATGATTTTACAATCATATATGATTCTCAAAATCATATGTGATTCATAAAATCGAATCATATATGATTTTCACAAATCATATATGATTTTTGTTGACCGAAATTTAAAAAAAAAAGTTGTTAAAAATATATAGTAGTGCATATCTATAGAAAGATAATTTAATTTCGTCACGATGGTATAATTTTTATCGCGTAACGATTAACGGTTTCATAGATATTTAATTTTTTAAAAAATGGTGAAAGTTTATAATAATAAAAAAATGAATGGCTATTATTGGTTGATTGGATCTATGGTAAATTTTGGTTCTCTATTGAACTTTTGCCGATGATCACAACTACCAAACATAACCAAAATTAACGACTACATAAAGCTTACAAGATATAAATTCTAAAATATTTGTTTTCATTTGTTCTCTAATAATCTTCACGAGGAATTTTCATTTGGTTGCTATTATTTTAAGGGATAATTCCATATTTACCCAATCTAAACATGAAAATGTCATATATACCCAAAATACAAATTTTGAATGCATGATGTACAATGCATTTAAAGCATGTTTTGGGTAAATATGACATTATCATGTTTAAGTTGGGTAGATATGGAATTGCCCCTTATTTTAATGTTTACCAATCGACTAATCCCCAACATCCATTTGATGTTAACCTAAGATTTAATAGATAAACCTAATTCCATTTTTTTTTCTTGTCTTTTTGTCTTTCTTTTTTATTTCAATTTATTTTTTTAAATTCACGTTTTTTTCTTTTTTCTTTTTTTTTTTAATTTTATTTCATGCCTTTTTTTTTAATTCACGTTATTCACGGTTTTTTTTAATTCGCGATTTTATATTCGCTTTCATACATTTTCGTCTGGTTTCGTACGTTTTCATCCGTTTTCATACATTTTCATCCGGTTTCATACGTTTTCGTCCGGTTTCTTACGTTTTCGTCCATTATTCATACGTTTTCGTCCGTTTTCATACGTGTTTTTACATTTTCATACGTTTTCATACATATTCATCCGTTTTCTGACGTTTTTGTCCGTTTTCATACGTTTTCGTCCGTTTCTAAATGTTTTTTTTGCCTTTTTGAGACGTTTCATACATTTCAGAATATCACAAGTAATATTCTGAGATATTCATAATATCACAAGTGATATTTTGAATATCACAAATGATATTCAGAATATCACAATTGATATTTTGAATATCACAAATGATATTCTGAATATCACAAGTGTTATTTTGTGATATTCAGATGATCACAAGTGATATTCTGTGATATTGATAATATCACTTGTGATATTCTGAATATCACACGTGATTTTCTGAATATCACAAGTGATTTTCAACTAACATTTTATAACATAAAATCACAAGTGATATTCATAATATCACAAAGTGATATCTAGAAAATCACAAGTGATATTCATAATATCACAAAGTGATATCTAGAAAATCACAAGTGATACTCATAATATTACAAAGTGATATTCAGAAAATTACAAGTGATATTTAGAATATAACAAAATGATATTCAGAAAATCACAAGTGATATTTAGAAAATCACAAGTGATATTCAGAAAATCACAAAGTGATATTCAGAAAATCACCAAGTGATATTCTGAATATCACAGAATATCACTTGTAATAATCACTAACGTATGAAAACGAACGAAAACGTAAAAAAAACATACCAAAACGTAAGAAAACGGACAAATACGTATGAAAGCGTAAAAATACGTCTGAAAATGGATAAAAACGTATGAAAAATGGACAAAAACGAAAGAAAACTGATGAAAACAGAGGAAAACATATGAAAACGAATGAAAACGGCCGAAAGCGTATGAAAACGAATGAAAACGTATGAAAAGGAACAAAAACATATGAAAGCAGTAGCGTATTTAAAGCGGACAAAACAGGACGGAAAACGTGAAAATAGACATGCGAAAGTGAAGAAAAAAACACGAATTAAAAAAAACGTGAATTAAAAAAACGTGAATTAAAAAATAATAATAATTAATTTAAAAAAACCTGAATTTAAAAAAAAAAGACAAAAAAAATATGTAAATAAAAAAGAAAGACAAAAAGACAAGAATAATAACATGGACTTAGGTTTGTATATTAAATTTAAGGTTAATCCCCACTATTAGATTAAACTAGATGAATAGTGGAGATTTGTCCCTTGATAACAATGAATTTGTGAATAAGCAAAATAAAGTGACTCTAATCTTCATAATTAACCACTAGTGACAAGTTTAGCCTGACATAAACCATACTAGACTTGAAACATGCACACCAACAATACGAGATCTGGGAATTGCATATCGAAATAGAAAACACACTAAATCTAAAACAAACAAACACCAATAAAAAGATAGAAAAAGCTAGATGTGGATGGCGGTGGTTAGGGGTGTTACCGGGTCGGGTTGAGTCGGATTATGATTTTTTAAAAAGTCACCATAACCAGACAGATAATGTCGGGTTATCGGGTTCGGGTGTTATCAGGTCGGGTTAAGTCGAGTCAGGTTGAGTCGGGTTGTCGGGTTAAAACATTAATCACAGCAGCAGACCTGTAACATCAATCACAGCAGCAGACCTGTAATATTATATCAATTATGATAGAAATTACAGCAATTCACTAAAAATCAATCACAGTAAGTTTCCATAATTTCCTAACTTACAAGCGGTTAGATAAGTAGGCCAAAAAACGTCAGTAGGCCAAAAAACTTCAGTCGGACAAAAAACTATCATGGCCATTTATAACATAAGTAGGCCAAAAAATTGTGTTTACTATCATGGCCATTTATAACATCAGTAGGCTAAAAATCAATCACAGTAAATTAAAGCAATGCACTGTGTTTACTATCATGGCCATTTATAACATCAGTAGGCCAAAAAACTTCAGCCTAAATTGAAAGATTTAAAAAAAGGTAGTCTACAACTGCAGACAGCAGCATATTTCATACTAGTTAGTAATTAATAGCAATAGCAACTGCAGACAGCAGGCCAGCAGCACTGTGTTTGCTATCATGGCCATTTACAACTGCAGACAGCAGCAGACCTGTAATAGCAATAGCAATCAATCTTCTTATACAACTACACAAAATCCCTAACAGTTTCAACAAAGAAGACCTGTTTAGGAAAAGAATGGAATTGTTAGGACTTAGGAGGGAACCAAACGTTTTATGTAAATTACCAAACGTTTTATTGTAAGTTCTGAGACATTCGGTTCCAAATTGGGCCTATAAAAACTAATACATAAAAAATGGAAAATTGATTTTCGGGTCTAATCGGGTTGACCCGATAGCATTATTTTTTTAACCCTAACCTGACCTGATAACACTATCGGGTTATCGGGTTCGGGGTCAAAACAACCCGACAAGATTTTTGACCCGATTTGACTCGCCCCGATAAGGCCTTATCGGGTTCGGGTCGGGTCAACCCGACCCTACTGACACCCCTAGCGGTGGTGGTCTTCCGACTATCGTCGTTTTCGGTGGTCACGTATATATTCTTAACTGATCTGAAGGATTTGATGTGGCATATATGGGTTTGAAGTTATATTTGAGGTGGTGATGGGGGTATTGATCTATGGTGGTGATGGCGGATCTATTGTGGTGATGGTGGTGTTGATCTGTGGTGGTGATGGTGGATTTGTGTTTGGTGTTGATCAGGTGATGGTGAGGATATATTTGAGGGGGCGGTGACTAGAAAAAAAAGAGAGAGAGAGAGAGAGAGAGAAGGGTGGTGATGGTGGATCTATGGTGGTGTTGATCAGGTGGTGATGGTGGTGTTGATCTGTGGTGGTGATGGCAGATATGTGGTGGTGTTGATCAGGTGGTGATGGTGGGGATATATTTGAGGTGGTGGTGATTGGAAAAAAAAAGGAAAGAGAGAGAGAGAAGAGTGGTGGAAAAAAATAAGTGAGAGATGAGGTTAGATAAATTATTTATAATAGAAGATAGAGTATCATGGTCTTTTTAACACCTTTAATAATAAGCCAAAAAGGATAATATATGAGAAAGAGTGATGATACATGGCTGCTTAAATAGAGCAAAAGGAGGCGAATAAATGTATTATGCGACTATTATTGCGTACAATACATTTACGATTTCCTTTGTATATAGTTAGGTCCATTTATCATTTTCCTATGAGAAGAGTGAGAGAAAACATTCACCTATCACTGTACTTTAATAATAAATAAATGGACACGTGACTCATATCTAATGAAGTCGCACATTCGAATAATGGACTCGCATATTAACACAATCGCACATGACTATATTGAGAAGATGGATTTTTTTTTTTTTTTATATTACATTGTGACATTTTGTATAACTTTTGTACTATTTAGAGAATTTTCTCCACAATTAATGTTTGCACGTGCATGCAAGTTAATAAGTTGTTGGGATTTATGACGAAAGATTTTGGCAATACCAGTTGGATTAGTATGATAATTTGAATTATTCAATGGAAAATGATTTAGGGACCTAATTGGTATGCCTAAAAAGAGGCCTAACAAGAGGATGAAGACAAGTGTGAAAATGGAAGGTGAAGATGAGGAAAGATAAAATGTAAAGAAGTGGGTCCCCTTGATATCACCAATCAGGGGATGACACCTCGGTTTAGGCATGTTTTTAGGTCCATCAATTAGTCACCCCAATCATCACCGTTATTCAATTTGATATGTGTTTTCCGAGGAGGCAATAATGTTATCACATGGTATTTCCACTAAATATACTTGAAACTACGTAACTAACGAGAAGAACAAAGATATATTTGCCTATCTTGCATTGTTTTTGAAATTTGACATGATCCAACAGATTGCATATTATGTACACCACGTTCTCCGGTTTTTATTTAGAGGAAAAGAAAAGTATAGAAAGTGATAAGGAAAAAAAAAAAGAAAGATTGTTAAAAATTTGATAATATTCTTGAGTTGTAAAGGAAAAAAGGAAAAAAGTGAAAATAAAATTGTTATTTAACAATTATGTCCCCTGAGGCACTTTATATTGCATACTTAAAAATCTTTACATACTAAGGGATAAATCCTCACCTTCCTTTTATTTTGATCTAATGATGGTAATTAACCTAATATTTAATATGTCTAAACATAAGTCCATGTTTTTTTTCTTGTCTTTTTCTTTTCTTTTTATGTTTCTTATTTATTTTCTCATTATTTGTCTTTTTTTTAATCATTTTTTTTAATTTCACGTTTTTTTTCCGTTTTCTTTTTTCATACGTTTTTTTTTCACGCTTTTTATACGTTTTCGTCTGTTTTTATACCTTTTCGTCCGTTTTCATAGGTTTTCGTCCGTTTTCTTACATTTTCGTCTGTTTTCTTACGTTTTTGTCCGTTTTCTTACGTTTTCGTCCGTTTTTTTATGTTTTCGTCTGTTTTTGTCCGTTTTCGTCCGTTTTCTTACGTTTTCGTCAGTCTTGTTACGTTTTCGTCTGTTTTCTTACATTTTCATACGTTTTTGTCAGTTTTCGTCCGTTTACATACGTTTTCATCCGTTTTCTTACGTTTTCTTACGTTTTCATCCATTTTCATACGTTTTCGTCTGTTTTCTTACATTTTCATCCGTTTTCATACGTTTTTGTCGGTTTTCTTACGTTTTCGTTCGTTTTCTTACGTTTTAATCACATTTTCTTATGTTTTCTTACATTTTGCGTTTTTAGATCCGTTTCTTACGTTTTGATACATTTTCTTCCGTTTTCTTACGTTTTTGTCCGTTTTCATACGTTTGCGTCCGTTTTACGTTTTCGCCTGTTTTCTTACATTTTCCTATGTTTTAGTTCGTTTTCGTCTGTTTTCTTACATTTTTGTCCGTTTTCATACCTTTTCGTCTGTTTACTTACGTTTTCGTATGTTTTAATACGTTTTCATCTGTTTTCTAACGTTTTTGTCCGTTACCTTACGTTTTCATCGGTTTTCATAGGTTTATATACACTTTCGTCCGTATTTTTACGTTTTCATCCATTTTAGACGTTTTCGTCTGTTTTCAGACGTTTTCATACGTTTACGTCCATTTTCATCCGTTTTTATACGTTTTCGTTTGTTTCAGACGCTTTTTTTCATTTTCATACATTTTTATATGCTTTTCATTCGTTTTTATATGTTTTTGTCCGTTTTCATACGTTTTCGTCCATTTTTTTGCAGTTTTTATACGTTTTCGTCTATTTTCATACGTTTTCATGCTTATTATTAAACTTTATTATATTACATGTCTAATATCAATTGTGATATTTTATTAAAAAAAGTTAATGTCTAATATCACTTGTGATATTTCATAAACAAATAAGTATGTTTTTTCTACATTTACTATCACCTGAGATATTTCATTGCTCTGTATATTTTTATATATTATCACCTATATGTTTTCTAATATTTTTATAATTTGCAGTTACAAGATAGTTTTTGTGCTTTTTATCGCAATTGACAAGCGCATTTTTTTTAATGCAACCAATGTTATCAATCATTTGTGATATTATACTCTTAGTAGAAATAAAAGAGCTAAAGTCTCTTTAGGTAAATTCTTATTTTGTTCAAAAAAATACCAATTTAATGCAACACTTGTTTGATTTTGAGCATATGTCAAGTCTCTATTTTCATAGTTTGCCTCTTTTTTATTCATTTTGATATTTTTAAGTGATTATTTATCTCTTGTGATATAACACTATAAGAAAGATAAAGAGTATTACACTCTTCATCATGTATGTGTTATCAGTTGTGATACCCAACTAAGAATGTGAAATATTAAATTCATATCAAATGTGATAAGAATTTAGTATTTTACCAAATATATATGAAAGAAATGATAATAAACATCACTTATTATATTACTGTGATGATTCTGTTCATTTTTCTTATGATAATATGAAATATTATAAAAGATGTTTAACTGAAAACAAGAGATGTTATGAAACTTCTGTTAGATTTGTGGTGGATTTTTCTATTTAATGGATATATTGTGCATGTTTTGATAATTTTTATAGCGGGATTTAAAAATATCTATGGTTGAATCAGCAAAGTAAAGAAGCTATGGTTGAAGAAAGCACGCATCTTTATAAACAAACTGAGTAAGCTCAAACACCTGTGATATCACACATGATATCACGGGTGATATCACTCACTTGTGATATCACATGATATCACAGGTGATATCACAAGTGATATAAACTATGATATCACACATGCTATCGCCGGTAATATCACACATGATACCATACGTGATATCACCGGTGTTATCACACACGATATCACATGTGATGATATCACAAGTGAGGTGATATCACATGTGTTTGAGCTTCCTGAGTTTGTTTATAAAGATGTGTGCTATCTTCAACCATAGCTTAATTAGCATGTTGATTCAACCATAGATATTTTCAAATCCCGCTATAAAACCTATCGAAACATGCACAATGTATCCATTAAATAGAAAAATCCACCACAATAAAAAAGTATCATAACATCTCTTGTTTTCGATTGAACAACTTTCTAATATTTCATAATATCATAAAACACAAAAATCTTCCTAAATAATTTCAAAAACACAACCATCACATTCTTGGTTGAGTATCACAACTGATAACACATACATAATGAAGAATGTAATACTTTTCATTTCCTTACAGTGCTATATCACGAGAGATAAATAAGTGTCACTTACAAATATCAAAATGAAAGCGTCCGAAAGCGGACAAAAACCTTAAAAATTGAATGAAAGCGTCAAAAAGCATAGAAAAGCGGACAAAATGTCTAAAATGGATGAAAACTTATAAAACGGACAAAGCGGATGAAAACGTATGAAAGGGCGAAAACATATAAAATGGATGAAAGCGTCAAAGCAGGACTAAAGCGTATAAAATGGTCGAAAGCGTAAAAGCGTATGAAAGCGTCGATAACGGTCGAAGCGTATAAAGCGGACAAAAATACATGAAAGCGTAAAATACATATGGCGTCTAAAGCGAGCGAAAATACATGAAAACCTAAAAAGCAGACAAAAGCGTTTGAAAATTGATGAAAATGCCCGCGTAAGAAAGCGGATCGTATGAAAGCGTAAAACACGTGGGACGTATGAAAAATGGACGAAAACGAAAGCGGATGAAAGCGGACGAAAACTTATGAAAGCGAGCAAAACGTAAGAATGGATAAAGCGTATGAAAACAAAGCGAAGCGTAAGAAAGCGGAGCGAAAGCGTAAGAAAGCGAAAAGCGTATGAAAGCGAGCGTATAAAAGCGGGCCAGCGTCAAAGCAGGCGAAAATGTCTAAAATGGGCGAAAGCGTAAAGCGGACGTAAAGCGTATGAAAGCGGACAAAAGCGTCGAGCAGAAAGCGTATATAAGCGTTCAAAAACATACAGCGGATGTAAGCGTAAAGCGGATGCAAACGGGCGAAAACATATGAAATCGAGGCGAAAACGTAAAAGCGGGCGAAAACATATAAACACGGGAAAGCGTATAAAAGCGAGCAAAGCGTATGAATACTGAGATGAAAGCGTATGAAAGCGGAAAAAAACTTGAATAAAAAAGCGTGAATTTAAAATAAAAATTAATAATGAAAAATGTGAACTTAAAAAAAAACATGAATTTAAAATAAAAACGTAAATTCCAAAAACAAAAAAGAATAGAAAAAAAAGAAAAAGAAAAAATGTTAATAAATATGAAGAACGAAAAAAAGAAAAGGAGAAAAAAAAACGTGAACTTAAGTTTATATTAAATTTTAGGTTTATCCCAGTTAGATCAGCTAGATGGATGGTGGGGATTTGTGTCTTGGTAAGCAACAAAATAAGAGTAAGCATTTGAAAATTCCTTTATGTCGCCTATCATATATTTATTTGAGGCTTAAATTAAAATAAATAAAGGGCAATATCATTATACAAATGTATCATTTTTCATTCATTTCACTATCATCCAAAAATGAGACGAAAGTTTTGAAAAAAAAAAAAAAAACTGGAGTATCATTTTCTCCCTCTTTTTTCACACTTCCTTTTACTTTCATTCTTAAAAAAATAATAATAAATAAAAAAAACTTGAGAACACACCTTTATTTATTTATTTTTTTGCATCATTTACTTTCACTTTTCTTCAAAATTAAAACTTGCGAATATAGTGTAAAACTGAGGGACCAAAAATGCAAATAAATTGACTTTAGGTCAACCAACTTGCCTTTACTCTTTGTAACTTCACTTGATTCTATTCGTTCATACCTAACACTTCACTATCAAAGACTTTCATCTACCTGGTAAAATGTAAGTCTTCTTCTTATACTCCAATGACTTTTAATATTGTCTCATTTTATGACATTTCAATATAATAATCGATCCAATGTGCTAGATGGCAAGGTCTAAATAACTACACAAGTAATTAGATCTAATCATCTAAATCTCTAATTTAATAACCCAAAACTTTATGCAATTCCAATATTTGGACATATCTGAGGAAAAATAGTGTCCAAATTGTAATTAGTTATCTTCTTTGTAATTAACATATACTTTACATTTTCAAAAGAAAAAAAAAATGGTATCCAAATTACTTTGGTAAACTGTTATTTGTATATTCCAATTACTTTCCTCCATGGGCTAGATAACAAGGTCTAAATAACCAAACACCTTATTGATAAACCCAAAACTTTATAGAATTCCAAATCACATTTTATGAAATGCAATCCTACAAGCTTCTTTTTGCAAACTCACTTGCCTTTATTTTTTAAGTCTTTTTAACTTTGAGCTTCCACAAAAAAATAAACTGCAAGTCATTTCACTTTTTATGTTTGCCCATTATCTTATTAACTTCTCATCCAACGGGCCAAATGATCAGGTTTAAATAACCAAATAACTTAGGACCCGTTTGGTTTGTAGATAGGTATAAGATTTGGATTTGGATTTTGATTTTGTATAAGTTTTGAATTAAATGAGAAAAAAGAAAAATAAAAGATTGATATATTATTTTATAAATAAAACAAAGATTTTTTTAATTATTTTTTGTAATTAAAAAATAAAAAATAATATTATGTGTGGTTAGAACAAGCTAGAGATAAAACATGTTAGTGAATTCTTTTCAAAAGCCACCTATGGTTAGTGTAATGCATCTATCATTCAAATCATGTGTCAGAAAAAAGAAAATTTATACCAAACATTGGATTTGATTTTTCTATTTTTTGAAGGACCCGCATACCCCTATACCAAACGGGTACTTATACTTGTGATAGGTCTAAATGTTAAATTAACTATGTTCGGGAAATTAATAAGGCATAGGATTTATATATGAGAAGCGTCACATAAACCAAAGTGGGCCTAAAAACAGCTTGAATCACGGCAGTTGCAGACGAGGGACCGCTTATTTTACAACCCGTCAGAATCTTGCCAAGTGTTTTTAGGTCCACTTTTAGGCCAAGTTTTAGGCCTATGTATCATTTCTCTTTATATATACGTAAGGTATCACTCGTATCCATATTTCTTACTTTGTCTGACTTTTGATGTACCATGAAGAATATAAAATAATTTGATTAAGATTGTAACATTTTATCTCCACAAAACATTTTAAAATTGGATAAACACCATTTATCAACCATCTATTTTTTTCCCATGTCTCATTATTCATACCGATCCCACAAAAAACTCATTATGCACTACCTAAATTTACACCGTTGGTCCTTATGATTGCACCGTTGGCCCTAACACCTCCATTATATGTAGCGATTAGATTACTTTTATTCGTTAAGTGTGACAATAGACACTTTTACTCATGGTTGCACGTGCATACCCTGTGTAAAATTTTTGCAGTGTAAAAAAATTTGTGATTTCTCAAATCGAACTAAAAATACACTACAAATTTATGTTTGCAACCATGAGGACCAACGGTGCAATCATAAGGACCAACAGTGTAAATTTACGTAGTGCATAATGAGTTTTTCGTGGGTTAAGTATGCATAATGTGACATGGGAACAAGTAGATGGTTCCTAAATGGTGTTTACCCTTTAAAATTTTAAAAACGTGTCTAGCCTTTCGACGTTGTTGTAGTCCAATATTTATATTGTTTCGATGTTAATTTGTGTAGTTATCATTTTAAGACACAACTTATGAACCAGTGTCACATATTTAGTATCGGGAAATTTTTATGAATTGCAATCATACAAGCTTCTTTATTCAAAGTTATAAATATTTGTTTTAGGGCAGATAAAAATCTAAGTCATGGATTCTTTGTACTATTATTGATAATGCCTACTCTTTGTGATGATCTTTACTACTGAATGCGCAGCTCGATCTCATTATCGATAATGGCTACTGCGTCCATTCCTCATAGGTGGAAATATGATGTTTTTGTAAGTTTTAGAGGCGAAGATATTCGCAAAAGTTTTGTGGATCATCTGTTCAACGACTTCAAGCAAAAAGGAATTCGTGCTTTTAGAGATGATAGAGAGTTGCCTAAAGGAGAAAAGATAGCTTCACATCTCCACAAAGCCATTGAAGAATCGAGGTTTTTGATTGTTATCTTCTCCAAAAATTACGCTTCTTCAACATGGTGTCTGAGGGAACTTGTCAAAATACTCCAGTGCAAGCAGATTGAAAATCCAAAACATGAGGTTCGGATTATCTTTTATGATGCCAAGCCTGATGTAGTGAGGAAACAACAAAGGAGTTATGCACAAGCATTTGCCAAACATCAAGTTTCAAATAGACTAGAGGTCGACAACTGGAAGAAAGCTTTAACCATGGCAGCCAACTTATCTGGATGGGATCTCCAGGACATGACAAATGGGTAAATTTTTAATTTTTTGTATTTTTTTTTTGCACATTGCTTTCTTCCAAACTAATAAAACTTGGTACTTTTATTTTCAACAGGTTTGAGTCCAAGTTCATCAGTAACATCTCCAATGACATCTTCAAAATGTTACATGATGGACCCTTGCATGTTGGTGAGAACCTTGTAGGAGTAGATATGCTTTTAGATAGATTAAATCTGTCACGCTTCGTTGGGTCAAGTAAGGTTAACATGATTGGAATATGTGGTATAAGCGGAATAGGAAAGACGACCCTTGCCAAAGCTGTCTATAACTTGATGCATACCCACTTTGACGGGAGTTGCTTTTGTGATAATGTCCAAGGAGTTAAAAAACAAGAAGACCTAATGCAAGTCCAGGTGCAGATGATTGTTAAGATTTTGAAAACAGAAGATCTAAAGATAGCAAGTGTTGCTGAAGGAGCTATGGTAATAAAGCAAAGGTTGGGATGTAAGCCGATCCTGGTTGTTTTGGATAATGTAGATGATCATGAGCAGTTAGATTCACTAGCGGGTTCAGCTAGTTGGTTTTGCCTAGGAAGTTTGATTATTTTCACAGGTAAAGATAAACAGTTGCTAAGATCTCATGGAGTGGATGAAATCCTTCACATGGACTTTCTAGACAAGAATCAATCTCTTCAGCTCTTCAGCTCCTATGCCTTTAAGACAAAAGATTGTTCTACAGGCTTCGAAGAAGTTACCGAGGAAGTTGTGAGATATGTGCAAGGTCACCCTCTGGCCCTCAAAGTTTTGGGTCGTTTTTTATGCGGCAAAAATGTGGGTGAGTGGGAAAGTGAACTGGAAATGCTCAAAGTACATCCTAATAAAGAGATACAACAAGTGCTTCGTTTAAGTTACGATGGGCTAGACCTCAGCGACAAAATATCTTACTTGATATTGCATGTTTATTCATTGGAGAAAACAGGGATTTTGTAGCAAGCGTACTAGATGGTCAGTAACTTCTTTGCGAGATAGAAATATGAGAGTTCTAGTTGATAAGTCATTAATCACGATCTCTAGAAATACGTCACTTCAAATGCATGACTTGATTCAAGCAATGGCAAGGGCGATTGTTCGTGAAGAATCTAAAAGATTGTTGATTTCATCTAATGTTTACAATAAGGTAAAAAGTGGCGTATGATTATTGTCTTTTATATTAATATAGAAGTATAAGCAATTGACTATGTTCTTTGTTTATAATTTAAGTTGCACGTTTTTGTATTATCCCAGGTGGAAATAACTGAAGCAGTTGAAGTTCTAATCCTTTTGTTAGAGAAATTTAGTCAAAAGGTTCAAATAGATGCTAAAGATTTTGCACGTATGAAAAAGTTGCGGATCCTGAAAATCTATCAAGAGGAAAAGGTATCTGAGCGGAAATGTGAATTGAAGGGCCACAATGTGATCTTCTTAGGAAAAAAATTGTATTATTTGTCCAATGAGCTAAGCTTGTTTTATTGGCATGGATGCCCTTTCGAGTACTTACCTTCAGATTTCTATCCAGAAAACATTGTGGCCATTGACCTGTCTTACAGCAACATAAAAGATTTTTGGACAACTCCTAAGGTATTTCCTTGTACACACATGTTTTCCTATTTGATACCTAATGATCCCAGAACTCATCTTCTTCTTTTTTTCTATTGATGCCAGTGCTTAAGAAGGTTGAAAGTAATGAAGCTAAGATGCTGTTGTAACCTAACAACCACCCCTGACTTCTCAGAGATTACAAATCTCGAAGAGCTAGATCTTGAAGGTTGTGTAAATATGGTTACAGTTCATCCATCGATCGGAATGCTCAGAGATTCTCTTCGGGTTTTGAATCTCTCGGGGTGCTCCAATGTCAACCATTTGCCTGAAACCTTTTGGTTTAGATCTTTGGACTTCAATCTCGGTTTCATATGGAAGCAACAACATCCCCAAAGATCAGTTTCATTGGAAGGTTTACATATGTTAAAGTGTCTGAAGGAACTAAACTTGGAAGGGAACAATTTTACTAGCTTGCCTGGAAGTTTGACTCAACTTTCTAATCTTCAAGATCTTTATGTTAATGGTTGCAAGAAGCTGGAAGTGTTGCCCGAACTTCCACATAGCCTAGAAACCGTTAAAGCACGTGTTTGCACCTCCTTAAGAGAAGTGTCGGGAAGTTTGACTCAACTTTCTAATCTTCGAAAACTTATACTTGATGGTTGCAAGAAGCTGGAAGTGTTGCCCGGACTTCCACATAGCCTAGAAACTGTTAAAGCACGTGGTTGCACCTCCTTATGTTCAATTATGGGATCAAACCCAATCATGAGCGAAAGGTCCACTTATCTCAACAATTGTCCAAAATTGTTTGAGAATCTTGCCATTGATAGCCAGGTGTCGATATCGGAGACTGAGTGTCGCGACTCATCTGTAACTTCTCAAGGCTCTACAAACCGGTTTTCTTCTTTCCTTCGTTATGCGCATAACAGATGTGGATTGTTCCGTTTGCCCGGAAGTTCCGTTGAGAATATGGATATATTTTATCATGGAAATAGCATTCCAAATTGGTTTACAAATAAAAGTATGGGAAATCAAGTAAAGGTCGAATTGCCATCAGATTGGAGCTTCAGTAAGTTAAGGGGATATGGAATTTGTGTTGTTTTTAAGAGAAAAGGACCTTCCACATATTTTGGATACTCTGTAAAGAACTTTGATGGAGCTTATTTGGGAGGATCTTTGGCCATTCTACTATGACGAATATTTTGAGGGTAAGCCAATAAGAATCGATGAGTCAGATATGATATGGTTGCATTATACGACAAGTGAAATAGAGAAACTAGAGGAAGCAAAGAATTCTGTAACATATTGCTTTAAAGAGGATGAAGAAATTGAAGTGAAGGAGTGTGGTGTAAGACTTATTTGTGATGAAGATTTAGATGACGAAGCAGACGTGAGTATGTTCCAAGACATCCACGAATCAGAGCATGGTGGGGCGTTGTGCCTGTTTGGGGAGTATGGAGGAATCAAGTGGACATGGTAGTCCCATAAAAATAGAGAACCTTTATTATAATCATTTATATGTCCCCTGTAGATTTGTAATTTTTTTTTTGTCTTATTATTAGCCACAATAATCTTTTGGTAAATCCATGTCTTTTATTTATATAAATAGCTTTCATGTAGGAGACACCCACCATGTGTTTGATGAAATGCATGACTAGAAATCATTTACTCTACAACCTGTTTGTACATTTTTTGGACTTTACGATGTATTAAGAATTGATGTTGTGTTGCGATTTGTACTGTAAGATAATAAACCTTTGTTGTAGTTCATGTCTTTTGAAATTACTAATATTGTAGCAATTACGTGACTGGTATAATACTATAATGTTAAAACATGCACATCATTGGAAAGTGTGCTCTTGCCAATGCCAGCTAAATTTGTTATGCAAACTTGACATTTGTTTTAATTCTTTGAAAACGTTATTCTTTGATACTTGCCTTCTGCATCTGTTCTTCATTGCACTAATAGCTCAAGATCCGTTCCTTGAGGTAGCTGCCTGGACATGCTACATGTATTTCGACCCATTTACGTACGGGTCAGATTTCAACCCGTTCCCAAAATTACATCTTTTACCATTTATGTGAGAGTATTAACCACTGGTTCTATTCCAAGATTGCCTTACCCTTATCATTGGTCTTCACCTTCTTTGTACCAGAGACAAACACAATAAATACTTTTTATCTAAGACAGGTAAACACAGATACAACAGCCTTCCCTGGCACTGCCAGTTTAAATCTTAATACAACAAGTGTTAGAGAAAATGCTCATAACTATCACTTCCCAACTAAGATTTGATGATTGTCACTTCAGCAACCTTCCTACATATAAGCTTTATCCTATACAATCCTTTTTTTTTCCAATATGTCTTGTTACTTTGATACTCAGTTAAAGAACATACGTCGATTTGTCTCCCGTCTACCGTACATCCTCTCTGGATGCTTTAATGTTATCTGTACTTGAATAATCTGTAAAATGCTTATCAGTTCCTATATATAGTTACTTGATTGATGATTGTTATTGCAACTGTTTTTATTTGTCTTTA
Source organism: Chrysanthemum makinoi (assembly GCA_910596185.1). Taxonomy (NCBI): domain Eukaryota; kingdom Viridiplantae; phylum Streptophyta; class Magnoliopsida; order Asterales; family Asteraceae; genus Chrysanthemum; species Chrysanthemum makinoi. Next base: position 46,073,786 of record OU343219.1, read on the forward strand.
ACCGACAACGATTTTACAAAATTGAGATATCAATCAATAGGTATTGCATTACATTAAGGAATGGCTACATCTTCCTAGTTTATATTTCTACACGTACTCCTACTTATAGGATTTTGACACAGGACACAATCGACGGTTTAAATGAAGAAAAAAAATAAGTGAAAAACATGCGTGTGGACCATTATACTATTAAAGCTAAACAAATCTGTTAAATTTGTTATAAGCGACCATTTTTCCGTTCTATAGTTCATCCCAAGTCTGAACGCTCTCTAATGTTCACATTTGTAGATCAGAATTCCGCAATGTAATTTACTTGGACCTATTTTATATGTCCAAACACCCCTCATGTGTTATACAAAAACTGAAGTCTCAGTTTATCTAAAAGCGGGGGACTAGAAATGTAACTTGTGGATATTAAGTTGACTTTTTGATATCAAAACACATGGAGACTTGATTGTATTCATGTCCTCTGCTTCTTAACCCATTGGAACCCATTGGAAAACCTGTAAGTCATCCATTTCTTTTACACTTTCATCACAATAAGGCATTAATCTATATTACAGGTCTACATAAGTAAAAATTGGTTCACCAGGAGGAAAGGTGAAAACCACAGTGGAAGCACTTGAGATGTGAGTGTACAGGTGTGCGAGCACACGTTTTGTGTATAATGCTATCAACCTTGTTCGTAACAAGTCCAACGACGCACAAAACACTTTCTCATGATAATATTCCAAGACAAACCAATCCATAGTTAGTAGAACACAGAATGAATATCAAATTTGACTACGTGTAATTCTAGCATAAAAATGTTTAAACTTTAGCAAACATTATTTTTATAATAAGCATCTAACAATCAAAACAAGATATTTATAGTAATCGCAATCCAATATTAGAATTTCTAGTCAAAAAATACCAAAGAAATATCGTAAAGTTCTCATGCAATGGAATCAAAGACATGCAAGTGATACAAACAGAAACTATCAAGCCGGTAGAAGAAAAAATTAACACCACCAAACTCCAAACTAAAATGCCCATTTACCAGTTTCATTTATCCCAGGTTTGACTTTCGACAACACCTTAAGCGGTCCACTTGACCCAAAGGGATCTGAGTCATCAAATGAGTATGTATGACCATGGTCAAAACCCGCATTGCTACTCATTGAATCAAACCTTGCGAAACTAGTCTTGTGTCGTCTTTGCTCATTGAGTCGAATCTTGAGAAGTTATTATCCTGTGTGGAGCAGCTCACGGAATCAAATCTCGAGAAGGTTTCTTGTTTGGGAGAACCTCGGTCAGTGGCCCTAAAAGAGTCGTATCTCGAGAAATTATCAAAGAAAGAATTCTCTGCTCCTCCCCCACTGTATTGTGGTGAGGTGCCAGCTCGAGAAGCTGGTGAGCCAGGAACCGAATCATCAAACCCAAATGGACCTTTTTCGGAAGAAACTATTATTGCCTTGCAGGGAATCACTTTTCCTTGGACATGCAGTGAAGCTATTGGAGTCAAAGAAATAACTCTCTCCATGCTTCTCATGTTCGGCATCCTGTATAAAATGAAGTTATTTCCAAGGGCATAGGTAACATTCATAATAGAGATAGGGTTCCTATTTTCTTTTGAACTCCTAACAGCTTTGTTCTAGGTTTATATTTTTCAAATTATGACATGCATACCAAAACGGTTCGCAATTGAAACAAAACCAGTTTAGGATTTGTTCTAGGTCCACTATAGAGTGGTACGTTAAAATGTACTGTATAAATTTTCACTCGAAAGCATTTATTTATCTTTTCATTTAGTAGCACATATGTAGCAATTTTTCCATCTTACGTTGTAATGATAAAACTTATATACCATCCATTGAATGCAATGATATAAATGTAATTGCCCCCACAAAGAAAAAAAAAGAAAAAAAGAAAAACTGAACTCACGTTAGCCGTATCACTATTGAATCCCCACACCGAATCTACATCATCATTGTTGTGAAAGGTACCCCATCCTTGGTCATCAAACCCCTAATAGAAGAAGATCGACCTCAAATTTTTATACAAACAAAAAATGAAAACAAGAGCAATAGACTAGTGCATGTTTAGATCTTTCCACCAAACAAGGTATCACGTTTTGTTGTATTTAGACAATGAAAGATCAGGCCATAAACTGAATCCGTGGTACCTTCGTACGTATCGCATCAAAGCACTTTCCGAAATGGTTAAATGAATCCTCCTTGGTTGGACTTTCAAATATCTTTTGTCTTTGTGGGACAACCGGTGAGCTTTTAAGCTGACTCATCTTCACTATGTGCTTATGCTGATTCGGTCTCAAAAGGCTTCTCGACTTCTGCGACATCTGAATATGAATCTTCGAAAGCGTCATCCATCGTAGACGAGTTTTCTGCCTGAGATGTTGATTTGGTATTTGCAGGCACCGTAGCATCAAATGAGAAACCTGTCATTACGAAATTACCAACTAGTTTAGTGCAAAGTGCAAATGTGGTTGAAGAGAATAACGTGAAAGCATAAGGTAGATGTAGCAAAATGGTCAAAATGGATATTTTGTGTGGAGCGCGGTTGGATTGACATACAACATGAATATCTTTTTACTGAAATGAGTGAAATTGCTCATTCTCTGATGAATGGTTACTCATATAGAGAGAGAGTCATACCTTCGTCTTTGAATTTATCCCAATCCTCATCCCACACTGCAGATATCTCTCGGAACTCGGGTTGCCAGCCTTGACAAACAAAATAGGTGAACCATAATGCAATATCAATCATTTTATTATAATATTATACAGATCTGATGACATTATTGCTAATGAAGTATTCCTAATAGCATGAGATGAAAGATGATACCCTTCGGCTCAATAACTGCAGTTGACTTGACATCAATTCCATGTTCTTTGCGTTGATTAAAGCCTTCATAGTTCCTCGAGATCGGATTGGATCACGATCGGCACGAACTGGGCAAGCCGAAAATATGTTTAATGTTTATTATTATATATTCATTGAATTCTAAAGAAAGGAAAAAAGATGTTGATGGGTCACAACCAAACTATTTTACGCCTTCCTTAAAACTTACTCATTTAGACAAAACACATTAGTCGGGTTCATATATAAGTAGCTGAACTTACTTGAAGGATACCATCAGTACGCCACCACGATCCATTTTCACAAGTGCACGATTCAACTCCATCTTCCTCTCCTAAAATCAACGAAAAATTTAATTCAATTAACAAAAGATGGGGTGGTATTCCATGTTACGATTAATGTGCTTCAACTCCCACCGCCCTTTTCTTATAAAAATTATGTTCACACCAATCGTACAAAAAAAATCTCAAGTGCACTAAGCTGCCAGTCCAGTAGAAAGTAATAACACAATGCTATTTCTTAGGCCATTTAGCAATTACGTGGAAGCTGGCCAAATGGTTTAAAAGTCGACAAGTGTTTACAACATACTAATTTGACTTGTTCAAACAAAATATATAGGCATTGTAATAATTTTTAATAAATTTATCTTTAATCCCAAAAAGAACAAATTTGTCAACACGTCAACCCAAACCCATTACCCAGCCCATCCATGTGCCACCCATTATTCCCAGCATTTTCTGTTCATTACTTCTTTTATGGCATGAGAATTATAGACTTATAGCAATGTGCTCGTGAGTCTGGTCCCATATTTTTATGTTCGCATTAGCAATTGCTAAGAATGGTCAGACTCAGCAGCAGAATAGACGAAGTCAAAGCAACTGAAACCATTTTATTGTCAAGTCGTATAATTTTTTATCGTTTTTCTAGGTGCAAATATAATTTATTTTGTGTGAGAATAAAAAGGGGATTTGAGGAACGTATCGAGATAGAATTTGATTTGGTTAGACAATGTGTGGTTGGTAAACAAGGATCGTTACCTGAATATCACGGAAAGATGCCTCCTCAATAGTTAACTTTGAGGCCACTTCTCTGTTTGTACTTCTCTTCATATTTCTTAGCAAGCATCTCTGCCTGGAATAAGATAATGGCAAATCTCAAGGACCGTCAAAAAAACCCAAGTCAAAAGATAGAAAGAAGACATGATTTCAATCGCCAATATACCTCACGTTTATCGCCTATTGCTCGTTCTGTAATCTCATTAAGGCGGTTATCACATCGCTTTTGTATAAAACACGGTGAAGAAAGGAGGTGAGAACACATGTCTTCCCATATATGGTGTATAATGCAAGAAATTTATGGGCGTGCATTGATCCATATATAGCGAAGAATGGCTACTCACGAGATCTTGCATGTTGTTCCTGTAGAAGGCCATCTTTTCTCTAGAATCCAGAATTTCCTTCTTATCTTCAACCTTTTAACACCAATGGAAACCAACGAAAGTGAGCATTCTAAAGCAGACAAAAAAGGTCTGCATGGATAAAATCTTTAAGGGAATGGCTCAACTAAATCAAATTCAATCAGAGCACAAATAACCTAAAAACTAAGAATAGAATCCTTGTAAACACCGTTGACGATTTGTCAAAGCTAATCAATAGAGCTGAAGGAAGAAAATGGGAAAGAGCTATGACTGCATTAGTCCATCAACTTCGTGATCCCACTACCACCCCTCGTCCCCTCCCCCATAAAATGAACTGTTAGAAATATATGTCATGGTCGTATTAGGCATTCATTAGGTATTGTTATCCGATTACTTTCCCGATTTAACATGATACAATCATGTCAATCTATTGACATGAAATTAACTGATTTATATCCAAAATAAGGCACCTATTATAACGCAGATAAGGCATCTTCTGTTCATACGTCATAATAATTCAGAAGTTCAAGGCTTAAATTGACATTATATGCATAATTCAATTCCAATGTTATCAGGAACAATTAAAACTTTACCACTTTTTACGCCCCGATTAGTCTCTAGAGCAACTGAATGAGAAGTATTTTGATCACCATTACTGAGCTGATGTGCATGAGATTTGTCAGAAGTTAAAGAGTTTTATGAAAAAAATTGGAAGTTTGAAGGTTTTTATCACAAATTAGAAGTTTTGAAGGCTTTTTATCAAAACTGTTAGATATTGTGACTTCACCTCCTAAGGGTAGTTTAGTAATTTTGGTCTAAAAGATATTTACTCAGAATAATCTAGAAATAAGCTAGATACTTTGGTAGAATAATCTAGAATAAGCTAGATATTAGCTTATAGGAAAATCTAAGATATTTGTATTAGAATCTTCTAGAATCCAATAAGCCCTAGTATAAATAAGGGCTTATCCCCCCATTTGTAATCATCTATTTTGTACACTCACTCTCATCTTGTATCCTTTGATTTGTAATACAACAAACTTTTGTCTGATCTCCTTTTGTTTTGCTACTGATTATTCTCGATTATTCTCCCCTGATCCTAACAAATTGGTATCAGAGATAACCGATCGTGTTTGAAGCAAGCTTCTGGTTGATTTTCAAGATTCAATATCTTGATATCATTTTGGATCTGTTCTTCGTTTTGGTGTTTGGTGTTTGCTGTTCGATCGGGTTTGAAGGTAGGAGAAATCAAGATCAGAATTTGTGTTGTGGAAGATCAGAATTTGTCTTGTGAGAGGTTTTGTTCTGAACATCACTAGTAAACCCGTTTGAATATTATGTCTTCTCAAATATCATCATCGGTTAGTGTTGTTGAGAAGTTCAATGGCAAAAGCAACTTAGGTTTGTGGCGAGTTAAGGTTCGAGCCTTATTGAAACAACAAGGTATTTGGGCACCTCTAGCCGCCCCAAACCGGTGATATGACGGATGCAAAATATGCCTCACAAGATGAAAAGGCCCATTCCACTATTTTGCTATCTTTATCGGATGAGGTTCTTTGCGAGGTTGCGGATGAAGAAACGGCTTCCGGTGTGTCGAAGAAGTTAGAAAAGCTTTATATGACAAAGTCGTTGACGAACAAGTTGTTATTGAAGCAACGTTTGTTCTCGCTTCGAATGAGAGAAGGTTCATCATTAAAAGATCATCTTGATGCATTGAACTCGATCTTGATGGATTTGAAGAATGTTGATGTCAAGATTGATGATGAAGATCTTTGCTCTTATTCTCGCTTTTTCGTTACCTCACTCGTATGAGAACTTTGTAAACTCCTTTGTTGTTGGTAAAGAAACCATCACATTAGAAGATGTTCGATCTAGTTTGCATTCCGAGAGCTTAGTCATCAAGCATCGGGAACTTTGGAAGATCAACATGTCGGCTTATCAACTACAAGTCGTGATAGGGGTCAATATCGATTTGAAAAGGGTAAAGACAAAGGTGGAGCATCATCACGTTCTCGAGGTCCCAATCCTCGAGATATTTGTAATTATTGCAAAGAGGAAGGCCATTGGAAGTACAATTGTCCTAAACTTAAGGAAAAAGGTCAGGTAGCGACCGTTGCTAAAGACGACTCGGGTTCAGATTGTGAGGTACTTTGAATGTTTGACCGTAATCCTTATTATATAAGTGGGTCATTAGAATTTGAATTTGGTATTTGCATTTGAAGATAGATTTGGTGTTTGAAGACTTGGTTATAATCAGGTCGTTTGAATTTTGTTCAATCGTTTGGAATTTGTCAGCCTGGAAATTTGGATCTTCGTTTGTCGGGCTTTTGAAGTTTGTTGCCTGAATTTGATTGTCGCTGGTGAAGACCGTTTGAGCCGATTTGTTCGGTTAGCCGTTTTTGAATTTTTCGGCTAACATTTGATTGTTCGTTTTGAAGTTATCGGCATTTGTTTTGGATCGATTTTGTTTCGGATAGCTTTTGGGAATCGATCGTTTGATTTGAAATTGGCTAGTATCTCTAGCCTTTGGAACTTGGAATTAGATATGGTGTTACTTAGGAGTTGAACTCAAGGTGGAGATTGTTAGATATTGTGACTTCACCTCCTAAGGGTAGTTTAGTAATTTTGGTCTAAAAGATATTTACTCAGAATAATCTAGAAATAAGCTAGATACTTTGGTAGAATAATCTAGAATAAGCTAGATATTAGCTTATAGGAAAATCTAAGATATTTGTATTAGAATCTTCTAGAATCCAATAAGCCTTAGTATAAATAAGGGCTTATCCCCCCATTTGTAATCATCTATTTTGTACACTCACTCTCATCTTGTATCCTTTGATTTGTAATACAACAAACTTTTGTCTGATCTCCTTTTGTTTTGCTACTGATTATTCTCGATTATTCTCCCCTGATCCTAACAAAAACTTTAAAACTTATTTTTGTGTCGTAAAACAATAGTTACCTAATCTTTGTTTACCAATTTATACGGTGAACCCTATTAGTAATATCAAAACAGAATCTTGAAATACCACCAACCAGCATATTTATGAAAATGCTTGTGCGTCAACCCGACAACTCAACCTGACGTGTTTCGACCCTTGCAATTAACATGTTTCAACCCAACCCGTTTGACACGACCCCCATTTTGCAACTCTAAATATATGTCTACATGATGTATAGAGGTATACGGGATTAGCTCATAACCGGGAGGTCTGTAAGAAGGATTGAGTGGGCCCGTGAGAGACAGCAGAGTCTCATCAAGCAAGACATTACTAGATAGTGTTGGTGGAAGATTACGGCCTTCTCTACCGCTCCATCGATAGAGAGCAATACAAAACTCCCTCAAGGAAAGCATCTGTCATTATCTTGATCGGACAAGTCCCACACTGTTTGAATTTACGTGAAGAATAATAAGAACATTACGGCTTGTCGTGTTTATAGGAAATCTATTAGGGAAAGACATTTCACTAGAGATTAAATAAATCATTTTACAAGAAAGAGTTGAATAAGGCATTAATGATCTAATAAATTAAGCTAAGAGTATTACCTCTTGGTAGTCTCCAACTTAAAAATAAGCTACGAGCCTGATCACCAGTGATTTTCCCATCTTTGTCACAGTCAACTTCCATGAACACTGTCATATACTTTTTAACACCAGCCCACGTCATTTTTAGCCACTTAGGTAGCGATGCGTTGGGAACTTGTGTTCTTTCTGTATTTGGGACTTGTGTTCTCTCTTCCTGATATCCAAATTTTAAGGGCGTTATAGAAATCCTGATGGCCAAGGAAGCCAGTGCGGTTCTGATCAGCGTGCTGCCATATCTGCAATCAAATAATATATTATCATAAGAAACTTGACCCAAATGCATGGTTAAACTGTTCAATTTTGTCAAAGTATAGTCCTATAATCTTCTTAGGATTGTAAACATATATAAGATTCAATCAGAGATCAAAGACATACAAGAAGAATGAAAGACCATATCATTTAATTTACCAAGGTGCAGGATTACTCCCCTTTACCCAAAAGACCATATCATTAGGATCTGTCTAATCAATCCCTAAACTATTATTAGAATCCTATATATATGACTATATCTACGACCTTAACATCTAATACTGCAGAAACAATAAGAGAGAAGCAAAAGCTGCAAATCTTAGTCAATCAACACTAAAGTACATAGCATGCAGCAGTTCAACAATTATATCAAAACTATTACTAGCCTCATCCAGCACGTGCCAAGGTCAATATTACATTTACATTTTCCGGTCCATTAGCAAACAACCACTACGCCTTTTGTATGTATAAAAGACCAGGATTAATTTTGACTTTCACTGTCATATCCCCATCTTCTATAAAACAGACTCATTTATAACTTCTAGCGAAATTGCATAGTTTTCACTTCAAGTTATTTTACGAACGATTGCAACATTTCACAAATTCTTAAAAAATTGTTTTGCGATAAAGGTAACTAGTTGGCTGTGATTGCTTTGCAATTCATTGATAAAATTTGGGTATGGTTTAAAAAAGTCACCGATATTATGATTATATTAGATATCATCGACAAACATTTCTAGAACAACATGTAGCGCATAGAGTCGTAGTGAAATTATCATTTCATGGGACACAGTGATTATTCATCATTTCATTTAAGTTTGCAATAAGCAAAATTGGAAACCTTGACCGACGTGAAAATGATGAAACTCCCTTTTCTGGGGTTACTATAGGTGTAGCACCGAAACGGGAACGGCAAAGGGATACGGGGACGATACGGGAACGGGAAACGGAAAAAATCAAAAATTCAAGATACGGGAACGGCATAGATACGGCAATAAAAAAATTAAAAATATATTAAAGAAAATCCAAAATAGATATATGTTGGTGTAAATTGTAAACTCCAAAAATACTACATCTTTCAAAAGTAATTAATTATCAATAATCAAATCATTTTAAATTGAAACTGAGATGTCAGTAACATCCACCTTCTCATCCCAAAATAAAAATTTATTTTGTGACAATCTTAAAACAACAATGTAAACACATGAGATGTAAAAGGACTAGTAATATTTAAATTGAAATTGAGATGTAAGTAACATCAGCCTACTCATCCCTTTATAAACGCCTCTCACTTTTTTTCTATCCACAAAACCTATTTCCTTCATAAGCGCCTCCCTTGTCACCAAACCCTTTAATCTCTGTAATATTTTACTTTCATTTTTTATGTATCTTAGAGTTTTCAAGAATGGTTCATCATCAAATCACATTCTAATAGCGACATTCACTGTAAGTTCTTTAAAACCCAAAAGAAACGGCTTGGAAACTTCTTGGAAATCCAGAAAGTTCATAGGAAGCGTTTGGACGTTAGGGAAACGGCACGGAAACGTTTGGGCGTATCCGTTCCCACCCGTTTCCAAGCGGGAACGCGGCCTTGTAGGCGGTTGGTGCTTCACATCTATAGGTATTAACACGAGCATGGACAAAAGTGAAAACATCCAAAAATCTCAAATAACTCAATACACGGAACTATAAGAGCCATATATTGGTAACCCTTAGAGCCAAAGCAACAAGTTGCCCAAGTAACATTCAAGTGAGTTAAACTCATGATCAGACATTATTAATAGGCTTCTAAAAGAACTCATGGTTCAAAATTCAGGATAGAAGTAGAAGTCCAACTCTTTACACTTAGACACTCGAGTATCACAAGTAAAACCACAAGGTCAAAAACGACACAATTGTCGACCAAAGTGTGAAGTTGCCCATAGTACAAAAATGAGGACTTATAAGTTACAAATGGTAACTTAAATTTTACTCCGTATTTGATACTAGCATTTTTATTTATTTATTTTTTGTTCTAAAATCACAAAAGCAAAGTCCCCTTTACATAGACAATGTCCTAGCAAGTGGGTGATGCAGAAGTTTCAACCAAAGTACAGTTGTATATTGATTATTAATTTTATCTACACTAGGCTAACAAAAATATATGATTTCGAATTACTAGTATGTATCTTAACAACAACAGATCAAAATTAAGTGGGATCGAAAATGATATAAATAAATTATTAAATCCTAAACCAGTCAACAATCGAATAAACAAGTTGTTTCTACAAAATGAAAAGAGTACCTAATTAAGCCACGGCTTCAGCTCCGCTTATTCTTCGCTCTTTATCCAAATCCGCTCCTTCAAAATGCAAATCAAATTTCGACATCTTCTTTTATCAACTCACACAAAGGAAGTAACCCCAAACAAACAAAAACAAAGGGGAATTTTATTTTGTTTCGAGTAAATTATATGGATGGTCCCCGTGATTGTCACAAATTGCAACTTTCGTCCCTTATAGTTTAAAACTGCATTGATCTTATAGTTTTTATACGTTTTCGTCCGTTTTTCTTACGTTTTTATATGTTCTCGACTTCTTGTCCGTTTTTATATGTTTTCTCACGTTTTTATACGTTTTCGTCCGTTTATATACGTTTGCATACGTTTTTGCTCGTTTTCATATGTTTTATCCGTTTTTATACGTTTTCATAGGTTATTATAAAAAAGTAAGAAAACGTAACTAAAGTCAAAAACTTTAAATTATAAACAGTCGTTATTATAAAGGATAGACGATTTAACACTCTTTAACCAAAAGGACTAACATGTAAATTATAACGGAACTCACTTAACAACAGTTAAAAAAATGATCGGTGGTCTTATTCTTTTCCAAATTAGGGACGATCAATGCAACTTTAAAAAATGAGGGACGAAAATTGCAATTTGAGACAAACCACAGGAACTATCAATGTAATTTACTCTTTTGTTTTCCTTTTATTTACTACTATTTGAACTACCATTCCTTTTGTTGGAATCACTCCTAACTTGTATTTCAAATGTTAGTCATTAATATGTAATAGGTTGCTTAATTAGGCTTTTATGTTAATAATTATGGCTAGGCTCATGTAAAAAGCCCATGAGCCTATGCAAAAGCCCAATAAAGAAATGAGGGGACTAGATGTGTTGCCCTAGCTCCCTTCTCTTATAAATAGCCTTGTAAACCCTCATTTGAGGGTTGGTTGTTCACTTAATACATTTTCATACGCATAACTCTTCTAAATCCATACATGTGTGTGTATTGTGTGTTCATCCGATCACCCTCATCTCTATTTCTAACATATTGATCCTTGTATTAACTTATGGTGACCTAACAGTGGTATCATACGCCATCTAATTGGGTGAAATATGTATATATACGATGTAAAATAATTAAAGTTTAATTGAAAATGTTTGTAACATTTAAGATGACAATAATATCATCCCATTTTCAGTTTAAGAAATTTGGAATCAAATATGAATCGGAACTAAGAACGAGATTAAGATGAATCCGCAAACTATGAAAATATATAAATACTTAGTTGGTTAAAACAAAAACACAAAACAAATAAAATACTACAAGTATGTTAACCCCATTTTTGTTAGAAACTTGTTCAACAATTTTTAAATCACTCATTTTTATCAATCAACTCAATAACTCACACAGACGGTGAGTTTTATAGTAGAGTGTGTGGATGCTTTTTTTTTAAGGAATTATGTTGTTATTAAATATTTAAAAAAAAGTTTACTTTTATTTTATATAACAAAATTAATAAAAAGTTGTCATGCATTATAATTTAAAAAGTTATCAAATAGTTAAAAGCACCGAAAATATAACACCACTAAATGACGTTAAAAATGGAGATTGTGCAAAACAACAAGTTGACTTCGGAATATTGCGTATAAAGTTTACTTCGAAATATATGTCATAAATGAGATTGTGAAAAACAGTTGAATACCCTCATCTTGCTTCCACATGAAGTACAACTACATAAACATAGAACAAATTATAAACTGCCGCCTATATTTGAACTCTAGCATATAAATTAATCAAACTAACCTGCAAGAAAAAGACGCATCCCCCCTATAATCTTCGTCTTCCCTTTCCCAACATATCTACCTTTTAAGAGAGTTGATATAGCCAAATGCCCAAAGTTGTCTCTTAAGAGCATTACATCATTCACATAATGAAGCATGTGTATTCCAAGAGTAGTACACTTTGGGGGTGTGGGGGGGGGGGACAATATAGGGCATTGCTATAGTGCAAATCCTCTCTTAATGTGATTTTGGTCCTCGTTTACATCTTTGAGTACATCTTTGACCTTAGTCAGGAAAAAATATCTTCCTACTTATTTTTTTGGAATAGACACAAAATTTCTCTTCTATGCTCTTATCTATATTCTGGTTATCTGAAATAGGGTCCATGTCCACTATTCCCATTAGTGCCGGGAAGTGTTCCTTTGTAACCTCCATGACTTCCTTCTCCGTCCCCTTAGACAACAATTGTAAATAGGGTCTATGTCCACTATCATCTTCAATACATAGTGATAGAGTCACGCCTACTTGATCCAGTTGCAACATTTTATTCTTCAGATTCAAAAAATGTGCAAACGGGTTGTCTCCCAAATTTTCTTTATTAATCTATGGTATCTCATCCAAAAATTTAATAAAATAGTTTACATCACATACTACACGATAGGGTGCCTTCTTTTCCCCACCACTGCCTGCACAGTATTCTGTTTCTCTTGATCAGTCAACCGTTCATAGTCCACCTTTACCACACGAGCAAGTCCCCTATTGCCCTTCTTTTTCAAGTGAATCCTAAGTAACATCAAATTTAGCATGTTAAAATTAACCATTCTTCCTGTTTCTCTTTTTCAGAAACTATATAAACCAAATTTATTTCAAAATCAAATTTAGTTTGTATAGTTTATCTCTGAGCTCAACCAGCCATAGGATGAACTACAAAGCTTGTCAGAGGTGGTTTATAAATCAAATTTAACCATGATTTGGTTCATATAGTTTATCTATTCAGTTTAAAATTAAGCATTCTTCCTGATTTCCTTTTAATGAAGGCATGGTCATAGATAAGGCGATATAGAGACTGATTAAATTTGATGAGTGATACGGTTTTCAGATACTTAAACTGAAACTGAATCGCCAAAACCATGAAGCGTGCGAACCGGTCTCTGAGTTGAACCAGCCTTAGGATGAACTACGAAGTTGGTCAGAGGTGGTTTATAAATCAATATTAGCCATGATTTGGTTTATATAGTTTATCTATTTAAAAGGAACTATTTAACCATCAAATTAAACATCAAATTTAATCAGCTCTCTACAACCATTCTTCCCGATTTCCTTTTACATAAAATAAAAAATAATTCACAAACAAAGAAAGACACTCACTCAAAATTGTTAAATTTATTTTCACAGCGCTTGCCTCTGTTAATAACCTCGATTTCCATGTTGTTCTCGTTGGAACGGACTTCCATATTTAGGTTGTTCTCGTTGGAATGGACTTCCATGTTTAGGTTGTTCTCGTTGGACATTACTTACACGTTGATAAGCAAATCTGTAATCCATAGTTTATAGATTTACTAGCTAAAAGACTCGTGAAATTTATGGGTATTTTAAAGAAAATCAAAAAGATAGATAATTAATATGTTACGCAATTACATAATAAGTCGTTAGTAAGAAACACATGAGTATACGCAGTTGAAAATAAAAAATTTCATACAAATGGTATAGTAACCAAAAAAAATATAAAGTTGCATAATCATATTTTGTAGATTTTTGTGTTGATAAAGTTGTACTTGTTCTTTGAAAACTAATACATGCTAATTCACTTGTCGACCCTCTTTCATTATTAAAAGTTATGGTATTCGTAATCAAAGTCACCATCTCCCAATTAGAACAATTGTTTTATTGGGGGTGGTGTTATCCTTAAACCTACCCTCATATTATTTGCACCTTCCTGACTTGTTAAAAATTATCATTATTTTACTTTGGCATTTTTTTAATTCAACTATTAATTGCACCCCCTCTAATTAATACCATAATTGGGAAGAAATACTTTTACGATGCCTATTATTTCGAAACAAACCGACGAGAAAAATATATTTAGTGTATGTTATTCGACAAAAAAATTTATAAAAAAATCAAAACAACATTAGGGGAGGTGCAGATGTGAAAAACGGAAGGTACAAATGAGTTTCCCTTTTTTCTTAATAAACGACTTAAGTTTTACAATATTGTTGCACATAATATGCTAAAACATTACTCAATTGTATAATTTCTTTCGAGTTGTACATGCAAGAATATACACTTCTTCAACATGGAACTTTAACTTAAATAACTCATTGATACATACTGTCACACCCCCAAATTACCTGTATTGCAACGGAATAGAATACCTGGGGGATGACTGTCATAGCATCACAGTTACAGTTATATTGAACGACCTAAAGTGTCGTTTGGAAAATACATCGTTTGATTTAGTAAAATAATCAGAGTTTACAAGTATAGGTCCCAAATGATAGTCAACATGCACGGAAATAAGTTTGATACAATTCAAACGATGTTTTTAAAGTGCATAAATCCCATGTGAGACGCGTCGTCGCCACGACTCTATGATAAGTCCACATGCATGCCATGAAGTGTAAGCCTTTATACATGAGATAAAACATGCTAAAAGTGTCAACACAAAGGTTGAGTGAGTTCATAGAGTTTGTGTTGTCATGAAAAAAACCTTTAAAGAACGTTCATGCAGCAAAGGCATTGCAAATTCACTCAGTTCCAAGTTTCGCCCATACAAAACTTGCAACTTGTGTGTTTACAACCCATTGCTCAAAATGTTTTAGTTTATGTTCAAGCACATGTTGTCAAATGAATTCACATAATAGTACATAACTTAATGTATCAATAGTCAATTGATATAGCACATAATATAGTATAGTTTCAAATAGTTCCACGTCCATTAGTTCATGATTGTACCAAGTCTGTTAGTACATGATTACACCAAGACCGTTAGTTCAATATCATACCAAGCCAGTTAGACCGTGATCATACCAAGCCAGTTAGCTCAATGGTCTATGATATAGAAACTCTAAGTATGGCAATCTTTGTTACTTCGTACGACTAAACATTGATTCGAGATAAACACATAGTTTGGAAATAATCGTGATTGTCATGATAGTAGTTGAGCATGTATCTCCCCCAAAAGTAATTCAAAACTTATAAAAGTAGGGGCTATGGAACTCACGGTAATCCTTAAAAGTTTAGAGTACTTATGAAAGTAAATGAAAATAGTTGAGCATGTATCTCCCCCAAAAGTAATTCAAAACTTATAAAAGTAGGGGCTATGGAACTCACCTTAAGTCGGTAGAGTAGACAAGAGTAAATACGGCTCACAAGAATGACTAAGAAAACCCAACGAACATGCACTTTCTAACCCCGATCTTTATCACATTATATCTATGTATTTGCACTATTAATATTTGTTCTATCCTTTTTTTTCTGTTACACGAGATCAGTCAGGGGTTTCTTTGGAATCAACTTCTATTTATACTATTTTTGGATCTTCTTGTTAAAGGTTGAGACTGATCTAGACAAGAGAGATCACAGATGGATGAAATTTGATGGTGTAATGTTTAGCTTTTGCATATTTAGATAATTGGTAGTGAAAGTTAATGAGAATATACACGATCACTTATATATTTATGTCATGAGTATTGTATGTTTAAGTTGGTTTGAAAATATGATAACGTGTAGTGCATTGAACATGGCACGTATGAAGTTAATATACAAGTTGATATTACATGCATGATACCACGTCAATTTAAACAGACTTTGCATGTTCATGTTACATTGGAACACGAATGCATGGCACGTATGGAGTGTGTATAAAAGACATGTTTTACAAAGAGATAATTATATTGGTTTAGATATTTTGATAGTATTTAGACGGTATAATTTGATCCCGCTTATTGCTAACGTTAAGCCCTTAAATCACGAAACTTAAAACCGGGCTACATAAAAATATAATACTTATAAAAAAATGTCTAAACTTATCAATATACTTCATATTAGTTTTGATATGAAGATGTCAACGTAAAAACGTAAAGTTTTTAAGTTTGGGTGACACTAACTATTTTAAAATAGTTTGAGCATATCATTGAAATTCATTTGACGTTAAATAAAATTGTAGGTCGATGGTACGTTCATAACACGAGAGTGCCTAAAGGAAGTGAACAAAATAAAATATATCGAATTCATAAAAATTATAAAAATGCATTCCTCGCAAGTATCGGGTGATTAAATAATTATCGTATCGAAATTACGTAAACCGTCGTAAATATATATTTAACAATATATGTACTAAAAAAATTCAAAACATCGAGTAAACTAATAATATAATTTTTATAGCATTAAAATGAGTATGAAAATATATTAGAACAATTTGTCGGAAGTGTTGAATCAAATGATCAAAATAAATGATCGTGAGATAGCGTTCATGTAATAAATAAATATACGTTAATGTGTAAACCCATGCATGAACTAATATGAAAATGATGTTACTGATGATATGTAGACTAACTCTAGTCTATATGAAATTTCTCAATGATTTTTCATAAATACGCAGCTTAACCCTCAAGGTTACGCGTATTTGATACTCGTAAACCTAGTTTACGAAATGATGAATAATAACCATGAATAGTGATATTTTTCAAAGTTTGGGAAATGACCTGAAATTACGATTTGTTACATTCGCCCATCCAAAAAGGAATTCAGTCCCTGAATTCAGTTCGTGTTGGTCTCTCAGGTTTAGGTTTTTTGATGAATGACGAGGAAAGAAGACATGAGGAGGTGTTGTTATGGTTATCTAGGGTTAAGATTGTATAAACATCGCGATAGAGAAAATATTGGAAGTATCTCCGATGAGCATTTCTTTGACTTTTATGAATATGTGAAAATCCTGCTTGCACTAAGATTTATAAATAACTGCTCCCAACATAACATGACCCCTCCAGAATTAGACATAGTTAGCTAGGCTATGTATAATTAAGGAACGATAATGTGACGTTCGGTTTAGTTGTTATAACTCTCAATGTTTACAGAGATCTAAACCATGTCGTTAAAATGACAGTTAAGGTAAAAGGAAGTAAAACTTTGGTAAGTGATAATAAATCAGAAAGGAAAAGAAAGTACGATAGATGAGAATATTTCACAACGAGTGGTTTATCAAACGGTACATAGTCTTAAGTAATAAAGATCCGAATACTAGGGAAGACATAAACTTAGTACGACATAGTGCATAAGGAAATAAGATTGTTAGTTTCTAAACTTCTTCAGTCTGCCGCGTTGTTGAGATCTTGTTGAGCTTCTCCTCCTTCTAACATATATGCTTTCCCATGAGCTCCTTCAACTTGTTGACCTTGGTTTTAGGGACATTGGTTCCGATAGTGTCCTTGCTCCCCACATCCGAAACATGTAATTATAGCCTTGCCTCTACAATCCACGGCAAGGTGTCCCGTTTTGACACTTGTGGCACTTAGCGGGGCAAAGACCGAGTGATGATACTTACATCGATTACATAGCGGGTAGGTTCGGCATAACCTCTGCCTTATTGGTGCGGCAACATAAACCTGGCGACTTCTTGTCTTCTATTCTGTTGTTGATAATGGTTAGTGTTATGGTTTTGGTTGTTGTTATTATAACCTCCCTGGTCATTTTCCCATTTCCTTTTGTTGTGGTTAGTTTGGTTGTTGGTGTTGTTGTTGATGGTGTGATTGTTGTTTTTGTTGTTGATGTTTTCCCCCTTCACAACTTGTGCCATGAGCTTTTGAGATACTCGGATAGATTCTTCAATCGTTTGCGGATCAAAAGAAATCACATCACCTTGAATGATTTGTGGGAGTCCTCCGATGAAACCTTCCAGTAGTTTTTCATTGTCCGAAACCATAGACGGACATAAAACAACCAATTCTTGAAACCTTCGAATGTAGGTATCAATGTCATACCCAACAGTTACTAGGTCATAGAATTCGGTTTCCAACTTCTTCACCTCAGTACGTGGACAATACTTCTTCGTCAACAACCCTTTGAATTGCTTCCAGCTGAGCTTGTAAGCATTTTCCATTCCCATAGGCTGTGCAAAAGAGTTCCACCACGACATTGCCCCATCTAAAAGTGTACTAGTAGCGAACTTAACCTTACAATCATCAGGGCAATTGCATAAAAGAAACACAGACTCCATTTTCTCAAACCATCAAACCATAGCAGTGGACCCTTCGGTGCCCTTGAACTTTGTGGGATCTCCGCTCTTGAAATCCTTGTATGAACAATTCCGAACCCCAGACCCTCTTGCAATTTGTGACACCCTAGGCAAATCCCACATCGGCTGTGGCCTGGAGAGATGCTGGGCTCATAAGATAACATTCGCCTTACAATGACACAACGCGTTTTGTGGTCTACTGCGGGTGGAGTTCTTAGGAAGCTGGCGATTAAGCGTGCTCATGTAAGAGTAGTACTGGCTTGGGTGACCTGCTGGGAAGTCTTCAAATGAGGCCACAAAAACAAATCCGTGAGCCTACGGGCAAAGCGGACAATATTGTGGTCAGATAAGGCGGGGTGTTACAAGTGGTATCGAGCTACTCTGAGCCGTTCGGGATGGTGGGGCAAACCTCATCGAGGACGATGAGTCCCTAAGAGGGGGTGATTGTGACACCCTAGGCAAATCCCACATCGGCTGTGGCCTGGAGAGATGCTGGGTGATCTGTCCCGAACCGTCAAGCTACCTCACACAAGCTAGCCACTTGTGAATGGCTAACCGTAAGAAGCTTAAAACAGCTCAGAAACAAATGCAATGAAGATCTGGGGAGAATAGTGTTTCCCCGGGTCGTTAAGTCCCACGGAGACTCAATGGTGTGCAAACACTTGATCAGACGATAGAATGATCACTAAGGATAGTGATCGGAAAGGATTTGGATGGATAATTACACTACTGAAAAAGTTAATAAATTACAGCGACTAAAATGCAAATTAAGAAAATTAAAAAGTTAAAATATATTAAATAAACGCTATCACTATTTTTACAATGATGTTTTTGTGATTTTATAAAACAAAATAACTTAAATAAATTATTTTAACTAAAACGTAAATTTAAATTATCTAAAAATTTGATTTAAAATGAAAGCGTACGTTATTTATAAAAATTATGCGAGCTTGCAAAAAAAGCGTAAAATTTATGAAATAAAAGTCCTACAAGTGTAAAAACAATTTTATTACGTACTATATGACAAAAGAAAATTTTAGAAAAAAGATTTATATTTTTTTGACTTTTATATTTTTTATTATGAATTAAATACTATTTAACACTAATTAATTATTTAAAAATACAAAACTATTTTAGAAAAATCTGAAAAATTCACTAAAAGTACTTTGACTTATGCTTGATCTAAGAAAAATAAGAAACTAGGTGGTTGTTTTGGAAATAAGCCACGAAATAAGCTAGAAAAGGGCTTAAGCTTAAAATTGCCAAATGCCCTTAAGGATTTAATTGTGCAAGACTTGAACAAAAGAAGTCCCAAGGGCAGTTGGTTGAGCGGAGTCTACTGTGTGCGTGGCTGGGTGTGCAGGAGGTCCTGAGTTCGAATCTCAGGAGACCCCTTTTTGCCTTTTTATTTTTTTTTTCGATTTTTCTTTTTCAAACTTATTAAGTACACTAAAATAAGCACTTTTCACAACTGAAACTTTTTATAAAACTGACTAATAAGCACTGTTTCAGCTTATGATTATCAACAGTGGGCTAGAATTTGGAAATAAGCACAAGGTTAAGGCCAATTTGCTAATAAGCTAGTGAATAAGAACAAGATGAATTGAAAATAAGCTAAACACTTATAATAAGCTAATATATCAACTGAGTAAGCATAATAACTTGGAAATAAGCACTTTAACAACTCAAAATAAGCATTAATTCAACTGTATGAACAGGACATGTTTTTGAAACAAGGGTCAAAAGAAGCTTAAAAATAAGCAGTCTATAAGCTAATTATATATAAGCTAGTATTTTTCTAATTTAGTTGAGCAGCTAAATATTACTATCCCAAAAGGATTTAAGCTAAAACTTAGTATTAAGTACACAATAAAATTCTAAAGTTTATTCAAAAACGGGTATTTAGAAATTTTGACTTTTAAATTTATACTACAAGTTTGACTAATATGAACTTAGGTTTGATCTTAAGGACTGAATGTGATGTAATAAGCTACTATAAGACTTACTTAAGCTATATAAACAACTTTTACACTAATATACATGATTATGCATTCTAAATGTCTAACAGATAACAAATAGAGCAAGATTAAATATGATTTTGACTTTGAAAGTCCTAGAGTGCAAAGTGAGTCACGAGACTGACTTAATGATGCAAGTATGGACTAAAGCGACCTAACTTATCCTAAGCTTTAAGCTAAATCTCGATTAGGTAGCGACCCAAACACTACTTAATGAAACTAATAAACAATTTCAACTACCTAATCTTACTTACGCTAGTGCAATATTGAAAAAGGAGATCTAACAATAATCCTAGAGCTAGATTAAAACAAATTCAAACACTATCATGATCAAATATGGATGAACGAGAATGAGTACTTGGCAGTTTTATAGAAAGGGAAACCAAACTTACATGAGGTCCAACTGTAGATAAGCCTAAACAGAACCAATAACTACACTATTCTAATCTAAATATACCCAATTCCAGCTCTTCATCACCAAATATCATGACCAAATCCAACTAATGCTTATCAGTTGATTTTTGTTGACTGAGTGCCAAATTGAGTGAATCTGTATCTAAAGCTCACTGAAAGCTATCAACAGCTTCAGTGAGCTTATTTGGAGTTAGAAATAAACTCTTTGGAGCTTGGATTTAAGAAAATATAAACTGAATTTATAACAAGAAACATAAAAACATGAACTTAGATAAAACCTTGAAATTAATGCTTGAAATGAGTTACAAAAGACTAAGTGGCTTAGGTTCAATACAAGAAAGCTTAAAATTACAATTTAGAAAACTAATTAAGACAGTAAAATGAAAAACGACATACAAGTAAACTAAAACTAAAAAAACTACTCTGAACTATGTCTTTCTTCCTTCTATTTATTCCCAAAAAGCTTCCCACGTGTCTTGGATCAAATCCACTTTTCTTTTAAGCCATTGGATCATTAGAGCCATTTTTAGCCATTGATGGTATTTTTGGCGGGAAAGTATTTTTAACAGCTGGTGGGTGTTGAGTGTTAGGGGAAGGGATCATTTAATGATTCTTGTTTTGTGTTGAGGTGGAGGGGACAAGGGAAAGGTGAAGGTGAGTTGGGGAATGGGAGGATGGTGTGTTGCAGGTGAGGTTAGGAGGAAGGAGACGGATTTGGCGGGTTTGTGTTTGTTTGACCGATATTGACCGGGTATTATATTAAGGTAGGGGTCAAGGTCCAAGGGGGGTCACAAGAGGAATGGCAGGGGTTCAATGGTTATGACAAGGGTCCAATGGGTGTAAAAGGTTTAATAACATAGGGACCTTTGTTGTAAATTCTGAAATTCAAGGGACCATTCTTGCCATTTATGCAAAGTTCCCCAAGGGACTAAAAGTGACAAGCTCCAATAGTATAAGGACCAAACTTGACATTTTCAAATTTCCAAGGACCATTTTTGCCACTTTTTAAACTTGAAGGACCAAAGTTGTAATTTTGCAAATTTTAAACTTTGAAGGGTTTGTTTTAACAACTTTTGAATCCCATGGACCTTAAATGACGTTTTTCTTTATTTTGATATACCAGGGACTGTTTTTGACAATTTGTGAAACTTGGGGGACTAAAAGCGCCAATTTTGCAAACTTGATCGTTTTTCATCGATTTTGATCTTTTTGTATTTAAAACACATAAAACACTGATTTGTGATATTTTTATCATTTTGATGCATTTTTGAGTGTTTTCAGATGTTTTTGCAGTTTAGATTGTACAAAAATGATGAGTATTTAGACACTCATCACTGGGCTCATAAGATAACATTCGCCTTACAATGACACAACGCGTTTTGTGGTCTACTGCGGGTGGAGTTCTTAGGAACTGGCAGTTAAGCGTGCTCATGTGAGAGTAGTCTTGGCTTGGGTGACTGGGGAAGTCTTCAAATGAGGCTACAAAAACAAAGCCGTGAGCCTACGGGCAAAGCGGACAATATTGTGGTCAGATAAGGCGGGGTGTTACACAATTCCTGCAGCAGCCGCAAGTCTAGCGGCCGGCGCGCAATTCTAGTAGCCGGCAATTGCGCGCCTCGGCGGGATTAGCAAGCTGGCGGCCGGCGATAGGCTGCGGCCTCAGGCGGCGATGGCAAGTCTAGTGGCCGGCGTAGCGCGGCCTCGGCAGCGGCCGCCAGTTGCTCTTCGATCCTTAATGCCTCGGCTATACTATCCCTCACATACTTTTGCATAGCCGCTTGTGTCATAACTTGTGGAGATTTCTTCGGCGCCATAACTCTTCAAAATAAGAGGAAGGGTGAGACGTATCAAAGTCCTATGTTAATAATAAACGCTCTAAAGAGATGTGATATGAGATAATAAATTTAAGGTTATCTTTCAAAAATGAATGATGGATTCCAAGAAGATGGGTTATGAGATGTCGTAAGTGCTTCAAATGTACGATGGTTTAGTGACTTAATGTGTGAATAACATGTAACTCGACATGTTGGTGGTGATCAAAGGAGTGAGAGTGACTTTGCCGTACTTAAAGGTTTTATCTCGGCATTCGACGTTATCGGTGATGAGTCAACTGATATTAAAATTGTGATAGGGAATGACAAGGCATTCTTCACGTTGGAGTCTAACGAAAGGATAATGGAATGGGTATTTGAAGGCATCCATGTGACAATCGATTTGAAATTAAAGTAAATAACTCGAAAAATGTACGTATAAACCGCATGTAAAGTGAATATGCACTTATAATGAAATGATGAGATGCTATGATGATGTAGTTATAGTCTAGGGTCAATGATGCAACCTAGTTCTCTATAACCGAAGCTCTGATGCCAATCTGTCACACCCCCAAATTACCTGTATTGCGTGAATAGAATACAGGGGATGACTGTCATAGCATCACAGATTCTGATTATATTGAGCGACCTAAAGTGTCGTTAGGAAAATACATCGTTTGATTTAGTAAAATAATCAGAGTTTACAAGTATAGGTCCCAAACGATAGTCAACATGCACGGAAATAAGTTTGATACAATTCAAACGATGTTTTTAAAGTGCATAAATCCCATGTGAGACGCGTCGTCGCCACGACTCTATGATAAGTCCACATGCATGCCATGAAGTGTAAGCCTTTATACCTGAGATAAAACATGCTAAAAGTGTCAACACAAAGGTTGAGTGAGTTCATAGAGTTTGTGTTGTCATGAAAAAAACCTTTAAAGAACGTTCATGCAGCAAAGGCATTGCAAATTCACTCAGTTCCAAGTTCCGCCCATACAAAACTTGCAACTTGTGTGTTTACAACCCATTGCTCAAAATGTTTTAGTTTATGTTCAAGCACATGTTGTCAAATGAATTCACATAATAGTACATAACTCAATGTATCAATAGTCAATTGATATAGCACATAATATAGTATAGTTTCAAATAGTTCCACGTCCATTAGTTCATGATTGTACCAAGTCTGTTAGTACATGATTACACCAAGACCGTTAGTTCAATATCATACCAAGCCAGTTAGACCGTGATCATACAAAGCCAGTTAGCTCAATGGTCTATGATATAGAAACTCTAAGTATGGCAATCTTTGTTACTTCGTACGACTAAACATTCAGTTCAGATAAACACATAGTTTGCAAATAATTGTGATTGTCATGATAGTAGTTGAGCATGTATCTCCCCCAAAAGTAATTCAAAACTTATAAAAGTGGGGGCTATGGAACTCACGGTAATCCTTAAAAGTTTAGAGTACTTATGAAAGTAAATGAAAATAGTTGAGCATGTATCTCCCCCAAAAGTAATTCAAAACTTATAAAAGTAGGGGCTATGAAACTCACCTTAAGTCGGTAGAGTAGACAAGAGTAAATACGGCTCACAAGAATGACTAAGAAAACCCAACGAACATGCACTTTCTAACCCCGATCTTTATCACAGTATATCTATGTATTTGCACTATTAATATTTGTTCTATCCTTTTTTTTTGTTACACGAGATCAGTCAGGGGTTTGATGGAATCAACTTCTATTTATACTATTTTTGGATCTTCTTGTTAAAGGTTGAGACTGATCTAGACAAGAGAGATCACAGATGGATGAAATTTGATGGTGTAATGTTTAGCTTTTGCATATTTAGATAATAGGTAGTGAAAGTTAATGAGAATATACACGATCACTTATATATTTATGTCATGAGTATTGTATGTTTAAGTTGGTTTGAAAATATGATAACGTGTAGTGCATTGAACATGGCACGTATGAAGTTAATATACAAGTTGATATTACATGCATGATACCACGTCAATTTAAACAGACTTTGCATGTTCATGTTGTTGGAACACGAATGCATGGCACGTATGGAGTGTGTATAAAAGACATGTTTTACAAAGAGATAATTATATTGGTTTAGATATTTTGATAGTATTTAGACGGTATAATTTGATCCCGCTTATTGCTAACGTTAAGCCCTTAAATCACGAAACTTAAAACCGGGCTACATAAAAATATAATACTTATAAAAAAATGTCTAAACTTATCAATATATTTCATATTAGTTTTGATATGAAGATGTCAACGTAAAAACGTAAAGTTTTTAAGTTTGGGTGACACTAACTATTTTAAAATAGTTTGAGCATATCATTGAAATTCATTTGACGTTAAATAAAATTGTAGGTCGATGGTACGTTCATAACACGAGAGTGCCTAAAGGAAGTGAACAAAATAAAATATATCGAATTCATAAAAATTATAAAAATGCATTCCTCGCAAGTATCGGGTGATTAAATAATTATCGTATCGAAATTACGTAAACCGTCGTAAATATATATTTAACAATATATGTACTAAATAAATTCAAAACATCGAGTAAACTAATAATATAATTTTTATAGCATTAAAATGAGTATGAAAATATATTAGAACAATTTGTCGGAAGTGTTGAATCAAATGATTAAAATAAATGATCGTGCGATAGCGTTCATGTAATAAATAAATATACGTTAATGTGCAAACCCATGCATGAACTAATATGAAAATGATGTTACTGATGATATGCAGACTAACTCTAGTCTATATGAAATTTCACAATGATTTTTCATGAATACGCAGCTTAACCCTCAAGGTTACGCGTATTTGATACTCGTAAACCTAGTTTACGAAATATTGAATAATAACCATGAATAGTGATATTTTTCAAAGTTTGGGAAATGACCTGAAATTACGATTTGTTACACATACCCATTTCAATCGTTCTTTTTTTACAAACATTCTTCTGACTTAGCTACAAAAAGAGAAAACCAACATGCTCACAACATTATAATGGGTATGTATCAATGAGTTATTTAAATTAAAGTTCCATGTTTTAGTCACTATAAGCCTTTTGGATAATAAATGTCGTACATAACGCTATGTTCTCGATTTTATTGGTGGAGAAAAAGGGAAAGATTTTTTGGAGATGAGAGGAAAGTAAAGAATAGTAAATTACACCAAAATTACTCTCATAATCTTCTTGTCAAATTAGGATCAAACGGAGTAACGATGAATTTAAAGTATTTTTTGCTTACATTCTCCTTCTTTTCTTTTTAACTTAGGTGTCGTTTGTTTTTCTAAAATAATCACTTCTTCACAACTTTTCACTTATTTCCTCTGCAGGCGGGCAGAGGAACTTGTTTGTTTTTTTTCAGACAAAAGTGCTTTATTCCTCTTCTAACCTCTTCAAAATTTCAGATATCTCCTTTCACTTCTTTCCACTTCATAACATAAACCCTGCATCTTTTTCTTTCATTTTACCACACCATCTCAGCCTCCACCACCACCCCAGCTGCCGCCACCATTAAAAAACAACTCCATAATCTTTGAAAAAGATCAACAAAAAAAAGGAAATAAAGAAGAAAAAAAAAACAGTGGGTTAGAAGATTCGCACATAGTGCTTTGATGTCTTGGATGTGGTTTGGTTATTAAAGAAAAAGAAAGAAAGAACAAGTTTGAGCATGTTTTTTTTGTTGATTTATCTTTTGACTTTGGTTTGAGATGAATTGTTGATGGTGACTAGATAAGATAAATGGAATAAGGAGAGATAACTTGAGCATATGCTGTTTGTGTGGTTGACTGCACAAAGTGGAGTATAATTAGGGTTGTAAAAAATTAGGGTGTGAGGTGTTATATAATGCTAAAAGTTAGGGTAGGTTATTAGTAGATTTGGGCTTGTGTGTAATCTTGTTGGGCTTCAGGTATAAAATAGTTAGATTCGATTAACTGGACTATGGGTGTTTCGAATTTGTAACCAAATTGTTAAAATCGAGTCGAATCAAATTAAATATTTTAATTTCGGTTTTACTCTCATTCAAACCGAATAAACCAAGCAACCTGATAACCGAACCGAAAAACAATCCTAAACTAGACCAACAAAACTTACTAACGTGATACAAGGATTTAATTTGGCCAATTGAACTTTGGATTTAAAATAAATAAATAAATCAATAAGTGAATTTTTGGTTTAATATTAGACGACTGTTTTTATCAAGCTTCAATAATTCGAGAAAGAGATTTTGGCAGCGGTTTAATTTGAGAAAATAATTTATATTCTCAAATGCACGAAACATTAGTGAAAAGAAAAAAAAAGAAAAAAGTACTTTAATAATACAAAAAACAAACGGTCTTCTTTCTTGCAGATGAAGACTTTAGATGTACCTCTTCTTTTGCAGACATGGTTTGCAGATGAAGTGGTAAAAGCTCTGAAAAAACAAACGACACCTTAGTAATACAAGATTAAAAATCAATTTTTTTTCCTCTCCTCTTATTTTCTCTTTTTTTTCCCCCTTTTTCATTTCTCTTCTTTCCATATTTCAACTACAAAGACCATGATCAAAGACCCCTAAAATCAACCCGTGAATTAGTGCAGGAACCAAAAACACCTACAAAGACCATGATCAAAGATCCCTAAAATCAAGTAACTGTAATGAAACTTTATTGGGTAAATTAATTAAGTAAATGTCTACTCGATCATGATTAGTATATACTTTGTTCAGTTGCAAAATTGAATGAAAGTCGGTACAAGAAATAACGATCATGCACTCATGCACTAACAATTAACGTGTTAAAAGCCATTTACAATTGTCAATCTGCTGAGTATATCTCAATAATTCTTCTGAGTGTAATTCTAAAAGAGATACTTGAAATATATCATACCATATCTTTTTGTTTACATACAAATTGTAATGAAAGCCACACATAAGTTTTTTGCAACTTTTCTTCGTAACAATAACAAAATGGTAGTTACATAAACCTCTAAATAGAAAAGCATTTGTGCAAATACCAAAACACTATCTTCATAACAATTACAAAAAGGCTGTTGTATAAACATCAAAATACAAAGTATTTGGGCGAATACCGAAAGAGTATATTTTTGTGCGTTAAAAAATGATCAACAAATAAGAGCATGCACATATGCGATACTCATATGAAGCTCTTAATTTAGTGGCAGACATATGTTGTTTCGCCAAAATTTAACTATATAGTTTCTCGCAATATAGAACATGATACATGATAAATTACTTTAGTTAATAGCAAATGTACACAACATGTTGTAATTGTTTTTCATTAGCAATCATCCTTCAATGAATCATCACAAGCCTTAAATACAAAGAAAATATATTTAATATGAACTAAAATCAGATAATAACATTGATAACAAATAAAAAGCTTCATGTTTAATGAATTGCTAAAATTTAATAAAATGATTTTCAAAGTATCAGTAATCCACCTAACCAAAATCCATGGCCAAATAGATGAGTGGTACGCAAAGAGCATTCATACGAAAAATACATCATAAATCCATATGAAAACAAAAATAATTAAAAGAACTATAAGGTGACATTTTTTCATTATAATACGCCTGATTTAAATGTCATAAAAAGTTTGACACTTTTATGTAAATATGTGTTTTTGATGTTTACTTTAACCCAGTGGCGGACCTAGAATAAAACCTAAGGTGGTTCCTATATTTAACTGATCGATCGAGACAATGAAATCAAATGGTCAAAAAGTCAAACTATCAACGAATCGGGATGGTTAACGGGTCGGGTTAAGCTATTTTGCTGGGTACAGTAAAATAAAATAATTAAAACAAAACACAAATGTATAAATTAAAAGAATACACAATTATTAGAAGAACGAAATAGAAGAAAATATTAGCTAGACACACCAATGTAAGCACAGCATCGCTATACTAATTTATATGCTCCAAAGAAAAGAAAAATACTTTAACCAAACCTCAAATGGCTTTATCCAGAGTAATATAAAATTATACTCGTATTCAAAGTTTGTTTAGTGCAAAAGTAACAAAAATTGCTATTCACAAGACAAAAGCACTTGTACCAATATTGTACTATTTTATTAGTGTATACTGTAAACACTTTGACTACTTTATATCTTCTTCTTCGTTAGATGAGCCACATAATTAAAAACTCAAAATGAATATTCTATATCCACTTTTTTAACGATTACACTTATAAGTTACCACTATTAGCAGCTTTCAATGCTACACTTCATTTTATATCCACAAGAAGATTACATCAATCCCTTTTAATCGACAAAAATCATAAATAAACCCTAACTTTTGTTATCGTTGCAGAATTAAAATTTGATAGCAGATGTATCGATGAAGGTTGATTAGACGAAATGTGGTCCAGTCGTTGCTCATGATCAGGATCTTCTTCTAATAAGTTAGTTTCTGTTTTCATTTTCCCCATATATTACTATTGTTATTGTTAGTAGATATTTATACAGGTTAGTAGATAGAATTGATAACTTTTTAGTTTTTAACAACAATTAGTAGATGATTAGTAGTGCTGTCGATGTGCGAAATGTGTGGATAATGTACAGCTTTAGGTGAAAATGTGAAATGCCGAATTTGTATAATGATGTATGCGAAATGTTGAAATGTGATAGTACGAGACAAAACTGTTTATATTAATGAGGTGTAAGGTGCTGTTGTAATGGCGTTATAGGCGAAATTGCTAGGTTGGACTTTTGAGTCATAAAATTGATATGGATTGTGCTTCTAATGAACAACCAGTATCTATCAGTTTATTATAAGGAGTGTTTGGGATTGGTGATTAGATTAGAATTACACTTTCTGCATTTTGATATAGTAGATTAGTGGTTTAGAAGGTGTTTGGGATTGCATTTCGCGTTATTTGGGAGTGAAATAAGCTGTTTGGAATAAGCAGTTTGAAGTTGTGTAATTCAATATGCTTATTTGAAAATGCTATAAATGGATAAAGATAAACCTTTTTAGTTTTTATAGAAATCTGTAATCCTAAACACCCCTAAGATTTTTGAAATGGATATTGTTATCTTATTTGTGTTGGTGCTTAGCCGGTTTGAAAAATAAACTCTGAGAAAGAGTTGCATACGGTGATCAGTTAACTTTTATCTGATTGTCACAACTTCAAATAGTAATTTTGATCTAATTAGCTATTCGTATCAGCTAATTTTATATGAATTTGTATCAGCGATTATTTTTTTAAGGTATTACTTGTTATTTTACGCTAATTTTGATCTAATTACGGCTTTAGTGGAATAATTGACATTTAGGTTTTTGATTTGTTGATCTAAACAAGTGACAAGTCGATGATCCGCAAAGTTGATAGTTTAGTCCTGTGACTAGCAATCAGTTACAAACTTGGCTTAATATTATGATTACGGGTAAACTTTTCTAAAACGGTATGATCCGTGTAACACATATATAAGTCACGTAAAGTTGCACCTTGAGCGCCCCGGCCTAGACGTCGTGGCCTTTAGGGTTGTTGCTTATCATTCCGGGCTTTTGGGTTATCTTTGTGATTTGCAATATCATCATACATGAACACCACACCGTTCTCGTCTTTTAATCCACCTCTTTTTAGAATTTGGTACGCGTGACAAAAATCCGCCTAACATGATATGACTATAAATACTCAGCATGGTATATATGAAAAATCAATAAGGTATCTCTAGGAGAGTATAAGTAAGAGGCACACGACTAATAAAACGCTTAAGATAAACTAGGACATACTTGTTTTGCATACATCTGTTTGTTCAATGTTAATGTTAAATATCGGTCTGTTACTTTCTTGCATTTGTGTGTTATTGCCATGGACGTCTTTATGTCCTTTTACCGAATGCATAAACTACAACATTGTTGTTAGCTGTGACAACTTGTCCAAAGGTTAAAGACATAAAACATATTTTTAAATGAAGCATAAGTACCTTGCAGACTGAAGTTTATGCACAAATAACGAATATAACTCATTTCGTGAATTAATATATGATTGTCGGTTAAGTCTCGTCTACACATTAGTGCTTCACTATGTTGCTTCTACTTACATGTATGACAGAACAAAAATTCAATCGTCAATGGTGATCAATGTGTGACTTATGCAGCACCCACTCCTGTTCCTTGGCACACATCACTTTGTGTCTTCACCTACCCATTCCAAAAACCTCTAGGTGGGTATGAATAATGCCTAATTTATGGGTATCAAACTCATTCCTTTTAAAGAAGCATACTCAAACACTTTCAAACTCACGTCTTCAAACCCAAACCCTCAAACAAACCCTACTAGAATTATATTTGGATAAAAATCTTTGTGCATACTGTCAAAGAAAAAGATAATTGGAGGGGGCAAACTAAATTTCCTGGTAAATTTATGTATGGTCATTGTATGCAAGGATTAGCAGGTGCTGCTTCTAGATATCTTGGCGTTAGGAGCATAATGGTGCTACTTGGTCCAGTGTATGCATCTTTTTAATATTTTTACTTCAATAACTAGTCTCTAAGCAGAAGTATTATGAGCTAAGTTGATGATGCCAAAGGGGTCGTGTTGAATTCGAACATAATGTGGGAGGTCTAATTGAATTGACACCCATGATGTATGGGGTCTGGTTGTAGTATTTCCATGAGTATTGAATTATCGAAATGGTTAGATCCATTTTTTTTACCAATGAAGAAAGCTAGCAAAATGGTAATTGGTCAAAACAGGTCGGGTTAGCTTGACCTGAAACAGTTTCTTTTCTTAAAGTGTATATTTTTCTTAATAAATGATAAGCAATTTAATATTTTTAAGTAAAAACGATTTCTGACTTGCATAAAAAGTACACTTCCTGCCCTGAAGCGGCCACGCCAGCCTTCTGAAAAGGGTTGGCTTTACATGGTTTGAGTTTGTGTGGTAGTGGATTCAAACCCTGTGGATTAGAACTAAAAGCGGTATTATGTGCAAACTTAGCAAAAAGAAGCAAATGAATTGTTCTTGTAGAATCCATACCGAAGTTTTTATATGTTGCATCAAATCCTATGAATACAAACAACAGTTTTTCTAAGACAATCTAACATTTCTAACACATGGTGAACTATACATGTGTACAGGCTATGGGGAACGATTCTGTCAGACCTTGTTATTCAAATGCTTGGAACCGATTATGCAAGAATCTTGCGTGCAATATATGCATTTGCACAGGTATGTAATCTTCTCTCACAAACTATGTTCTCTGTTTTAGATGAAATTAGACTTGATTTAAATAGCGCATACATGTCAAATTTTGAAGTACAAAAGTAGCTATTTTTACCATCGTAGTCTAAATAGGCTTTATTAGCTGATAAGCATTCCATCCAAATACTCAAAACTGTTTATGCGCTTTGAAAGTAAGGAAATAATCAGATAAGCACTCAAATGAACATTCCCAAACACCCTCTTAGAGGTATGTTTAAAAGAGATTATAGCAACCTAAAATTGCGATGATCATTGTTCGGCGTTTTGGCAAAAGTAGTTATGCTTCTGAAATTTTTGGACACAAACTTAATTCAAAGCTTAAACTACCTAATACTTATAAAAGATGTGTGTTTGGATGAAGTACATTGATGTGATTATAACACACGTCAAAAAAATGAAATAAGAAACCGCACCTAAGCACAATAACTGGCCCTCCCCACGACACGTAATGCATTTTGTCGTCACAACACCTTTGCTACTAGTTTGAGTTTGACTATTTCGGTTTTTCAGCCTGGATGAATCTTCATATCTGTTTTCTCCAATAAGAAATACACGATCATTAGAAACATAAGCTGTTATATGAATAACAAGTAATAACTTTTATCTGATTTGTCACAACTTCAAATAGCTAATTAGCGATTATTTTTTTAAGGTATTACTTGTTATTTTACGCTAACTTTTAAGGTGAAAAATAACTCCTATTAGGCTGTTATCAACATTTGTCTGAAAACAACTTTTATCTGATTGTCACAACCTCAAATAGCTAAGGCAAATCCAAATACTATCTGCTGCAAACCTATTTTGTTGTAGTTATGATGTTGCCAATAGTCAACTTCAATATGTGGATAACAAAATCAGCAATAAGTGCACCAGGGTCCAATTCGCGCAGAGTTGCAGTAGGCAAAAATAAACAGTTAATCTTGTCATTAGGTGGTTCCCAAAAATCAGCCCAATCACTAGCCCGCTACCAAGTCCACTGAGTATTAACAACCCAATCAACTCTGCTTGGGAAGTCAGACTCTGTGTCTTGGGTATAGAGGTTTGTATAAGCACAACTAGATTCAGAACTGTACAAGAAGAAGCAGTTGCAAATCACTTGAAACTCACCCAGCTGCTCACACTGGGTTAATTAGCTATTATGTCTGTTAGATTTAAGTTACGGAACTGTACTTGATGTGAATAGTAGGTTGTTACAGTTAGTTTGCTAACACTGATTTTAACTGTTGATTAAAGTATATGATTTTTTATGGAGTATATGTTACTGCTTATTCCTGTATTATGTCTATTATATTTAAGTTACTAAACTGCATATGATATGTATAAAATGATTTAATCAGTTTTGTGGAAGATCTGTTTAGGTGGAAGATCTGTTTATGTGCAGTTCTGGAAATAATGATCTTCCTAGGTGGAATATCTTGTGTAGGTGGCAAGATGGGCATGGTTGAATTATAGGTCAGAACAGTTTCTAATCAAGTCCTACTAATGTCTAATACACCCATAAATATCAGTTCAAACATATGACATTAAGAATAGAAAATGCACTATTATGGCTAGAAGTGGCAAAAAGGGCACGACGGACGGTTTGGGGTAATGGGTCGGGTTTTGATATGGACTGTGCTTCTAATCAACCACTAGTATCTATCAGTTTGTTATAAGTGATTGGAATTTAATCTCAGAACCCCGTAGCATATAACACTTGCTGTAGATAATAGGACATTGCAGTGATTAAGTAGCCACTGATCTCCGTGTTTGTGCCACGCCTTTTTGAGATGCATCTTTGTTCTCGTTATTATTGGAGTTGTTATTATTATTGTTGCTGGTACCGGTAGTTGTACCAATACTACTGCTGCTATTGTTATTGAGTTATTAGGTGCAGCTGTGGTGGTCTTCTTTGAAGGTTTCTTGCATTCTTTACCATGGGAGCAGGAACAGCAACAACACCACCAAAGACAACAGGTGCCTTTGGCAAAAATGTGGCAAAATTTGTGGCAAACAACTTCTCTTTCTAGAGTTCAGAATCACCAGAATCACAAGGCTGTACCACATTCGTCTCAAGGGTAGAAAAAGTGTAGAAAATCAAAAGTGTGTTTACTCACTGTTAATTGGTTTTTACTGTCACATTACTGGAAAACATGCATTATTTTGATAGATTAAGGGTTCTATACTCTATTAGTCTTTCATCATACATTTTTATGATATTTACACTCATCTATATGATATTTTTACTCATTTTGGTTTGCCTTTAGTATTTCAGTATACATTTTAATGATATCACTAGTCATCTATATGACGTTTACACTCATTTTGGTTTGACTAGAGGTCAAACCGTACACTCATTTTCGTTTTGTGAGTATTCACCAGCAAGACCGACTATATCCAATTTACATAAGTTATTATTTCAAAAGTGTGATTTGGTCATATATTCGTATATGTGCCTCAAGATACTTTCAAGTTCAATTACAATTGATAGATGAATAAATCATGGTGATTTGTCCAATCCGAACATATTAGTGTTTAGTCACACATCATTTAGTAAATTACCATACACAAACGTTCTTCAATAGGCCTACAAAATCAATAAGCGAAGAACTAATGTTTAACGCCGTGCAACGCTTATTCCCATGGTTATGTATGACTTTAGTTTATTTTTTCAACTTAATATTCGATAATTTGACATCTCTCTCAGTTT
Source organism: Chrysanthemum makinoi (assembly GCA_910596185.1). Classification (NCBI taxonomy): domain Eukaryota; kingdom Viridiplantae; phylum Streptophyta; class Magnoliopsida; order Asterales; family Asteraceae; genus Chrysanthemum; species Chrysanthemum makinoi. The sequence continues at coordinate 46,108,362 of OU343219.1, forward strand.
CTAGAGTAGCTATAGAATCCGCAAGTTATTAGTTATCCCATTTTAGAAAGTGACTTATTTGTAATTAATCAACATTTTAGAAAGTGATTTATTTGTAGTTAATCAACATTAGTAATTACGCTGGAGTGTTAAGATGATACGTTGTCTAAACAATGTAACGACTTATTTAATCAACTATGAGAAAACAAAATATGAGATAACAAATGTGAATCATGATACGTTGTCTAACATGATTTACTATGAGATAACAAAAGCGAATCAAGTGATTTAATCAACTACCTACACAAGTGAACTACTTATTTATAATATGTACATTAATGTCACTTTACCAAAAAAATAGGTATGTAACCATAGTGGCTTACAATGTTTCGATGAGTAAATATTAACAAAGTCAAGTATCACAGTACCAACCATTTAGCTATGAAATTTTAGACACAATCGGTGCATCACACGGGTTGAATAAAGCCTCGTATTCTAAAATTTTCGAGCAATTACATTTAATGCATTATTGTTTGATACATGTCATTAGCTATATATTGTAGTAATAGTTTAAAGTTAGTATTTTTCTTCTAGCAGTCTTGGTGCCTTTCATGAATAGTAGTTAAGATTGTTGCGCTTTAGTAGAAATTATGAGCAAAGTAAGTAGCAATCTATAATCTATTTATATAGTTGTAGCAAATTCTTTTGCGGCCTTCTGGCATGAGAGACATCCTTAATAGCCACTATAACATTTTAGCAATTAAAAATGTACAAATTATGCATATCTTGGTATTTATCAACATATCTTTATCCTCTAGAATCCGTAACGTTAGCAATGGGGGCCTCAAATTTGAAAATGGTTTGCCAAAGGAATCAGGTAAAGTTTGTTGTTGTATTATAACAAGGAATATGATGATCAATTAAATTGGCAATTTTCAGATGGAAAAAGGAATAAAGAAAATGATATCTGATTTATACAACTGCATCGAGCAAACCTTATTAGTTCTAAATAATTTTATCTGCGTTTTAACTAAGTTTGATATTGGTTCTGTCGATATACACAACCCTTAATTATGGTATAACGTCACCGTTGTTATAATGCGATAAATTTTGTACTTCAACTCTCAGTAACTTTATTAGCACAACTTCATTTTGCTAAACTTTACTTATATGTTTAACCGGGTTGCATTTCAACATATTCTTAGCTAAAGTGTTAGTAACTTTGTTAGAGCAAGCAAATTGACATACAAATTTTTATTTATACAACTCATGTATTACACGGGTCTTAAACTAGTTAAAAATAGTGGAAGGTTACAAATATATTTTGTTAGTAAGCTCATTTGGTTGCAACAATTTCAATCAAATAAAAAGCATGTTCATAATTCTCTCTAATCTTTCACACACTTAATAGCGCACTTATTATAATCACATTGATCCACATCTAACATGTGGTATATGGAGATTACGTTAGGTCAGTGTATAACATCATCTTCTTCCTCCCTGTGCTTAAAAACGCCATTAAGGAACCTTGAAATGTTCAAATTATGCTAAATTGTTGAAACTGAGTGGTGAAATTGATGGGGAGACATGTTGTGAGTGATTAGAATGAGGAATTGTGGCTGAATTGGTGATCTGAGTTTTGGTGGGACAAATTTGAATAGTGGATGTGGATGAAATAAGTTTCGTATTTTTTGTTAAATCAATAGTAATGTCAAATAGAAATAATAATCCATCACCACCTTTGTTAATTTTCTTAAAAGTGAGGGACTGGAAGTGAAATTAAAGTTGACTTGGAGTCAACCAACCACTTGCCTTTACTCTTTCCAAGTAACTTCATTTGATTGCACATATATTCATTCACACGAAGCAAATACTTTTACTCAACTGGAACTTCCATTTTGATTGCATTCATCCAAAGACTACTTCCATCGGTAAATATTTCTATTCTCCAGTTACTTTTATATATTTTTGGTTCCTTGCATATCTTATAGTAACTCATTTTCATTTTGAAAGTTTTTAATTATTCGATCTAATGCACTAAACAATTCGACCGGTTATACTTTTCACTGAGTGATTGTGGTTATATGTATGTTATGACGGGTTTGGTCCTTTGACAGCTGAACTGCCGTACGTATTTGTAATTTCTACCAAGTTAGAATCGTTGTAGTTTTTTGTTTGAGTTGAAAAATCGTCACAATTTATTTGACAAGAACACGTGACAAATGAATTGTATCTTATCTTTAAAGCGAGGGACTGTATAAGTGAAATTAAGGTTGACTTTACTCTTTCTAACTACTCAAGTGGAACTTCCATTTTGATTGCAGCCATTCAGTCACTTATTAGATTTCCATCCATCCATCCATCTGTAAATTGCAGGTCATTTCTATTCTCCAATTACTTCTTTTATATATTATTGTTTCATTGCATATCTTATAGTAATTCGTTATCATTTTGAAACATTAAAAGTTTTTATTATTCGATCTAATGCACTAAACAACTTATTAATATTATTTTAAAAACGAAACAAAAACTATTATATATAGCCAAAAAAAAATTATGTCAAATATTTACTGGACCTCGGGTGGTTATATGTATGTTAAGGAGTTTGGTCCTTTGACAGCTGAACTGCCGTACGTATTTGTAATTTCTACCAAGTTACTAGTAGAATCGTTGTAGTTTTTTATTTGAGTTGTAAATTCGTCATAATTTAGAGTTTTTTATTTGATCATAGTACTTTTAAAATTTATTTGACAAGAACACGTGACAAATTAAAGTTGACTTTACTCTTTCTAACGACTCAACTGGACAGCCATTCAGTCACTTAAATTTCCATCCATCCATCCATTAGTAAATTGCACGTCGATCAAAAGTATTATATATAGCCAAAAAAAATTTTATTATTCGATCTAATGCACTAAACAACTTATTAATATTATTTTAAAAACGAAGCAAAAAGTATTATATATAGCCAAAAAAAAAAATTATGTCAAATACTTACTGAGTAGTTGACCTCGGGTGGTTATACGTAAGTTTGGGTTTTGTCCTTGGATAGTTGGGCTGTCATATTCGTAAGTTTGGTAGAATCATATCGTTGTAGTTTTTAGGGTCATCCGGTCGAAGTTATCATTTTTATTTCAAAAAGGAAAAAAGATATTTTATACTGTATTAATATGAACAATAATACTTTGTAAATAGTATTACACGTTTTGTTTTTGAAATGCAATCTTTCAAGCTTTTTTTATATAAAATTGTCTAACACATATAAGCAACTAGCATGTATTCTTGTCTACACGTTACGTACGTGGTATAACACTTCGCATGTTTGATTCTTCTTGGTCATGGATTCTTGGTATTAATTTAGTGTTTCATCTGTCTAGTATTTTTACTCATTGATGATGATATTTATGCAGCTCGATCTCATTGTTGATAATGGCTACTAGGTCCATTCCTCATCGGTGGAAATATGATGTCTTTGTAAGTTTTAGAGCGAAGATATCGAAAAACTTCATGGATCACATGTTCAATGATTTCAAGCGAAAAGGGATTCATGCATTTAGAGATGATAACGATTTGCCTAGAGGAGAATACATTTCCCCTCAACTATACAAAGCCATTGAAGAATCGAGGTTTTTGATAGTTATCTTCTCCAAACATTATGCTTCTTCATCATGGTGTCTGAGGGAACTTGTCAAAATACTTGAGTGCAAGGCGATTGAGAATCAAAACATGAGTTTGGATTATCTTTTATGATGTTAAACCTAATGTGGTTAGGAAACAAGCGAGCTATCTTTGAAGCGTTTGCACAACATGATGTTTTAAATAGAGGAGAGGTGGATAAATGGAAGGAAGCATTATCTGTTGGTGATCTATCGGGATTGAACAACAGGAAATGACAAGCGGGTAAATTTGTGTTTTTGCAAACATAATTCTTTTCATTCAAATTTACTGAGGTGCAATAAATTTTGTCTCTTTTATAAATTTGTTTGAAAGTTCGCTGTATTTATTTGTAGCTCTTGTTGGTAAATAGATGCAGAGTTCAAGTTCATTGACAACATCTCCAAAGAAATCCTCAAAGTTATATCTGACGGACCCTTGGATGTTGCTGAGAACCTTGTTAGTGTAGATGCCGTGTCGTGAATTGAACTTGTTACGTTTTGTTGGGTCCGATAAAGTGCACATGATTGGAATATGTGGCTTTAGCGGAATAGGAAAAACTACTCTTGCCAAAGCTATTTATAACTCGATGTATACCTACTTGAGGAAGATGCTTTTGTGATGATGTCCAAGGAGTCACAAAACGACAAGGCCTGACTCAAGTCCAAATGCAAATGTTTGTAAAGATCCTGAAAACAGAAAATCTGAAGGTATCAAGTGTTGGTGAAGGAACGAAGGTGATAAAACAGAGGATGGCATGTAAGCCAATCCTACTTGTTTTGGACGATGTGAATGATCTGGAGCAGTTAGAAACTCTAGCGGGTTCACCTGATTGGTTCTCCCCTGGAAGTCTTATCATTTTCACTTGTAAAGACAAACAATTGCTAAGGTCTCATGAAGTGGATAAAATTTATGAAATGGAGGTTTTAGATGATTATAAAGCTCTTGAGCTCTTTAGTTTGAATGCGTTTAAGAAAAGGCATCCTACGGAAGGTTTTGCAGAGTTAAACTTCCCAAATTGTGAAATATTTGCAAGGTCACCCTTTGGCTCTCAAAGTTATTGGTCGATCATTGTATGGAAAATCTATGCATGTTTGGAAAAGTGAATTGGATAGACTCCAAACGTATCCTAATTCAGATATACTACAAAAACTTCGACCAAGTTTTGACAGCTTGGCATCTGATCAGAAAAGAATGTTTCTTGACATTGCATGTGCCTTTATTGGGGAAAATAAAGATTTTGCTGCAAGTGTACTAGACAGTAGTCATTGTTCTGCAAATGCTATTATTGAAGTTCTAGTTGATAAGTGCTTAATAACAGTATCTACAAGTAATACATGTCTACAAATGCATGAATTGATTCAAAGCATGGCAAGGGAAATTATACGTGAAGAATTCAGCATGCCTGGGAATCACAGCAGAAGATTGTGGATTTCATCACAGGACGATATACTGAATGTAAACAAGGTATTAAGTGGCATATGATTCCTTTTTCAACATAAAAATTACATTTGAGTATAAGCAATTGCCTTCTTGTTGTTGTTTTTTATTTTATTTTTTTATTTTGATTTATTTATTTACTTATTTTTTAATAAAAGCAGGTAGAATCTGATGATCTGTTACTTGTATCTAGGTAACAGAAGATGTTGAAGTTCTAGTCCTTTGGCTAAAGAAAAACTGTCAAAATATTCCCGTAGATGGACAAGCTCTTACATGTATGAAAAACTTGCGGATACTAAAAATATGCTTTCCGAAAGTCGAAGGACGTTGGCAGCCATTTGCAGTAAACTTTTCTGGAATACTGGATTTGTTGTCCAATAAATTAAGGTTGCTTTATTGGCATGGATTGCCTTTAGAGTCCTTACCTTCAGATTTTTATCCGGAAAACATTGTTGCCATCGACTTGTCTTACAGCCACATAAAACAACTTTGGACAACACCAAAGGTATTTACTTGTTCATACATGTGTTCGTGTTCGACAATTAGAGATATAAGAACTAATCTTTTTTCTATTGATGCAGTGCTTAAGAAAGTTGAAAGTAATGAAGCTAAGGCACTGTTGTAACCTAACAACCACCCCTGACTTCTCAGAGATTACAAATCTCGAAGAACTAGATCTTGAAGGTTGTGTGAATTTGGTTACAGTTCATCCATCAATTGGAATGCTCAAGAGGCTTGCTGTATTAAATATGAGAGACTGCAGACGGGCTAGGAGTTTTCCTAGCAAAGTGGAAATGGATTCACTTCAGGTTTTGAATCGCTGGGGATGCTTAAATGACAGCTTGAAGCCTTTTGGTCTCGATGCTGGACTTCAATCTCTGGTCATATGGAACCAACAACATCCCCAAAGATCAGTTTCATTGGCAGGTCTACATACGTTAAAGTCTCTGAATTTCAGCTACTGCAACTTATATGAAGTCCCTGAGAGCATTGGAGGCTTATCATGTCTAAAGGAACTAAACTTGGCAGGGAACAATTTATTAGAAGTTCCTGAGAGGATTGGAGGGTTATCGTGTCTAGAACGTCTAAACTTGCAAGGGAATAATTTTACTAGCTTGCCTGGAAGTTTCAGTCAACTTTCTAATCTTAGTTGGCTTAATGTTAATGGTTGCAAGAAGCTTGAAGTGTTGTCCGAAGTTCCACCTAGCATATGGACTATTGCTGCAGCTAATTGCACCTCCTTAAGAGAAGTGCCGGGATCATCTAAATACCCATTCAGGAATAGGTACAATTATTTAAGAAATCGTCCAAAGCTGTTTAAGAATGTTACCATTGATAGCGAGGGGTCTATATCGAAGACCGAGTGTCTTGACTCATCTATAACTTCGCAAGGCTTTAATCACAAGCTTTCTGCTTTCCTTGGGTATGCGGGTTTACAGGCTGACAGATGTGAATTCTTCTCGCGGGACATTGCCTATTATTTTTGTTTAGATATAATGTATCATGGGAATAGCATTCCAGAGTGGTTTACAAATAGAAGTACGGGAAATCATGTAAAGGTTGAATTACCTTCAGATTGGTGCTTCAATAAGTTTAGGGGATACGGATTTTGTGTTGTTTTTAAGAGAAAAAAGCCTCACAAATTTATAGGATACTCTGCAAAGAACTTTGATGGAGCGTCTATGATCGGAGGATATTACCTTGAGGCAGAGGTGCTAGGAATCCAAGATTCATATATGATATGGTTGCATTACATGAGGGCTACACGGGGATGGAAGGAAGCAAAGGATTTTGTTACATTTAGTTTCCCAGATGAATTCGTGTATAATGAAGATGTTGAGGTGAAGGAGTGTGGTGTAAGACTAATTTGTGATGAAGATATAGAACAAGAAGCAGATTTAAGTATGCTCCAAGGCCTCCCAACTCCAACAACACAACATGGTGTAAAGTTAAGCCTACATGGGAAAAATGGTCGTGGTTTAGGTTGGTCGTGGTAGTTCAATTGAAATGAGCTTTATTATGTTTCTTTAATTCATCCATTATCCATATGACTTTTGTTTATATAATGAGCTTTTTATGTAGCACACACCATGTGTTTGTTGAAATGTGTATGAGAAGAAATCATTGACTGTTGTATTAATTGGCAAATATATATTGTTGGCTTTTAATGTGATATATATATGATGCTTTTAATGTGTTACTTTATCACCACAAGTCATCTCGATACCATTTGTCTATACAAAATTGCACCAAACATTCTTTGCTTACCATGAAAACAATGCCTCTTTGGCTTTTTTTTTTTTTTTTTAATTGATGATTCTCGCTTCTGCAACCTACCAACGGGTAAGCTTCAATCTCTGTATATTTAAGTTAAAAATAATGAACATGATTACTTTTTCTAGTTGTTTGATCAAATGTATATGAGTTATTACTCTAGTCCATTTTCAAATTGCATGTAATTTAAGAAATTCTCATTAAGTGCACTTTTCACCAATCAAATATCATATATACTCACTAAAATCTCTTTTGGTTGGTTTAATATGAAAGTGTACAAGTACTTTGAGACAATTCAAGTAGAAATATGGAGTTATAAATTCGGACGGAGGGAGTAGTTATTACTCATCAACATGTTTGTTAAGAACGTCTAACAGATTCCTCTCTATAGTGAATTGCATCTTTTCTTTCTTACGCTCTTCATTCAGTTGCAATTATTGTTATTTCATAGAAAATCATTCATCAACATGCCAGCTTGTTTGTTAATAAGACATAGAACAAAGTCATAGGGGTTTGATGTAAACGTGGAGGAGGTCGCTGAACACGCCCTTACAGTCAATACTCATTTACATCCTGAATATCATAGTTACAAGACATACAACAAAGTTTCTGACATCCAAAAAGAATTGATTTACAGTCAGTTTCAGGAGTATATGGTTGTCCACTCCAATCTGAAAGAGTTATGTACTCAGAAAGGTAATTTTTGGCTACAAAGAAAAGAATGAGGATGACACTATTATATGGAGTATCAGCAATGTTGACTATCAAGATGGTTCTGATATTGATATATGTCATATCGAAAGCAAGCACATATCTGACTATCTGTTGTATCTTCTCGTGACATTACCCTGTTATGTTGCCAATAGGTATTGGCATGATCAGGTATCGCGACAACTGTGCTGAAGCAATGGTTTTTTCATGGAAAAAGGTCAACCGAAAAAGATGAAGCATGTCTAAAGCTGCCGGAAGTTGATTCTCTTCAAGTGTTGCCTAGTAAAGTGAAGGGGGATCGATGCAAATCTGTACTGTTTGATGGTTGCAGACTGGCTTTTAACTTGAAAAAGATGGAAAAAGAGTGTATGTGGAAAGTCGCGTTAACTTATTCTGCTACTCACTGCAAAGGATTTCACCTTGAGAAACAGCTTAGGAAAGGGGGCGAGTTTTTGACTCAAGTTTGGCTACTGATGGTACATTTGGGCATCACAGAGCAGCTCCAGGTTTCTCAAGGTGATGCAGAGCTAAAATCAGTGTCTTGTAATGCACATAAACTTGAGTCACTCTGGTCACTGTTGGCCAACCCAAACCTGAAAGGAGAACAATTTTACAGTCAACAAAAAGTCCAAAGCAAAGGTAAAAAAAAAGCACACATTAACTGTGTTTTGTGGACAATGTACTAAAACTATTTAAGAGCATTGGGTGTGGTAGGTTAGCCATGGCTCTTCATCACCGCCACCTCAGCGCCACATGAGCATAACAACCATCCACAACTAACCACAGCAAACCCCCTCTCTCATAACAAACCTCAACCTCTTCATTTGAGGCCCACCTCTAAATAAAACATTACATATTTACATATATAAAAAAAAAAATAATAAAAAAAAAATAAATAAATAAATAAAATAAAAAATCACAAAAGTACAAAACTTACGCTCGTCGTGGTGACGAAGAAGTTTCCATGAAGAGCCATGACAAGCGGGGGCGGTGTGGTGAAGAGGCATGACAAGGTGCCATGTCACCTCCACCTAAGATGATGGCGAGCCACAACAAGCCCACACCCAATATGGAGATACTTTTCTTAAGAAATCTCGTTATCAGGTATATACTTTCAAAGTTGTGAAATAGAGAAGGGTCTGTGATTTGGTTAGTTTCTTTGAGAATCAATGCTTTTGAAACTTAAGACATGACATCATTTTTATATTTTTATATTAAATGTTCGTGTTAGATTACTTAATAGTGTATAGATACTTAAAGTTGGCTATTATTAGAGTAAACAAAAACAAATTAGTTTTATCAATTTGAAAGGCAAAAATAGTCAATTGATGCTGATATGCTTATGTAAAAGTCTGTTTGAGATTAGAAGTAGAAAAAAGATGCATGGCATGCTTAACTTTGTTCGAATGATACTTAAATGCATAAGTGCAAAGCATTGTAAGGTTTATGGTCCACTACTATCTTAGTCTTGTAAAAGCAACCAAAATTGAAGGGGCTTCGCCGAAATAAGGGCCATAAGGTAGGTGGGTATGATATGATTTGGTCATATTACTGGTTATCAACTTGTTAAATTTCAAAGGATAATTTCCGATCCAGTTCAAATTTGGAGATGTACCACTGATCATAATAAGAAGCTGTGCTATCTAGTTGGACTAGTTGTGAAAGTAAGCTACACTATTTTTAAATCCGTGGGCTAGTTGGATAAAAGGTGTAAGATACCTTCAGTTCTGGTGTCAATTAAAAAAGAAACAAAAAGGTCTACTAATATCATACAAAACACTGAGAGTACAAATCAGCTAAACCTTATTCTATGGGTCACCCATCTATGTATATGGGAAAATTGGTCATCAAAGTAGCCAAAATGGCAATTGATCAATCAAAGTAGCCAGAAACCCCACTACATTCCTGCTACCTTGCGAGGCTCAGATTTTTGCATCGAAAGAGCTTGCAAGAGTCTCATGTCAGGCCACTTTCACTATGTGAGTTCCATGTCAAGCCAATTTCATGGTTGCTCCATAAAAGCGTCCAACTTTCACCATAAAATCCCACATCTGCTGCAAAAAAACTAAACCTCGCAAGGTTTGAAAACTTTCTAGCAGACCAACCCACAAGGAATCTTGCAGAATTCTATTTATGAGATAGAACAACTAAAAAAAATAAGAGAGAAGAAAGAAGCAGAATCCTAACTTTTTTAATCTAGTTTCCACACAAGTGACAAAATGATCTTGTTGTGCAACTGGTCAAAAGTCAAAACAGAGTTCTTTTTTTGGTAAAAACTGTTTTGCTAAAATTTCAATAGGAAAATAGAGTCTTGCAAGACTAAAAAATTAGATTACGTCGGAACGAATTTAAGTTTTTTAGTTAAATGAATGAGGAAGTATTATGAATTTAATTTACATTTAGGAAACTAACAATCTGTTTTGACCCATTCGCCCTGTTTTCATTAAGCAGTTTTTATCTATTAGCTGTTATACACTTAGACGATTATACATACTAGAGATAAGCATGAGTGCATGACCCAGATCAGAAATTCGTAAGTAAAGGGGTTAAAATTGCCACCTTTAAGTTCTGAACAGAAAAAATGGGAGGAAAGAGGGACAAAACAACTCAACAAGCATGGAAGGATTCATACCTCATGCAATATGCTGAGCAAGATTAAGAATCTTGACATGCTTTTTCTTCCTTAGCTCATGTGGAACCGAGCCAAAAACCTTGGTCCCAATCGGTTCACCTTGATTGTTGACGAGTACAACAGCATTATAATCAAACTTAACCTCACTCCAATCACACCGACCCTTCTGCATGGCAGCTCAGAAAACCACACCATACACCACCAGTCCTTTCTTTACTTTTCCGCCCGGCTGGGCTTCCTTCACTGATGCTACTATCGTGTCCCCTAATCTGGTTCCTTTCTTCCCTTTCAAAGCTTGTATGCACATAACTCGTTTTGCCCCTGAGTTGTCCACCACTTTCAAATTGGATCGCATTTGTATGAAAGTCCTTATTTGCTGTAAAAGTCACAAATTAAAGAAGTGTTTTACACTAAATTTAACAGATTTTTATTTTTATATAAAATAATACAATATGGGAGGTTTTATGCATTAAAAATACAATTGGGTGACTTTCGAACCATTTGACTTGTTACCTTTCAAGTTGAAACTTTTAATTCACCCATTTGGACAATTAGAGAAAAAACAGAACCCAAATCGACCCATTCATGAACAAATGGGTTAAAACTACCACATCTAGATTATTCCTGTTGTGATTTTAGCATTCCGGACGAGAGACTGTTGAGGCCCCACAATAGTGAACGTCCAGCTAGTTTGATTTTCTTTCATGCATACAATATGACAAAAATCAGATGATGAAAACTTATTGCAAAAGAGCAAAAAGAAACTATGAATGCAGTATCAAGCAATTTTTAAGGAAGTGGCTTATCGTAAATTAACACACATGGATATATCAAGATAAGTTATACAGATTTCCAAGCTATCTGTAGAGGGAAAGATCATTACCTTGGCAACAAGTCAACCAAAATCCTTTTTACTTGTGCACAAAAACACCTAACATATCTTATTTATCCTAGTTATGGTTCATGTAAGCAAAACACATCTATTAGTATCTTACATCTATCAAACTAGATAGAAGTGTGTGTTTAGGCGAATTTTCACTAATATGTTTGGTTGGTGCTTCTGATGTACTGTTTGGCTGAAACATAACCACTAACTTCAATCAACTTAAGCCAATACGTGATGACTTTGTTTTTACCAAGCAACATATTATTGTTGTTACCATTATAAAATTGTGAAATTTACATAGTGCCACTAATAGACGTCAAAGTAGAATGAGACAACTCTCAGTTACGTCACAGATTAACAAGTTCATGCCTTTCTACCAGCAATGAGAACAATGGAACTAAACCTATTCTCCCTGTGAAAAATGGATCTATCGATAGTAGCATAAAACTATGAATCCTGAAGAAGTAGAGAGTAATCACAGTAGCTTCAATTAGAATACCAAAGTTTCGAAGGAGTTAGTACACTACATTCTTCAGACTTTTAGCAGCAAGAAACGAGTATACAAAAAGAACAATATCGGAGCAATGACTACATAAAAAGTAGAAGTTACAAGATTTATATTGGAAGCTAGTTTATATCACTCAAGCAAAGAAACCTTAGAGCCCATACCACGAAAGCAATTAGAAGCAGAATTTGTTGCCATCTTGATCTACTTCACAAGTTTCGTTTCCTACCTGCAAACATTATTTCAAACACTCACATTATTCCTATTCTTTACAACCTCAGAAAATAAAGGTGCAATATTGTCAGAAATGCGACAGCTAATTAAACATAAGAGTTGAACGAGAGATACAATTTCACTAACCACGGGGAAAAGTAATCCCAAAAGATCTGAAACAATTTTCAGACTATAAACACTTAGGATAATCATACATACTGATGTACGCAAGACCTTAACTCAGTCAATAAATATAAAAACATCTAAATGAAACATTAAAGGACAAATGAGACTAAAGTCGGCATATAGCAAATCAAACTTTCAAGCTGAATTTAGCCTGCACTTGGACAGATGATCACTAATTTCGCGCTTGGTTTTGCTTTACCACACAAATTATCATCTTAATTTGTGTTCTGCCTACTTCATTTACAACTAAAAAAAAGTAAGTTTTGGAGCGCCGTTTTGTGCACCTTACGGCATCTTCTTTAGTAAAGATTTAACTAAAATAAAAACAAGATATGTGACACTTAACAAGAACATAAATAATTAGTCATTTCGTATCCTCGACTACTTTATTTTATATAACGACGATATTAATCTGTTTTCAACATTTTACACTCATCATCTCACATGTTTCCAGAGAGGCATAACATCAAACACTGTATGTGCATCATAAAAGCATACTTTTAAGTAATATCATAACTGAGGGGATTTCATCCAACACGTTATGTGCGTAATACAAAAGATGAACAGCCCTCATGAGTTGTTAATTAATTGAGTTATAATAAGTTTATATGGGATATCAAATTAGTGTAGAAGTATATGAGAAAACTGAAAAACGAAAGTACCTGTTATAAATGCGGGTTGAGGTTTTATGATTCGGTGAAGAGAAATAATAAACGAGGAGAAATGTTTGACCTTGTAAAAAAAGAGGGTAATATTTATGTCATTAATCAGCAATTACTTTTTTAAAGTACAAGAATGCATGAGCAATGCATTAATGCATTTAATGATATGAGGCAAAAAAGAGAGATTTTTTCAAAGACTGTGTGCTTGGTTCAAAGTCTAGAAAGGGAAAAGGAAATGTAATGATAATAGTTGGGAAAGGAAAATATTCCCTCAATTTATTGGGTAATGTAGCAGGGTACCCGCGCAATGCGGCGACGGGTACCTTGTGACTAAGTTTTGTGGCGAGCAAATGTTTTTCATTATATATTTTTTTCTAGCAATAATGTTACGTATTTAAATTTCCGGTGAATTGCGTATTTAAATTATTACATTTTTTAAAATAAATTGGCAGCAGTGTTTAGGTTTTACTATATTTCGGCAACAAAGAAATGTTTTTGTGATTGGCATGGTGCAAGCGACGATAGTCAATTAATATTGTAATAACCATAAATTCAAGCTCATATTTTGAAAAATGTAAGCGCTACAATTATAAGAAATAGAAATATCGCTACTAAGTTTTGATCGTGTATAAAAATCTTTAGAAAATCCATAAAGGTTTGTGTATATTTGAAAAAAGATTACATGTCCAAAAATCCATTTCTTTAACTATTGTATCTTCATTCCACCACGTCTACACGTCCATTCGTTTTAAAGTTCTTGACGTGCTATGTTTGTACTTTTTTTGCAGGCACCTAAAAAATGAGAAATTAGATGACTGTCAATATTAGTTACTGAATCTATTGTTTTCCCTTTCTAGCGTTTTTACTGTTCGATGTTGTTTTCAAGATTCTAACAATTTAGACAACACTAATTTCTCAATTTTAATGTAAAACTGCGTTTACTTTTTAAAAGTAGATCTACCTTTATAAACTTTTTTATAAACATTAAGCCCAATAGTCCAATTTCTAAAATTTAAACACAATTCAAAATTCAGATTCAAAAGTTTAAAACATTTCATTATAAACCTTAAACATTTCATTTTTATACACCTTTAGTCCCTCCCTCCATATATAAACCCATTTTACTCTTATTAAAATCATTTTCTACACATAAAAACACACACTCCCTCTCTCTTCTCTCTACCCTCGCCGGCCACCCTCTTCTCCGGCAACCACCGCCGTCGTCCGGCCACCACCATTGCCGAAAAATTTTCCGGCGAAATCTTTTTCTTGCCGATTCGATAGATCAGTTAACCTACATCGAGATTTTGAGCCCTCGCTCCCCACCACCGCCACCCACGCGCCACCACCGCCGCTGTCACCACCATCTCATCACATCACCACCTCAAAACGATAAATCTGACCCTCGTGGTCATTTCTATGCAATGCACGCGATGTGAGAACACCTCACACGTGGTACATCTTGAATATAAAGATTTTGGTACGGGTTGTTTTGAGGTGAACGTATCACCACGGCCACCACCGTCGTCTTCCCCCTTCTCTTATTTTTTTCCATCTCGTTGTGGTAAGTGGTCGCGTGACCGTCTCAGATTTATGTTTCATTAAAAACCAGTAGTACGTTTGATTCATGGTCTTCGTGGAAGTAAACTCAGATAAAAACATTTTGAAATGATTCGTGTGACAATTTAATGAAATAATGTGTTAACGCTTGTATAAATTTCTTTTTTGTGGAAATAAATTTTGGATTAAATCATTTTCTTGACCTTTCGTGTGGTAATCATTTATTCAGTGTGTTTGGTCGAGTGGTGTGAGTTTTGTCGCGCTTTCGAACCCATATGAGTCTGTGAATTTCAATAGCATTTGGTTGCAAGTTTAATTTAGTATTAGTAATGTTACATAAAGGGTGGTCATGTTGTGTGTTGGCGGAGGAGGAAGTGGTGGTGGCGGAAGTGTTGGTAGCTGATGTTGTGAATATGTAGAGATATGATTTAGGTTTTGAAAGAGAAGGGCTTGTATTGTCTTTTATATCCTTTATGTGGGAGTTACAGAATGAAGGAGTAAATGGGCTGATTCGCAATGAGAGTAAATAGGCTGTTTCAGAATGAGTGAGTGGTAGCTGAATTTTTAAGCCAATTCTTTCCATAATAAGCAAGTAAAAAAGTCTGAATTTTTAAGCCTTCTAATTTTAGAAGGCCTAAATGCATTATAAGCTAGTATAAATTATTGGTTAATGGGTCATTGCATTATACTTCAGCAACCACTTTTTTTCATTATCTTTCTTATTCCTTACCTTCATAACCTCCCACCAAGCATGCCCTTAGAGGTTTACAAAATGAATTTTTTATAATATAAATTAATTAGAAAACTTATGCATTTAATGCTTCAAGTCATTAAAGACTTAGAGCATTGTGGATGCCTAAGAAGCTAAGAGCATCCACGAAAAGCTTTTTACTATTTTATAAAGCTTTTGGAAAAGCTTTTTTCCATTGTAACATGAGGTTTTTCAAAAGCTTTTCACAAAAGACTTGACATACACTAAGCTTTTACTAAAACCAAGAGCATCTACAATGCATCAAGTCTTTAAGACTTGATGCATTTAATGCATATGACATTTATAAGCCAAAAGCTTGGATAAAAGACTTGAGGTATACCATGTCTTTGAAGAAAAGCTTTTCAAAAAGCTTTAATTACAATGCAAAAAATCATTTCAAAAGACTTTTTAGAATAGTAAAAATCTTTTAACCATTTGATGCATTGCGCATTCTCTAGTCATTAATGACTTATGCATTAAATGCATTTAATGCAACCACACTAAAAAATGTATACATTAAATGCAAAAAGTTATTAATGACTCTTTTCATTGTGGATGCTCTAGCATTCGCAATAAATGCTAAAGTTGACAATAAATGACTAAAGTTGTGATGACTTGATGCATTTATTACAATATTTGCAAGTAAAAAACTATTTCTTTCAAACGCTTGGCACTAGCAAAGTCATTCTTCCAAATGTTTTAAAAAGTCATTCCATGCAATAATAAAAAGCTTTTGATCAAGTATCCCATTGTGAATGCTCTAAGGTGTCATAACAACAAAACAAAAAAGGACTGCCATCTTAAACTAAAAGGTGGTAACTCTCTCAGGCCACATCAGATTTCTCTCTCCTCTCATTTTCACTCACTCTCACTCATCATACATCTGTTTTTGTTACCTTCCTCTTACCTTTCATTAAAATACATATTTTATAAAAATATATTCCACTAAATACCTCACACACACTTACAAAACAAATAAAAAAATGATTACTTTTGGGAATGGGGCATGTTTGTCAGCTTTAATACCATGGTGAATAACTCACCGTAATTTGCATTTTGCACCGTGAGTTGGGATATGTGTTTTGGCAACTCACTCGTGAGTCACTCACCTTGAGCATGAGTTGATATCCACTCCGTTCAGCCTTAGCGCCCTTTAACATTTTAGCACTAACATCCCAAAATCACTCCTTATCATAACATCCCATAAAACAATCTTTTTGGAACCCACCGCTATTATTATTAATTTTTTTCACAAAAACATATTTTTATACATTAAATAAATATACAACTAACATTTAATAAAAATTACAAAACTAAAAAAAATAAAATAAAAATAATTACACTTATACTCTGAAATGGACTAGCCTATTTGTATATGTTTTTACCAACAACCCAATATTGGCTTTACCAAGAAAAAAACCGTTAGCTTCTTTAACGCAACTCACACGCACAATGCAAAACACATGCACAAACACACAATGACATATTTAAATAAAAAAATATTAAAAAATTAAAAAAAACCATTATCCCGTACGTTGTTGTGGCAACTTCCGGCTTATTGTCGTTGCAAAATCATAGACCCTAGTATGATAACGCCACCCAACGTCATGCAACGTGGGCCTAACGCCGGGTGGGGCATTTGGTACTGTGCCCTCTAAAAGTATTGCATTAAATATTACAAAATTTCAAAATGTTCTAACATGATGCATGTTTGGAGGATGTGTCATGCTTCAAAATGTGACATGTATCACTGTTTTTTACGTGACACGTCACTCAAATGTACATTGTGGAACACTTTTTGAAAGTTTGTAACATTTACTTAAATACCTTTTTAGTTCACGTACTAAAACGCTACTTTGAAAAATGTGCATTATTATTTAATGAGTTGGACCATAAAGTGAATCATGGCTTATTACATTGCTGGCCCCACAGCTATTTCAAATTCTTGGGTTTATTCCTAAGGTCAACGAAATTACACTGGTAGTCCCCCAACATCTTCATTTTGCTTCATTGATGATCCAAAACTATAACACTCGTTAAAAATCTTGTTAGCTGCATGGGCTTTTTTGTCTTTTTGACATTTCTTGTCCAAACACTCTATAACAACATTCATCCCTACATTTACAATGCCTAAATTAAAAAAAAAATAAAAAAAAAATAAAAATAAAACAGTCTTTATCTTACCCATTTTAAATAAAAATTAAACAATAATCATTTAAATTCCTCAATTTCAGCAGACGCTAGGCGGTAGTCGGACGGTCGACCACCGCCTAGGCGGATTGACTTTTCCTATATAAAAATAATAATATTAGATGTATATGATATAAAATCTGAATAATTTATATATTTTTTTAGTTTTATTATTATCTTTATTATTTCCAATTATATATTTTATATAAATGTTGCAAAATTCACATTATATAAGGTTTTAAATAAATTTTCATCAATTATCCTAGAGTAAACTTCAAAATACATCCATGTGGTTTATCCCGTTTCGCACTATATATCCCTCTCCCAAAAGTTTCAACATATACATCACTATGTTAGTAAAAGTTAGCCTATATACATCCACAAGGACAAGCGGTGCAAAATTTGTATCGTTAACTTGGACACGTGGTAGTTAAGTAAGGGTAATTGTGTCATTTTATTTCCTAGCTACTTCACCACTCTTTTAATACCTTTTTTAGTCAATCCCAAATCATAAACACAATCAAAAACACAAAACCCAAATCAGAAACACAAATCAAAAATTCAAATAAAAAACACCAATCAAAAACACAAAACCCACATTTCTAATTTTAGTATCTGGTTTGTTGTTTGCAATGGTGGTTTTTGGATGGCGTGTTCGTGAATATGAAGATCCAGTGAACGAACAAGAAGCTTATCGTAAGTTTTCATCTTTGTAACCCTAATTGTAATATTATTTGCTTCGTGACTATACTTTTTTGTTGTTTATTGATTGAAGCCCTAATTTTTTAAATCTTATTTGCTCATTATAGGTAATTTTCCAAAAATGTTTTCATTCAATATACATCATGGTGGATTCTTTACTGAAAATCCAGGTAGAAAGTACATACAAGGGACTCATAATTACATAGACTTTGTAGATGTTGACCTATTTTCAGTTATAGAAATGAATGAGATGATTGAAAAGTTAGGTTACAAGAGGAAAGATTGCATTATGTACTATCATTTCAAAATACCTAACAATGATTTGGATTATGGATTATAAGCACTAGGAAATGATGGGGATGTGTTGAACCTAGTTAGGTATGTTGATAAATACAAACTTATTGAGGTTTACATTGAGCATGAGCATACAGTTTTGGAAACTTACTAGAAATCATTACAGAGAGTGATGATTGAAGAAATAGTTAATGAAGGACCTAGTTCAACATTAGTTAGAAAGCCTTTTAAGAAGCCTGCTCAGAAGACAAATAGGATGCCTCTATTGCCTTATATGGGAGAGGGATCTGATCATGTTTTAGAGGAACCTAGATTAAATGCTGATGGTTTAGATGGTGAAGGTACTACTGTTGGTGCTAATTTAGTAGATGAAGGACCTAGTTCATTAGTTAGGAAACCTTTTAAGAGGCCTTTTAAGAGATCTGCTAAGAAGACAAAGAGAATGCTAGTAGATGAGGGATCTGATGAAGCAAGTTTTACTGAGAGTGAGCAGGGTAATGAGGAAGACAGTTCTGTTGAACCTAGTTTTGCTGAGAGTGAGAGTAGTAGTGAGTCTGATGATAGTCAAGATAGTGACTATATACAGGATGATGAGCATGTTATGAATGATGTGGAGGTGGATATGAAAGACTATTATCAAAACATAGACAAAGATGCAGAATGGGTGGGATCACAGTCTGCAAATGCAGAAGTTCTAGCTAACAATCACGTTGAAGAAAGCTTTGATTTGGATGATTTTGAGAGTGCAAGTGATTCTGAAAATGATGGTAAAAGAAAGAATACTCTGAGACAGTTAAGGAGAAAAAAAGTAAAAGAGTGTGAGGGCATTGATGCAAGTAGCTACAGTGATACATTCTTTGTAGGGAAAGAATTTGGGGATAAAAAGCATCACAGATCTTGTGGTTGTTCATGCCATTGCTACTAGAAGACACTTATATATATGGAAAAATGATAAGTAAGGTTGAGGGTATTATGTAGAGGAAAATGTTGTGTGTTTAGATACCCTAATGAGGGTCAAATGCTAGTGGGCTAAACTGTGGTCCAAGTCTAAGTAAATTAAAATGTGTAGGTGGGAAGTGGGTCAAGTCAACAAATGATGTGCATGTGGAGAAGGAATAAATAAAGTAGGTGGGAAGAGAATAAAGGTGGGTGGCATTAAAGGTAATTACAAGTATGAAGTGATCATATGTCCTTGGACCTTGCAAATGTCAAAACAAAATAAGTGCAGGGAAGAAACATGGACTGTGTCTACTATTACTGATGAACATACTTGTCTGCAAACCAGAGAAGTCAATCTGCTCACCAATACTTATCTTACCAAAGATTTTGAAGAAAGACTCAAATTAAATCCAAACATCCCTATTAAAAACCTGAAAGAGCAACGGCAACAGAAGTATCAATTAGGTATCACTACAAATAAGGTAACTAGGGCTAAGGCTAAATCACAGATGAAACTGAAAGGTGATTTCACATAACAGTATTCAAGGTTAAGGGATTATGTGTTAGAGCTGCAAAGAACCAATGGTGATACAACTGTGAAAGTAGACCGTGAAAGAGATTTTGATCCAAATGAAACAACAAGACAATTCAGAAGGATCTATGTATGTATTGGTGCTTTGAAGAAAGGGTTTAAAGCTGGCTTAAATAATTTGCTTAGATTAGATTGGTGTTTTATGAAGGGAAAATACCTTGGCCAACTACTTACAGCAGTGGGGATTGATACAAACCATGGGACATATCCACTTGTATATGCTGTTGTGGAAGCAGAAACAAAAAGCTAATGGTCATGGTTTTTAACATGTTTAGGGGATGATCTGGATTTGACTCTCATGTCCAATTTTACCTTTGTTTCTGATAGACAGAAGGTAATCCTTATTAATTTTAGCTTGTCTTTACTCATTGTGCTTGTTAAATTCTAACTTTCTAATTTGTTTATAGGGCATCATACCAGCAATATCAAAAATATTCCCATGTGCTGAGCATAGGTTTTGCTTAAAACATATACATGAGAATATGAAGCTACAATGGAGAGGTAAGCTACACAAGGACTTGCTTTGGAGATGTGCATCAACTACTACTGTGACACAATTTGATAGGGCAATGGAGCAGATGAAGAGTTTGAATGAAGGAGCTTATGATTATCTGAAGAAGATACCACCACAACATTGGTCAAGAGACATTTCAGTGGTATGTTTTACTGAACAATCTCATCATAGTTGTATTTTTGTCACTTATATCATAGTTCTGTTACTTAAATTATTATCCAATTTAAAAAAATGGAGGTAGGCCACACTGTGATGTTTTACTTAACAATATGTGTGAGGTATTTAATAGAAGGTTTTTGGATGGAAAAGATGTTCTTATTATTACATGTCTAGAGTATGTTAAGGATTACTTGACTAAAAAGATTGCCAATGTTAAAAAAGTAATTGCAAAGAGTCAAGGGCCTTTAACACCAGCTGCTACTCTGCTATTTAATGCAATCAAGACTGAAGCTAGCTCTTATACGGTAAATTGATAAACTAATACATTGTTCAAATTGGTATTTGTGATGTTATATCTCTAATACCTGTTATGTATATGAAGGTAATGTGGAATGGTAGAACCAAGTATCAAGCAAGTGGCCATGGGATGATATATGTGTAGTGGATATATAAGAGAAGAGTTGCAGTTGCAGGAAATGGGAATTAACTGGAATGCCCTGCAAGCATGCAGTAGCAGTGTTAAATGACATGGCTCTAAATAGGGATGATGTTGGGTTGCCTGAAACATGGGTGCATGCTTGTTATTGGCTAGTAACTTAGTGTTAGGTCACCATGTTTGTAACACAAGCATCAATATGAAGAAATGAGGTAAGAAAGGATCGGATGAACACTTAACCAAAACACACGTATGAATAATGAAATTTTTATGCTTAGAGTGAAATAGAAAAGTGAACAACCAACCTTCAAGAGAAGGTTTACAATACAATTTATAGGGAAGGAACTAGGGCAATATGCAAGTTCCTTTCCTTTCCTTATTGGACTTGGGCCAAGGCTTATGGGCTTTCTACATAAGCCTTGCCATGATTACTAACATAAAAGCCTAATTAAGCTAACTATTACATATTAATTACTAACACCTGTAATCTAGTTTAGGAGTGATTCCAAAAATCTCCCCCTAAGTGTTGGTGATTAATGATTTGATCTTTAAGCGTTGTAGGTGCTGATGTAATAGTAGCTTCGACGTCTTCTGACATTCTTCTTTCTTTGTGAGAAGAAGTGCCTTGATTCAAACAATCTCCCCAGTGTAGGGATCATGTTTTCTTTGAAGTTTTCATCTTTGACGTCTTCATTTTCTCTGTTCTTTAATTCTTTGTTCTTTGTGGTGGTAGTGATAGTATGTTGTGGTTATCTGCATCAGGTCCGCTTCGTTGCTCCAGTGTCTCCACGTCTTTCTTCAACATGCTCACACGCTCTTTAACGTTGAATTTCAGTACTGATGTAGTTCTCTTAGTCTTTATACTTTGTAGATTCTTTGACTTTGACGAAGAATCATTCTGACTCTGTGTTGCCTTTGAGAGAACTTCAATCGGTTGTTGTTGGTATGAGCATGTGAAGAATCTGCACGATCTTTTCCACCCGCGAGCATCCATAAGAAGAAAACATAAAACATGGGTTAGAAATAATCCAGCACTTACACGTTTGAACTTCGAGTGTGTTAAAAGCATAGTGTGAAAATACGACTCTAATTCTCACAAAGGCTGTTCCTGAACTGGAGTCCCACAAATGAGATAACGCGATGAAATCGAAGAACACCTACAGTTCGAGATAAGTCGCTAAGGTACACCGAAGCATCACCCCACGACTGTAGACCATTTGAGACACACTAAGCATAACCCACAAGGAGTTACCGAAGTGACCTCTTGTCGTGGTCGTTTGATGTTAACCCGGCGGAGTTTCCATTCAATCACTGAGGATCACATGTGTGAACCTCTCATAAATGTTCTCGACAGATTGCTAAGATCCGTGTAGGACTCGATAATGTATCACTTGCGTCCTTAATGTTGAACGACAAGTGATGAAACATCAAGTGTACCTAAGAGATCTTTTGATGAATCTCGTGGCTCTAGACTCAATAGTTCGCTTGGGTTTTCCTGAGCGGAGACTAGGGATAGGGTCTCCTTCTTCAATACCAGCAATCTCTAAGAGAAAGCCGATAGTTTACGTAGGGTTCCCTGTGAGAATGAAACAAGCTTCTGTTGAGAGAAACTTGAGTGGCAAAGAAGTTTTAGTGTATGAGTCACCGGGTCCATGACGGCTTTATTCTTCAATACCGGTGTTATCAAGTGACAACCAGTAGCATATGAATTGAACCCGGTGTCTGCCCTAAGTTGAATAATCTGGAGGGGCTATTTCTTTTCACCCTTTTTTTTTACTTTTCTTTTTAATTCTTCAACTCCTTCTTTCTCCGATTCTCATTTTATCCTTTTTATAATCATACCTAAGGACTTCTAATTCTAACTATTGGTGGTGTCCTTGGGTAGATCCCTTCGGCTCTGGCGGATCATAGGACGGTTATTCCTAACCTTAGTCACCTTATAACTCCATGACTAACCTATGTTGCCATAAAACCATTTTCTTGAAAAATCTCTCAAAGTGGTTATGAGTAAAAGCGTTTTGTACCACTGTGAGAGTTTAGTATTTTGCAGAAATACTCCCCCTCCACACGTGCTTAAGTATTTTGACAGAAATCTGCACGGTGAGAGAAGAGCGCGCACTTTTTGAATTGATCAAATCAAGATAGACAATTCCCCGCGAGACACGGTTACGTTGCATAGTTAAAGAGTTACATTGTCAGCTTTTAGGTGACAACTAGCTCTAATAACTACCTTGAAGGTGTGGACAAACATTGAAAGGTTGTCAAACCCGTCAAAGTTCATGTCTACCAAGAGTTTCTCGAATGGTACATTCTACTTGGACAAGTCCTTTGCGAGACACGTTTACATCACTAGCGAACTAGCTTGAAATTATTACCCGTCCCGGACAAGTCTTTTCGAGTTACAAACATTTAAGATCTCGTCAATTCATTGGTTAAGTCTTTAGCACGATGATTCATTTGCAATTCACAACATATTTCTTATCACATAATTTTTCTCCCCCTCAAAAATGGCATATAAATGTTATTTTTGACGAAATTTTGATATCGAATATGACCATTTCGAGTTTTGTGGGAAGATTACCACGAAGAACAATTTTGTGAACAAAGTTTTTAAGCAAATACTCCCCCTCAACAAGTGATATTAACTTTTGAGGTTTTGAAAAAAAAACTTATGGGGAAGTACTTGTCCTTTTGAGCAAAACTTTGAAAAGTGAATGTTTTGATTAGTTTTACTCAAAAGTAAGAAGCTTTTGCTCCTTTAGGATTGTGTCACTGAAGCGTACCACAGGGTCCATTCATTACAAGAACGGGTTGTACACTGTTATGTGTGCACAAGCCATTATGAATAAGTCAAATAGACAAAATCACAATCAAGAATGTTAAGAGTGTACCCAATGATTACGCATGACCAGCTACTTTCTGAGGACGTTGGTATGTCAGAATCAGAAAGCATGGTCTTCCTCCAACATAGCTCTCCAACCGTCGCATCTGATCTCGATGAATCAGCCTTTTATCAATCCTAGAGATAAACCAAAGAACATCCTTGTGATCCTTTGAGTTCCAACTCTTCTTCTGAATTATACCCAACTCAATGTCCTTCAATCGATATGCCAATCCATCTCGAACCATCTTCAGGGTGGCGTCAAAGAACTTGTGAATTTCATCGAAAGTCATGAAACAAGTATGATGATTCTCACTTAGGTAGACAAACCTAAACTTTGGTTTATGAACGATTTTGTACTGAGGTTCTTGATTGATTTCGTTGAAGTGTAGAAGTGATGCAGTGAGATTTGAGTTATTTATGGTAAGATTCGAACCCGAGGTGGAGATCTTCAACACGCTCTTAGATTTGAAGCGTATGAAAACAAGGAGTGCAGTAATGTACTTGATCTGAATCTCGGTTGATGTTCAGGTTGGGGCTCAGGTAAGTCATGATCCACACCATCAATGTATATAAAGTGATCACTGGTTCTCTCCATTGGTGGTGTGGTTTCTTAAACCCCGGGTTGATCAGATGGTGGTGGCTGTGTAGCTTTGTTGTGTAGTGGTGAAAACCTGCTTAACCATTTGTCAAATCATTGGATGGAGCTGCCTTCTTAACAGATTTTGTTGTTGACTTAGTTGTTTCTTTTGTTGATGGAGGTGATGATTGAGATGATGATATGGGTTTGGTGGAAGTGTCAAAAGGTGGTTCAGAAGACTGTTGAGGTATGTGTTTTGGATTGTCAACTATGTAGTTGTCTGATTCCTTCTTTAACTTTTCCTCTTCAACTCTAGCAGCTTCTTTAGCCTCTTTTCGCATCATTTCCTCTTCAGCCACCAAATTATCATCATCAGTGACTCTTTCATCCTTATCATGATCGTAATATCCTTCGTCATATATTTCCACATCTTCACCATGCTTTTCTTCTTGCGGTTGTTTTAGTTGTTGTTGTGGTTGCTTTATTTCAATAGTTGTAGAGACAGTGACACCGTGATCCTTACCGGGTTGATTAACCGGATCGAGTGGGGTAAGAGTTGTTTGCAATGGATCTTCCATAAGTGGAGGACTACTGCATGACCCTCCTTCCCCACCGGGTTGATTAACCGGAAAGGTTGAAGCATGGTATTCCATCCTTTTCTGCTTTAATGTTTTACGAAATTGTATTGCCTCATTCATTGAATCATACTCATCATCAGGATGACTTTGTGAGCATAAATTTGAATGGATGTTGCAGAAGGATGTCCACAGCAATTCTGCAAGATGATTCAGAGCATGTGAAGTTGTTGAAGACGACCTGGAGATTGTTCTTGCCAATTGTTTTGTCGTATCCAGCTGGGAATGTGTTTGCCATCAAGAGCTCACGGGGCATTGATGTTTGCTTGATTTGCGACCATTTTGTGATCCGAAAGACATTAGACAAAAAGACAGACATATGGAAACACAATGTGTTTGTTTTAGTCTGATTTATTATCTAATTCCTTGTTTGATGGTAACATGTTTATGTTAGTTACAAGTCCCAAGTCACATTTGTCCAATTGTTTGAAGTTGATGTGATAAGTTACGTGAATTTGTTAATTTTGAAATTTTAAAGTCCAAATCTTCACTTAACACACAACATATTAACTTTTGTAAGAATAAGCGTAACATTAGATATTAGTGACTTATGAGTAACATTTAACAAGTAACATATGCGTAATAGGTCAAAATGTAGTGAATAGTGGTTTTGGTGTAACAAGGATCCTTATGCGTAAGAAAGGAGCTTACGCGTAAGAGTAAGCTAAAGCGTAAGACCAAGCTTATGCGTAAGAGTTTCTTACTCGTAAGACAAGTTCAAAGGCATTAGGTTTATGCGTAGGAATAAGCTAGATGTTATGCGAGAAAAGTTTACTCGTAAGAGTAAAGCTTATGCGTAACAAGTCTTGTTTACGAATATCTTTCCAAGATACGCGAAATCCACTGTAGACCTCTTATGCGTAACGTGTTAAACATAAACATGAAAACTTGATTATAGTTTATTTCAAACATCTTTTAGATCACAAAACAAGCACAAGAGCATATCAGATACACACAGTAAGACTTAGGCGTAAAATTTCTTAAACCCTAAACCCTTAATCTATGCGTAAGAGATATAGCCACACAAATCAAACAAGAATGTTTCTGGAGCGTCCTAGATGTCATATGAGTACAACGAAATAAGATTTAACACATTTCCACCACAGAATCAGAAGATTCATGGGAGATGAACCCTAAAAAACCTAAAACTAAAATCCTTACAGTTTAGATGTTTCTGGGCTAATTTAAAGGTTTAAAACATGCATATATACTTATTCTAACACTTTCTTGACCACCTAATAACATATCACAGAATAGAAGAAACCCTGAATGAGCGCAAGAACCCTATAACTCAATTTAATGAAATTTAAGATTCTGGATGGTTTTGGACGATTGAAACAAGTTTAATAGACACTAAGAAAGGTTTTAACATAACTCATTTCAATCCAAACACTTTTATGCATAAGCACCAAATTCGTTCGAGTGAACAATTTTCCAAAATCAGTTTAAAGAGTTTTAACCGTTGGATTTGAAAGATTTTTGAAATCCTTGTTTAGAATCTTTGATCAAAAACAATTTAGAACTTACAGATTATAAAAAAAACTTGAACGAATTTAGAAGATTTGGTTTGGGCCGTTTGATCTTTGTGGTTGTTTAGGAGAAAATGCACATGAAGTGGTGCATTGATTGTGTAAGGTGAATGTTTTTGTTAAAATTAATTTTTCAAGCTTTACACATTTGGCCCCCTAACCTCAAATAGGTTCCAACCAAGATCCTTTAACACCCATTTTGGTTACACAAAACATATTTAGGCAAGAAACATGACGATACTCCCCCTCGAATTTTGAAATAATGAATTTTGAAAACATTTGAGTCCGAGGAGAGTATTTGACAAGATACATATCCACCATTTTAAAAGAAACAACATATATTAGGTAACATGCAAGTACAAGGTTTTATGAAACTGAAAAATATTTACTTTCTCCCCCTCAACACTTGTTCGGGAAAAATGGTTAAAGGTTTGATGGAACAAAGTGTAGACTGAAGATTTGTACTTCTAATGTTTGGTAGAAATATAGAAAGAGGAATATTTTTGGATTTTATCAGATTTTATTTTTTTGTATTTTGTTTTTGAAAATATTTACAAAAGAGGTTTTGGTGTTTGACTGGTTTTAAGAATGTGTCAAAAGTTCATCCAGTTCCTCTGGAGTCAAACACCTCATACCAATCCGGTGGACCAACTCAGTAAACCTAGCAGGAGCTAAGGTTTTGGTGAGAAGGTCTGCCAGTTGATATTCAGTACCCACAAAATATAATTCAACGGTACCCTTTGTTGGGACTTAAATAATGTTGGCAAGTTTGGCCACTTATGAAGCACAAATTACAAACACTTGAAGCTGCAAGTGATAGCATTTATAACAAAGCTATTGGTACAAGTTGAAGTAGCACTTGTATTTTGAGATAAAAGTTTGATCTGATTATATAGTTGGCAACCACCCATTATGTCTTTTTATTTTAGGAGTGGGTTATCAGGTAGACAACCATTATTTCTTTCGGTAGTGGGTTATATCACGTCTGCATTTTCTTTGCTATAAAGAGATAGCAGGATGGGTATGAAGATAGTAGAAAAAAACAGCCATATTCACTCAAGAAATACATAGCTTTGTTTGCTTCTGTTCTTGTCATTTCTGTTGCCACCATCGTGTTGTAATCGTGAGTTGTTGCTAGTCAACGGTTACGGTGTAGAACTGTATTAATCCTGGGTTCTTAGGCTTGTAGACTCGAGCAACAAACGGAGTGCCGAAAGTACTTAAAAGGACAGGGAATTTCTTCCCGTACGGTTCAGTTTTATACCGGTTTTGAAAGGTTCGAAGATGATGATGATGATGTTTAATTCCGCGTTTGTTGCTGCTCGAATGATCTTTGCTCTTTTATGTTGCTGTGGTGTTTCTATTATGGATCATTAAAATGTCATCGAGGTATTCATCTTGTCCTAATGCAATATTGTCACTTTTATTTGACATGTTAATAACCTACTGTTATGGAATAATACCTTTATACAACATTCTTTTAAGTACTTTTGTTCCAAACAAAAGGTTTACATGTTATGGTTTAGTGAAGGCATGGAGTTTTAGGAAGAAAACTCGGAAATGTGGACCATTTAGACTCCACAAATTAAAACTGAAACCAAAACCAGTTGTTGGTAGGGTATCCATGATAGCTCAAATCACGCGGACTGCCGCCGCATGTGGATGGTATCTTGATTCAGGAGCCACTATTCACGTAGTGGGATCAAGAAATAGTTTTACAACCTATCGAGCGGTAACCGGCAGGAAAGTGATGATGGAAAATCGTGATAGAGCTGATGTTTGCGGTGTAGGAACGGTACAAACGATGTTCACATCGGGTAAAATAGTGACTCTTCATAGTGTGCTTCATGTTCCTACAATATCTAAGAGTCTAGTTTCTGTTGGTAAACTTGACGAAAATGGTTTCAAAATCGCCATTGAGTCAAGGAAGGTCGTAATCACTAGACGTGGCCTTTTTGTGGGAAAAGGATACTACCAAGAAGGGATGTATCGACTAAATGTGGAAAACGAGCCCCTTAAAAATGTATCAAAAAGTAATAGTATAGTTAGTTCTATTGCTAGCAATCATATTTCAAATGTTTCTTTAAGAAGTAATTTTGATTCTGTTGTTCATGAAATTAATCAGATATCAGTTGTTTCTTCTACATGTTCTATTTCTTTATGGCATAAACGTTTAGCACATATAAATGTTAAAAATATTGAAAAGATGAAACACAACGGATTAATTAAATTTCAAAACAAGAACTTTGAAAAGTGTGAAACATGTGTAAAATCAAAGTTTGTAAAGAAACCTTTTCCATCAGTTAAACGTGATACTGAATTGTTAGATTTGATACATTCGAATATTTGTGAATTGAATGGAATACTTACTCGAGGAGGTAAGAGGTATTTCATTACATTTTGCGATGATTCAAGTCGGTTCTTATATGTATATTTATTACGATCAAAAGATGAAGCTTTTGATTCATTTAAAATATACAAAGCGGAGGTTGAGAATCAACTTGGGAAAAGGATTAAAATCCTACGATCCGACCGGGGTGGAGAATATTTTACGCGAGAGTTTGACACATTTTGTGAAGAGAATGGCATTATACATGAGTGTACCTCTCCGTATACACCACAACAAAATGGTTTAGCAGAAAGGAAAAACCGAACCCTAGTAGAGATGGTTAACTGTATGTTAAACCAATTTGGGTTACCCACAAATCTTTTGGGAGAATCTCTTTTAGCAGTATGCCATATACACAATAGGATCACTAGTCGTGTGATTCCTATGAGTCCATATGAGTTATGGAATGGCAGAAAACCGAACCTAGACTATTTGAGAGTTTGGGGATGTTTAGCCTATTATCGGACACCTAATCCGAAAAGATCTAAGCTAGGAGCTCATGGTATTAAAAGCTTGTTTGTTGGATACGCAAAAAAAAGCAAAGCTTATAGAATTTTAGATGATAATTCAGGTGTTATCATAGAATCCAGAGATGTGGATTTCTTTGAAGATAAATTTTCGAAAGATGTCGAAAACCCTGGTGTAAGTCTAGTTCCTACTTCTACTAGTTCGTCTCGTGTAGAAATCTCTACAGAGATTAATGAACCAAGGCGGAGTACACGAACTAGAAAAGAGAAGACCTTGGGACCAGATTTCTTCTCTTACTTGGTTGAAGGGACTCAAAAGAAAGTGACAAAAGAGGTCATTTTCTTGATCAATGTCGATGACGACCCTAATACTTTCTCTGAAGCCATGTCATCTCGAGATGCTCCTCTTTGGAAGGAAGCTATAAATGATGAGATGGATTCTATATTGGGTAATCAGACTTGGGAATTAGCGTAACTTACTAAGGGCGTGAAAGCCATAGGATCCAAATGGGTTTTAAGAAGAAGCTTAACCTGACGGATCAATTTCGCCTTTAAATCAAGATTAGTTGCCAAAGGTTTCAGACAAAGAGAGGGGGTAGATTATTTCGATACGTATGCCCATGTCGCTAGGATTAGTTCTATAAGAACACTCATAGCGATATCTGCTATTAAAGCTTTGTACATTCATCAAATGGATGTTAAAACAACCTTTTTAAACAGTTACTTACACGAGGAGGTTTACATGGAACAACCCGAAGGTTTTGTGATACAAGGGCAGGAAAACAAAGTGTGTAGACTTGTTAAGTCCTTATACGGGTTGAAACAAGCTCCAAAGCAGTGGCATGAGAAGTTTGACACTACTGTTATTTCTTTTGGGTTTAAGCATAATAGTGCTGATAGGTGCATTTATACCAAAATCACGAAAGATTATACAGTGGTCATTTGTCTTTATGTTGATGATATGTTGATCATTAGCACAACTCTAGATGGTATTTCCGAAACAAAGTCTTACTTATCCTCGAACTTTAAGATGAAAGATCTTGGTGAAGTAGACACCATTTTGGGAATTAAAGTGAAAAGAACAAATGATCAAATTTCTCTTAGTCAGTCTCATTATATCGAGAAGATACTGACTAAGTTTCAACACTTGGATATAAAGGAATCAAATGTTCCTTTTGAACCAAGTGTTCATCTTGAGAAGAATTCTGGTAGAGCCGTGGCTCAACTAGAATATGCAAGTGCTATTGGTTGTTTAATGTATGCTACACAATGTACTAGGCCTGACATTGCCTTTGCTGTAAGCAAGTTAAGTCGAACACAAGTAATCCAAGCACTAAACACTAGAGAGCGGTGTTTAAAGTACTAGGGTACCTGAAAAGGACTAGTGCTTTGAACTTGACATACACGTCATACCCTAGGGTTTTGAAGGGTACTCGATGCAAGTTGGGTGAATCACACAGTGATTCTAAATCCATGAGCGGGTGGATTTATACTCTTGCAAGAGGAGCTGTTTCTTGGGCGAGCAAGAAACAAACGTGTATTTCTCATTCCGCTATGGAAGCTGAGTTTATTGCTCTGGCTGCAGCAGGCAAAGAGGCTGAGTGGATGCGGGATCTGTTACTAGATATCCAACTGTGGCCCGGTCCAATGCCTTCGATTCCTATGTACTGTGACAGTCAAGAAACTTTGTCTAAAGCTTATAACTCTGTGTACAATGGGAAGTCGAGACATATTCGTCTTCGACACAACTATGTGAGACAAGTGATAGAGAATGGTACCATTAGTGTTGTTTATGTCAAGTCATGTAGAAACTTGGCAGATCCACTAACTAAGCCTCTGACGAGAGACTTAGTGAGTGTTACTACAAGAGACATGGGTCTAAAACTGTAAGTGAATCGGTTAGTGATGGTAACCCGACTTGAATTTATAGCTCCTATTTACAAGTTTAATGGGTAATAACAAGTCACTAGTCGATAGAAGGTACTATCGAATAATTGACCCATGTAGTAAAGATAGTACAACGTTGCCGAGAATCAAGATGAGGATATCCTCTTAACAAAGCTTTAGAGGCGTCTTAGCAACGGAGGCGTTGTAGAAGCTTTGCCTATATGACTTAGAGGTGGTGCCGCCTTGAATAGAGAGTTTATGGTTTCTCTCTTAGAAAGTCATGAATCAGGATTAAGCGCATGGCCATATTCGCGCTCAGTGAGAACACTTTGGTTATGATGGGAAGTGTAATAAGTATGTACATAAGATTATAAAGGTTTGTGGTTTAATCTTCGGACACCATTGAATCAATTTTATTTGCATACTTAGAGTAAATGGGGTTTAATCTTCGTGACACCACCATGACACAACCTATCAGAGTAGCAGAAATTTCCCAACATGGCGGGGGATTGTTGGGACTTAAATAATGTTGGAAAGTTTGGCCACTTATGAAGCACAAATTACAAACACTTGAAGCTGCAAATGATAGCATTTATAATAAAGCTATTGGTACAAGTTGAAGTAGCACTTATATTTTGAGATAAAAGTTTGATCTGATTATATAGTTGGCAACCACCCATTATCTCCCATTATCTCTTTTTATTTTGGGAGTGGGTTATCAGGTAGACAACCATTATTTCTCTTGGTAGTGGGTTATATCACGTCTACATTTTCTTTGCTATAAAGAGATAGCAGAATGGGTATGAATATAGTAGAAAAAAATAGCCATATTCACTCAAGAAATACATAGCTTTGTTTGCTTCTGTTCTTGTCATTTCTGTTGCCACCATCGTGTTGTAATCGTGAGTTGTTGCTACTCAACGGTTACGGTGTAGAACTGTATTAATCCTGGGTGCTTAGGCTTGTAGACTCGAGCAACAAACGGAGTGCCGAAAGTACTTAAAAGGACAGGGAATTTCTTCCCGTACGGTTCAGTTTTATACCGGTTTTGAAAGGTTCGAAGATGATGATGATGATGTTTAATTCCGCGTTTGTTGCTGCTCGAATGATGCTGCTCTTTTATGTTGCTGTGGTGTTTCTATTATGGATCATTAAAATGTCATCGAGGTATTCATCTTGTCCTAATGCAATATTGTCACTTTTATTTGACATGTTAATAACCTACTGTTATGGAATAATACCTTTATACAACACCCTTTTCCACATGCTCCTTGATGAAAAGATATCGAAGATCGATGTGCTTTGATTTCGAATGTTGAACAGAGTTGCACGAGATCGCAATAGCACTTCGATTGTAGCAGTACATCGGGATTCTGTCAAATACGTAACCATAGTGTTTGAGTTGTGTTCTCATCCAAATGACTTGAGCACAACACGCCGACATGGCTACATATTCTGCTTCTATTGAGGACAATAATGTACAATCATGCTTCTTCGATTGCCATGACACCAGTTTATCACCAAGAAATTGTAAAGCTCCTGAAGTACTTTTCCGAGAATCTAAGCAACCTGCATGATCAGCGTCTGAAAAAGCTATTAGTTTAAAACCAGAATCCTTCGGATACCGGATCCCCAAGTTAATGGTTCCCTTGATGTATCGGAGGATTCTTTTAGCCTCGAGTAGTGAGTTTCAGTTGGTCTCGACCGATAACGGAGCAAAGATATACAAAGAAAGACAATATCGGTCTCTGGTCGTTAGATACATGAGAGACACAATGATACTTCAGTATTTGGTAGGGTCAACCAATTTCTCATGCAAATCAGCGTCCAGTTTCTTGGTATGTGCCATTGGTGTGGCATAGGTATCATAGTTTTACATTCCATTTTTGTTAAGAATTTCAAGGGCATATTTGGATTGACTCAAGAAAATACCACGGGGTGATTGATGAACTTGCAGTCCTAGAAAGAACGTAAGTTCACCCATCATGGACATTTCAAAATTTTTTTCATAATTTTTGAAAAAGCGTTTGAGTACTTTAGATGTGTTGACCCAAAAATGATGTCATCCACATAAATTTGAACGATTAAAATGTGTGCCCCGTGATATTGTATGAATAGTGTAGGGTCGACCGATCCTTTGACGAAATTATTAGCGATAAGAAAGGATGACAACTTATCATACCACGCCCGAGGGGCTTGTTTGAGACCGTAGAGAGCCTTATTCAGTTTGTAGACGTGATTAGGGAACTCTGGATCAACAAATCCTTTTGGCTGACTAACATAGACTGTTTCTTTCAGTTTTCCATTTAGAAAAGCGGTTTTGACGTCCATCTGAAAGACCGTGATGTTCATGTGAGCCGCGAATGCCAGAAAGATCCGAACAGCCTCAAGTCTAGCAACTGGTGCGAATGATTCCTCGTAATCAATCCCTTCTTCCTGTCTATAACCCTTAGCCACCAGACGTGACTTATTTCGGATAACCGTACCTTCAGAATCTAGCTTGTTTTTCCAAATCCATTTGAGGCCAATAACATAGACTCCAGTTGGTTTTTTCAACCAATTCCCAAACTTCAAGACATTTAAACTGATTCAGTTCTTCTTGCATGGATTCAATCCAGTTGTCGTATGTCATGGCTTCCTTAATATTTTTGGGTTCAGCTTGGCAGACGGTGAGTGCAAAAATGCAATGTTCACCATCAGTGTGAAGGCGTTGTCTAGTTATGACTGGTTGATTCGGGTTTCCAATAATGTTCACAAGAGGATGGTCTTTCGTCCAACGATGTGTGGAGGGTTGATGTTGATATACATGCCGCAGATTAGGAGGATTCAAATGGCTTGTAGATGATTCTGCAACATCAGGTGCAGCAGTTTCATTAGCAAACGGATTGAAGAACACATTTGGATCATAATCTGCAGGTGGGGGTACGTCATTGTTCAGAAGATCATCAGCGTGCGCGTCATTGGATGCGGTTTATTCGACTGTTGTTGTAGAATCAATTGGTGGTGCTTCCTCAACAGTAGTAGTTGTTGCAGGTGTATCAGGGATTGGATTATTATCAGGTTGAGCAGCGGAAACATTTTATACATCTGGAGCACGTTGATCAATATCATCACTAAACAGAGGAGCAAATAGCCATTCCATTTGTTCATGAGTAAGCTGGAGGCTTCGTTCAGCTGATGATGGGGTTTGGGGGAAGTTTAGACGGTTATGTCCGGGTTCTAAGCTATTATGCTCAGAAGCCATTTCTGTAAGCTCATCGAAATTTGCATGAATCGTTTGCATGAATCGTTTCCATAATTTCCCTTGTAAGCAGATTCCAGATCCGGTAACCGTTAGAGTTTTCACAATATCCAACAAAGACTCCAATGTCAGCTTTGGCTTTGAGCTTACCAAAGTCATCACGATCATTATTCGGGTAACAAAGGAATCCAAATACATGAAAGTGTTTGAGATTCGGTTTGCGGTTGTGGATAAGCTCATAAGGTGTTTTGTTGTGGCGTTTGGTAATCATTGAGCGATTCTGAGTGTAGCATGCAGTTGACACGGCTTCAGCCCACAAGTAATCTGGAAGTTTAACATTGATTAACATCGTTCTTGCAGCTTCCACTAACGTACGGTTTCGTCGTTCAACAACTCCGCTTTGTGTCCGGTGTTCGTTCAATAGATGTTTGATGCTCAATTCCTACTTTCTCATAATATTGACGAAGAGTTTGATTCACAAATTCAGTCCCTTTTTCTGTTATGATTTGTCTGACTGTGTTCCGGAGCTGAACTTGAATTTTTGTGAGAAAGGTGATGATCATCTGTGGAGCTTGATCTTTACTTCGAAGAAAGTAAACCCAAGTCCGTCTTGAGTAGTCATCTATAATTACCAAGATGTAGCGTTTGCCATTTATCGTCTGCAAATAAGCCGTAAAAATGTTTATTTATATGTTACGATCTTCTAATGTTTTGTCGATAACAAACGTAAAATCATTTTAACGAAACAAATAAAATACGTAAATGGTTTGAACTAATAGTTTCCAACATATTCACATTTTCACATAAAACACTAAAACAAGTATAAGTGATTTTGTGATTTAATATTACATATGTACAACAACTAGTGTTTACATATTTGGGTAAAATATACACATAACTAGTATGTAGTATATTGGGTAATATAAATGGGTAGAAACTTAACTATCATAACCCATTGGGCAAATACATTGAATGGAAAGAAAACCATGGATCAACCCATAACCCATGACCCATGACCCATAACCAAAAATACCCGTGGGCAAAGAGGAGCGTTCCACGGATCCCTAGCTTTGTGCTAGCCGGATCCCAAGTGGAAGGGATCCGTGGGATCCAGGGAACAGTAGAGAATTTTCTCTATAAATAGAGAGCCATTTCTTCCTTTCTATTTACCACTTCACATATACTCTCTCCAAGTTTTAGATCTCTCTAACCTCAGATCCAAGAGATCTATGTAGTTTGTCTTTTTTTTTGTGTGATCTTCTAGGTTCCTCTTAAAGGCAAGATCACCACCTTTGAAGTCGAGCAAGCTCAAGTCCAAGAGTTGCCATGCATCCTCATCATCAAGGCTACTGAAGTCTTCTTGTTGATGATTCTTTTCTTACTTCTAAGAAGTGTAGTGTTGAAGACATTAGTGAATGATGTCTCAAGGGTCAAGACGAAGACATTAGTGAAAGGTGTCGATCGTCCATATTGTAGGCATTAGTGAAAGGTGCCTAGAAGCCAAGTTACAAGACATTAGTGAAAGGTGTCTTGAAGATCTAGCCACAAGACATTAGTGAAAGGTGTCTTGAAGATCTAGCTAAAGGCATTAGTGAAAGGTGCCTTAGATGTACAATAGATATGGTGTGTTTCGATGTACAAGATAGACTAGTACTAGATCCAAGGATGGTGATATCCTTGATGGTGTTGTAACAAGGAGTAGATCTCCTTGAGATTAGGTGTTGTGTTGTGATGGGTAGTAGTTCCTCCATAGTAATGGAACTAGGTGCTTAGCCTAGTACCTAATAAAGGGTAGGTGACGTTGTGATAGGATTAGTTCTCCTAAGGTGTGAAAGAACTCGGTGGTTAGCCTAGCACCGTATAAAGGGTAGGCGACGTTGTGTTAGGTGTGGTTCGCCTTGGTGTGAAAGAACTCGGTATTTAGCTTTGTACCGGAAAAAGGTTAAGCGACGTTGTGAAGGCTTCTCCGCCATAAGGAGTTGGTGTAGTGCTTACGAACTCTCGAGTAGGTGACTCGGGGAGTGGAGTAGGGCAAGGAAGGTGTCCTTGTAGCCGAACCACTATAAATACTTGTGTCGTGGTGATGTGCTTTTTACTCTTTATCTTTCATTACACGTTTATATATCTATCTATCAACGTCCAACATAAACAACCAAATAGATTGACATAAGTCGATATAAATATTTAAAAGGAAGTTTTAAATTGGTAAAAGTATTCAACCTCCCCCCCCTTCTAGTTTTCCACAATTGGTATCAGAGCTTCGTTACCAAGTTTCTTAGAGTATGTTGTACTTTAAAAACTTGATTCGATCCGTGTATGTTTGAAAACTACAAAGAAGGATTTTTCAAAGTCATGTTTTAAAAATCATTATAATGTTTATTGTTGGACAATGATAGAATGGTCTAACATTTTCCTTGTTAAGTATTCTCCATACTTGGATTTGGGCATCCTAAGAAGATCATGAAGAATTTCTCTAAATATATCTTTCCCTAAAAAGAATATTTAGCAAAGGATTGGGGTATCTTAGAAGATCATGAAGTATTTCGCGTCTATGGTTTCTAAAACCATAAAAAGGGAATATAACAAAGGTATGTTTTCTTAGTTACAATTTTTGGTAAAAAACGTGCTAAATTGCTTGTGGATAAAATGGTGAGATATGCTACTATCTTATAATAAGCATAATATGAAAAGTGATTTAGTGATTTTTTTTCTTTGAAGTTTTGTTGTTAGATATTTTGTTAATCAAGCTTGAATAAAGGTAAAAATGGGTAATATAACTTCACTAAAAAGTATACAAAGACTAAACCTTTTCGTCGGGTCAAAACGCATTTTGTAATTCGTGTCAGATCCGCGGATCCCTCAGGTTACACTGGACGGATCCCTCAAGCAAGAGATTCGTGGGATCCGTGGTACAGAAGACAATTTTTGTCTGAATTTCAAAAATTCATAACTTTTAACCGTAAGTCGTTAGAAGTCGTGCCACCTATCATTTTAAAGGTATTTGAGTCTACTTTCATTTAAAAATGATTTCATAAACTGATTCAAAACAATAATTTACAGAATCATTGATTTATAATAGAAATTCATTTTTCGGTCATAACTTTTGCACAAACTTTTGATCTAATTGGAGACGGATGTTTTCGCTTTTGAATAACAATGTGTCCTCTATTGAAATTAAGGTTTTGATCATATTTATAAATATAAAAGAAACTAATCAAGCTTGGTATACATGTTTATATTTAACACAAAGCGATGAAAAGAACTTTCGTATTCTATGCTAAATGATAAATTGTCTTCTTTGCATTACTTGATTATTTGCTTATCTCAAATAGCTTTTGTGCTTGTTTGATTGAATAGCATATGTGGTTTCCTTACCTTGCTATTCATTCTCTTGTTTGTCGATCTAGTAATATTCTACTAATCAATGTGCTATTTGAAGGAGTGTTTGGGATAACATCTAGTTGTGTCGAAAATGTTAGTTTAGATATTTAAATAAGTCATATAGGTTGAAAAATGTTTAAAACATATAACACACTAAATGGATTTTTGATTGAGTTTGTCATATGTGCTTATATGATTTCCTTTGTTCTTATATCATTTTCTAAAAACAACAAGAATGTACATCGGATCATAACCTACACTTGTGTTGATGATATACTCTCCCATTTTCCTTTTCATGATCGCTCTCCAAGCTTCATAGTAGGATTGAAAACTTGATTATTTCATCCGATATACTCAAGTAAATTATTTTGCAACGCAAATATAATTGTTCATATCCGAAAGTCCAAACTCAAAGCTTTCCAACAACATATGTTGAAGTAGCTCACACAATAATTTTTGTTCACCTTATGGACAACTTTAGATTTTTATTTTTAAACATGACACCTTCGTCACCTTAGTAGTTTCAAGAATAATATTAATAAAAACGAAGCAAAGTATCATCATTGTTATTCTTCGTTAGGCCATTGTAGGAATATAAATTTTCCTAACTTGAGAATAAATACTGGAGAACTTATTGCACTAGAAACTCAATTTGACCTAACGGTTGAATTGCTTCCTTGATGGAAGTTGGGTATGTGGAATCACCCGTAAAAATGGTCGTGTTTAGCCGTAATTGAGCACCGCTAGTAATAGTCTCATATTCATTCTCTCACTTGAGAAATTTATACTCCTATGTTTTCCTAAAGTAAGTTTACAATGGAAATACTTTGCGTTGTCTTAGGATTACTAATCAACCAAGTTGTAAAATTGATTTTTCTTTTAATTAATCACAACCACTTGCCTCATCAAGCGATTATCTTTCTTTGATCGAGAAGAGCTACATGACTTCATGGACGAAGTTCATTGTATGCTAATCACCATCCATAATGACTATACATAGTTCATTGCTTCCGTTGGCCAAAACAACCCTATCGTCTTGAACACCATCATCTAATCTGCACGCCATTGTTAATACAAACGATTTACTAATCTAGATCATAAATCTATTTTGAGCTTCTTGAATAGAGCTTGTTAGGTTTGATAAACCTCTTTGTTACTTGTGAGCTAGATCTCATTTAATTGCTTATGTGCTATTTCTACATGATACTTAGTATGTTTTACTTGTATACATGTATGCTTACTGTAGAGATCATTAGTTTCTAATTTCGATACTTAGAACAAACGCTCACTGTTAAGTAAAATTGTCCCAGATGCCGGATCCCTAGTTTGTAACTAGCCGGATCCCTCAAGTAAAGGATCCGTGGGATCTGGGCGAATAGAAGTGGAGTTTCAATCCTTTACACCTCAAACCATGTTCCTTGACTACTTCACACTAGCTGAACTTAATACCTTAGGATCTCTTAAGTCCTTCTCAAGCTTAGTAAGCTTCACACTCACTCATAGCTCATTAAGGATCACACTCAAAGTGCTTTTCGATCTATCGTTTCACCTAAATCCATTACTCTTCCGCTCTCTAGATCACTCATTATTTCTCACATAATCCCTCACATCTAGACCTAGAAATCTTTCGATTATGGCAAAATTGATCATAATCATCCTTACCTAAAAATTGGTCGAAATGGATCAAATTCTAGTTCTTCCACCTTAAAACCTTTAGGATCTTCTCCAAGACATTATCCTAAGTCACTATCTGATCAATAGGATCATCTAGCTCCATTTGACACTCTCAAGATTTTAGTGTCATCTTTGTTCATTCATTGGTACTCATGAAAGTTCCAATTTCTTTCATATAAGGCAATCATTAGCTACATCACTCATTGCCCTTGAACATTTAAGTACCCTTCCATTTAAAGACACTTAGGAGAACTGAAACATTCAAAAGGTATAGGCTTTAGACCTTTCAAACATCACTTCTATCCTTTCCTAGGCTGAGAGCGGATCCCTAGGATTAGCCTAGACGGATCCCCCATTGGTGGGAACCGTAGGATCCGGGTGACATATTTATGTCAACTCTTGCTCGAACAATCATTTCAAGCTCATCTTGCTAACTTGAACACTCTACCTCATCCTAATTAAATCTCTGAAGTTGACTCTTGTGCATGCTAATCATCACATTCCAAAGGATATTAGAGACTTAAGTCTTGAATGCACTTGCTAAATCCTTTCCTTTATAAGTCATCTTGCTAGAATCCCTTAGTCATCGAACACAACATAATTCTCAGCATTTAGAAACCTTTTCCTTAGTCATTTCATCATGAGGAAAGCTCCTAGTGCTAACTCATCCAACCAAGAACCACCCAAGAAACTTGCTCGTGTTGTACACGAAATTTCCTCAACCGAATCATCTCCGGTTAAACCCACAAATGGTAGGACTTCCCATCCACTGAATCATCATCCGTAAGAGATAATAGTGCTAGAATCTCACCTCAACAAACCCAATCAACATTTGCCAAGAGAACCGCAATAATTAGCATTAAACCTCTTAGGTTAGAAAAGGGATCATCGAGCTCTAAACCAAACGTACCTGGTTCTAGAAAAATGTCTAAACCTTCAGTCCTAGAGTATGGACTACACTCCTTTACCGAGCCTCTCTCTATTCATTAGAGCATTCACCACCGATAACTTCCCATTCACCAACCTTCTCATTAAAATAGGAACTACCTACATCACCAACTAGTCCATCGTTGGAAACAAAGAACCACCAAGGACTTGATCATATGGAGGAATTTCCATTACCACCACTCTCAGTCCTAGTAGAACCTCATCCTAAATTACTCAATGTACCTCCACAATCATTTGTAGAACCTCCTCAAAACATCTTGTTCCTAATCAAGACAATAATTGCTCTAATTGTCTAATCACCCAAGGACTTGTTCAAGAAGTACGAAATGAGTTGCATTTCATGTTTAATCATCTTTTTGAAAGATTGGACCAAATCAACAAGTCTACTCATCCCTAGACTCAAGCACATTGTTGCTTCTTAAGCTTTGGTCATTCTCTTAGTTTTTAGAGATTTGTTGATCATCTCTTATGGTTTATTGAATGATAGTTTACTTGCCATATTGCATTGAGTATATGTTTGTTGGTTGAATACATATCTCATTTTGATGTTAACATTACTTGTTACATCACCATTGCTGAATTTAATCATCAGCTATACGGATCCCTCAAAATTGCCTAGACGGATCCCTACTAGGAGGGAACCGTGGGATCCGTGAGATAGAAAACTATTTTTCTACTAACTTGGATCACATATGCAGGAAATTGTGCATTATATTTGTTTTCTAACCTTTGTTTTGTAGTTATTCAATCTACACTTGAAGCCTTTGACATCCTAAAGCTAGGGGGAGCTTTGTGTCAAAACAATACATTGCAAATCACTTGCAATATTAGGATTACATTTCTCGACATCCCTTTTCAAAATTGCAATCATCAAGGGGGAGCACATTCGCCACTTAGAAGAAATCTTTTGCAAACTTAATTGCAAACAAACTAGCTTAGTATTACTTTCTTGACGCCCTTACATAGAGATGGACTCGTCAAGGGGGAGTAAAAGACGAGATCCGTTCCCGTTACTTGCTCTCTATTTTTTTCTTTCACATGTTTTTCCTAAAAACAATGTGTTAGTTTCCTTTGAAGCTCTTTTGTGTCGACAAAAAGGAGGAGAAGAAAGTAAAAACTACAAATTCAAACTTTTACAAATTTTAGCTTTTCCTTAAAATAATTTTAAGTTTTGTCATCAACAAAAATGGGGAGATTGTTAATACAAATAAGCCGTAAAAACGTTTATTTATATTTTACGATCTTTTAATGTTTTGTCGATAACAAACGTAAAATCATTTTAACGAAACAAATAAAATACGTAAATGGTTTGAACTAATAGTTTCTAACATATTCACATTTTCACATAAAACACTAAAACAAGTATAAGTGATTTTATGATTTAATATTACATATGTACAACAACTAGTGTTTACATATTTGGGTAAAATATACACATAACTAGTATGTAGTATATTGGGTAATATAAATGGGTAGAAACTTAACTATCATAACCCATTGGGCAAATACATTGAATGTAGTTGGGTACAACACAAAGCCCATGACTCATGGAGCTTGACCCATAACCCATTGCATGACATCATGCTTATATCATATATGGATAATATCCATATCCCATGGTATTGACCCATACCCAATGTCTAGATACATTGAACCCTTGGTGAGCACTCAAGAGAATGTCTAGATACATTGAACCCTTGGTGAGCACTCAAGAGATACATTGTATCTAGAAAGAAAACCATGGATCAACCCATAACCCATGACCCATGACCCATAACCAAAAATACCCATGGGCAAAAAGGAGCGTTCCATGGATCCCTAGCTTTGTGCTAGCCGGATCCCAAGTGGAAGGGATCCGTGGGATCCGGGGAACAGTAGAGAATTTTCTCTATAAATAGAGAGCCATTTCTTCCTTTCTATTTACCACTTCACATATACTCTCTCCAAGTTTTAGATCTCTCTAACCTCATATCCAAGAGATCTATGTAGTTTGTCTTTTGTTTTTGTGTGATCTTCTAGGTTCCTCTTAAAGGCAAGATCACCACCTTTGAAGTCGAGCAAGCTCAAGTCCAAGAGTTGCCATGCTTCCTCATCATCAAGGCTACTGAAGTCTTCTTGTTGATGATTCTTTTCTTACTTCTAAGAAGTGTAGTGTTGAAGACATTAGTGAAAGATGTCTCAAGGGTCAAGACGAAGACATTAGTGAAAGGTGTCGATCGTCCATATTGTAGGCATTAGTGAAAGGTGCCTAGAAGCCAAGTTACAAGACATTAGTGAAAGGTGTATTGAAGATCTAGCCACAATACATTAGTGAAAGGTGTCTTGAAGATCTAGCTAAAGGAATTAGTGAAAGGTGCCTTAGATGTACAATCGATATGGTGTGTTTCGATGTACAGGATAGACTAGTACTAGATCCAAGGATGGTGATATCCTTGATGGTGTTGTAACAAGGAGTAGATCTCTTTGAGATTAGGTGTTGTGTTGTGATGGGTAGTAGTTCCTCCATAGTAATGGAACTAGGTGCTTAGCCTAGTACCTAATAAATGGTAGGCGACGTTGTGATAGGATTAGTTCTCCTAAGGTGTGAAAGAACTCGGTGGTTAGCCTAGCACCGTATAAAGGGTAGGCGACGTTGTGTTAGGTGTGGTTCGCCTTGGTGTGAAAGAACTCGGTATTTAGCTTTGTACCGGAAAAAAGTTAAGCAACGTTGTGAAGGATCTCCGCCATAAGGAGTTGGTGTAGTGCTTACGAACTCTCGAGTAGGTGACTCGGGGAGTGGAGTAGGGCAAGGAAGGTGTCCTTGTAGCCGAACCACTATAAATACTTGTGTCGTGGTGATGTACTTTTACTCTTTATCTTTCATTACACGTTTATATATCTATCTATCAACGTCCAACATAAACAACCAAATAGATTGACATACGTTGATCTAAATATTTAAAAGGAAGTTTTAAATTGGTAAAACTATTCAACCCCCTTATAGTTTTCCACAGTTACATCACTTTTTCCATTACATTTGTCAGACGCAATATATAAAGTGGGTGCAACTTGAGTCTCATTCAAAGTCCTAAGGTGTTCTTCTACTTCAGCATTCTTTATTGTTATTTTCTTACAGCACAACTTCCTATTTTTCCTTGTTTTGCTCCTAGGCTGTGAAGTGCAGGCGTTGGGAAAAGAGGCAACTATTCCTGTTTCAGTAGAGGGAAGCACATTAGTTTCTTGTGGTTTGTCATTAGATGTTCTAGAGTCATTTTGAATCTATTTAGGTGCAGTTACTGCTGTGTTACTATTCCTATCTTGCTTTAGTTTTACCAACTCTGCTTTTAGATCATGGATTTTGTGTAACAAATCTAGATTTTCAGAACGAGTGAGTCCATCTTGTCATAAAACGTCTTTGTTATATGCAAGATGATCATCAACATCTTTTGACGCTTGAGCACGAGTCTTTTTGAGTAAATCAAATATGACACCATATTCTTGTTTAACTTTTGAAATTTCTTGTTCATATTTTGAAATTTGACACTTCAAAGACACGTTTTCATCATCCAGTTGCTCAAGATTTGGATTAAAAGTTTTTGTATGCAACTGATTGATTTTGTTTTGCGAAGCGAGTTCTCGATTTTGACAATCTTTTTGACACCATTGAAGACGACGTTTTGCATTTGAAAGCTCGTTTAACAATCATTCATTGTCAACTTTTAAA
This sequence comes from Chrysanthemum makinoi, assembly GCA_910596185.1. Classification (NCBI taxonomy): domain Eukaryota; kingdom Viridiplantae; phylum Streptophyta; class Magnoliopsida; order Asterales; family Asteraceae; genus Chrysanthemum; species Chrysanthemum makinoi. Next base: position 46,152,956 of record OU343219.1, read on the forward strand.
GACTTGATTTGTGACACAGTATCAGTATTCTCAACAGTTTCAACAGAATCAGCAGAGATATAATCAAATGCATATGCTACAGAATGTAATAACACAACATTATGGATATCAGCACAGATAACATCTTCCAGGAGTCGATCAACATCTTTTCTTAACTTTTTCTTTTTACATTTAGTATTAGAAATCGATCTTTCTGTTTGCTCGAAAACACTTTTCATAAGTCCAAGCTCTTTGTGAAAATCCCTTTCCCAATATATTGCACACATTTTCAAATTTCGAACATGAGGTAAAATTCTTTTCTGAAAAATATCTCTTTGTTCTCTCGCATGAGGCGAGTGAAAATGTTCAACTTTTATTTCAGAATTGAGTTCAATTTCACGTTCCAAAAGTTTGATGTCCAAAATGAATGTTTCAAAATATTTAAGAATTTGACATTTTTCGGTTATTGTTTTTACTTCACTGAGTGAAGGTAAAGGACCATTAATTTGTGCAGTATTGGGTTGAGGTCCACCATTAGAAGCCTCAGAAATAGGCGTGATAACCCAAGGTGTGTTAGAATTATCTTGTTGTGCGATGAAAGTTATGGCCTTTGAGTAGTTAAATGGTTTGTTATAAACAACATTTTCAAATTTTGATCGACTCTCGTCTTCTGCATCTAATTCCTCTTGACGATTATATTCAACAACACTCATAATGGAATCATCAATTCTGTGTTCTGCACTGTAAACTTGAGGAGTTGGTTTGAATGCTCTATTTGAAAACTTAGGTTTGTAATCAGCAAGATTCGGTCCATATCCATTTGGATTTGGTTTAAAAGTAAACTTTTGAATAATTGTGATTGACTCACCATGTTTATAAACAACATTTCGAAACTCTTTGATTTTGTTTTGTAAGTCGACAATTTCTTCAAGATAGTCATCTATTCGTTTCGTTGAATGCTTTTTGTACTCACAGAACTGTTTTTGACAAGTTAACAACTCGGTCTTGGCTTTTTGAGTTTCCAAAGTGAGAGTGTTAAGTTGTTGTTTACGATCATATTTCAGTTGTTCTATTTGAGACAACAAAGCATTTTTAGATGCGACTAGATCACGTATCTGTTGTTCTAAGGATTTTTCGTTTTGGTAAGATTTAGCAAAAGCGACTTCAAAACCTTTTTCATTTTTTTCTTGTGTTTGAAAAATGTTGAGTTGATATTTAAGCATTCATTATCTTTAGTCAATAGTGCAATTTTATCGTGTAATTTATTATTGATGTCTTTGCACATTTCCATTCGAGATTTTTGGTTATTAATTGAGGCCATGAGCTCAAGATCTGGATCAGACATAGTATCAACTTGTTCAACGTGTGTCTCAACATGATCATTAGTTAAATCCTCAAGTATAATCACGGAGTCAACTTGATTATCAATGGTAACCATAAGGTCATCTTGATCATCAAATATAACTACGGGGTCTATTTGATTATCATCGAAATGAGATGTAGACGGCTCATGTTGAACACTCTGATCCTCGTTGGATGCAGATGTTGGCGGAGATATCAGATCAGTAATGAATATAGTTTGATCCGGTACCTAAGACAAGCCATCAGTGTCATACATTGGGCCTGTGTCACTCATGTGGAGTTCTTGCATGTTTGCCATCAACATCACTGCTGCATTAACTTGTAAGTCCTCCATGTCATCATCAGAATCTGCATTTGCCATGAAGCTCTGTTCCTTGTTGGTAAGAGTGCTACCAGCTTCATCCTTAAGAGCCAAGATTAAATCCTTTTTGTGATAAGCACTGCCTCTTGTCCTAGGCTTAGGGCATGCATTAGCCAGATGACCCTTTTCATTAAAGTTATAACAACGAAGACCATTAACCCCTGTCTGAGCATTTCCCTGATCAACCACTTGAGCTCGTTGTTGTGGAGCACCCATGTTATTCCTTCCAATAACATTAAACCCTTGACCACTACCCATCTGACGAACATTACCACGATTCTGAACTTCAACACGTCCATTGTTAACAACAACCTGATTCCTTGTGTTAGATGAGGTACGAATGCGATTGTTGGATTTGTTTGAGTATCGGCCGAAGGCTCTAGAAATCATGACAAACCCTTGTTGGAATGCATCGAAAGCTTTTGTATCCTCATTAGATTCACTGTAAAGTGCTTGATCATTGTTGTTGTTGTATGGAACCAATTGAGTTTCTTGAGATTGGTGCTGTGACGGATCATATGGTGTAATTGTTGCAGTTGGTTGTGGAGGATTTGTGAAAATAGTTTGTAAAGTATGGAATTGAGGATAACACGTTTGAGCCCACAAAGCTAATTGTTGATTATCCGGAAGTGAAGGTGAAACAGGGAGTCCACGGATAACCCTTTCTTTGTCAACTTCCTTTTGGTGGGGCTTCAAATAGTTGTACAACAATCCGTATGTAGCATGATGAAGACTCTTCGCTTGACGGATGAAAATGACATACTTTTCACAATCAGGACCAAGACTACTCAGGAATTTAGTGTTGACTGCAATTCTTGGCATAATGATGTTATGTTTTTCCAAGTCATTGATGATGTCTGAGAATCGATGATGATATGACTCTAATGTCTCCCCTGGTTCAATCATGGAGTGTTCATATGCTAAGTAGGTTTTTGATTCCATGTCTTCTTGATTGAGTTATGTGCCTTCCATGAGAAGATGAAAATGCTCCCACATTGCTTTAGCAGTCTTCTGAGCATCCACACTACGAAGTATCGGATTGGGAAATCCTAAAAGTATATATTGCATTGCAAGTTCATCGGATTCCATGTGTAGAAGTTGATCAGTAGTGAGTTCATTAAGACTAACAACGTTGGTAACATCACCTCTTGGTGGATTAGCATTTGGATCTCCGGGTACAGTAGTAGTAGGCATCTGAAATGGACCTTCAAGGATGACCTTCTTTAAGAACTTTCCATGTGGTTTCTTTAGATCACAAAACCTAAAGAACCTTATCACCCATTGATCGTAGTTTCCGGGAGTGAGCATTGGAGGTCTATCAAGTGATCCAGCCTCATGAATGGATTGTTGGCTACTTAAAGCTTCACACATTTTTGCAAACCAAGTCGGTTCCTTCATAGTATTCCTAGATGGATGCTGATTATGAATGTTTGTGTAAGGTTGTACTTGAAGACTAGGTGGTGGTTGAATCATTTGTGGTTGAATTGCTCCTTGTTGAATTTGTTGATAGAATTGTTGTTGTTGATGGAGCTGTTGTTGTTGAGGATACACATGAGAGAAGTAGCTAGAGTATGGTGGTTGAGACATATTGAAACTTGTGTTGATGATGGATCTTTGTAGTCGAATGAAACTTTGTAGATGAAGTATCCTTAGGCGTAGAAAACTAGCTTAGGCAAAGAAAATACCTTATGCGTAAAAACACCAACTTACGCGTAAGAAGAGAGCTTACGCGTAGGGTTAAGGAAACCTTAGCTTATGCATAATCCAAAAGCTTAATAGTAGAATGCTTATGCGTAAGAATTGCTTAAGCGTAAGACAAGGCTTAGGCGTAAGACAATGCTTAGGCGTAAAGATTCTACGCGTAAGTTTTAGCTTAGGCGTAAAATTAGGGTTTTGCCCAAAAATCCTTTACACTTATTCCAGTGTAAAAGATATCCAAAGTCGAAGTGTTTTTAGGCTTATCCAAGCAAGAAAACACTGAGTAAACCAATTAGCACTGAAGATCAAGCCTATAAAATTTTACGCGTAAAACTAGGGTTTACTTATGCGTAAGAATTACCAAATTTTGCCAAAACTGAGATTTCTGCCCAAAAGTGTTTCTAAACCAGATTTTTATGATGAAAAAGCTTCAATATCACCAAAATAACACAAAAGTGTGAAACTTGATGATCAAAAACTCTTTTTACCCTTACGCGTAGAAAGCACTACATGTATCAAACCAAGCTCAAAAACAATGAAATACACGTAAAGTTTCAAACTTTTTGCCAAAAACTTAAACTTTATCACCAAATAACCTTTAAAAGTACAAGAATCTTGAGTTTTAAAGTGAAAACTTTGAAGCTTTTAAGCGTTTGAAGATGTGAAATGCAAAACCCAGACGTATACTTTAAAAACTTTAAAAACAAGAAAGTTTCACCCAACTAAATGGCGAATGATACCACTGTTAGGTCACCATGTTTGTAACACAAGCATCAATATGAAGAAATGAGGTAAGAAAGGATCGGATGAACACTTAACCAAAACACACGTATGAATAATGAAATGTTTATGCTTAGAGTGAAATAGAAAAGTGAACAACCAACCTTCAAGAGAAGGTTTACAATACAATTTATAGGGAAGGAACTAGGGCAACATGCAAGTTCCTTTCCTTTCCTTATTGGACTTGGGCCAAGGCTTATGGGCTTTCTACATAAGCCTTGCCATGATTACTAACATAAAAGCCTAATTAAGCTAACTATTACATATTAATTACTAACACTTGTAATCTAGTTTAGGAGTGATTCCAACACTTAGGATAAGCAATATAGTTACACCATTAACCCATGCAATGGACCAAGCTTGTGGAAGAAACGCCCTAGCCCTTACACTATCATTCCACCAAAGATTCAGCCACAAATTGGAAGGACACCAAAGAAAAGTAGGAAGTCAGCAGTAGAGATTTCAATTCAAAAAATGACTGCAAATAGTAAACTCTCAAGGGCTGGAAAAACTGTTACATGTCTTAAGTGCAACCAAACAGGTCACAACAAAAGGACATGTAAAGATCCTTCTGTTGGTGGTGGATCACAGTCTTCAAGAGTTGGTAGATCTCAGTCAAGTGGCAAGGGGAAAAAAGGCAAGTCAAAGTGCAGCTGCAAGTATGAACAAGGGGAAAACTAGGAAGTGATTTCAGTGTTTGTTTAAGTTCTGTTATGAATTTGGAAACATGTAGTAATTTAGGTCTTATGGAAACTTGTTAAGTTCTGTTATGTTATGTACTGGATGATCACATGTTTTGGTCAAGCAGGTTATATTAAGTTATGTTAATTTGTATGTTATGGTCATTTGTGTGTTATGTTAATTTAAGTACGTCAAGCAGGTTTTTAAGTTGTGGTATGCTACAAGTTTGTCAAATAGGTTTTGGTCATTCCAATCATGCCTGGAAATCAACCCATTCAAGTTTTGGTCATTTCAACCATGCCTACAAAGGTTGATCACAGTCAACTTCATTCAACCCATTGATAACAAAAGGTTGATCACAGTAAACCACATTCAACCCATTGAGGTTGATCACAGTCAACCACATTCAACCCACATTCAACCTATTTTAACCCATTCAACCCATGCTTGGAAATCAACCATATTCAACCAACATTCAACCCATTTTCACCAATTTTAACCCATTCAACCCATGCCTGGAAATCAACCACATTCAACCCATTTTAACCATTCATAACAAAAGATAACAAAAAAAACAAACAATTGAGATGCAAAAACAAAACACACTTCATTGATAACAAAAGATTAGCTAATTTCACATCATCATCATTAGTATTAAAACCTAAAAGACACAAAAGATTACAATCCCTTATTTTCACTTCATCATCAGATACACAATAAAGAAGAACCAACTAAATCCTACTACCTCCGTCCCATTTTTATTGTCCTCTTTGACTTTGGCCAGTCTTTCTTGTTCAACTTTGACCATTAATATATTTATTTGTGTTGTATAATACTTGATGAAAATTATACCAAATGAAAATACATTTAAAACCTAATATATTCATATATTTTTCATCAAGCATTATATAACACAAACAAAAATAATTATGGTCAAAGTTGAAGAAGAAAGACTAAAAAAGTCAATATGGGACAATAATTTTGGGACGGAGGGAGTAAAAGAAACTTCAATCTTCTTGCTTTTAAAAGATTTTCCCTTGATGCATCTTGTAGCTGGTTCATGTTTCTCAGCAATCCAGGAATAATTTGCACTGATCTATCACACATGGGTGGATCGAACCAATCATAAAACCCACAATTTGGTTCCTTCAAAAAATTGGTAAATCAAACAATCAAATAAATTGAAAATCAAATTGTAAAATATAATTATTCAACACTTACGGGTTTTGGACAACAATGAAACTGTCGCCCAGGATTTCTTGGTTTCCATGAAGTTTTAAGGATTGGGGATGAACATTGTTGTTCAGGTGTACGTTAGGGTTTTTCAATTAGGGGTTTAAATTGAGGATTTTCAATTAGGGTTTTTAATTTTGGTGAAAAATTGGATAGAAGTAAGGATCTATGTGTATGTGTGTTTTCAGTTAGGGTTTATGCAATTAGGTTACAAGGTGTTACGCCCCCAATACAAAAAATTTAAAACTTTTTGAAATGACGTAAATTAAATTGACTTTCAAAACACTTTGACTAAATAACCTTAGATACGAACTATGAAGGAAAGAAGACTCGAAAAGTTTCCTTTTTAGTTTGATTTTTAAGAAGGTACTCAATATTTCATCCTGACGGACAGACGCCGTCACCCACATTATGTGACGCCGTCCGCCCTTAATGGAATGTCAGATCAAAAACCAACATTTAGGCATGACGGCTCAGAACAATTTTAAACCGACGGCGTCAGCTCTAAATGCGACGTCGTCACCCTTTACTTGGGACGCCGTCTGAAACAGAAAATAAACTGACGGCTCAGAATAATTTTAACCCATATGGGGTCACCCAGTTGGTAACGTCGTCTGGTGCCCAGACCTGCACAATCAGTGCAGATTTTCTACACATTAACCCAAAATTTATAACTCAACTATTTGAAATAGCACCAAGAAGTCCAAATTGACCCAACATAAAATACCAAGACTGTTACCATATAACCCTTGATACATATCATTCAAAACAAGTCAAATGGCATTGCACCAAAGATCGTTTTACCCTTAATTTGACCCATAACTACAAGGGATTGACTCTAATAGTTAAGAAACATTTAGACATCACTAAGAATATATACATACAACCAAAAGTAAGGAAAATACCTTATGACCCGAACATATACCCAAAACAAAATTTGACTCTTCGGGGCTTCCAACTTCAACACCTTGATCCAAAAGCTCAAGTATGGTCCATCCTATACTTGATTCTTACCCTTATCCTCCTTGCTAGAACCTACAAAACATCATCAACTATAATTTAAGCGAATTGCTTAGTAAGTAAATGGATCATGTGCAAGTAAAAATTTATCAACATAAAAGGATTCATGGAGCATCTATAACATGAGAACATACCTTTAATTTGATATTTACAATAATTGACATAATAAAAGCTATGGATCCAAGCTACTATTACAAGCTCCAACAGACTATAAAAACAATCAATAATTCATAATTTAACACAATACAACAATAACCCACCATACTTACCTCGAATTGCTCAATAGGTTTTCTACCAAGTAGTCTCACAACTCCTTTAAGCTTTCTAATCAATAATTAATCTTAATTAGAGATTATAATTAGCAATTTCAATGAATTAAACATCTTCTATTACTACCTTAAACTTCTAATTCCAAAATCTTTATCACATAGATTGGGGAAGATACTTACTTGGTTTAGAGGTATGAAATTAAGGGTCTCATAATCTTGACAGTCACCACAACAAGTCCAAATTAGACTCAATTGAAGGTTTTTTGATATATCTTCTTCTTCTTCACTAAAACCCTTTCTTCATCTCAAGGTTTCCTCTCAAATTTCTAGATAAGTATCTAATAAGACTACTTTTCCTTTTATATTTAATTTACTTAGCTCAATTGACAACTTAAGTCCCCCTATTATAAGATTCTATACTTTGGCCACAAAAGTTCCTAGTTCTATTTCTTAGTTGAAACCTTTAAGTAATATAGAAATACTAACATAACATAAGGGATCTGTACTAACATTTAATAATACCTTGACGGGATACGGGTGTGACAATTCACCCCTCCAAAAATTTGATTTCGTCCCCGAAATCATGCTTGAAAAAGTTGAGGATACTTGTTCTTCATTCTTTCTTCCCGTTCCCATCTAATAGTTGTACCTTTTCGATGTCTCCATTGTACTTTAATCAAAGGAATCTCTTTATTTCTTAGTTGCCTTATCTTTCTTCTAAGTAAAGCAACTATAGTATAGGGAAATTCAAACGTATTAGGCTTGAATCCCCGGATCGTTCCTAGCGAAGGATGAATGGAGTTTAAACTCACATCGCGTTATTCGGGTTTTGAATAGTGAATTTGGGCAAAATATGGGGAATTAAGCTAATTTATGCAAACAATAGTTAAAATAAACTAAATATGAAAGCAAAATGCAAAATCAAAACTACGGGGGCCTAAAACGCAACTAAATCCTAAAAACGCTCACCCTCGGGAAAATCCCGAGCTTAAAAGTAGAATTTAAGGAAAATCTACCCTAGATATTTAAAACTAATTTTCCCATGAAGAATACGATAAAAGAAAATTTTAGGAAAAGGCGGAAGATTTTTTTGACTTTTTATTTATTTTTTATGAATTTAAAACTAAAACGTAAAAATTAATTGTTTAAAAATATAAAAACTAATGGACCAAAAATCTCAAACTTTTTGTAAAAATTATTTATGCTAAAACTGATTTTTGAAAAACACAAACACTAAAATTCCAGTTTGCAATAAGCTACAAATAAGCTAAAAGCTTATTTAGCTTCAAAGGACCAAAAATCGTTTAAAAGAAAAGTAGATGCACCCTTGGACGAGAAAGTCTCAAGGGCGCAGATGGTTTAGTGGTGTTGTGAAAAGGTGAGAATGGTAGAGGTCCTGGGTTCGAGCCCAGGAACTCCCTGCCTCCCTTTTTGCTATTTTTCTTGAAAAATTCTTTTTGCTAAACTTGAGACTAAGCTTGTGCAAGCTTGCAAAATTTTTGAAAACCTTAAAAGCTTTTGAAATAAGCAGGGAAAAGAAGAAAATAAGCTATAATAAACTGAAATGAACAAATGAAATCTAACAAGCTACTGATTACTATTTTTTTTTTACTAAAATAAGCTATTGAAAACTTGGACAAGCTAGGAAATGCACTAAACTAACTTAGACTAAGCTAATGATACCAAATTAAGCACAAATAAGCCTCTGAGAAAGCTGAAAAAACTAATAAGCACTTAAGTGATGCTAAGCACAAAACTGACCAAAAAGCAACTTTTAAGCTACTCAACTACTTATTTATACAAGCTAGTGAACTGAATCCAATTGAAAACCCAAGCTAGGTATACAATCAGCTTATAAAACCAAGTTTGAGTTTAGAGGGGCTTTTTGGTGTTCTGCTGTCAGTGTATGCTGACACAGGACACTACTTTAACAGAAGACTAAGTTTAAGCTATCAAGAAGCTAGGAAAGAAAATTTAAAAATAAAACAAAATTACTAGCTTGAAGACAAGCTTCCAAACTCTACTATCCCAAAGCTACGGCTAAATCAGACTTACATTGAAGCCAATTGAAACTGTTTTTGGATTTTTTTTTTACTTTTTAGAAAAACTTTGAAATTGACTAAAATGAGTTTTGACAGATCTAAATTTAATCTAAATGTTGTTTTAAGATGAACTGGGATCTAAATAAACTAACCTTACTTATTTTATACCTAAATGAAAGTTTATGCAACCTTATGAGTAACTGATATGCAAGAAATGTTGAATTAAAGTTGATTTTGACTTTTATCTAAATGACAATGCAATTTTCTATTATAACTATCCCCTATATTAACCTATCTAAGACTGCCTAGACTAATTTTGACTATAGATGCAAGCTAAAACACTTAATACCTCTACGTAACCAAACACTCTTGAAGAAACTATTTTGCAAATTTTTCAAAGTAAATCAGTAATCCAATTTTATTCAATCTTCAAAACATATTCTAATAACTAATTTAGAGCTTATTGATGTAGTTTGACTGATTAAAACACAATAGAACCACAAGTCCTAATGAATGACAGACTTGGACAGATTATATGAGAAAATGATGAGATCAACTAAATTACTACTAGATCTATTCAAATAAGCTTAAATAAGCTAAATTAGTCAGAAGTAAGCTACTGAAAACAGATTTAAACTAATCTAAGCTAATAATGCAATATTAAGCTAGAATAAGAAAAACAACTCATTGTTAGCCTTAGCTAAACAAAGGCTCCAACTAAATGGCAGCTACAAGCTCTAGCTTATTCAGAGAATAAGCTGGTAAAAGTCCATCTGGTCAATCCATTTAGACCACTTCCAAAGCTTTCCATGATAAGCATATGTAATTTTTGACTGTTTTTGATGTTTTTGGGTGTAAACTGAATTGAGATATAAATGAAGCTTCGAATAAGCTATGTATAGCTTATATAAACAGAATATGAAGCTTATTGAAGCTTAAACACAGTTTTGACAATTGTTAGCCTTAATAATATTTAATAGAAGTGATGGTCATTCACGTTTAGGAACTTTGTAACGTGTGTTAGATATCGTGATAGAATAGTCAACGGGCTCGTGGATTGGGCTAATACTTATGTTAAGCTAGCCTTCTATAAGTTATTGTCCTATCCAAGTCCAATCCAAGCCCAAGCCCAAGCCCATAAGGGTGATATGTATGGAAGTATAAATACCCCTCAAATGCTCATTTGAGGGGTGTGCTTGAGTGTGCATGTGTGTGTGATTTCCCTTTGAAAAACAAGTTTCTTGTTTCATCTTATTTCTCTCCACATACTCGTATATCATCTTAAGTCACCATCTTTCTTAATCTTTCTTCATCTTTACACATAGTGTTTTACGTGTTATACTCGTGTGGTAAAGTGGTATACGTGATAAGGTTGATAGAAAAACAAGGTCTTACAATTGGTATCAATCGCCTAACAATGGTTTAGGAGTGTTGTGTTACGTTTTTTGTTAAAACATTACACAAAAAGTTACGTTTTTTCTCTAAAACTGTATGCTTTTCTCATAAAGTTTTGATTTTTACGTGTTGTTAAGGTTAAAGTTGTAGTTTTTATTGTTATTTAAGTGTTTTGGAAGAAGTTTGTGCAAAAGAAATCGTTTGGAAACGTGTTTTTGGGTGAAAAAATTGTGTTTTTGCATCAAACTGGGCATTTTACGCATAAGGAAACCAAGTACAAGAAAGTCAAAACCCTATTCTTACGCATAAGAAAAGTCAAAACCCTAATCCTACACGTAAGGTCTACGCGTAAGAATTGAAATCTATGCTTAAGCTTTTGGTGAAGAATCTTCGTGCAACAATGGTTACTCAGTGCTTCCCTCACTTGGATAAGTTTGTGGAATACTTCGACTTGTGGATATCTTTTACACTTGCACGAGTGTAAAGGATTTTGGTTTCAAACATAATCTTACGCCTAAGCCTAAAGCTTACGAGTAAGCACTTTTACGTCTAAGTTCATTCTTACGCGTAAGGTACTCTACTTCTAAGTCTATAGTTTACGCATAAGCTTATGTTTAACCTTCAGTTTACGCGTAAGATTTAGTTTACGCATAAGCATTCTACGCCTAAGCACCAAAGTCTACGCATAAGCACCAAATCCTTGCCTAAGAACAAGTTTACGAGTAAGATTCTCAGCAAAACTTCAAACGGCCATAACTTTTTAACCGTAAATCCGTTTTCAGCGTTCTACCCATCAAAACGACCGTGAGAACGAGGAGAATAGCACGCCGAATCAACTAAAGTTTATTCGGGTCAACCTTCAAGTCCTAAAAATGCTCCGAACAGAAGTTATTGAGGTTTTTAAGTTTTTAGACCCAATTTTCACTACAACAACCGAGCTTAATCTTCATCAAACACAACTCCTTTATCGTTGAATCGATCCTACATCAAATTTACATCAAATACCTTCATCAATGGCTACTCAACAAGACATTCATGTAGCCGGTGCCGAAAACCATCCTCCTATGCTGGAAAAAGGTGGATATCTTCAATGGACAAGTAGTATGCTCCGCTACATCAAAACCAAACTTAATGGAAAGCTCATGATTCAATCCATTACGAATGGACCCTTCAATCCACGACAAGTCCAAGACCCTAGGAATCCTAATGCAACACCTCCCGTCCCACCATCTTTTCGAGATCAAGCTGAATCAGAATACACTGACGAGGATAAGAAGCATATCGAAGCAGATGACATGGCAATTCACATTGTCCAACTGGGTTTACCAAGAGACATCTTTACTGCTGTAGACAGCTGTGAAATTGCTTTCGATATGTAGGAACGTGTTAGACGGCTATGTTATGGAACAGAAATTGGTAAACAAGACATGGAGAACAAGCTGCTAACTGAATGGGAGAGGTTTACATCAACTCTAGGAGAATCCATTGAATCCTACTATGGAAGGTTTTGCACTTTGATGAATGAGCTTATCAGAAACAAGTTGGCACCCAGAACTATCGTGAGTAACATCAAATTTCTCAACAATCTTCCAGAAGAATGGGGACGATATGTCACTATTGTCAACCAAACAAAGGACTTACATCAGGTGAACTTTGATCAACTCTACGATTTTCTGAAACAAAACCAAACTGAAGTCAATGAAGTTAGGAAAGAAAGATTGGCAAAGAATCATGATCCATTGGCACTAATTGCAAAGACTCAAACTCCAGTGAATACACAACAAAAAGCTTCATCATCTTCCACTAACAAAAACTTGCAGCAATACATTCCTCAACCACAAGCTGTTATCCCTCAACAACAATTCTATCCACCAGAACAACAAGTCATTCAACATCAACAGTATCCACAATACCAGAAATAAGGAATCACTGATCTTTAAACTGAATAAGAAGAGGCTTTGTCAAATGCATTTGCTTATTTGACTAAAGCATTCAGAGGACGCTATTCCACACCAACTAACAACAACCAGAGGATTTCATCAAACACTCGCAACAGGAAAATTGCACAGCCGGGTTTGAATATGGGTCATCAAGGACAAATGGTTAGAGTGATTGGGAACCAACAGGATATGCTACTAGATTTCACATGGGTAATCGGCGGTTCCGTTTCGTGGTAATCATTGGGTCGAATGTTGGAAATCGATGGGGACGAATGTTGGGATTAGAGCATGGGTAATCGAATGGGAATATTGCAGCTCCGCCGTTGGGAATTATGGAAATGTGAATCGGGCTAATCGGGTTACGTGTTACAACCGTCCAAGGAGTGGGTCACATTGCAAGGAATTGTCCTACTAAGCTGAAAAAGAAGGATGTTGCGTATCTTCAGAAAGCTATGTTGTTAGCACAGAAGTCAGAAGAAGGGATGCAACTAAGTGCTGAGGAAGATGACTTTTTCGCTCTTATGGATGATTTGGAAGACCGAGAGGACATCAATGCAAACTGCATCTTCATGGAAAATCTTCAGGAGGCTAAGTACGACACTAACTCTGAAGCACCTCCTGTTTATGATGCCAATGCAGTATCTGAGGTACCAATCATTGATCCATGCTATATCAATATCATATTTGATGTGTTTACTCATGATGAATAGCATTCTGTGACGCCAGCACCTACTTATGATACATACCTGGACAATCCGAGTTGTAGCAATACTAACTCTGAAACTCCAGATGTGGATCCTAGTGGAGGCTTTGTGGCACAAAATACTGAGACTGATGAGGAAACACATGCATTATTTGAAACATTAATCAATAATTGTGGCATCGAAATTGAGAAAGTTAAAAAGGTCAATCGCGATGTTAAGGCCGCGAATGATCAATTGACCGCTGAGCTTAAGAGGTACAAGGAGAATGCGAAAGCTTTTGAGTTTCACAAAAACAAAGAGTCAGAATTAGAAATTGGTTATCGAAATTCCATTTTAAGAGAAAAACAGTTGCAAATCAAGTATGACACACTTGATGTGAATTTGAACGTAAAAATAAAATATTTAAACGAGGAAATTTCCGATCTTAAAAACCAACTTTCTAAACAACAAGCAACTTATTCTGATCTTGAAAAAGAAAAGAAACAGTTGATTGCTGATTTTTCAAAACGAGAAGATTCTCTTCTTGATGAAATTCTTGATAAAAATGAAAAAATCAACAAATTGGAAAATTTGCTTATTACAACGGGTCATTCAGCTAAAACAATCAAGATGCTATCTAACCAAGTAAATCTGTATTTTCATACAACACAAAAAATGGCTCTTGGTAACAGACCTTCTTGTTTCCTCAAGAAAGCACAGAAAGAACGGAATGTGTTGAACAATGGAAAAGCTTTTCATGAACCCATAATTGTTCGTGATTCTCTTGAAACGTTAGAACTATCTGATGAGAGTAGATAAAAAATGATACAAAAGAACCCAGATCTTAAACCAATCGACTACAACAAATGGAACAAAATTTCTGGAATTTCTTTTGTTCCTCAAAATGAAAAATCAAAGTTTTCCATAACGCCCAGTGTTTCAAACAAAGAGTCAACACCAGTTTCAAAACATGTTTCAAAACCAGTTTCAGAACCCGTAGTCATCTCAAAATCTCTTTTGAACATTGAACAAATTTCTCCAAACAACCCTTTTAACACAAGTGATGCTAGAAGCATTTTAGAAGATGTTAAAGCTAGAATTGGGGAGACTTCAAGAGATTGTTAAAACTAAAACCAATATTACAACTAACATCTGGTTTTCTAGTCTTGATGATGAAATGAAAAAGTTTTTTGAAACTCAAATTGCCCCTCCGCTGAATAAAATCAGTGCAAGGGTAATTCACTTTGAACAAGCATTTTTGAAAGAATTAGGTGACTTTGTCAAGGACCATAAATCCCTGGTAAAGCAAGCTAATGAATGCTTTGAACACATCAAAGTTTTGGAAAATTTAAATGATTCTCTCGTCGAAGATGTTCTGACTACTGATATTATGTCCATTATCTTACAAACATATTATGTTGAAGATCATGAAAGGCTCCAGTCTGAGACCTCTGCAATTGTTTCAAAATATGAAAAAGCTCTTGAAAAACTTGAAAAAGAAAATGTATCATATTTTAAACAACTTGATCGAAAAACTAATGAATGCAAGTATGACAAACTGTCATATGAGCGTGCCTACAAGGACATGCAAGAACAAAATGATCTTTTAAGGGCTCAGCTGGAATGTCAAAAAGGAAAGACTGTGGATACTAAGTTTGCAAAACCATTGACTGAGGAGAAAGAAAATGTTTCAAAACCGGTTTTCAAACCAAAAATGTCAATTTCTCTGCCTCCTCCAAAAGTCAATGAGAAAAAAGATTTGTCAAAATCAGTCACTCCACCAGCCTTGCCTAAGCTAAAAGAAATAATTTTTGAAAATGAAAAAGCGGTTATCGAGAAACCAAAAGTATTAGCACCTGGCCTTTTTAAGATAAGTACCACTAATGCGTCTGCCTCCACATCTAAACCATATGGAACAAACAAGATAAATTTAGAAAAGCACTCTAAAGAGACTAGGAAAGCTGAAACCACTTCTCTAGATTATAATGTGAATCCTAATGCGTGTGCCTTACCTTCTACAGGACTAGAAAGCACCTCTAGGAGCAGCAGACTAAAGCCTAAGAGCAATACAAGAAACAATAGAGTCTCGCATGCCTCTAAGAGTAATAGCTTGAATAAAGAGAAGAAAGTAGAAGAACACCCTAGGAATTTACCGCTTTGTAATAAGAAAGACATTTCATTTGAATGTAATGAACCTATGAAATCTGCTAAGTTTAATGAATGTGTTGAATCTGTTTGTTTAACTTGCAAGAAATCTTTAACTAATATTCATGATGATGGTGTTTCTAAGAATGAGAATGTTAAGCCTGTTCAAAAGAACGTTCCTAAAAGAACTTATGCTAAACCAATAGGAAGACTAGTTGCAAGATTTAGGTCTTACGCTACTGATAGGAAGCATATTCTTTACTATAGGGATGATATTTCGAAACCAACGGGTAGAATTTTCACACTCCAGAATGGTAGAATGAGTGCTACACCAGTATACCCAGTAAAAAACTTCTTTGAGTGTGATCAGGATTTTACCTCTAACCCAAAGGAACCAAAATCAAAACGGTTTCCAAAAACTTCTTCTTCTGTATTTGGCAGGTTATCGAAGCTGCTGATCATCTAACCCAAAGGAACCGTTTTAACAATCTCTTGAAGTCTCCCAATTCTAGTTTTAACATCTTCTAAAATGCTTCTAGCATCACTTGTATTAAAAGGGTTGTTTGAAGAAATTTGTTCAATGTTCGAAAGAGATTTTGAGACGACTACGGGTTCTGAAACTGGTTTTGAAACAGGTTTCGAAACTGGTGTTGACTCTTTGTTTGAAACACTGGGCGTTTTTGGTAAACTCGCGCTTTAGTTTTTGGAATTTCAACTTTGTTTTCCTTGACCGTCTTCACAATTTTAGCTTCATTTATTTTTCGACTTGGACATTCATTCAATTTATATCCAACTTGATTACACCCTCAACATATAACCATTGGCTTCGGACATTCTTTACTCATGTGACTTAAAGAACCGCACTTGTAACATCCTGGCATGTTAAGTCTACATTCACCATAATGAAGCTTATGACACTTTTTACATTGTGTCTTGCTTT
This sequence comes from Chrysanthemum makinoi, assembly GCA_910596185.1. NCBI lineage: Eukaryota > Viridiplantae > Streptophyta > Magnoliopsida > Asterales > Asteraceae > Chrysanthemum > Chrysanthemum makinoi. Next base: position 46,169,484 of record OU343219.1, read on the forward strand.
GATTCCCTCCGGTCTTTCTGCCTAAATCAAACCTTGCCTTTTTACCTTCTCTATCCCCAAACACTTTCTTTCTCTTAACATCTTTATCTTCCTTACTCTTCTTTCTCATCAAGTCCGCTTCTCTCACCTGAGCCCGACTTAGAAGATCTTCCAAAGTACCACACTTAAATGGTGAGGTTACTTCACGGATTTCGTCCTTAATCATTTTTTGGAACCTATCTACTTTGAGCTTTTCGTTATTGTGGTATTCGGAGCAATAAGGAACAATGTCATTAAATTTCTTCCATAACTCATTCACCGTCTTGTTAGTTTGTACAAGGGTTTGAAATTCTTCACGGATCTTGTCAATCTCTTCCGCCGGTGCATACACTGAAGTAAATAATTCCTTAAACTCTTTCCACGAACACAATTCTGACAAGGTCTCCCCTTTCTCATACACTTTCCCTTCCCACCAAGTTCTAGCGCTATCATGAAGGAAATTGATAGAGTAGACAACCTTGTTTGTCTCATCACACCTGCTCGTGCGAAAAGCACCTTCAACGGCGATAAGCCACCTATTACAAGCTATAGGATCAAGGGTCCCCGTAAACTTAGGCACGTCACATGCCGTGAAGTCACGGTAAGATGATTTATCATTTATAGTAATCCTACCATGACCCTATTCTCTTTTGAGTTCCGCAAACTCTCTTTGCATTGCTTCTTGGATATTGAGGGTGGTCTCTTTAACGAAATATGACATGGATCTCTCTAATGCCTTGCCTATCCTTTTCCTCATTAAAACGTCTAAAGCCTTTACTTGCTCTTCCGTGAATCCTTCTAAAATAGGGCCCTCTGAACGAGAGGAAGAAGAACTCTCCGGAATTATATCAGTTTTGGTTGGACCACTTGCCGAAGATTCGGCACGCTTAGAAGTAGTAGCCTTTACGGCTTCCTTTTGGTGGGGAGTGTCCATTTCTTCTTTACTGATATTTTAAAAACATTCGATTAAGCATAACCATTTTCTTATAACCACGGTGGCCAAGCGTAGTTAAAAAAACAAGTAACATATGTGCTTTTAAAACCATCAAGGAAGTGCACACGTAGCATGAATATTACTAACACATTTCACAAGGCCTGAGTCAAGGAAATTTCTAAGATAAAAATCCTAAATCTCTTAGACCAACGATCTGATACCAAGTTGTTACGCCCCCAAAACCAAAAATTTAAAACTTTTTGAAATGACGTAAATTAAATTGACTTTCATGACACTTTGACTAAATAACCTTAGATACGAACTATGAAGGAAAGAAGACTCGAAAAGTTTCCTTTTTAGTTTGATTTGTAAGAAGGTACTAAATATTTCATCGTAACGGGCAGACGCCGTCACCCACATTATGTGACGCTGTCCGCCCTTAATGGAATGTCAGATAAAAAACCAACATTTAGGCATGACGGCTTAGAATAATTTTAACCCGACGGCGTCAGCTCTAAATGCCACGCCGTCACCCTTTACTTGGGACGCCGTCTAAAACAGGAAATAACCTGATGGCTCAGAACAATTTTAACCAGATGGGGTCACCCAGTTGGTGACACCGTCTGGTGCCCAGACCTGCACAATCAGTGCAGATTTTCTGCACATTAACCCAAAGTTTATAACTCAACTATTTGAAATAGCACCAAGAAGTCCAAATTGACCCAACATAAAATACCAAGACTATTACCATATAACCCTTGATACATCTCATTCAAAACAAGTCAAATGACATTGCTCCAAGCATCATTTTACCCTTAATTTGACCCATAACTACAAGGGATTGACTCTAATAGTTAAGAAACATTTAGACATCACTAAGAACATATATATACAACCAAAGTAAGGAAAAGACCATATGACCCGAACATATACCCAAAACGGAATTTGACTCTTCGGGGCTTCCAACTTCAACACCTTGATCCAAAATACTAACACAACTAGAAGCTCAAGTATGGTCCATCCTATACTTGATTCTTACCCTTATCCTCCTTGCTAGAACCTACAAAACATCATCAACTATAATGTTAGGATCGTATGTATGGATGATATGGTGAATCGGGAGGTCGGGGAAGATGGAAGAAACCCATCTTCAAGTTACAGAGAGAAACTAGAGAGAAGGGAGAGAACTATGTGATATTTTATTGAAATGTGAGAGGCTTACACAAGAAATCTCGCCCCTCCATGGAAGTATGGAGGGGTTTATATACCCAAACACATACATCTATGGGTAATTGACATAACAAGCCCATGTGTTTGAGGTAACAAAGATAGAAATAGTAATCCCGTCAATGTCGCTCCATTTACGAAGTTAGGAGCGATTCCAACAATCTTCCCCAATGGGACGACATAAGGGATTACTTACAACATTTACTACAAATATAGAAAACAAATAAAGAAAGGTCTTCATAAGCTCTTCAAGTGCCGAGGATGATGAAAGGTTACGCTTTTTCTTCTTCGGTACCTTGACTTGAAAACCTTTTTCTTCACTTGTAGGCAAATGATGTAATATGCATAAATTGGATTAACTTCCCCAATTCATGCCGCATGTAATTAGCAGCTTCTCCGTACACTCCTTTTGGCTAAGTTTCGAATCAGCTTCCCCAAACTGACAACCGCCTTTAGCGATTCAAACTTTGATGTAGTGAACATTTCCTCTAACTTTTGACGCGACGCAATGCCGAATTTGTAGATGAGAAGTAAACCACACAAGGTAAATCTGACTTATTGCGGAAAATCCGTTCGGGGTAACATGCAAGAAATCAACAAGATCTTCTCACATATATAGATGCTTCACACCAAACAAACCACGAAAGACAAAATGAAACGACTTCCCCCCGAATGTTGCGGTCTATCGAATAGTAGGTACCGTGAATCTGCAATTACTCGATAAAATGACCGTGTGTGAGGCATCACAACATCATATTTAGGTAACTTCACGCACGATAACTCTGTGAAAGTGAGACGATAACACCAAAGTGAGACGCTTAGACCACATATCGTCTCATTTCTTCCCCCTGATTGAAGAAATTCAAGAAAGGAGAGGGTTTTCGCAAAAAATACAAAAACATCAAAGGAAGCAGACACCACCTATACTCTCTTCCCCTCGATGTTTTCAATGAATCAAAATCATACACCACGTATGTTGATGATGAAATTGGAGACATCGAAACCATGTATGTTCAATTAATCGAACAAGTGTGAAGTACCATAAATATCTCGTGAGAATCAATTGTCGATAAGACTTCTCTACTCGTGTATACTCTTCTCAGCTAACTCTTTACCGATCCCATTATCATTCTGACGGCTTTTGTAGTGACTCTCGATGGAGAAAACCCAATATGACGAAACTTGAGACAAGTAGTATAACCCGAACTTGTGACTTAAACTTGCACTATTGTCAGACGAAGAACCCTTTTCTTAACTCCATCGAAAAAAAGGTAAACTTAAAGTTTCTCAAATTATCCACACCTTAGTGTGACACTTGAACACAACAACGTAACTCCTTAAAAGTGATAGTTATAAGTCATGAGCACAACAACGTAACTCCTTACATCAGGTTCAACTAGATAACTCAAGTCTTTGTCATTCGTGACAGTTAAAGCTCGAACAAGGATCTCGAAGAATCATGCATCCAACCAACCCCGATATCTTCAAGATACTAAGTGCACGCACCCGTGATATCCCACTTCAACCTCAAATAGATAATAAAGAATTCACGCCGTAGTCACATCTTGCGGTTAAACGCACAAAACTAGCCTTCGTTAACGGTTAAAAAATGAACTTGATAATGGTTTCCCGATCTTGTCAAAATTGTATCCTCGTGAAAATTTGGGTGAACCAACATACCACTCTTTTTGCGAAAACAAAATATTGTCGGCCGTTAACTGTTGCAGACCAACTCTATTTGTGTAATAACACGTTTCAGCCCAAAGTGTAAAAGAAATAGGATCCACGCCCAGTTTTAATAAATACCATTAGCCCAAGTAAATTCGTGCAAGCCCAAATCCAATTAAAACCTAATAAGATTTTCGGCCCAAGCTTACTAACCGGTTCAAATCCACATCCAATTTACAACTGATAAAAACCCCACACACAACTAATAACCGGTATAAACTTTTAGACCTAAACCTAAAAACACACATCTTGTAATTAACGCCTACCATCTTATCTTCTCTCCCACCAACCAAAACAACTCATCTGAATCTCAACTGATTCTCAACTCAGTTCTCCAAATCTCAAGCCACCATCTTCTTACTATCAATTCGAGCACAATATTCACAATTACCAACACACTACCGAACCTAAATGTTTAATTTTTCTGCTCCAATTCGAATAAAGAAGTGACCAAGCGTCTTCAAGATCCATATGAGGGTCTCGGGTAGGTGACAATAATTGTTGAAGTGTTTGTAACGAACCAAGATAAAAGAATAACATTATTGTTATTTCTTTAATCTTTTAGTTTCGGATATGAATTGAAGCTAGGCTTCAAATATATCGATGATGTTTTTGTTTATCCTTAAGATTCGTTAAAAAATTTATGAGAGAATATAAACAAAACTGAGATTCGAATAATTGTTTTAATTTTCAGTCCGAGACTTGTTGGGTGTTGATGAGTTTATGGAGATGGGATATAGGATAGATTGATGGAGTTGATTATAGGGTATGGTCGATTGGTTGATGGCTATGTTTAAATTGATTGAACATTAGTTGTCGATGTAATATTTCAGTTTTGAAATTGACTAATGATGTGTAGACAGAAGTCACAAAGAGTCTTTGGTTTTTGGTTTTGAGGTCAACAGTCTCGGTCTCTTCCTCATCTCGTATTTCTGTCAAGAGTCTTAGGCTAACATCATGGTCAAGAAGTCTTAAGCGTAAAGAAAAAGTTATGCGTAAACACGGTATGCGTAAACACGCTTACGCGTAAAGCTTATGCGTAAGCATAGGCTTATGCGTAAGAAAACCTTACGCGTAACAATTCCTACGCATAACTTCACAGTTATGCGTAATATTTCTGAAGATGAGTTTAAACGTAAAAGCTTATGCGTAACCTTGTTTTTACGCGTATTCCATACGCGTAAAAATCCTTATGCGTAAGTTTAGGGTTTTGACCCTTTGACCACTTTTTCCGGCGAGTTTTTCCGACCAAGATTCAGATCATCTTCAAGAATACCCAGAAACTTTGACACAAAAGACCCTCTTTTTGACCCAGTTTGACCATAAGGACTTGACCATAAACCATCAAAAGTTTCACGAATATGATACAAAAAGTATACGAGAGTAACAGAAATAATAAAACTTTTGTGCAAAAAACTGTTTGTGACCTTTTACTTTTCTGTTATCCCATACAACTTTTGACCAAAAAAATACATTAAACTTGAATAAAAACCTGTTAAACACTAAAATAATGTTAAAAGTTAACAACTTTGTTAAACAGATTTTTATACAAGATTTAGACAAGATAAAATCACCAAAAAAATCAACCATAACAAAAACCGACCTGTCTCTTGATACCAATGTTAGGATCGTATGTATGGATGATATGGTGAATCGGGAGGTCGGGGAAGATCGAAGAAACCCATCTTCAAGTTAGAGAGAGAAACTAAAGAGAAGGGAGAGAACTATGTGATATTTTATTGAAAGGTGAAAGACTTACACAAGAAATCTCACCCCTCCATGGAAGTATGGAGGGGTTTATATACCCAAACACATACATCTATGGGTAATTGACATAACAAGCCCATGTGTTTGAGGTAACAAAGATAGAAATAGTAATCCCGTCAATGTCGTTCCATTTACGAGTTAGGAGCGATTCCAACATATAACGTAAGCGAATTGCTTAGTAAGTAAATGGATCATGTATAAGTAAAACTTTAACAACATAAAAGGATTCATGGAGCATCTATAACATGAGAACATACCCTTAATTTGATATTTACACTACTTGACATAATAAAAGCTATGGATCTAAGCTACTATTACAAGCTCCAACAGACTATAACAACAATACATAATTCATAATTTATCACAATACAACAATAACCCACTATACTTACATCAAATTGCTCAATAGGTTTTCTACCAAGTAATCTCACAACTCCCTTAAGCTTTCTAATAAATAATTAATCTTAATTAGAGATTATAATTAGCAATTTCAATGAATTAAACATCTTCTATTACTACCTTAAACTTCTAATTCCAAAACCTTTATCATATAGATTGGGGAAGATACTTACTTGGTTTAGAGGTATGAAATTAAGGGTCTCCTAATCTTGATAGTCACCACAACAAGTCCAAATTAGACTGAATTGAAGGTTTCTTGATATATCTTCTTCTTCCTCACTAAAACTCTTTCTTCATCTCAAGGTTTCCTCTCAAATTTCTAGATAAGTCTCTATTAAGATTACTTTTCCTTTTTTATTTAATTTACTTAGCTCAATTGACAACTTAAGTCCCCCTATTATAAGATTCTATACTTTGGCCACAAAAGTTCCTAGTTCTATTTCTTAGTTGAAACGGAGTAAACCACAGTATTTATTTTGGAGTTTACTCATTAGCCTATACACTAAACCCTAGGCGGGCCGTTCCGTTCATGATTTTGTATTACGGAATTTGTTTCTCAATAACCAACATTCATATTGGTGGAATGTGTATAATTTTTTGGTAGTAGGACAAAAGGCCGAATGTCATTGGTTGTTAGGCTGCCCCAGTAAGGAGGGTCAATCCCTCCTATTTTCCTTGCCAAGTCAGCTTTCTCCCTCCACCTTTCAAAGGGTTGCCCAAGAGGCGACCTACACTACAAAAAACATACCCCACAAATATACCTTTTATATTTATTTAATATACACACAACACCACATTTCTATTCAATCGTGTAGACGACCATGTTGTCTAGATTGGGATGGATGATCAAATTCCCACAGTAAGGGGATTGATTAGGAATCGATCGAGATAGTCTATCTCCTACCCTTACTGCGTCCAGCCTTAAATTAAATTGCCTGCAAACCTACAATGGCTTATCAACAGTCCTGTTCCATTCAACAACTGTTAAAAGCATTGTAGCTCCGTAGGAACACTGTTTAAAGCAATTTAGAACCCCGTTAGGATCCCCACAGCCACTGTATGGGTACCGTTATTCATTAATTGTACACCTTAGGTAAATTTTTGTGGCTGTGGTCAAGTCCACACCACCTGCCCATTGATTTTTTCCTTAATCTGAAACCAGAAACAAAAAAAAACACCATCTTCCTACAAAGGTACGTATTTCCACCATGTTGTACAACCCTTTTTTTGTTTGTTGTTTACTATTTGCTCATACAACGTACTCAAAGAAAAAGAGCTATATTTCATCCTGATTGCAGAGGTGAGGCATACATCAACATTAACTTTGTCCTTGCATGTTTGCATATACTTTGTTACACCTTTTAATCTGCCAGCATTATTTGTGTTTACTAATGTCTTACTTTCGTTTACGTGCCTCAAAGAATTATGCTGTGCAATGTTTTATACATAGATCTTTGTTGCTTATATTATTTCATGCATTACATTTTTGTATACATATTCCTATTTGCTATCATTGTTGGTACACATTTTCAAACATGCCTAGAAAATCTTCGAGAATAGAAAAATCACAACCATTGGAAAAGTATATGTGCAACTTGAGTGTCACTTAGCACATGATCAACCACCAAACTGAGTTAAATGGTATAGAACAACAAACATGTTTGTGAAGACAGTCTTTTTACAATTACCTACAAACTGTACAAATACCAAAACTTCTGAAAAACGACTGTTTTAGAGCACGCCAAGAAACCCTACAAGTAGATGCATCAGGATTAGGTGTACATGTTTTACAACATCAGGAAAGCTTAACACCACATTTGTCATCCAATGAACTGGCAAACAAATGCAATTTGAAAGATGACACACGAAATGGAAAGTTTCTCGATCCAACTGACAGAATCCCAAACCAGAAAGACAAAAAAATTAAAGGTAACTTTAATTCTTTAGTTCCTGTTTGTTACATCAATAATATATCATAACCAAATTTGTTTTCATCAATGCAGGTTTACTGCAAAGTGGCAGGACTGACAAACCATACGATTATTGTTACAATATACCACACTCCAAGAATCGTTACCTTCATTCACAATCACCATTTTACATAGACAAATTTGGTGAGTATGCTTTCAAGTTGTAAAAGAACAACAAAACACTGGGGAAAAAAACACCATGCCATGCAGATATTTATAAATACATCAAATGCAGGTACCCATGAGGGAAATTGCAAAAGCAGTAACCTTAAAATTTAATGACTTGCCCAATGAATACTATTGGGTTAATCCCAATCGACCCATCACAATACCCAAAACGACCCGGTCAACAAAAGTCAAACAAGAAAGTCAGACGTCTAAAGTCAACTTAGCAATTACAGAAAACGGTTATATGACAGTTATAACATAACTGCCATATCCCTGAACCATCACAACGGTTCACTTTGTACCGTTTCAATTAGTATATATACTATGAACATATTATATATGAACGATTATGACTGAAATATAGAAAAGTCTTTTGATTCAATTGTTTCTTGTTACTACCAGTATATTTTGATTAAAGATCCATAAAAACGAGCCAACAATTGGTATCAGAGACAAAATCATCATATACCAAGGTTTCTCATACCCTGTTCTTGAATCTAAACACAACTCAGTCTCGGTAAAAAAATTTCTGCAAATTCAGTCAAACACAATAATCACGAAATCATTTTATTGTGTTGTTTTTTCATCAAATAAACCATTTTTTTTTGTCACCAAGGTGCCAATCACAAAGTGATTAGTTACCGGCATAAAAAATAAAGGGATTCTTTTTATCATTTGCAAAACCCAGACGAGTCGGATTCAAAAACAAAGAGGAAAAAAAAACCATATACCAGAAGTCATCAAATTAGGGCGAATCAAAGATTCGAATTAAGAACAAACACACCTGTTCATAAAAGGAATCGAGCCCAGAAGGATCAATTGAACCCAAATTGATTCATTTGCGTACTCCAAATCATCAAATTTCTCACGGATTAGAAAACCCCCAAATCATCCGAAACCTTAGGTTTCAATTGGAGGATTAATTGTGCTTGCGAAGAACACCCAACACCGGAGAAGAAGAAGAGACGGTCAAACACAGCCGTTAAACAGGCGGTTAACCATCGTTGATTGGAGAAGGAGAAGAAACAAAGTAATCTTCCCTAGAGAGAGAAAATGAAAGTTTTATCTCAGAAAAGAAAAGGAAATAAAGATATACGTATTTATTATCTCGACTAAAAAAGAGATAAGAGCCAAGTATTAGAAGAGGTGCGTATACACAGTTAGGGCCACACACACATACACAGGATTTTATTAGTGCAGGTTCCAAAAAGATTACAAATACCACTTTTCATTTTTTACTTTATATATTACTTTAATATATATTGTTTTATTTTTGATAAGTTATCTTTAAAACTAGAATCTTAACATTTTTTTGAATAGTATATCTAACCTAGCGTTTTACACTGCTTATTATTTAGAAATAATTTTTAAGGAATAATTAACCTTAGGTTATTCATTTTTTTAAAATATATAATCTTCGAGGATAGTTTTAGATTTAAAAACTAGTCCTATAAAGTTTTATAGCCTATAAGGAAAAATAAAACCTTTTTTTTAAACACACCTCGTGTTAGATTTTTGGAGATATTTTTTATTGTCAATATATTTAAAATATGACGAAAGGAAGTGGAAATAAGGAATCTAGTACTAATATTACAAATAGTACACCCCAATTTCAATGCCCAATCCTAAAGCCCGCAAATTACTCATTATGGGCAATTCGAATACAAATCATTCTCGAAGCGAATGGTTTATGGGAAACAATAGAGCCGACTGAATCGACTCAACCTGATAAAAAAAAAGACAAAACCGCTATTGCTTTCCTTTATCAGGCCTTACCCGAAGAACAATTACTTCAAATAACAAAGCACAAAACCGCGAAGGACATTTGGAATGCTTTGAAAACTAGACACGTTGGCGAAGACAGAGTTCAACAAGCAAGACTACAAACACTCAAATCTGATTTTGAGATGTTACAAATGAAGGAAGATGAGACAATTGACACCTTTGCTACAAAACTTACAACTCTCGTAAACAAAGCCGCTAGTCCAGGACACACCATAGAAGATGAAACCTTAGTAATGAAAATTATTAAATGCTGTACCCGATGGGTATCTGCAAATAGTTGCATCAATAGAGCAATACTCCGACCTAAGTGAAATGACGATGGAAGAAGCAATTGGGAGACTAATGACAATACGAGGAAAGAAAAAAGTTTACGATCAATAATGACAATAACGATCAATATAAGTTATTGTTTACACATCACAACAATAATATTACTCATGGAAAACACTGTGAAAAATGTGGACATGATTTGTTGCGAGGCCAAGAAAATAATTTCAAGGAAAAATCAAACAGCAACTCAAATAAATTTACTCATGATAAGAGTAAGGTGATGTGTTTTAAATGCAAGGAGTATGGACATTTTGCAAGCAAATGTCCATCAAAGAAAGAAGAACAATCTAATCTCATTGAAGAAGACTTAGAACCAACATTGCTTATGGCAACTGTTGAAGTAGCACCAAGAAAATATGACCAGCCCGGTATTAAGGAATATCACAATAATGAAGGTGGAAATAACCAAGAAAATATGATCAGCCCGGAATTATGGAAGATCACAACTTTGAGGGTGGAAATAACCAAAAGAACATGATCAACCTGGACTTAAGTAAGATCACAACAACAAAGGTGGAAATAACCAGAAGAACATGATCAACCTGGACTTAAGGAAGATCACAAAGGTGGAAATAACCAAATAAACATGGACATAATGAAGATCACAGAAGAAAAGGTGGAAATAACCGAAGAAAAATTGATCTACGTGGATATAAGGATGATCACAAGCACTACAAGAAATTAAAAGCTCAGATGGTGGATTTAACCAGAAGATGAATTAAGAAGGCTTAAAGACCTACGTCGCAGCGATTGTGATTAAGGGGGAGAATATTGGGTTAATCCCAATCGACTCATCACAATACCCAAAATGACCCGGTCAACAAAAGTCAAACAAGAAAGTCAGACCTCTAAAGTCAACTTAGCAGTTATAGAAAACGGTTATATGACAGTTATAACATAACTGCCATATCCCTGAACCATCACAACGGTTCACTTTGTACCGTTTCAATTAGTATATATACTATGAACATATTATGTATGAACGATTATGACTGAAATATAGAAAAGTCTTTTGATTCAATTGTTTCTTGTTATTACCAGTATATTTTGATTAAAGATCCATAAAAACATACCAACAAATACATGCTCAATAATAAGACCCAAGAAAAAGAAATTGCAAGGTTGGAAGGTAAGCCACATATTTTATACTTCATTAACTACATAAATTCCAACAAAGCAGACTAATATTTTCTTAATACAGGTTTAACAGCTTATCCTTGCAACTATAAGGCTGCCCACAGTGGGTTGGTCGACCTTGTGGGTTGCTTTGAGTCATGTTCGGTTGCTTCCATTGTGGGAGATGGGTCATGGTCGGTCGACTAGGCATTTCAAGCGAACTAGTTCGCCTAGTCGACCGAGTTTAAATACTCAAATGTTGTGCAATTTTTGACCCGTTTGGCGTTTAAAAAAAAAAAAAAAAAAAAACTTTTTTTATAAAAAGGCTTTACCACTTTTACAACATTATAAATACCCCACTTTAAAAATATTGAATTTAAAAGAAAAAATCTCAGGTCACCACTGTGGCAACTAGGTCGTTGTCAGGTCGTCGGAGAGAGAAAGCTGATGTAGCAGGGTCGACCAATGCTACCAGCCTAAAAAAGATGGTTATTCTTCTAAACCTGAACTTATGAAAGAACATTATATTGAAGGATCTTCTCATATTAAAGGCAATGGTATATGTATAGAATTTCCCGACAATTATCAACTACATCCAGAATTACCATCGTACAATATCAATAATGGTGAGTTACAAAATAGGTTCACAAATACGGTTAGACCTACTAATGCATTAGTGAAAGGTGCCGAAGTGTATCTTGTTGATAGTTCTTTTCTCCCTCCATTGAAGTGTTGTGTTGAAGGCATTAGTGAAAGGTGCCGAAGGGTCGTGTCGAAGGCATTAGTGAAAGGTGCCAAGGGTGTACATTCGATATGGTGCATCGATGTACAAGATAGATAGTTTGAGTTAAAGGATATTGATATCCTTATGGTGTTGTAATAAGGAGTGTGTCTCCTTTGGGGTAGTCGTGTATTGGTGTAGTGTCGGGTAGTAGTTCCTCCTTTGTAATGGAACTCGGTATCTAGCCTTGTACCGAATAAAGTGTAGGCGACGTTGTGATAGGTGTGGTTCTACCTCGTGGAAGAACTCGGTTTCTAGCCTAGTACCGGATAAAGAGTAGGCGACGTTGTGAAGGCATCTCCGCCACATTAAGGAGCTTGTGTTTTGTAGTGCTTACGAATTCTCGAGTGGGGTACTCGGGAAGTGGATTAGGGCAAGGAAGGTGTCCTTGTATCTGAACCACTATAAATACTTATGTTGTGGTTTTGTGTTCCTTTATTCTTTATCTTTGCATTATTTACTTATATGCTTATCTATTATTATCCAACACACACATTAAATAGATTGACATAAGTCAATCTAAATAGTTTAAAACGAAGTTTTAATTGGTAAAACTATTCAACCCCCAACCCTTCTAGTTTTCCATATAATATTTCGTCTCATTTATAAATGCGTATCACTGATTTACTATTTGAGAAAATTTCAGTAGCATTTCCCCTCAACTCTCCAAATATATGCCTTAAAGACATATTTGTAGGAGTAAAGGAGAAACACTGTCAAAATTTTCTCAAATAGTAAATTTGTTATACTCATCCATATCTTAAATGAGACAAAACATTCAAAAAGTAGTCCCAAATAGTGGACTTTCTAACTAATTAATTTCAGACGAGATTTCTATGGGATGATTAACTTCGGAGGTGACTTTCTAAAATTAATCACTAAAATCCTAAAATCATTTACAAAATTCTAACAATCAAATACCATACTAACCAAACGCATATTCACAAATTTAGTATTAATCACTAACATATTCGCATAATCATATTCACAAAGTTTTATATCCACATTCAAATAACCTTACTAACCAATTAAAGGCATATTCACAATACCATACTAACCGAACGCATATTACTAAACAAAGGCATACTAACCAATTAAATGTATATTTAGTAATATATAAATAAAAAACATACTTGTTGTGGTGGTTCTTGGCTTGGTAGGTCTTGTTGTCCTCGCCTTGGGTTATCGGCGGTGGATGGTCCGGCTTAGGTTCTTAACGGCTCGCCTGTTTTCGTCAAACACATGAACACAAATTGATCACTTAAATTTTTTGACGACGACATGTCCTCTCTAAACACATAAACACAATAAAAAAATACTTGAGTTAACCATTGTGGTTCTCGGCTCGGGAAATTCTTGGCTCGGCCGGTTCTCGACTGACAAAAATTAAAATAACAAAAATAAAAAAACACACAAGTTGTTATAGCTAAACATATTAACCAAAATTAAATATAAACAAAAATGAACAAAAACTAAACCTACCTTTTTGATTTGGCAATGAAAATGAATGAGAGAAATAGAGGAAGAAGGAAGAGAGGACAAAATTAACAAAAGGTGCTAGTGTGGTGTGTGGGGGCGTACGGGAGACGTGCACGTTGGTGCTAGTGTGCTCGTAGTTGACGGCGGTATGATGTGGTGGTGTGTGGTATGGTGGGTGGTGGATCGAATGTTTTTTTCTTCTTCTATAAGTGTGTTGTGAGGAAGAAAATAACTAAGATCTAAGTTATTCATCTTTTTATTTAGCGAGAACAAATGACGAGGACAAGTCCTCTCTAAAATATTTTTAATCGTTTTGTTTCCAAACTTTGGCGAGGTCAAGTCCTCGCCAAAACTTATTTTATTTTCGTTTTGTTCAAAGTTTTGGTGAGGACAAGTCCTCGCCAAAAATATTATTTTATTGTTTTGTTGTTTGGAGGGATAAATAGGAGGGAGTTACTGATGATCACACTTGACTATAACGAAACATTTTAAAGATTCTGGATGAGTCGAGATGATATCATTATACATGAGATGTTAAACGAATGAGTCAAGATGATATGTATATACATGAGACATTAAACGGATGAGTTGAGATATTATGATATACATGCCATATGATGTTAAACAGATGAGTCGATATGAAATTGATATACAAAAGATGTTGACCGGATGAGACAAGATGATATGGATATACAAGAGATGTTCAATAGATGAGTCGAGATGACATGGATATACATGAGATGCTAAACGGATGAGTCGAGATGATATGAATATACATGATATGTTAAACGGATGAGTCAGGATGATACGAATATACATGAGATGTTAAATGGATTAGTCGGGATGATATGGATATACATGAGATGTTAAACGGATGAGTCTAGATGATACGGATGTACATGAGATGTTAAACGGTTGAGTCAAGATGATACAGATATGCATCAAATCTTAAATGGATGAGTCGATATGATACAGATATACATAAGAGTTAAACACGTGAGTCGATATAATACAGATATATATATATATATATATATATATATATATATATATATATATATATATATATATATATATATATATATATATATATATATATATATATATATATATATATATATATATATATATATATATATATATATATATATATATATGAGATTTTAAACGCACAAGTCGAGAATGATACGGCTATACATGATATGTTAAATGGATGAGTCGAGATGATATAGATATACATGACATTTTAAATAGATGAGTCGAGATGATATGGATATACAAAGCTATATTATTATATACGTTGCTTCAGGCACCTAAATCATGAGTCATAAAAGACAAAAACGTAAAGAGGTGATATATTGAGCGGTTGTGAATATGACAGTGATTCATTGTTTTTGAAATAGGGATCATGGAAATAACTTGACAAAATAAAGTAAAATACACAACATAAACAACAAAAACTTTTTTGACTTTGACCATAAACTATTGTGACAACATATAGTCGCTATAGGTCATCACTAAAAGATTCGTTTTTACCATAAAAGCAAATCTAATTAACTCTATCCTCGCAATATCTTAACCTCACAAACTCCTATCCTCTCAAACTCTTATCCTCACTCAACCACATTTACCACCGCCACCCCAACCCCCCGTTTTTGCTGCTTATGCTGATGGATCCATATGTTGCTTATAAGTGTCCTTATGGAAGATGAGATATAGTGCTAAGAAAATCATGTCCAAGACAGAGCCTTGGTAAACTTTACTATGCATCTCCTGATTCAAAGGTGAAAAATAAGAAGTTTTTATTTATGTAATATATAAATAAGTTGGTTGTTAATAACACATTTCTTATGATTTCCTTTTCTGTAACAGTAAAAGAAATAAGAATATAGATATGGATTTTTTTATATGGAAGGATGATCTAGATCTCAGACTCCGTATAAGCTCTTCTCCTAAACCTTCAACACATCAAGGTACTTCTCCGGGACCTTCAATACATCCAAGTTATTTTCTGGCACCTTTTGGATCTGCACCAACAGAGTGCTCAAATTTCAAAGTCAAAGATCTAAAGATAAATATGCTGGAGGCAAGACCAAAGATGTTGGAGGCAAGACTAGAAATGGAAAGGCATCCCGAGGACCACGTTATTGATTCATAGAATTCCCTGTGAGAGGTATTGTTTTATTGATATGCATTTATAGTGCTTTACATAGAACATACTAGAAATCATAATGGATCCAACGCACATTCGGGCTTAGGTGTTATATCCTCTAATACTCCCCGCAATCCGAGCGGCGAAATCATGAAAGATCGGATTGGATGAGAAAACTAAATAAACATTAAAACAATAAAATTTTTGTTGATGAAGACGTTCGATAGAATGCCGAGACAAATCTTCATCTGCATCGATAAAAGCAAAATAAAGCGGTAGCAAAGCAAAAGCAGTAAAGCAAATAATTAATTTTGATTGTGACATCTGACAGCAAGCGAAGATTAATCTTCATCATGCAGCAACAACAAAATCAAATAAACAAAAATAAAAGCAAAGCATAGAATTTTATTTGTGGAAAAAAGAGATAAACGGTAGTGCCTAGGGTTTGACGAGGTGGCATAAAAGAGGCCACTCAACTTAGCCACATAGGTTTGAGCAGGGACGGAGCCAGTTGGGGGGGGGGGGGCTGGAGGGTGCTCGGCCACCCCCAACTAGTCATCTTGTAGCGTGGACAGCGGCGGAGTTACCTAGGGTTTTTGAGATTTTTTCAGAATGTGCCCCCCTTAAATAATTATATGAACTGAAACTTAAAAGTAGTTTTAGAGAGCATTTTGATCGTATGATAAGAAGGTTTTTGAAGCTTGTGAAATGTCAAATGAGGAAGATGGTGAAATTGGGGAAGATGAAGAAGTGTACTATATTTTATATTAATATAAAAAAGGGTAAAATACAATATATTTGCTTTAGTCACGTGGGTGGGGTTGGGTAGGAAGAATAGCATGAGTGATTGAGTAGTACGTAGTTTTTTTTGTTCTTTTTGTTCCAATCTCAGTATTCTCATATAGTGTACTGAATATTAGTTTATTTTGACTTATTTATGTTTAAACATTAAAATTTGTACTGTGTTATACAATAATAGAATGTTATTGGTTCATTTTTGTTAAAAATCTCAATAAATAAGTTAAGATGTCTTTATACTTTATTAAAAATTCCTAATCAAGTAATTATACTTGTATTTTACTATCGAAATAATGATCATTGAGTCGCTATGTTGAACGATTCAAGCTTCGGTCTAACTTTTAAACAAGGAATTATATGTTACTAACCGAAAAAAATTGAGCCCCCCTCAATATAAATTCCTGGCTCTGTCCTTGGGTTTGAGGATCATACTCGCTCTGATACCATATTGATTGATATAATTCTCCATGAGAGGTATTGTAGTATTGATATGCATTTATATTGCATTCGTAAAACAAACTAGAAACCCTAATGGATCCAGCCAACTTTCGAGCTTGCGCCATTATATCCTCTAGTACACACATGTCATTAAGCTACAATACTTCATGAGCTGTTAGATGAAATAGAAAATCTTTGTGTGGAGTAGTAATCCATATGTTTATTTTGATGTGTTAATGCCTAAATGTTCATGTGGATTAATATTTCATTTAGCCGTCGTTTAAATTTATACTTAACTTTATTACATTTTCCTAATCAAATAAACGAAGGATGTATGTTCACATTCCCATTCGTCTAGTAAAAAAATTAATTTAAATCATTTAAAAATGATACTCCCTCTGTCCCATATTAAATGTCCACTTTGATTTTCCTAGGTCTTTCATTTTCATCTTTGACCTTAAATATTTTTCATTGTGTTATATAATACTTGATGCAAAATATATGAATAGATTGAGTTTTAAATGTATTTTTTATTGGTGTAATTTTTATTAAATATAATATAACACAAATAAAAATATTTAAGGTCAAAGTTGAGAAAGAAAGACTTAAAAAGTCAACATAAGACAATTAATATGAGACGGAGGTAGTATAAATTAATTTAAGTCATTTTTAATTTATTTAAATCATTTATAAAAAAGCATTTTTATTTAATTTGAAATCATTTTTATTTAATTTAAAAGTATTAATATTTGTAAATGATTTTTTTAATTTAAATAATTTATAAATCAATTATAATTAATTTAAATATTTTTAAAATCATTTAAATAATTATTTTTGGCGTGGACATGTCTTCGCCAAAAGTACTAAATAATTTTAAATCATTTTTATTTAAATTACTTATAAATCATTTATAATCTACTGAAATAATTTAAAAATCATTTAGATAATTACTTTTAGCAAGGTCGCCAAACGTATTATAACCTTTGGCGAGGATATGTCATTGCCAAACGGTTGGCTGGAAAGATAAGCGGGTATAGTTAGCCAAAATGGAAAAGTTGGGGGAAAATTGAAAATGGGTAAAACATTTGGCGAGGACATGTTCTCGCCAAAAGCCTTAATCGTGTTTTTTTTTTTTGTCGTTTAGCGGCTTTTGGCGAAGACATGGGCGTCCTCACCAAAAGTCTCGTAGCATGTTCTTATTTTCTTGTGGTGTTTCTTATAACGATCTTCCCAAAACTTCATCAACAATTCCCTACTATATTACCAAACAACATATTTTAATAGCGCTTATACGAAACAATAGGTTTTGAATTACGCAAGTTATATACGACGAGTATCGATGTTTATAAAGAAATGTTACCACATCCAATAATACTCAAGTGATGATCATATATGTGAACCAATGAACTGTCTCCATATTTAATCGATTTGCATTATCGCATTTCATTAATTGATATTGATAGTGTCTATACTCTATAAGGAAGAAAGTCTTTTGAATTACACAAGTGCAAATACGAAAATATCAACGATACATAACTAAACATATTTACACCTTAAACACATTTTTACTGCCAAAATAATTTCTATAATTTATTAAAATATTAGTTTTGTCAATAACTAATTTATATATTTATTTAATCAATTTTAAAAATATACTTACACTTAAAATTACTATTCAATTGACTTTTAGCGACGACACTATTCATCGCTAAAGATATGTACATATTAAAAACAATTATTTAATTATTATTTTAATAAATATTTATTATTTAATATTAAAATAATATTATTAAAGTTATATATATTTTTAGCGATGACACGTATCGTCGCTAAAAGTTAACTGGCAAAATTCTTTAGGCGGTCTAGATTATTTTTATTATTAATAAGAATTAATTACTTACTCTCAAAAAAATTATTATTTAACTAATATATACTTTTACCGACGAAAACGAGTCGTAACTAAAAGTGTGGCTCCCCCGGTCAAACTAATATCAAAAATCAGTGTTGTAAGTGAGTCCCATAAGATTTTAGCAACGACATGCATCGTCGCTAAAAGATGGTCGTCTCGAATTCGAATAGTTGTTATTGCTGTATTGGTTTAATTATCACTAAATGGTCTTAGAGTTGCATAGATTACTAGAAATAATTAAAGTAGCAATCGAAGCGCATGTTCTGCTCAATTCTATTTAGACTCAGCTCACAAGAGAAAAAACATGTGGAAGAGCTGAGTAAATTAATGTTAAACAATTGGGTGTAAAAGAATTAATTTTGCCACACAGGTGATTAATGCACTCTTAGATTCACACAAACTTTCAATTTCTCTAAACATATACATATAATATATATATGCAAACATGGAGAAATTAATAACTAATGACTTAGAATTTTTATATTTGGTGTACGTAATGACTTATTTGACCCATACTTACTATAAAGAGAGACAATAGGACGACAAATTTTCTACAGCAACCTTCTCAACATCGTCACGAATGCCCAAATCTTTAGTCTCTCTCTTTGAAAAATATTGTGGAATAGCCGTAAATAAACACAGCATGCCCAAATTTTTAGTCTCAGTACTCTTGGAAAAAGATCGTTGAATAGCCGTTAAAAAAAACTGCATAACCGCTTGATCAGTTCCATCCTGTACGTAAGTCGAACCTACCATATTCGCTTGACTGCTCCTCCCTTGGTAATTTTTATTACTGCTCCATAGACCAGTCTTACAGTAAAGTGCAAAATCTTCACAGTTATTATTCATCAAATCATACTCTTGATACCCATTTTCATGCAGATAATTAGCCCTATGTATCACTTCTTCCGGTGGATCTGATCTTGCAGTGGTGCATGTTCCGCCTCTAAGTTTGGCAAGAAGGAATTCGCGACTTGCTTGGTATTTAAATCGGTATAGTAACCCGTTTCTAATGAAGCAGTCAATGCAAGACACCCTTACTCCACTTCCTGTTACTTTCTCCAACCCACAGTAGGACATGGGGCAAGGAGTATTTAGCTTTTTATCGCCCTCAGCACTTGAAGGTACTGAAAAACGTAGACTTCCACGTTTTTTTGTGTTGACAAAATTAATAACTTTGCCTTCTCCTATGAAAATGCCTGCATATGTCTCAAACAAACTAATTAATTACGATCGACTAGTTACGTTGAGAGTGAATAAAGACAAACACGTACGTACTTAATTACGAAGAACTAATAGTTAAAAGTGACTAACCGTGGTGAGTATATAAATATTGTTTCCTCCACGTATATATATGATCACCTTCCACGAGTTCACATCTATCGATTTTCTGTGAAAATAGATCCATTTAATTTATATCAGTTAATCTCAGACACGAGACTTGCATTCAGTTTAACGCATATATATATAGCGTGGATTGAAAGGAGTCAAAGGTACTTGAAAGTGGCTTTAATTAATTAAGGATTTACAAATTGCGTGTTGCGTGACTTTTGAATCATTCAAGATTCACTTTGTCCAACTAGAGGTGTTGACGGAGTCAAACCTCCAAGAGTTAACCCAATAACTTATTTATATCGACGAGTTTACTTTTTATGTTTTTTTACATTTCTCATGACTAACGAGTACCCGTCGGTGCATAGCAACGCTATTTTATAGCGATAGATCGTTTAGTGATATAAATAGATTTATGGGTTATAAATGAAAAGTAATATTAGTTTAAAGATTTGGAGATCAAATATAATGTTTTGAAACCCGGTTTGACCCGGGTGGTTCAACCGGTAGAACCGTTCCGGTATAAAAACGGGTCAACTTAAATGGGTCAACCCGACAGGTTTGGTCGAAAATGGGTCAAATAAAACCAGGTCAACCCGCCGGGCTTGAAGTGTCCCGTGTCAACCCGGTTTTCGATTTATATTAATAGTTTCCTTTTGTAGTTGCGGCGGCGGGTACCCTGTGACGATTAACCGGATAAATAGATCTCGATGAGGCATGATTCACCGGTTGTATCGTTTCAACGCCTCTCGACTAAGCTTTCGTAGCTTTTATTTAAAATAACCTAAATTTAATCCCGGTGGCCCACACACACCTTACACCCTGCACGGTTGAACCAGTTGATACGGTCTGGTTTTCAAAACTATATGTATGTTAGCTTGAATGAAGCTTTGTATGTTTTATTAATGTGTATAATAACATGTACTATTCATTTTAGGGTGTTTTAAAAATAACATTAATTAGTGTGTTTAATTATTCTATATTTTGGATTATGTTGTAGTTTGTTTAAATTGTACATTGTGAAATTTTTATTGTAATTTTTAGTAAAGGGTGTTTTAATTGATTGTATTTAATTTGATAGATATGCTTTTAATTGGTTATACAATTTGAATAAATCATTGTACTTTTAAATAATAGGTGTTTTAATAAGATTATTAATTACATTATACATTTCTCTCATCTTTCACCATTTCAATTTTCAGCTTTTAACTTTCAACATTTGACCATTTTCATTTTATATGTAGTATAGATATGAACATGGGATGAGGTAATAATCTTTTTTAATTTCAACGACAATCTTTTGATATGTTTATACCATATATCTTACTATATATCTCACAAATATTTTTAATAAGGTCTCTGATAAGGATTTAAAACGTACGCTTTTAGGGGGTCATTTAAGCCCTATTTCGACACATTTTATATCCGTTACTGCTTAATTTCGTTCCTTTTTACTTTTTAGATCTTTTGGAAGCAAAATGCTGGAATGAAACACATTTGGACGAAAAGGAGCAAATACATGAAGAAAATGGCAAAGTCAAGATCGAAGCCACTCAAGACCGATCAACAGACTGACGGCGCCCCAACCAAAGCGGCTTACGCTCCTCTATGAAGACTTGATCAAAACATGCACGCGGCTCGGTGAATATTCCGGGTCTTAAAACCTCGGCGGCCACGCTTTAAATAAGGAGGCGGCCACCACGCTTTCACCTCGCACGCCCGGATCTAGAATCAAGACGACGCCCCAATCGAAAACCCGACCGCGTCACAACTCTAAGGTGACGCCGTCCCCAACGATGACTTAGCTAGACGAAACCCTAATGACGGCAAGTGACCGGCCCCATGCAAAAGGTGACGCCGTCGCAGTTGTAAATCTATATATAGAATTTGATTTTTTTGTATTTGAGGAGGTAGATTTTTGGAGAAAAAAACCCTAAATCGTTTGTAGTCCGATTTGGACAGTATCTTAAGGTCCCATACCCTATTTTACACATCGAGATAAGTTTATTAATCCAAATTATCATTATGTCTATCTCATATTCGATTGATTGTGTGTATGCTTGCTTGTTTATCATGTCTAGCTAAATTACTTGTGTGTTTGCTTAGATCTATGAAACCTAGTTATTGATTATTGTTAGGTTGTTTCTTATCTTAATTGAAATTGGCTTAGGAGTGCGACTAGGCATCTTCGTTGTATTAAATGCTTGAGTATGCTTTATGATGATATGGTCTATGGATGAAATAGCCTAGGCTTGCCAATTCGGTAGGTCATATACGAGAGATAACCTCAAAGAACTAGGGACCACGCATACCCTACGACCTTTAGGAATACAACGCGCTAAGATAAAGGACGGACAACTCAACCCACCAATAAAAGATAACTAGGAGTAATAGTATCTAGGTGAACACATCTTTAATCATCATACCTAACACACCTCAATTAGACATAGCTACCCGTAGTAATTAGATAATTAGATAATTAGATAAGTAGAGTAATCGGTAGAAGTACCACCCCAAACCAATTGCCCGAGATTTTACCATAGCTTTCTAAAAACCATAAAAAGAATCATCCTCAACCCCACCTTCTCATCATATATTTCTTACTAGCATTCCTATTCCCCAAGAGAACGATATCAATCCCCGAGGCTTACCTAATACTACACTACAAGATTAGGTTCATCAGCTTCTAGGAGGTTGAAAAACTTACTCGAAGAAAAAGAAGTTTCCTTTGACCCCGAACGCGCCTTCCGAGCGCATCAGTCTCTTAGTTGATGAAGTGCACATATGTGAATTAAAATCAAGTAAGTCAAGTATGTTTTAAGTTTTATTTTTAATTGATGAAAAATGCTAACTGTAAACGTAACGTACAACTCAATATTATTATCCTATGAATAAACTACAACATTTGATGATTTACGAAGCTCGTTCTTCATAAAAAAAATGATAAAGGCTAAGTATATTAACTTTGGATGGGTACTTTCCGGAAATAACCACTAAAAGCTTATAATCATTTACACATTTAAACATTATACAAATGTTAACACACTCAAACATTATACTAATACACACATTTAAATAATATACAAAATTATAAATAACAAATAAATTAACAAAAACTATAGTTAGTCGTCGGCTGTGGTGGCAGTCGTACTGGTGTTCATCAGCAACATCGGTTGTGGTCGGTTGTGGTGATGAAGGTGATCGTGGTGGTTGGTTGTGGCGGTTGTGGTGATGAAACTCTTCCACAAATTCTGTTGACTCCTCAAGTTCTGCTGATACAGATGCTGATGTTGATATTGGAGAATCTTTCAAACGGGGGAGGAAAACAGATGCAGAAACTCAGGGGAGGAGATTAGATTTTGATTATGAAGATTTGAGTGGTGGTGATCAAAGAACTGAGCCTTTTGATCCTGATGCTCCCACAAAATTGGCAAATATTCTTGAAGATATTAAAGATACTGCTTGTAAAACCTGAAAATCTAAAAGCTGAGTAAAGACTAAAATACCCTTGGAACTAAAATTTATAAAATACGTAAAATATATTTATGACATTTAATGAAATTAAAAGTTAACTTGTGAATAATTAAAAACCTAACTAAAATATATATTACGTGATCGATTTTGGTACGACGAAGATTTAATGTTTCGAAATGATTTGGGTCGATTCTTTTGTTTCAGGTGGACAAGGCCGAAGGCCATATGGTGTGCATTTGGGTTGTGATTCGGTTGGGCCAAACCGAAAACCCAATCCCTTTCCAAGTCTAACTCAAACACAACTACTATATATACAACACATAATCACAAGATTGGAACCCTAGTTTTATTTGCCTCTCCTTTTTCTTTTCTCCCTATTCGGCCGAGAGTCTCAAACCCCCTTGGTGTCGAGATTTTTATCAACCAAGCTAAGGTATCATGCTTATTTGTCTTCCTTGTTATGCTATGCGTTTGTTTAATGTATCATGTTTCGTTTGGTCGAGTTATGTTCTTCTTTTTCTTGTGTCGAGCCGTGTAGAACCAAAAACAAGGAAACCCTAAAAACTAAACATTACAAATATTTAAGAGTATGTTACGAAATATGTAATATTGAATCGGTCATGTTTGTGTTGATTTAATATAAGGTCAATCATATGAAACTATAACCGAACCATGCTTGATATTCGAATAAGGTATAAACTTGATAACTTGAATAAGTAAAGTATGAAGATGAGCTAGGACTTGTGTAAAACCTAATAGCTGAAAACCCTAATTTGAACCGAGTCACATATGAGTTTTTGGAAGTATATTAATTAAGTAAAGGTTATGTAAATGTAAACCCTAGTTTTGACATGTTAATCTAATAAGGAATGCTAAACCCTAATGGTGTAAACGTAATTAATACAGTAATAAGTAACTTATATGTCACATAAAATCATAAACGTATATGGTGAAACATAAAAGGAAAGATTGTTTTATGATGTGTTAGGTTAAGTAACGAGTCATTAAAAGACGTAACATGTAAGTTAATGCATATTAATGAGATATTAAAGAATAGAAACCCTAGAATATAAACGAGAGTTGATTAGGGTTTTGAAGCTAAATATACTAAATCGTTATTTTATGTGTGAGTTAAGACGCTTAAACTATTTTCACATTAAACCCTAAACTTTAATTAATGACATAATGAACCCTAATCTACGATATTAATTATAAAACATTTAAGTCTCATTTAATTATAAAACCCTAAAATATTAAAAGATCATTTTGATGATTATGGAATCATTAATAATATATACGACATTAATGTATATAGGTTCTGTGAAGAAGGAGTAATTCTTTGCTTTCCCTATGTCTTCTTTTCGATCATTTGCTTTGGAATAAGGTACGATATTCTCGACCTTTTCAAAGAAGGTTTCAGATAATGTTTTCTTTTCGTTAGCTTTCATATTAGGATTTCCTAAGCCTTTGCTATGAACCCTAATGTGTCTATTTGAGTCTGTTGCTTATCCTGAACTTTGATTTTTGGAATCATAAAACATTTGATTTTGAACTATATGATATGAAGACTTTGATTTTGAAAACATGATTAAATATTTGATAAAATATGATCTATGTCAGTTATGACATTCTATTTGACCTAAGATAGCTTGACACCCGAGCCAATTATTAACTAGTCATGGGGGTTCCATGTCCGTGTCAAGAAATGCACTTCTAACATGACTCTAGGCAAGAGAGTGAAGTTCTCGCCACGCCCTTATCTCGTATTTGTTATGAGCTCAATTTATATTATATTATCAATGTATGTCCAGGCTTATGGGTGCATCCTATATCTGTTATATGTTATATATTATATGTTATATGCTATATGTTATCTGATGATTGATGTCGCGTGCATGCACGCCCTTCATAACTCGTAGGTCTCCCTACAAAATGTTGCCTTACGTGTTTATGATATGTTTTTGATATGGCATATGTGTTTGGGCTCGAGGTAGTTAGCTATAAAACTTATTCGATTATCCCGATTTATCTTTTGAAATGATTATGATTTTGCTATCTTTCTTTCACTATATTTCGTATTCGTTCTTGTTTCGTATTCATTTTGCTTGTATATCTGTTTCACCGGCTTTTGAAGCTCACCAAGCACTTTTCTTTTTTCCGCTGTAGGTATCTAAGCATTGGAGCTGGGTATTGCTTTGGGATGAGTGCTGAGTGGACTTACCTTAGAGATTTTAGCTTTGATCTTATGATGCCATTTAAGACTTTATATTTTAGACATTTCTTTTGGAGTTATTTTTCCTACTGGACCTATGTATTGAAGTCTTTTGACTTGGATTATTTCAATATTTATGTTGAGATTTCTTTTGGTTTATATGTTTGCTTTGATATGACACCATTACTTGTGATTCTTTTACCCTTGTCGGCCTGGGAGTTACAATTTATGGCATCGAGCCCGTGTTTACTTACTTGTAGTCGACCTGTGACATATGGAGCCTAGGTTTTGAGACTTTAGAGCTTAGGATTTGACCTGTGAGGATTTGGGTAGACCTTAGGATTCCTTCAGATTTCCATTTCAGATCTCACCTTTGTTCATTTTGCTAATCGCTTGGATATCGCTCGATGGTTCAAACTCGTCGAATCTGGTAACTCCTGGGAGGGGACGATGATGCTAGTGACATGGATGCTCGCGACAAGTAATGCCCTCAACTCTCTTTTCCCTGGTTTGACTACACCCGAGATGATGGAACAGTGATCAACAACATTCGTGAATCGTAACGGTGCTTCGGTAGTGGTGGAGGAAATCAACCTCGATTCACACTTGGCTCGAGCGCTTTCGGTAAGCTTAAGCCTCTTTTCGCTTAGCACGCCGCTACTCCTATCCGAGGCCGAGGACCGGATCACTCATATTGAGAAGTCCGCTTGAAGTACTGGGATGTGGAGACGAAGTTTAAGACTTGCTTGGCTTCATTCAAATTAGAAGGTGATGCTTTAAGTTGGTGGAAGGCGCTCAAACAAGCAAGAGGAGGAGATGCTTTCGTCGACTTGTACTGACCGAAGTTTCGACTATCTTCTATTACCGCTTATTTCCGATGCCGAAAGCAAAGAAAGGTATGAGAGGGATTATCAGCGATCTACCGCTTTGATTATGAGAACTCCAATGAGTACATGAATAGGTTTATGAGGTTGGTGAGTTTTGTTGGAGCGATTGCCGGAGATGGTAGGCGCTGCTAAGCACTTCGTGGGGATCAAGAAGTGGGTGTTGGACCGATTGCTTAATATTGAGTATGAGAATGTGTCGGCCAGCAATGACGCAGCTCGTAACATTGAGATCTTCCATGAGGTTTCGGGTTCCAACAAGCGTAATCGCGATGGTGATCGGATTCAAGGTAGGACTCAAGGCAATGACTATAAGGGAAATTCTGGTAGGAGTTATGATTCGAGGAGTCAAGTGGATAGGAGTTATGATCACGGGTCACCAGAAGGAATGTTGACACCGGACGCCTCGGAGACGAGGGTCAAGATAATAGAAATGCCGGTAAGAATGGAAGTGATCGCCGAACCAAGGTAACAATAACCGCACAACAAGGATCACCAAATCGAGGATCAAATCGTGGTCGCGGCTCCGTGATATTCTAGTCAACAGAGGACGTCCGAGGTTTTGCCTCCCCACCTATTTGTACTACTTGTGGAAAGGCTCATCCAGGCGTTGTTTCAAGGCCATCGGTGGATGCTTTGCTTGTGGTTCCACCGCCACAAGATTAAAGATTGCCTCTAAGAAGAATCCGGCAGCCTCGAAACTACATCAAGCCGACTACTACCGGACGTGTCTATGCTACTACTGTGAATCAGCGAGCGCACTCGTGTACCATTACGCACTCTTTCATTGATGATTTTGTCGCTTCGTTTTATTTGATACCGCTGCCACACACTCCATTATATCTATCACATTTGCTAAGAAACTTAATATGAAGCCCAAACCGTTAACAAATCACTTATCGATTTCTACGCCTATGAAAAATCATGTGATCATTGATCATAAATACGCTAGTGTCCTCTTCGCTTTGATGATCGATTCGCTGCAAATCTGATCCTCTCGATATGGTAGACTTTGATATCATTCTAGGCATGGATTGGTTGGCTTATCATAGAGCTTCAATTGATTGCCATGCTAGAACGGTGATCTTTGGAGACGTAAAACATCCTCAATTCGCTTTATCATGGTTCTCAACCTCTTAAATTTGTTAAACTCATTTCCGCTATGAAGGCACGGATCATGATTGCTCATGGGTGCCAAGGTTTTCTAGCATCTGTTAAGGACACATCTTTGGAGAGTCCTAACATTGAAAATCTTTCGGTTGTTTGCTAATTTGTCGACGCTTTTTCCCGATGAACTCCCCGGACTTCCCCAAATTGAGAAGTTGAGTTTAGCATTGAGTTAATTCTGGTGCCGAACCGATTTCAAGGCTCCGTGATCGTATGGCACCGTAGAATCAAGGAGTTGAAGGAACAACCGCAAGAGATGATAGAAAATGGATTTATTCACCCGTGTTTCTCCATGGGGTGCACCTGCTTTGTTTGTGAAGAAGAAGGATGGAAGCATGCGCTACTATGTATCGACTACCGTGAACTAAATCAGATACTATTCAGTGAATCGTATCCTTTGCCGCAGATAGATGATTTGTTTGATCAACCGCAAGGAGCTAAGTTCTTTTCAAGATTGACCGAGGTCCGCTACCATCGCTACGCTGAAGGAGCAAGATGTTCCTAAGACCGCTTTGCACTGCATATGGTCATTACGAATTTCTCGTTATGCCTTTTGGTTTCACCAATGCGCTGCGCGGTTTATGGACCGATGAATCGTGTTTTCTATGAGTTCCTCGACAAGTTCGTTATTGTTTTCATCGACGACATTTTAGTTTACTCCAAGTCCGAAGAAGAGCATGAAGAACATCTCCGGATAGTTTTGGAGATTTTGAGGAAGAAGAAGTTGTACGCCAAATTTTCGGCGCGAATTTTGGTTGAGACAAGTTGCTTTCCTTGGTCATATCGTATCACCGATGGTATTACCATGGATCCGCCTAAAGTTGAGGCTATCACTAAATGGCCAAGACCTACGACATGGATCGAGGTCGAGTTTTCTTGGACTTGCCGGTTACTACGACGCTTTGTTGAAGGTTTCTCTCGCTAGCTCTACCCCTAACCCAACCGGATGAGGAAAGGTGAAAAGATTGTATGGAAGGATGAACGAGAGAAGAGTTTTGAAGAGTTGAAGCGGAGATTGGTGTCGGCTCCTATTTTGACTCTTCCAACCGGTTCAGAGGATTTCAAATCTACAAATGATGCATCTAAGAAGGATTAGGCCGTGTTTTGATGCAACTTGGAAAGGTAATAGCTTATGCTTCGAGGCAGCTAAAACCTTATGAGGAGAATTATCCAACTCATGATCTTGAGTTAGTCAGCGGTGGTGTTTTGCTTGAAGATCTGGAGACATTACTTGTATGGAGAGACGCGGTGATATATTCATCGATCATAAGAGTCTCAAGTATATTTTCACCGTAGGAACTTAACATGAGACAAAGGAGGTGGTTAGAACTTTAGGATTATGACACCAACATTCGCATCATCCGTAAGGCTAACGAGTTGCTCGACGACTTAGCCTGGAAATCGCATTCTTGCAGTATCAAGATTGAGCCTAGGATTCGCGCGACTTAGAGAGTTTGGATGTTGAGTTGTGTGTACGAGGTTTTGATGGATACTGGGCAAGTATGAAGGTGGAGTCGAACCTTATACTGCAAATTAAAGAAGCTCGAAAGATGACGCACGTGAACCGCGGTGCAAAATGTTGAAGAAGGTAAGCGCACGGAGTTTAAGGTTTATAATGACGGTATTGTATGGTATGGAGATAGGCTTTGTGTTCCCAATGATCGGGTACTTCGTGAGAAAGTTATGATCAAGCTCATAGTTCTCCTTTCACTATTCATCCCGGTTCTACCAAGATGTATAGGGATTTGAAGCAAAGATTTTGGTGGAACGCATGAAGCAAGATGTGGCAACGCTTGTGTCGGCGTATGATTTGTCACAGGTTAAGATCGAACATCAAAGGCTAGTGGATTGTTACGTACCATTGATATTCCAACATGGAAGTGGGATAAGATATCTATGGATTTTGTGACTAGACTACCTCTTACTCGGAAGAAGCATGATGCGATTTGGGTAGTTGTTGATCGACTAACCAAATCTGCCATTTCTTGCCAATCGAAAGGATTATGGTATTGGTAAGTTGGCGGAGATTTTTCAAAGAAGAGATCGTTAGACTTCATGGTACTCCGCAAGATCTATTGTGTCCCATGAGATCCGCTTTACTTCTTTCGGAAAGGTTTGCAAACAGCTTGGGGTACTCGACTTAATTTTAGTACGGCATTTCATCCTCAAACAGATGGTCAATGAGAGGACTATACTGACCTTAGAGGATATACTAAGGGCTTGTGCTTTAGAATGGACTGGCAGTTGGGATGAATATTTATGTTTAGTAGAGTTTGCATACAACAACAGTTGGCATGCTAGCATTAAGGCGGCACCGTTTGAACTTCTTTATGGAAGGAAATGTAGAGCACCTATTTGTTGGGACGAAGTAGGTGAACGCTTGATTGAAGGTCCGGAAATGATCGAGATCACTAATGAGAAAGTAGCTATTGCTAGAGAGAAGTTGAAGGAAGCTAGGTCTCGCCGAAGAGTTATGCCGACAAGCATCGCCGTGATTTAGAATTTCGGGTTGGAGATCGTGTGTTTTGAAAGTTTCGCCGCTAGAGGCGGAAACGCTTTGGAATCAAGGGCAAGCTCAGTCCCTCGATTTATTGGACCGCTTGAGATTCTAGAACGATAGGAGAAGTTTCGTATCGATTAGCACTTCCGCCTCGCCATCGATGTTCATGACGCTTTCCATGTATCACCCTAAGGGGATACAACTATAATCCGTTACACGTTGCTTCTTATCCGTTTGATCAAATTCAATCCGATATGTCTTTATCTCAAGAACCGAAGCTATTCTCGAAAGACAAGAAAGAGTTATGAGGAATAAAGTCATTCCATTCGTTAAGATTCTTTGGAAAAATCATCCGGAACGCGAGGCTACTTGGGAAACCGAGGAGTCGATGCGAGCTAGTTATCCTCATTTCTTTGAATAGTTTGGTATGTTCTCATTTCGCTTACGCTTTCGCTTTTCGTTGTTTCATTTCAATTTTCGAGACTAAAATTTTTCTTTAGAGGGAAGAATTGTAAAACCTGAAAATCTAAAATGAAAGTAAAGACTAAAATACCCTTGGAACTAAAATTTATAAAATACGTAAAATATATTTATGACATTTAATGAAATTAAAAGTTAACTTGTGAATAATTAAAAACCTAACTAAAATATATATTACGTGATCGATTTTGGTACGATTAAGATTTAATGTTTCAGTAAATGATTTGGGTCGTGATTCTTTGTTTCGGTGGACAAGGCAAGGCCATATGGTGGTGTGCTAGTTGTGATTCGTTGGGCCAAACCGAAAACCCAATCCCTTTCCAAGTCTAACTCAAACACAACTACTATATATACAACACATAATCACAAGATTGGAACCCTAGTTTTATTTGCCTCTCTTTTTTCTTTTCTCCCTATTCGCCGAGAGTCTCAAACCCCCTTGGTGTCGAGATTTTTATCAACCAAGCTAAGGTATCATGCTTATTTGTCTTCCTTGTTATGCTATGCGTTTGTTTAATGTATCATGTTTCGTTTGGTCGAGTTATGTTCTTCTTTTTCTTGTGTCGGCCGTAGAACCAAAACAAGGAAACCCTAAAAACTAAACATTACAAATATTTAAGAGTATGTTACGTAATATGTAATATTGAATCGGGTCATGTTTGTGTTGATTTAATATAAGGCCGAATCATATGAAACTATAACCGAACCATGCTTGATATTCGAATAAGGTATAAACTTGATAAC
Source organism: Chrysanthemum makinoi (assembly GCA_910596185.1). Classification (NCBI taxonomy): domain Eukaryota; kingdom Viridiplantae; phylum Streptophyta; class Magnoliopsida; order Asterales; family Asteraceae; genus Chrysanthemum; species Chrysanthemum makinoi. The sequence goes on from OU343219.1 coordinate 46,201,276, forward strand.
TTGAATAAGTAAAGTATGAAGATGAGCTAGGACTTGTGTAAAACCTAATAGCCGAAAACCCTAATTTGAACCGAGTCACATATGAGTTTTTAGAAGTATATTAATTAAGTAAAGGTTATGTAAATGTAAACCCTAGTTTTGACATGTTAATCTAATAAGGAATGCTAAACCCTAATGGTGTAAACGGTAATTAATAAAGTAATAAGTAACTTATATGTCACATAAAATCATAAACGTATATGGTGAAACATAAAAGGAAAGATTGTTTTATGATGTGTTAGGTTAAGTAACGAGTCATTAAAAGACGTAACATGTAAGTTAATGCATATTAATGAGATATTAAAGAATAGAAACCATAGAATATAAACGAGAGTTGATTAGGGTTTTGAAGCTAAATATACTAAATCGTTATTTTATGTGTGAGTTAAGACGTTTAAACTATTTTCACATTAAACCCTAAACTTTAATTAATGACATAATGAACCCTAATCTACGATATTAATTATAAAACATTTAAGTCTCATTTAATTATAAAACCCTAAAATATTAAAAGATCATTTTGATGATTATGGAATCATTAATAATATATACGACATTAATGTATATAGGTTCTCGGAAGAAGGAGTAATTCTTTGCTTTCCCTATGTCTTCTTTTCGATCATTTGCTTTGGAATAAGGTACGTATATTCCGACCTTTCAAGAAAGGTTTCGTGATAATGTTTTCTTTTCGCTTTCATATTAGGATTTCCTAAGCCTTTGCTATGAACCCTAATGTGTCTATTTGAGTTGTTGCTTATCTAAACTTTGATTTTTGAATCATAAAACATTTGATTTTGAACTATACGATATGAAGACTTTGATTTTGAAAACATGATTAAATATTTGCTAAAATATGATCTATGTCAGTTATGACATTCTATTTGACCTAAGATAGCTTGACACCCGAGCCAATTATTAACTAGTCATGGGGGTTCCATGTCCGTGTCAAGAATGCACTTCTGACATGACTCTAGGGCAGAGAGTGAAGTTCTCGCCACGCCCCTTATCTGTATTTGTTATGAGCTCAATTTATATTATATTATCAATGTATGTCCTGGGGCTTATGGGTGCATCCTAGATCTGTTATATGTTATATATTATATGTTATATGCTATATGTTATCTGATGATTGATGTCGCGCATGCACGCCCTTCATAACTCTCGTAGGTCTCCCCTACAAAATGTTGCCTTATGTGTTTATGATATGTTTTTGATATGGCATATGTGTTTGGGCTCGAGGTAGTTAGCTATAAAACTTATTCGTATATCCTGATTTATCTTTTGAAATGATTATGATTTTGCTATCTTTCTTTCACTATATTTCGTGATTCGCTCTTGTTTCAGATTCATTTTGCTTGTATATCTGCTCACCGGGCTTTTGAAGCTCACCAGCACTTTTCTTTTTCCGCTGTAGGTATCTAAGCATTAGAGCTGGGTATTGCTTTGGGATGAGTGCTGAGTGGACTTACCTTAGAGATTTTAGCTTTGATCTTATGATGCCATTTAAGACTTTATATTTTAGACATTTCTTTTGGAGTTATTTTTCCTACTGGACCTATGTATTGAAGTCTTTTGACTTGGATTATTTCAATATTTATGTTGAGATTTCTTTTGGTTTATATGTTTGCTTTGATATGACACCATTACTTGTGATTCCTTTACCCTTGTCGGTCGGGGCGTTTACACTGCTACTAGTTCTAAGACACCAAAAGGTATTGCTAGTAGAAAAGAAGGTACTGTTAGTCTGCCAGAAGGTACTGCTAGTGCTTCAGGGATTAAAAGAGCAAATAAGAGAAAGGCTATTGTAATTGAAGAAGACCACTCAAGGAGAAAAAGAAGGATTCTGCACAAATTTACTTTGATGATGAATTAGCTCAAAAGGTACATGAACAAGAGGTAGCTATGTTTCTTGAGGAACAAAAATTGAAGAAGTCTGTTGAGATAAATCAAGAGGAATCTGATAGATTGCTAGCTCAGATCTTGCAAGAAGTAGAAATTGCAGCAACTCCTAAAAAAGAAAAAAAATATGTTATTCAAGATCTGATACAGAAAATGAGTGAGAAACAGAGGTCAAAGAAGAGGGTTAAACCCCATACTAAAGGACAACTTATGAGAGGTATGAAGATATACTTAAAACATTAAGATAACAAAAGGGATGCTTAGCTGAAAGGGAAAACATTTGAAGAAATTCAGGAGATGTATGTAACTGCTTACAGAAGAATACAAGATTTCAGGCCAATAGGAACAGAAGAACAAAGTACCAAAACAAAGAGAGCATGATTGGTTTTGGAATCAGAAGCATCAAAAAAGCAAAAGAACGAAGAAAATTCATCTACAGCTGCAAAAGAAATGGAAGAAGAAGATTTGCACGATATGATGATCATTGTTTCTGATGAAGGTGTTCATGTTGAAGCACTTCAAACCAAGCATCCTATCATAGATTGGAAAGTTTATACTGATAAGTTTGGAAAAGCAGTTGGTAATATTGTGGAAATGTATAAGACATTTGCAGACATGGTGAAAGCATTTGACAGAGATGATCTGGTAAAATTATGGGACTTGGTGCAGCAAAGGTGTAATCAAAGGGAGTTTGAATATGACAAGGAACAGGAGTTATGGGTTGAATTAGAAAGATTGTTTGAACCTGATCCTTATGATAGACTTTGGATTTTAGATGCTACTGTCTCAGGAACTACATGGATTTTATATTGTTCATCATGTGTATACGCGTACTTCAGACATATTCATGCTGATGGAAAAGGAGTATCCACTGTGATGAAGACTTTCCTGTTTATGTTATCCTCAAGGCTTACAGTTAAAGAAGATAGTGAAATGGCAAGAGATTTGATAACTAGAATCTTCGTACAAGCTAACAGACCAAGTAAGTAGATGTTTGAAAAATTCCCTCAATATTATGTAAAGAAGATTAATTCAAGATACTTGATGATTTGAAGAGAAATCACAAGTTTAGGGGAGGATTGTTGGGAATTAAGCTAACAGTTTGTATTGCCAAGCATATGGACTTAGTACTGCTAAGCTTACAGACGAACAACTTGGAGTATACACTAGCAGTACTAACTGCCAGTACAAACATTAAGACTGTTTATGTGATAAAGACAGAAGATTGAATACGCATGGAAAGATATTTATGGAATAGATATGATGTATATCTTTTATATTTAGATTGATACGAATATTGTATCATAATAGTTATCTTGTAAAGGACTCCTTGTGCTATAAAAGGATGTCCTAGGTTAGATGTAAAGTACATATCAATCTTAGAGTCGTTCAATTCAAGGTTTTGTAACCATAATACTTTTGACTATTCGTATTAATATATTGAAGGGTTTTGTGAGATAACAACTGTGTTCATTGTTCTCTTTATTGTTAAACATAAGATTCCGCATTGTGTTTAATCTTGTTTCAAGACAGTTTTCTATACTTTAAATATTTTAGATTTATCTAAGATAATTAATAAGATCAAGTGTTCATCTGGGATCAACAGTTACATTTATCTCTATCATCAAGTTTATTCTAGAAATGAACATGAATGTGTGACTTTGTAGGAAATTATGATTTAGTTTCTGAATTTGTAGGAAATAATGATTTAGATTCTGAACTTTTCTGCAAGTTCACAATGCTTCTTCCTTGTTTGGTCGTCAATATGGCTTTTATGGTACAAGAATACACGAAATCATTATTTGAGAATCTTTCTATCTGTAATTTCAAGTACAAAGGTGCAATGAACATGAATGTGTGAAAAGAAGGCAGGAAAAAAGATTGTCATTCCATGAATTGCTTTCTAGGGTAGGAGGGTTTTTAAGGATGATTTTCTTAGTTTAATATGATTTTTTATTTCTGGACACTCTTATGCCATAACGATGTAATACAGGAAAATTAGATACACCAATAGGTGCTTTTTTCATTAAACTTTCTTAAACTCTATTATATGTTTCTGTGACAGGTGACATGATATATAATTTCTTATGTAGGTGGTCTAAGTATTTATAAGCATTATTATACTCTTTCTCTCAACTTGTTAGTATGCTCTTGGGGATTGTACTTCATGGAGTAATTGGCATTCAAACCCCAAATCTTTGGTCAAGATTTGGGCTTAGGTGATGTGAATGAAGATCACTCAGACGATGAAGCTCGAGACACAAGGTTTATTGATATCAAGCGTTTGGGAAAATCAATAGGTATAACATCTGGAGTAAGACTCTTTGATGGGACTATCGTTTGAGGAGTTCATTCAATCTTGAGCTACGAATTTAGTGAAGTTACAACAACGCCCAGTAGATACCCTTCAAAGAATGCGTCGTTTTTGTCTCACCCACAAAGCTTCTCTCAAGTTTAAGTCCTTTCGTCTTGGCATGGTTCGACATCCTCATCAACATCTATGTTTAAAGATCTCCAGGTTTCTCAATGGCTTCCAGATATTCAATGTAGATCCTTTTAAAAGCAGTTTTCATTTAGTCAATTAGGATCCTTGCATATGTTTTCATGAGTCATTTAGTCAATGGCTTCCAAATATTCAATATAGACCCTTTATATGCTGTTTTCAGTTAACACTAGCATGATGAGTCGTTGGCGATGTGAAAACTCTATACAGAAAACAACGGTTTTATTCATCAAATAAGTGTCTCATTAACTCATCATTTGATCAATATGGTAATGTTCTGATGCTTTTGAGCCAATGCAAAATAGTATTGAGATATTCTATATCTAAGCTTAGTTTCATGATGGTTGAATGTTCACTTTTTTCAGATACTAATTATTTTGCTAAAAAGAGGCGCTTACTATCGAGTCGCTGTGCAATTCTTGTAGATTTCCCACTGCTTATCGGACAAATAATTGAGATTTATTCTTGTCATCTTTTTGGTTAATATGTTTTTCATTTCTTTATTTATCTATTGTGTGTTTGATTGTTTGTGACAAACTTTTTAGTGTAACTGTTTGTCCGTCTTGTGTTTGTTACCGATCATCAAACTTTGAGTTGCTCTAAACTCGCATGTAAAATCCAAAAGTGTTTGAAAAATTAGATTCATTATATTTTTTTAGATGATAACTTATTTTAAACTAGCAGGGTACCCAAGCTGATACGGCATCCCGAAATAAAATTTTCCGTGAATCATGATTTTAGCTTTATTATGCTCATAAATTTACTGATATCAAGAATTTTATTCATATTTTTAATCCTTAACTATGAAATTTATTTTGTCTTTTGGGTTTTTTAAATGTCAGATAACACGAGCTCGCTTGGTCCGGTTTACTTCATATTCGCTCGCTCTGTTCCGAGCTCGAGCCGAAGTTGCTTAGTCTGCCCATTCGCTCGAGTCTATTTGGTCTGCTGCCTGCTCGCTTGAATATTTGATAATATGCTTTATTATTTGATTAGTGACATTTAATGCGAATCATTGTGTTTAAGTTATTGTACAATATGCTTGATAATTTGTATTTTACGTAGGGTGTCTTAATAAATGCATTAATTGTATTTATTGACCACATTAATAGCATTAAAGTAGTGTTTTGTCTTTTTAATATGTGCATTAATATGTTGTATACTATACTTATTTGGTTGTAAGTCTGAAAATGATGTGCTTTCAAGTGTTGTACATCATGCTCAATTTGTTGCAAGTCTGAAAGTCTGAAATTTTTTTAGGAGAGAGATGCATCCGTGTATTATAATTAGTAGAGACTAGAAAGTATGCAATTTTTCTTAATCTTACAAATCGTTTAAAACATCTTTTTACAACCATAAATTTAGGAGTGGCTCAATATTCACGAAGGCTTAAAGGAAAGCTTTGAAACGTGGCTTTTTCTTTTCTTTTATTAAAGTTATTTGTTGTAAATCGTTTTATATAAACTTTACTTTTTTAGCATTTTTTTTGTGCGGGATCTTTGATTAAGTTTTTAAAACCAATATGAAATATACAATCGACAAATAAGCCAATCTATTTGGTGTTTCTTGTGACATCTTTGATGTTAAATAACTTTTAGTTAACTTTAGTTTTGAAAGCTATAAGTCTTGAAAGCAACTTTCGACTGAAGAATGATACCGGAGGAGATGAGAGATGCCAGAGAGTGAAAGTATCGTTGTAGAAAACTAAAAGTCAAATTAATTTAAATACTTTAATGGTTACTCATAACACTGTTGTCAACGCATTTATAACCAGCTTATTAGTTTATTTTTGCTTTTGCCTTTTCGCACTATAATCATTATCTTTCCCTTTATCTTTCTCAAATTTGAACCAAGCACACCTTTAATTGTTTAAAAATTGTAGGCTTAAAATAACAAACAAAAGAGGTCCAAAATTTTAAATATTTAAAATTTATCAGGGAATTGGGATTTTACATAACCGGATTTATTTATATGCCAACCCACAAAGCATGAGATTGGCTATATATAAGGTCTTAGGGAATTAGGATCCTTCGAAAATTCGAGGTCTAAGGCACTAGGTTTACATGCCTTACCCTTGAGCCAATTTTGTCATCAACTCTTTTTTTTTTGGTAAAGTGCCCTTTTGTCATCAACTCTAACACACTATTACTTAATAATAAGAAAAACTTTTTTGCTAATATCTTTTCATCTCATATATATACTTTAATTCTTATTATATATGATTTCTTAAATGCGTAATGAAAACATCACGTTATTTTTTATAACTCTTTTAATATTACCCGTTACAAAGTGTGTGCATTCTATTGTAATTAATGTATTGAATCTTAAATAGAGTTTTAAAATTAATGAGCTATTAAGAAAACCGTTCATGTAGAAACCAAAATATAAAGTATAATATAATATGAGGAAATATGCTCAACAACACCTAGAAGCACCACGAGAAAGAAGTAGGAAGATACTAGTTACATACAACTTTGCCAATTTATGAGAAACCGCATGGAGTCAACCCACTAGTCTTTACTCTTTTTAACTTCAATTGATATTTCATTTTTATTGCATTCATTCACGTACCAAATCTCCCAAAGAATCCATTGTAAAATTGTAAGTCATTCTATCTAAAATTGCTTTTGTTATTGTTTGCTCATATTATAACTCACTGTTCTATGTCTGTATGCTAACTATCGCGGTCCGCCCCATCAATCAAATAAATTTTTATACTGCATCGAAATTATATAAATAGGCTTTTCATAAGAATATTATATATAAAGTGTCACCGTTATAATCCAATTAGTTATTTAAACGTTCTAACATGTTACTCATTTAAGATATTTTCTCATCTAAATACGTTTTTCTTCGTGAAAAATACGTTTACACATGCATATAATTATTAACGGGACAAATTTTGGTGCCTCAAAATTACAGGCCCCGGCTTATCGCCACTCGCACGCTCAAAGACGGCCCTCGTTAACTATACTGCTTCGTTCAAATTATTAAAATTATTATTTGATCTAATGACCCATAAACTTTATTAGTAAAACTATTTTTTTAGTAGATGTTTGGTTAAAGGGTTTTTTTTATAACGAAGCAAAAGGTAGTCTTTATAGACAAATATTTCGACCGGTTTTATGTTAGATGTTTGGGTCATGCTCGGATTTTCACCTCTTTCCATACTCTCTGCCGAGTGATTTCCCTTTAGTAGTTATGAGTATGTTAATTTGGTTTTGGTCTTTTGATCACTGGATTGTCATATTTGTAATTTCTAGAACCACTGAAGTATAATCGTTGTAGTTTTAGATTTGTGTGGTCCGAATTATTGTTGTCGTCATTTGGCTGAAGTTAAAAATAAAAAACCGAAAATTCTGTTTTGATAACTCAATTCATTCAATTCCCAACTTTGCTAGTTTTTTAAATTTAATATCATAGGCTTCTTTAGGGGGTGGCAACCATGCCTAACAAAATATTTCATACCTAATCACCCACCAATAATATTCTTCCATCTCATCTCATACCTATCTCATACCTAACTATAGATTTTTAGTGGCAACCATGTCTAACCCATACATCACATTAATATAAAATGAAGCAATATGATTGGTGCATTAATATAAACACACAAACACATGCATGCTTTGCTCCCACACTAATCTCTGTGTTATATTCCGATTTCCACCCATACCACACCATAATCGACAGGGCTCGGTGTTGCCGACGTGGTGCGGTCCAAACCGAAGGCATACCGACCTCCATTGCCACCCCCTTTATATCAAAGTGAGTAAGGTGTGTCTTATGTGTTGTAAGGCTCGTGTAATGGTTAACCGACCATCACCTACACCCACAATGCTAAATCACCTTTTAATACATCACTTTTTTAACCAATGACATAAAAATATCTTATTTTATAAAAAATACCTTATAATATACACAATACACACTCAAAACATAATAATAATAATAAAATAAAATAAAATCGTTAGGTGGTCAAGTGGACTCACTCGCCAAAGTGGAGGGCCGTCATGGTCTTGGCGTGTAATCTAGGAAGTAAAGAGTATTTTTTTTGTGATATCGAAACTTTGTGCTTGTAAGTAAGATTAGCAATTTTTTTTTCTCTCACTCTCTTACTATCACTTAAAACAAAGTAAATGAATTGTTTGGAGTTTTTGTTGCTTGTTTACAAACTAATTCCCTTCTTTTTCAAGTTTTTGTTACATACACATTTATTCTTTATTTCTAATATTTTAAAAGCCGAATATAAAAGTTGTTAAACTGTTTGGAGTTGCACATTTAATTTGGGAAATTTGCATTTCTATGACCTAAGATGTCATTTATTTCTAATATGATACACATTTGTGGCATATTGCTAATCCTATTCCTTAAAAATTTGAATTGACAATACCTTGGGGAATAGAAATACAAATTTCCCTTCAATTTAATTATAAACTTTGACTACCTTCATTGAACACGAGTTCTAATCTAGTCTTTCTAGTTTGTTATTTGTATAATTATAATCAATTTCCTTTAAAAAAAATGCTCATCACGATGGTGTAATCTTTGTGGGTTAACGGTTTACTGTTTTTTAGATATGTAATTTTTAAAAAGATGGGCTTAAAGTAAGTTTAGTAATTACATGGTTGTTCTCAGGTTTAGCTCCACCTCGCCCCATTTTTATTTTTGCATGATTCATCCTTATAATGAAGTTTCATAACACCATCCGTCCTTATCACTAAAAGCCGAGACCAGTGTAGTGATTTCTTCCAAACCACAGGACGGCATGTTATCGATGTATGATCTAACATGTTATGAAACTTCATTATAAGGACGAACCATGCAAAAATAAAAATCGAGGGACGAGAGTAGTGATTTCGCCCAAACCACAGGGACGAACCATGTAATTTACTCTAAGTTTTAATTAAAAAAGATGGTGATGGAAGGGGTGAAAGTCAATGTTTGATTGGTCTTTGAATCAAATGTTTTGAATTGTTGAGATGAGTCCTTCAAAATGTAAGGAAATAAGTGGATACAAAATAACTCAACTCTATAACAAAAGGTTTTGCTTTATTTCACTATCTTTACCGGTGCGAATTCGATTAGTGCAATTTAACCAAGCCGACATTCACATATTTGTCTGATTTGTGTTAAAATTTTAATAATGAAAAATAATAATAAAATAAAATAAGTGTTGCTTAAAAAAGTAGAGGTGTTTACAAACATCCTCATATCCCAACTAATATTTACATATTTCCTCAAACACAGGTTTTTAATGCATGATGTACAATGTTCTTAAAGCAAGGTTTAGAGAAATATATATATATATATATATATATTGGTTGAAATACGAGGATGTATGTAATGCCCCATACAAGTATGGTCCTTGAAAAAGAAGTACTAATTATTTTTGGTGAAGACATCTATTAGAAAACTATGACCCTTGAATTATTCAATTTGATATGTGTGTTCCGAGGATGCTGTAATATTATCAGGTGCTATTTTTCACAAAAATATAGTTGAAATTTGACATTGTAGCTTAAACCAATAGATTGCATATTATCTAAAATCGGAGCTATGCTACATCTACAAAAGAACCACAAAGAAACATCTACAAAAATAAAATGACATGTTTTGATTAGTGACTTTTCAAATAATTTCTCTCTTATCTTTGATCAGTGACATGTTTTGATGTAACATAACGTAGCTCCTAAAACCGAGGGACCGAAAATGCAAATAAATTGACTTGGGGTTAACCAACGTGTCTTTACTCTTTGTAACTTCACTTGAGCTACCATTTTGATTGCATTCATTCATACCAACAGTACTTTACTCTCAAAGACTTCCATCCTTTGGCAAACTGCAAGTCTTTCTATTCTCTAATTAATTTTAGAAAAGTGATTGAATTGTCTAAAATTGAATTAAACAGTCACACATTTTGGGTGCGTCTACTCGGAAGAAACATTGTAAAATTTAAAAAACGTGTCTAGACTCTAAATGTTGTTGTCAATTAATAGCTTTTTCTTGTGTTGCTATCATTTTAAGACAACGTATGAACCAAAGTCACATATTTAGAATTTAGTAAAACGATTTTTTAGGGACAATTAGACAAAAATGTATTATACTTGACACAATTTGTAATTGTGTGTAGCGTCCAATTTTTGCGGTTATTCCGTGTATAATAATTTTATTTTGTGTTAATGTGTGCGGACCTCCCCAGCCGGTTTTGCAAAAATGAATACATGCAATTTTACCATTCACGTCATCTCCATGCCACTGCCACGTTGAATACATACAATTACAAAAATGAAAAATGACAAGTATAATACATTAATATCAATAAACATCACCTCTAGCATTTTTTCGGCAACCACAATTTTTTTTTCATAGACATTACTGCTTAGATCTAAACAACAACCATAGATCTAAACACATACACAAACAAAAGCTCACAAATCATAACTACTTTATTATGCTTATAGACTACAAAAATTCAAACAGATGTAAAGCAATCTTGAAAACATACAAGTTGAACACATACACGTGCTTTCAATGAACCATTCAAATTAGAATCACTTACACAAAAGTCAACCGAAGATTACTTCGCTAAATTTAGTGCTACATACACAATACAAACACCCAAGATTTTACGTCTTCTCTGATGTATTTTTCAGCGAGCTTAATATTATCCGGCGACCATCAAATTGTACTTCACAAAGGGTCTCAAGAAGTATCTTGATTGATGGGTATGTTCCAATTCCTAACCTATGAGATAATTGCATACGGTAAGAAAAAACACAATTAATAGTGGCCCATTTATAAATACTAGTGTCTACTTCCCACATTATATGATGAATTACCTTCATTAAATGAAGAGTTAATTGCATTTTTGGTCACTATGGTATGGCTAAATTGGAAAGTTGGTCCCTAAAACTTTGAAAGTGCACCACAACGTCTTCATCTTGAAGTTTCTGTTGTATTTTGGTCCATGTGGTATGGCCAAATTTCAAATTTTGTCCTTGTGGTATGGCCAAATTGCAGATTTGGTCCCTAAAAATTTAACGTTGTCTGGGCCTAGAGGAACAAACATGCAACGGAAACTTCAAAATGAAGACGTTCAGGGCACTTTTAAAGTTTTAGGGATCGAATCTGCAATTTGGCCATACCACAGGGACCGAAAATGAAATTAACCAATAAAATATGTTTTTTTTTGTGCTTCATTATCAGAAAGGATTAATGTGTCTATTTTTGGTTATAAATCTATAAACTGTGGATTACAGATTTTCTTATCGCCATGGAAGTCCTGTCCAACAAGAAGAGCCTAAACATGGAAGTCCATTCCAATGAGAACAACCTAAACATGGAAGTTCATTCCAACGAGAACACCATGGAAATCAAAGTTATTGACCAAGCCAAGCGCTGTGAAAATAAATTTAACAATTTTCAGTGAGTGTCTTTCTATGTTTGTGAATTATTTTTTATTTTCTGTAAATGGAAATCAGGAAGAATGGTTATAGAGAGCCGATTAAATTTGATGGTTAAATAGTTCCTTTTAAATAGATAAAATATATAAACCAAATCATGGTTAAATTTGATTTATAAACCACCTATGATCAGCTTCGTAGTTTATCCTATGGCTGGTTCAACTCACAGATCAGTTCGACACGTTCTGCGGTTTTGGCATATTCACTTTCAGTTTAAGACCGAAAACCGTATCACTCATTAAATTTAATCAGCTCTCTATATCAGCTTATATATAACCATGCCTGTATTAAAAGGAAATTAGGAAGAATGGTTAATTTTAAACTGAATAGATAAACTATATAAACCAAATCATGGTTAATTTTGATTTATAAACCACCTCTGAGCAGCTTCTTAGTTCATCCTATGGCTGGTCCAACTCAGAGATAAACTATATAATTGATTTTGAAATAAATTTGGTTTATATAGTTTCTGTAAAAGGAAAACAAGAAGAATGGTTAATTTTAACATGCTAAATTTGATGTTACTTAGGATTGACTGGAAAAGGAAGGGCAATAGCGGACTTGCTCATATGGTAAAGGTGGACTATGAACGGTTGACTGATGAAGAGAAACAAGAATACGCAGGGGAGGCCGTGGTGGGGCAAAAGAAGGCACTATCTCGCGTAATATGTGATGTAAACTATTTTACTATATTTTTGGATGAGATACCACAGCTTAATAAATAGAAGTTAGGGGACAGCCCGTTTGCACATTTTTTGAATCTTTAGAATAAAAAGATGCAACTAGATCAAGTAGGCATGACTCTATCACTATGTCTTGAAGATGATAGTGGACATGGACCCTATTTACAATTGTTGTCTAAGGGGACGGAGAAGGAAGTCATGGAGGTTACAAAGGAACACTTCTCGGCACTAATGGGAATAGTGGACATGGACCCTATTTCAGATAACCAAAATATAGATGAGAGCATCGAAAAGAAATTTTGCGTCCGTTCCAATAAAAATAAGTGGGAAGATATTTGCCTGACTAAGGTCAAAGATGCACTCAAAGATGTAAACGAGGAAAAAAATTACATTAAGAGAGCATTTGCTCTTATAGCAATGCACTATATTTTTTGTCCCCAAAGCGTACTACCCTTGGAAAGCATATGCTTCATTATGTGAATGATGTAAATTCTCTCAAGAGACAACATTGGGTATCTTTGGCTATATCAACTCTTTTAAGAGGTAGATATGATGGAAAAGGGAAGACGAAGATTATAGGGGGATGCGTCTTTTTCTTGCAGGTTAGTTTGATTAATTATATATGGTAGAGTTCAAATATAGGTGGCAGTTTATAATTTGTTCTATGTTTATGCAGTTGTACCTCATGTGGAAGCAAGTTGAGGGGTTGAAACTATTGAAGATTGATGAAGAACAGATAAAAAGTTTCAAATTGAAATGGGAGATTAGTAAACCCAGCTCTGCTTAGGTACATCTAAAAAAATATTTTTCTTTTAACTGCTCTTCCCCCTATTTACAGCAATACTATGGCCGTTAGAGTGCTTTAAAGGGATTTTCGCAGCCATTGGTGAATAAAATTCTGAAAGACATGTAGGAAGTCCGTAAGATTATTGAGGATAAAAAACCCAATAAACCTGAAATATCTAATTGACATTGATGAGACTTTGGCAAAAGTTATGAGTGAAGTTGTTGCTCTAGAAAGTCAGGAAGATAAGTCCGAAAAGGTGCCCTTGAATCTGTTCGAGATCGAGCACATGGATTTGATTTACTTTTACTAGATGAATCTGAGAAAATTTTACAAGAAGTTAGAGCTACTGCTCTGGAAAGTCACGAAGATTTATCAAGACCAAAAGGTAAACGAAAGAAGAACCAATATCAAGGAAACGAAAGAAGAACCAATATCAAGGCAAGATTTTGGTCTTGAGACATCTTCCTGACTTTCCAGAGTAGCAGCTCTATCTTGTAAAATTTGCTCAGATTCATCTTGTAAAAGTTGATCAGATCCATGTGCTCGATCTCGAACAGATTCAGGGGCACTTTTTTCGACCTTATCTTCCTTACTTTCCATTGCAACAACTTCACTTATAACTTTTGCCAAAGTCTCATAAATGTCCATTAGATATTTCAAGTTTATTGGGTTTTTTTTATCTTCAATAACCTTACAGACTTCCTGCATGTCTATCACAATATTATTCACCAAGGGCTGCGAAAATCCATTTAAAGCACTCTAACGACCATAGTCTTGCTATAAATAAGGGAAAAGCAGTTAAAGGAAGAATATTTTTTTAGATGTTACTAAGCGAAGCTGGGTTCGCTAACCTCCCATTTCACTTTTAACTTTTTTATCTGTTCTTCAACAATCTTCAACAGTTCCAACCCCTCATCTTGCTTCCACATGAAGTACAACTGCATAAACATAGAACGAATTATAAACTGCCGCATATATTTAAACTCTACCATATAAAATTAATCAAACTAACCTGCAAGAAAAAGAAGCATCCCCCTATAATCTTCGTCTTCCCTTTCCCAACATATCTACCTTTTAAGAGAGTTGATATAGCCAAAGATGCCCAAAGTTGTCTCTTGAGAGCATTACATCATTCACATAACGAAGCATGTGCTTTCCGAGAGTAGTACCCTTGGGGGGGGGGGGAAACAATATAGTGCATTGCTATAAGTGAAAATCCTCTTTTAATGTGATTTTTGTCCTCGTTTACATCTTTGAGTACATCTTTGACCTTAGTCAGGCAAAAATATCTTCCCACTTATTTTTTTTGGAACGGACGCAAAATTTCTCTACTATGCTCTCATCTATATTCTGGTTATCTGAAATAGGGTCCATGTCCACTATCCCCATTAGTGCCGGGAAGTGTTCCTTTGTAACCTCCATGACTTCCTTCTCCGTCCCCTTAGACAACAATTGTAAATAGGGTCCATGTCCACTATCATCTTCAAGACATAGTGATAGAGTCACGCCTACTTGATCCAGTTCCAACTTTTTATTCTTCAGATTCAAAAAATGTGCAAACGGGTTGTCCCCCAACTTTTCTTTATTAATCTGTGGTATCTCGTCCAAAAATTAAATAAAATAGTTTACATCACATACTACGCGATAGGGTGCCTTTTTTTCCCCACCACTGCCTCGCCTGCGTATTCCTGTTTCTCTTGATCAGTGAACAGTTCATAGTCCACCTTTACCACACGAGCAAGTCCGCTATTGCCCTTGTTTTTCAAGTGAATCCTAAGTAACATCAAATTTAGCATGTTAAAATTAACCATTCTTCTTGTTTCTCTTTTTAGAAACTATATAAACCAAATTTATTTCAAAATCAAATTTAGTTTATATAGTTTATCTCTGAGCTCAACCAGCCATAGGATGAACTACAAAGCTTGTCAGAGGTGGTTTATAAATCAAATTTAACCATTATTTGGTTTATATAGTTTATCTATTCAGTTTAAAATTAAGCATTCTTCGTGATTTCCTTTTAATTCATGCATGGTTATAAATAAGCTGATATAGAGAGTTGATTAAATTTGATAAGTGATACGGTTTTCAGTACTTAAACTGAAACTGAATCTGCCAAAACCGCAGAACGTGCCGAACCGGTCTCTGAGTTGAACCAACCATAGGATGAACTGAGGTGGTTTATAAATCAATATTAACCATGATTTGGTTTATATAGTTTATCTATTTAAAAGGAACTATTTAACCATCAAATTTAATAAGCTCTCTATAACCATTCTTCCTGATTTCCTTTTACAGAAATAAAAAATAATTCACAAACAAAGAAAGACACTCACTCAAAATTGTTAAATTTATTTTCACATCGCTTGCCTCGGTTAGTAACCTCGATTTCCATGCTGTTCTCGTTGGAACGGACTTCCATGTTTAGGCTGTTCTCGTTGGAATGGACTTCCATGTTTAGGTTGTTCTCGTTGGACATGACTTCCAGATAAGCAAATCTGTAATCCACAGTTTATAGATTTACTAGCTAAAAGACTCGTGAAATTCACGGGTATTTTAATGAAAAGCAAAAATATAGATAATTATTAATATGTTACGCTATTACATAGTAAGTCTTTAGCAAGAAACACATGAGTATACGCTGTTGAAAATAAAAGATTTCGTACAAATTGTAAAGTAACCTAAAAAAATTTAAAGTTGCATAATCATATTTTGTAGATTTTTGTGTTGATAAAGTTGTACTTGTTGCTGAAAGCTAATACATGCTAATTCACTTGTCGACCCTCTTTCATTATAAAATGTTATGGCATTCGTAATCAAAGTCATCGTCTCCAAATTAGAACAATTGTTTTATTGGGGGTGGTGTTATCCTTAACCCTACCCTCATATTATTTGCATCTTCATGACTTGTTAAAAATTATCATTATTTTACTTTTGCATTTTTTTCATTCAACTATTAATTGCACCCCCTCTAATTAATACCATAATTGGGAAGAATTACTTTCGCCAATGCCTGTTATTTCTGAAACAAACTGACAGAAAAATATATTTAGTGTATGTTATTCTGACAAAAAAATTTAATAGAAAAATCAAAACAACATTAGGGGAGGTACAAATGTGAAAAGCGGAAGGTACAAATGAGTTTCCCTTTTTTCTTAATAAACGACTTAAGTTTTATAATATTGTTGCACATAATATGCTAAAATATTACTCAATTGTATAATTTCTTTCAAGTTGTACATGCAAGAATATACACTTCTTCAACATGGAACTTTAATTTAAATAACTTATTGATACATACCCATTTCAATCGTTCTTTTTTTACAAACATTCTTTTGATTTAGCTACAAAAAGAGAAAACCAACATGCTCACAACATTATAACCTGTTTTAGTCACTATAAGCCTTTTGGATAATAAATGTCGTACATAACGCTATGTTCTCGATTTTATTGGTGGAGAGAAAGGGAAAGATTTTTTGGAGATGAGAGGAAAGTAAAGAATAGTAAATTACACCAAAATTACTCTCATAATCTTCTTGTCAAATTAGGATCAAATGGAGTAACGATGACTTTAAAGTATTTTTTGCTTACATTCTCCTTCTTTTCTTTTTAACTCAGTAATACAAGATTAAAAATCAATTTTTTTTCTTCTCCTCTTCTTTTCTCTTTTTTTTCCCTTCTTCATTTCTCTTCTTTCCATATAAAGTCATTTATTTCAACTACAAAGACCATGATCCAAGACCCCTAAAATCAACCCGTGAATTAGTGCAGGAACCGAAAACACCTACAAAGACCATGATCAAAGATCCCTAAAATCAAGTAACTATAATGAAACTTTATTGGGTAAATTAATTAAGTAAATGTGAATTGTTTCTCATTTTTCTCACATTAAAACATTTTACTCGATCATGATTAGTATCAATATACTTTGTTTAGTTGCAAAATTGAATGAAAGTCAGTACAAGAAATACATCATTTACTCCCTTTACTTCTTTTCTAGTCGATATTTATTCAATCATCTGCGGTGGACTCGGAATGCTCCCGTCAAGATGCCCGAAATGCCGTTGACTCGAATGATGGGAATTGCCGCCCGCTCAATAATTCATCACGAGTGTAATTCTAAAAGAGATACTTGAAATATATCATACCATATCTTTTTGTTTACATACAAATTGTAATGAAAGCTTCACATAAGTTTTTTGCAACTTTCTTCCTAATAATAACAAAATGGTAGTTACATAAACCTCTAAATAGAAAAGCATTTCTGCAAATACCAAAACACTATCTTCGTAACAATTACAAAATGGCATTTGTATAAACATCAAAATACAAAGTATTTGGGCGAATACCGAAAGAATAGATTTTTGTGCATTAAAAAATGATCAACAAATAAGTGCATGCACATATGCGATACTCATATGAACCTCTTAATTTAGTGGCATACATATGTTGTTTCGCCAAAATTTAACTATAGAGTTTCTCGCAATATAGAACATAATACATGATAAATTACTTTAGTTAATAGAAAATGTACAGAACGTGTTGTAATTGTTTTCCATTAGCAATCATCCTTCAATGAATCATCACAAGCCTTAAATACAAAGAAAATATATTTAATAGGAACTAAAATCAGATAATAACATTGATAAAAAATAAAAAGCTTCATGATTAATGAATTGCTAAAATTTAATAAAATGATTTTCAAAGTATCAGTAATCCACCTAACCAAAATCCATGGCCAAACAGATGAGTGGCTGCAAAGAGCTATCATACGAAAAATACATCATAAATCTATATGAAAACAAAATAATTAAAAGAACTATAAGGTGACATTTTTTCATTATAATACGCCTGGTTTAAATGTCGATGAAATACCTTTAGAACTGTGGCATTCGATCATTTTCTAGGAATTCTTTTGGGAACATTTCATAAACTGAAAGTAACTAAAAAACATGAACACAAACAATAGCACAACTTATTTGGTTTTATAGCTCATTTTTTTAAAGCAACCAACACATTAAAAAATTGATTTCAAACACCAAAAAATGATATTACCTTGAAGGTTTACACGGTGTGTTGTTCACGGCATGGTGGGAGCGTCCATGAAAAAAGTTATTACAATAGATTGACAACATTTTTTTTTGAGATTTCAAGATTGCATGCAAATCATGTAAAAGATAGAGGATAAAAGATTTATACACAAAATAAGTGTATCAATGCATATTTAATAGCAAAGTACTATATATTTTCTACATTTAATACGTCCCAAAATTTTAATTCATTTAGGGTAACCATATGGGTAGGGGAAAAAATGTATATCAAATAATAAAAGTACAAATTTTAACTTATATAAAGTATGATTTGAGAAAGGAAAATCTGTTGGTAAAGTACAATTTTCAACTCATATAACATATGATTTTTTGAGAAAGGAAAATATGTTGGTAAACTACAATTTTTAACTCATATGTAACGTATGATTTTTTAAAAAAGGAAAATCTGTTGATATTCGTCATTTAGGATAGGCAAATACCTATCAGTATCCATTTTACGAACAATTCGGGATGTGAGTGATGTAGAAAATACTGTTTGTCGTTCAAAAACAAAGAAAAAACCTAATTAAGACATAGAATATGCAAATTGGAGACAAATTCATAGCAAAAATCACGTAAAAACTTCAATAAAATCATTACCTCATGATTTGACATGGATAATAATGATTATTTGGTGAACTGCCGTGGTAGCCTTAAAAAATCAAACCTATTGAAAATCATGTATTATGTTGTTCTAATAAACTTTGTTATAAGCCTTTCATGCCCCATCGTAACCTCTAAACATAATGTGGTATTGTGGTAACACAAGTTGTTTCACTACTAAAAGTAAAACCAATAAAACCTACTCATATCATCTAGAAAAAAGCCATCTTCAAAATAATCGCTTGCTAAAATGAGAAAGGTGAGAAGAAAACACAACCACACATTTCATATGCACCTACAAAAAGAGATGTATTCTCCTTAAAATTCCCTATATTTGAAATGTGTCTTATTTAAAATGTGTGGCTGAAAATCATTCTTATTTTTCTTATTTTAGTTTTTTTTTCTCATTGAATCCCTCAGCATAAATATGTGAAAAATGAAAGAATGCACTACAAATAGGTAATTTCCAAATAATTAAATAGGCAAAAACACATCGAAGAATATTGAAACGCAACTGAATGCTCAATTGCTTAGAAAATATGTAAATGCTTTAATACTGCAAACAATGATAAAGTTTCAACCAATGAATTTACATAAGTATGATCACAGATTCATCTCATTCTTCGGTATGACTTGCATCTCATTTATTTGTATTAACAAATTTGAACATTTATGACATACACTATGACATACACACGATTAAAAATTAATATGTGAAAGAAAACAATTACTACGGAGTAAATGATAATAAAGTATGAATATACCTTCTTGTCCGAAATAGTCATCTCAATATTGAGGAAATCGAGTTTCTCGTACATAAGGTGTCTCATTTTCAACAACGTACAAATATTACTTGAAGGATAAGATTATCTTTCAATACACTTGAATCATCAAGGAGACGAAAACAGATTTGCTATAATCTCAACAAAGATGAAGAAGAATGGGCTATGAATGAGAAAGTAAAAAGGGTTTATAAAGCAAGATATGTAATTTTGAACATAATTGGCATATAATAATGGTAATACTCGCATTACTAAAACAATGACACAACAATGCTTGAAAAAAATACGAGATAACTTTAAAAAATTGAAGTCATGCGTTTAACTTATTAAAATCAGTATCAAATGCACAATCAAAGTATCAAACTATATTGTACATCAAATTGTTTTAAATGACACTCCTTTTTTATAAGAATAAAAGTTATTTTAGTAAAATATTTCAAATAATGCAACACAAAAAAATTGTATTGGTTGATCAAAGCTGTAACAAATCTATTTCAAATAAAGTAACCAAAATTCATTGCCAAATGATTAATTAAAAAAATATTTATTTTTATATTTTTTTCATTGTGTTATAAAAAGGCGAATATTTTTGGAAGATAAAGTTATAAAAAACAAATATGACAAGACTTCAGGTCTTGTTAAAAGAGGTAACCGAGTAATTGAAAAGACATAAGTATCGCATTGTTGGCGATCATAATATGAGGAAATATCCTCAACAACACCTGGAAGCACCACGAGAAAGAAGTAGGAAAATACTAGTTACATACAACTTTGCCAACTTATGAGAAACCGAGGGACTAAAAGAAAATCTAAGTTGACATGGAGTCAACCCACTTGTCTTTTACTCTTTTTAACTTGACCTGATCTTTCATTTTTAATTGCCTTCATTCATGTACCAAATCTCCCATAGAATTCCATATATCCATCGTAAAATTGTAAGTCATTCTATCTCAAATTGCTTTCCTTATTGTTTGTTCATCTTATAACTCATTGTTGTATGTCTATATGCTAACTATACTTCATTTCAAAATTTGAAAAGTTATTATTTGATCTAATGCCATAACTAAACAACTTATTAGTAAAAGGGTTAAAAGAAAAAAAAAATAGTATCCAAATTACTTTAGTAAACTTTAATTTTTATGCTCCAATTACTTCTTATTAGATCTAAGTAACTACACAACTTTTATTAGATCTAAATCTCTAATTTAATAACCCAAATTTTGGACACATCTGACGAAAAATAGTGTCCAAATTGTAATTTGTTAGTATCTTCTTTTGTAATCAATATATACCTTACTTTTTTAAAAGAAAAAAAAAAGTATCCAAATTACTTTGGTAAACTTTAAATTTTATACTTCAATTACTTCCCTCCATGGGCTAGATAACAAGGTCCAAATAATACTATATATAGTGTAATTAACAATATATTAATAAACTCAAAACTTTATGGATTGTACGCACTTTATTTTCAGTGTCCAAATTGTAATTTGTTAGTATCTTCTTTCGACAGATTTAAGTAAAATACTACAGTGTCCAAATTTAAGGTTAACAATATTTGTCACTTTGTATTTGTATAATTATAGTTGAGTAAACAAAATTGAAAGAGATTAAATCTACGCTACAAAAAAATAGTTGATTGTACGCACTTTATTTTCACACACTTTTCAAAATTGTGTAAAATTTTGTTAGTTTATTAACATTTAATGAAGTGTAAAAATTGCTTGCGTTAATAAGTGTGAAAAAAATATATAAAATAATAGATTTTCCACACTTAGAGTTGTGTCAAAAAAAAGTTCACACTTTTAAGTGTGAAGAAATCTAAAAAATGTCCACATTTATAGGTGCGTAAGTTATTTGCAACACCTAAATTCTCTACACTTCCTCAAAGTTTGAAATATTAAATTCTCCACACTTCTCAAAGTGGGTAGAATTTGGGTGTTAAAAATGAAAGTGTGAAGAAATCTTATAATTCTTCACGTTTAAAAGTGAGGACATTTTTTTAACACAACGTGGAAAATCTATTGTTTTAGAATTTTGTTCCAATCTTATTAATGTAATCAATTTACACATCATTAACTATTAATAAACTAATAAAATTTTACATACTTCTAAAAAGTGTGAAAATAAAAATGTGTAGAATCTAACTATATTTTTAGTGCTAACTACTAATTCCTATGTAAACTAAATCATAAATTACCTGCATGTGATGAACTAGCAACCACCATTACGCTCAACAAAATGCCTACTATCCACCCTTTACTCTTACAAACAACACCAAAAGCGACATCGTTTTCATCTCTCGTCTCCTAAGCATCTTTCACAAGAAAAACCAGCATGCTAAGCTACCTTACACTTGAAACAAAACACTTTCTTGAAATAAGGACACTCACATCTATTCAATCTATGCGTATCATTACACTCGTTCAAAATCAATCCCGAACACTCAAAGTGAGGATAATAAACCCTGTCAACACCTTACACTGTTGATTCACATAACACATCACACCATTTATTAAATAGTTAGGGTGTTAATTTGGGGTTGCATGATACGGGGTCAATAGAATGATCACATGTGGAAGCGGGACATTTGATATTTGAAACATTTTCTTCGAGTTTCAGTTGAATATATTTGATCATACAATCCGTGGAAAACGGGAGAATGCATCTATTACTATTCTTAAATTTACTGTTGTGGAGCATTACGGGTTCGATGCAAATCTCGCAAGTGAACATTGCTTCTTCTTCTTCTAGATGTTGTTCGCTTTTATCTTGATTAGGGTTTTGTGATTGGGTTGTTCGAATTATATTACCCATTAGATACAATTAATGTTAGCACATGCATGCAAGTTAAGTTAATTTACAGGTTGTTGGAATTTATTACAAAAAGACAAAAAATTTTGGCAATATGAGTTGGATTAGTACATGTAATTCAACCAAACCGACTAGGGCTGAGCATCGGTCTAAATTCGACCCGAATTGATAAAACCAAAATCCGAAAATCATGAAGAACCTAAACCAAGACGGAACCAAATATGCTCGGTTCGGTTCGGTTTTGGGTCCGTCGGTTCGCTTCAATTTAGGCGTGTTTATGTGTGTCTTTGTCGATTTTGGGTCAAATAGAACTGAACATACCCGAAACCGAAAATCGTGAAAAACCTAAACCAAACTAAAAGGTTGTCGGGTAGGCTCGGTTTTTTTAGTTCGATCGGTTTTGTCGGTTCGGTTCTGTTTTGAACCTTCCATGCTCAGCCTTATAATAGACATACACATATTTGTAGTATTTGTGTTAAAATTTAATAAATGATAAATACATTATATTTTGTCGCTTAAAAAGTTGATTTTTGACGATGTTATAATGTTATGACAAAACATTGGTTAAAATATGACATTGTAGCTTAATCCAATAGATTGTATATTATTATCTAAACCCGAGGGACCAGAAATGCAAATAAAAATTGACTTGGGGTCAACCCCCATTTGCCTTTACTCTTTGTAACTACATTTCATCTTCCATTTTTGATTGCAGTCATTCATACCAACACTTCACTCTCAAAGACTTTTTCATCCATTAGTAAACTGTAAGTCTTCTTCTTTATACTTTTAATATTATCTCACTTTATTACATTACAATATAATTATCGATCCAATGGGCTATATGACAAGGTCTAAACAACTACATCTAAATCTTTAATTTAATAACCCAATACTTTATGCAATTCCAAATTTTGGACTGATCTAAGGAAAAATAGTGTCCAAGTTGCAATTAGTTGTCTTCTTTTGTAATTAACATATACTTTACATTTTCAAAAAAAAAAAAAAAAAAAAGTATCCAAGGTCTAAATACGTTATGCCTTACTAGCAGGGTACCCGCGCGTTGCGGCGGCGGGTACCCTGAAATAAAAATTTTCGTTGAATCATGTTTTTTATATTATTATGTTCTTTTTGACAATAAATTTACGGATATCAATAATTTTGTTTAGCCCGTGCCCGTTCGGGCTCGAACCCGTTGGCCCATGCCCGTTTGGCACGCGCAATTCGTGCTTAAGCCCGTTTTTAATTAAAAGTGTCATTCATCCGGGTAAAGTTACTATTAATAAACCTAACACATTTAATAAAAACAACATGTTTTCTCTTTTATACCAAACACAAGATCAAACACCCGTTACGATAACTTTAGCAATAACCCAATAATCTTTTATAAAATTAAACTTTTACTAACACTTAAGAAACATACGTAATAATTACAATAAAACAGAAAAACATTACAATTGAGATAGAAATATGTCTTGGCCCAAATTCAATAAAAAAGCCCAAACCAAATTTTATACAAACCCTAGTTGTATTATATACTTGTCTCAAACTCTCAAACCAACTTTATTTACTTCACTAAAAATAAAACGCAGCCAAAAAAAAAGAACCGCCTTCTTCTCTAACACAACTCTGTTACCGGAAAAATCCTTTCACAAAATTATTTCTTCCCAAAAAACAAAACGAACCACACACAAACAATTGTTTGGTTTCTTGCAAAATATATATATATATATATATATATATTTAAAAAACGGGAAAACACGAGGCACGGTACCCATGTGGCGCCATCCGGTTGCGTTTTCCGGGACGATGTGGGCTGGTCACGACGGCTCAAGATGCGAAAACGCAAGCCACGGTATCGTGGTTGCGCCGTCCCGTTGCGTTTTCCGGGATAACACCAACGAAAACGCTGGGTACCTTATGCTCTAAAGGCGATTCCGAAATCACAAGTAGTCATGTTTAATATGATAAGTTTTGTCACATTCATTTTTTGGGTTGCCTGCTTGATCTCGATTTTTTTTTTGGATGCTGGATCTCACATTTTTGTTATGTTTGCTTAATTAGATTATACATTGTACTTAAATAGTTGTATTTTTTTTGTGAAGGGGTGAATTAAATTATGTATTAATTGTATAGGTTGAATAGTGTTTTTTTTATTGTAATAATATGTTGTATATTATGCATATGTGGTTGTAAGTCTGAAATTATGTGCTTTAATGTGTTGTACATCATGCTTTATTACTTATAAGTCTGAAAGTCTGAAAATTAAATAGGAGAGAGAGTTGTTTGTGCATTATAAGTAGTAGTGATTAATCAAGATTGAATTGCAAAATCACATTTTATTTTTTACTGTTGTTTCAGTTTTTATTTGCCCATCTCATATAACTTATGTAGTTATCATTCTAAACGCATTAAAAGTGACTAGCAAGGTATCCGCGCGTTGCAGCGGCGGGTACCATGCAACTAAAATATTCAGCGAAGTTTTATTTTAGTTATTTATTTTACGATACAATAAATATACGGAAGACTACAATTTTATTTTAAATATTTTAATGCAAAAACAATATTTTTTATATAAAAATTGTAGATTATTCACGTGATATTGTGACTATACTAAGTTGCTACCTGGTATATTGTAAACGTATGTAGTTAAAGTTACGTTGACAATGGCCCGTAGTCGCAATTATTATTAAATAATAACACCATAGCAAATTTAAAATTACTTATACTAAGAAAATTTAGTTATCTAAAACAAGGTTTATTAATGTATGATATAAATAAAAGAGTACTTATAAAAATAAAGAAAGATTAAATATTTAAGAAGTCATATGCGTTAATTTAAAAGTATAATTATTATTGTACAAATATATATAATAAATATAAAATATATAATTAGCACTTAGCACTTTGCACTTTTGCTTCTTTTGCGTTGAAAAAGTAGATCGATTTTTATAAAACAAAATTGTTAGTTTCTACGGTAAGTTTTATCAAAAAAAGTATAAAAGGTGTATATGTTGGTTCTCGAGGCACTTTTGCGATTTAATAATATTTTTTAAATAATGTAATTTAGTATGCATTATATTCTATTTATTTAATAATATCATTTTCGGACGACTTTTATGGGCTAGCCGAACCGGTGGTGACTTCGGTTCCCGGGTGAACACGTTGATCTGATATTTTTTTTAAACCATATGTACCATCAACTTATTTGCATATAATTGTATAGCTGGGTACCCGCGCGTTGCGACGACGGATACTCATGTAACGAAATAATCCACAATAGCATACAATTGAAGCATCATAATCATCTTTATACATTATAGTAGTACATGTGCAATCCATCAAAACCAAAAAGGGAGAAAACAACAATGGCGGCATTTTGGTACATGGTAATAGTGATGACAAGTCGTAATTGGTGATAATGTGAAGACAAAAACAATGTCAATTCTTAGTATTGCAAAAACATAGTGGTTACTTCACCATCTCAAGCAAACATCTCTACCTTCACCACGATAATAAATTGTACACAATCATTCTCTAAAATGAATTTGTCACCTTTGCATGGTCCACAAATAACTTAGAATTTAATGTGAATTTAAATATGTGTAACCGAAAGTTAATAATGGTTATTTACTTAATTATATTTTAATTGCATAAATTAATTTCATTTTACATGAATTAACTTCATTTTAAGGAACATGTCGGTTACTAATATTAGTATTTGAGCAAATCTTTTCATGGTTCACAAATAACTTATAATTTAATGTGAAGTTAAAATTGTGTAACCGAAAGTTAATAATATTTACTTAATTGTATTTTAATTACATAAATTAATTTCATTTTACGTGAATTAATTTCATTTTAAGGAACATGTCGGTTACAAATATTAGCCTTTTGCTTGACGCTACCCGATGCTCTTGACTTATGTCACTTGCATAAAAATTATAAAAACCAAATTAACCAAGGTAAAAATAAAAACTCGGACTGACCAAAAATAAAGCTCGCAACTTATATAAGAAAAAACTATTTAGAATCCTAAACAAATACGTAGTATAAAACAAATGGATTTTGTTAGCTTAGCTCGAAAGATCCAACAAAGAACGCTACAAAACTTGTTACAATATAATCATTCAACACACACAACATATCAAATCTTAGATCCATATCATTTGAATCCTCAAAAATCAAATTTGACTTAAAAAGATCCTATCTGATTATGGGTTATGGTAGCCAAATTACGGCTAAAAAAATAATAAAATAAAAATGAATGAAACAAAGGGTAAGTAATTTGATGTAGAAGAAGTCCACCAACATAAACACAAAACCATCCACTTGCTATTGAAACAGTCATCACCATCACAAAGACACGCATACACCCATTACCAAACTGAAAACCACATAAACCAAGTTACGGTGGTGATGAACGCAGCAAGAGATCCAAAAAAAGGTAAAAAAAAAAAAAATTATAACTTTGATATACATTTAAAAAAGTCCTCAAAATTAAAACACAACAAACCTGTGATGGTTGCGGCTGATGGTGGCGGTGACAAATGTGGCAGATGTTGTGAGAAGGTTGTGGCTGAGGCGTTCGTAGTCAGAGGAGAGCTGGAGGCTGTTGTGTGGGGAGTGTTGATTGTGAAATGAGTTGCATTGACCATATTACTATATATATTATAAGCCGTTTAATACGGCGTCGTTCCGTAAACAGTGTACACAACCCATTTCAGGTGGCCCAATATATGCGCTGGGCTGCTATTCTTGGGCTACCCTGTTTTCTTTTTACAAAATAAAGCGTATGCTGTGTATATATATGTATAATTTCATGGTTAGGTTACACATGTCAATCATCGGTTTGGTGAGTACAATCTATCCACGTGTTCGATGTTTTCCAATGAAGAAGCTTCTACCTATGTATGCAAATACAATGCATCTTTCACCAAAAACAAAACCAAAACCTGTAACAAAGAAAGGAACTTGAATCATACTACAACGAAGATACAGGAACCCAAAACCCAAAAAATTACACAAACAATATACAGGAAGGAAGAAAAAAAAAATACAGGTAGAATTATTAAGGTAATTACTCGACTTCATAAGGTAACGGTAACATTATATTTCTTTCTTTTGTTTCCTTCTGTATGCTAGCTTTTCCTTGCATGGTTATTTGCATGTTCCACGCCTTATGCTGCTGCTTACTTAAGAAAAATGCCTTTGATGTTTACATGCCCAATAACTGCTGATAGTTTATATACATACCTCTTAAGCCAAAGTTAATTAGTAGTTATACTTATGAAGACTAAACAAAAGGCAATCCGTCGCATTGATACTGTTAGTTGTTCACCTTCTATGGATCTATCCTCGGATGTTGAAGATACAGATTTTGAACTTCAGTCTTTAAAAAGGGACCGATCTTTATCCGATGTTATCGCTCCTCATATATTTCCTGAGAATAGTTCCAAGAGAATATGTATACAAAACAGTCAGTTATGTCAGCATACTACACCCGAGGAAGTGCGTTTAATTTCAGAAGAAAAACAGTCAGTTACATAAATTACCAGATAAAAATATCTAAAAAAATAGCTCCGCCGCACCGCGGCGGATTGTCACCATTCTCGTATAGTAAAAAAACTTATGCGTTTATTATATAATCATAAAGTCTGTTATTGACTTTTAAATGGGCCGTTACTTTTTTTTTTGAACTTAGATGGGCTGCTGAAAAAACGTATACATTGAAATCATTCAGATGGAGTATTGAAAAATGTATACGGTGAACATTTTGTTGTTACAAGGCTTTTATTAAGAGCTTTTATTACATGACTTTTTATTAGAAAACTTATTGACCATCACAATTAAAAGGTATTGACCAATATTGTGAAAAACATTCACTAAATGGCTTGTTATTTCTTAATAAAGAAATGTTTTCTTGTCTTAAAAATTTTAAGACTACTTTTTTTAGAAAGTCCCAAACAGTATAGATATTAGATCCAATGGGCCAAATGACCAGGTTTAAATAATAACCAAATACTAACATATAATAGGTCTAAATGTTAAATTCACTCAGCTCGTATGTATATTTCTAACTTTGTCCAACTTTTGATGTATAAAATAATTTGATAATGGCTACTCTTTCTGATCATCTTTACTTGTGGATGCAGATTGATAATGGCTACTACGTCCATTCCTCATCGGTGGAAATATGATGTCTTCGTAAGTTTTAGAGGTGAAGATATCCGCAAAAACTTCATGGATCATATGTTCAATGATTTCAAGCAAAAAGGAATCCATGCTTTTAGAGATGACACACAGTTGCCTAAAGGAGAAGAGATATCTCCTCATCTCTACAAAGCCATTGAAGAATCGAGGTTTTTAATAGTTATCTTCTCCAAAAATTACGCTTCTTCATCATGGTGTTTGAAGGAACTTGTCGAAATACTCGATTGCGAGCAAATGGGAAAGCCTAAACACGAGGTTCAAATCATCTTTTATGATGTTAAACCTGACGTGGTTAGGAAACAAACGGGAAGCTACGCCGAAGCATTTGCCAAACATCAAGTTTCAAATAGTACAAAGGTGGATGAATGGAAGAAAGCTTTATCCAAGGCGGCTGACTTATCTGGATGGGAACTCCAGGACATGACAAATGGGTAAATTTCTTGTTTTTGTGTAATTAGTCTTGTAGATCTGGTAAAGCTTAACACTATGTAGTTTCTCTTACTTAGTGTGTCTTTGTGTTTAACAGGTATGAGTACAAATTCATCGATTCCATCTCCAGAGAAATTCTCAAAAAATTATGTGTCGGACCCTTACATGTTGATAACCTTGTTGGCATAGATTTCCATTTCGACAAATTAGACTTGTCACGCTTTGTTGGGTCAGATAAGGTTAATATGATTGGAATATGTGGTATGAGTGGAATAGGAAAGACGACCCTTGCCAAAGCTATTTATAACTTGATGTATGTCCACTTCGAAGGAAGTTGCTTTTTTGAAGATGTCAAAGAAGTCGAAGAAAAACAAGGCCTAACTCAAGTTCAGATGCAAATGATTGGTAAGATTCTGAAAACAGATGATCTGAAGATATCAAGTGTTGGAGAAGGTTCTATGATAATAAAGCGAAGTATGGCATGTAAGCGGATGCTGCTTGTTTTGGATGATGTGAATAAGGCAAAGCAGTTAGAAGCACTAGCAGGTCCTGATTGGTTTTCCTGTGGAAGTCTTATTATTTTCACTGGTCAAGACAAACACTTGCTAGGATCTCATGGAGTGGATAGAATCTATGAAATGGAGTCTTTACATTATTATGAAGCTCTTGAGCTCTTTAGTTTATATGCATTTGGCAAAAGGCATCCTACAGAAGATTTTGAAGAGCTCGCTTCCCAAGTTATAATACATTTGCAAGGTCACCCATTGGCTCTCAAAATTTTTGGTCGATTATTGAATAAAAAATCTGTAAATGTTTGGAAAAGCGAGCTGGATAGACTCCAAACATATCCTAATTCAGAGATAGTACAAAAACTTCGACCAAGTTATGATAGCTTGGAATTTGATCGGAAAAGAATGTTTCTTGACATTGCATGTGCCTTCATTGGAGAAAATAAAGATTTTCTTTGAAAGTATACTAGACAGCAAGAATGTTCCCCAAATGCTAACATTGAATTTTTGGTTGATAAGTTCGATAACATGTCTGCATATGATATGTGTCTTCAAATGCATGAGTTGATTCAGAGCATGGCAAGGGAAATTATCTGCGAAGAATTCAGCATGCACTGGACTCACAGCAAGATTGTGGATTTCATCGAGGACGATATCTTGAATGTAATCAAGGTATTAAGTGACATATGATTCCTTTTTCAACATAAACATTACATTTGAGTATATGCAATTTTCCTTTATTTTTTATTTTTTAATAAAAGCGAGTACAATCTGTTATTTGTATCTAGGTAGCAGAAGAAGTTGAAGTTCTAGTCCTTTTGCTAAAGAACAACTGTCAAAATATTCCCATAGATGGACAAGCTCTTACACGTATGAAAAACTTGCGGATACTAAAAATTTATTCACCAAATGTCGGAGGACTTAGGCAGCCATTTGCAGTGAACTTATCAGGAAGACTGGATTTGTTGTCCAATAAATTAAGGTTGCTTTATTGGCATGGATTGCCTTTAGAGTCCTTACCTTCATATTTTTATCCGGAAAACATTGTTGCCATCGACTTGTCTTACAGCCACATAAAACAGCTTTGGACAACACCAAAGGTATTTACTTGTTCATATGTGTGTTTGTGTTTGACACCTAATGATATACAAACTTATCTTTTTTCTATTGATACCAGTGCTTAAGAAGGTTGAAAGTAATGAAGCTAAGGTATTGTTGTAACCTAACAAGCACCCCTGACTTCTCAGAGATTACAAATCTCGAAGAGCTAGATCTTGAAGGTTGTGTGAATATGAGAGACTGCAGACGGGCTAGGAGTTTTCCTAGCAAAGTGAAAATGGATTCTCTTCAGGTTTTGAATAGCTCGGGATGCTTAAATGGCAGCCTGAAACCTTTTGGTCTAGATGCTGGACTTAAATCTCTGGTCATATGGAACCAACAACATCCCCAAAGATCATTTTCATTAACAGGTTTCCATATGTTAAAGTCTCTGAATTTCAGCTACTGCAATTTAGTACAAGTTCCTTTGAGCATTGGAGGCTTATCATGTCTAGAAAAGCTATACTTGGAAGGGAACAAATTATTAGAAGTGCCTGAGAGCATTGGAGGCTTATCATGTCTAAAGGAACTAAACTTGGGAGGAAACAATTTAGTACAAGTGCCCGATGCCATTGGAGGCTTATCATGTCTAGAAGAGCTATACTTGGAAGGGAACAATTTTACTAGCTTGCCTGGAAGTTTGAGTCAACTTTCTCATCTTCGAAAGCTTTATGTTAATGGTTGCAAGAAGCTGGAAGTGTTGCCCGAACTTCCACATAGCCTATATGATCTTAATGCATCTGATTGCACCTCCTTATGTTCAATTACGGGATCAAACCCAGTCATGATCAAAAGGTACACTTATCTCAACAACTGTCCAAAATTGTTTGAGAATCTTGCCATTGATGGCCAGGTGTCGATATCGGAGACTGAGTGTCGCGACTCATCTGTAACTTCTCAAGGCTCTACAAACCGGTTTTCTTCTTTCCTTCGTTATGCGCGTATCCAAAATAAAAGACGTGAATTCTTCAGTTTGTCAAGAAGTTCCATTCAGAATATGGATATATATTATCATGGAAATAGCATTCCAAATTGGTTTACAAATAAAAGTATGGGAAATCAAGTAAAGGTCGAATTACCATTAGATTGGAGCTTCAGTAAGTTTAGGGGATATGGAATTTGTGTTGTTTTTAAGAGAAAAAAAACTTCCACATATTTTGGATATGAAGTAAACAACTTTGATGGAGCTTATTTGGGAGGATGCAATCCATACTACTATCTGGAATATTTTGAGGGTAAGCCAATAAGAAACGATGAGTCAGATATGATATGGTTGCATTATACGACAAGTGAAATACGGAAACTGGAGGAAGCAAATAATTTTGTAACATTTTGTTTTGATGAGAGAGAAGAAATTGAAGTGAAGGAGTGTGGTGTAAGAGTTGTTTGTGATGAAGATTTAGATCAAGAAGAAGCAGACGTGAGTATGTTCCAAGACCTCCCAACACTATCAGAGCATGGTGGGCTCTTGTGCCAGTTTGGGGAGTATGGGAAAATCGACTGGACATGGTAGTCCGATTAAAAGAAAGAGAACCATGTCTTATTCAGTAATACACCATACTCCCACTGGATTTGACAACATTGTAAGTGTTTCATTAACCAGTGAAAATAGCGTGCTATTACGTTGTTACCCCTTTGTAAAACCATTCGTAACAATTACTTAGGTAGTAAAAGAGTGTATTCTACTTTGTAGATGATGAATCATCCATTATGCTATTAACTTGAAAAATTGAGCATGCAATTTCTTCCTTAATAGGTCTACTATCCCCACAATGGTGTGTAGCACCTTTAATTGGTCAAAACAAAAACAACTAGATACAATATACTAGTTTGTCTTTTATCAATTTTGCGGTAATTAGTCTAGATTCTAATGTAATAACTCATATAATGTCAAACATGTTTTCTAGTTGACCAAAATGTCATATAAGAATTCAATCACCAACAGAGGGTAATGAAATCTCTTAAGCAAAACATGGTGTGCAATTTTCTTAACTATTAAAATTGCTATGAGTCATATTAGAATTTAGACAATTCTAATGTTCCTAACATACCTTTCTCAATCATGAAAAGGAATAGGATTGAGTCTCACTCTTCTTCCATGGAAAAGAGTCTATGTTTGTCTTTTTAAGTAAATTTTTCTTGATCAAATATTTGTTTGAAAACAGAACTAGATCAATTTACCAAAGCCCAAACCACGTTTACGGTTTAATGATGCATTAATACAATCAAAAGAATTAACAAAATTCAATTTTTAGTATTTTCGATAATTAAATCTTTCAAGAAAATAAAATACCCTTAGGTCAATATTCATATTAACCATAGAATTTTCCTTGAATCTAGGACCCTCATTATCATAGTTTCACCACATCAGTTGATCTGCTAGTGATGAAAGTATAGAATAGGTAATTGTTGAAGAACAATAATTGACAAACAAGTTTTTAATTCCTAGAAAATATGGGATTTACAATTTTGCCAAACAATTATGTAAAATGTAAGCATGTTTTATCCCATCTTATGCCTTAAGTTATAGGTCTCACTAACTAACTTAATTAAGTTATCTAATTTAGAAACTGCAAATTATTAAGCTGAGGTCTCACACAACAAAATAATTCACCTTGTTATTGTAATCTAGATCAAGGTCTCACATAACTAAATTACAACTTCAAGTGTTTCATATCATTAGATGGCATAAACTTAAATTTAAATGGTCCAATTTTGATGTGTAATCAAAAATTATGTATGAAGAAGCATGCATACATCTTCATAACACAAAATTTTCGTAAAAACTTATTTGTATTTTAATTGCTAAGATTAAATTCTACAAAGTTTTAATCGATGCGTTGAGAAACTTACAACTTTGCACTAAGATGCTTCGTACATAGAATGGTTATACTAGGTAGCTCCAATCGAACTCACGAAGCAGAGGACCGGTAAGCGCAGAAGCATAACCTTAGACATCCTTTCAGTGTGACTGTGCGCACTTCTTTAAACCCCTTTCTAGTTTGTTCTAGTGGGTGAGCCGTTCTAACCATTTAGTACAGTCGCATCAATCGATTAAAAGTTCAAGATTTAATACTTAGAAAACAAATCAAATTTCGCCATTATTTAGTCATTTTAATTTTCTATTCTCAAAAAACCCTTTTTGCTTACTAACGTGTCATACAATATAAACAAAAGGCACTTTAATAAAATTAAAACAAACTCAAATAATATACATATAACTTAACAATTAACATATGTAAAAACAATTAGCCACATGCATAATTAGTTCGATAAAACCCTAATAATTAATTCTAGGTTTAATAATGCATATGTTTAACCAAGACTTCCACGTGTTTTCATCAAGTACAACGTGAGCCACATACATCGATGAATCGATTGCGTAAGTCTTTGCTAAAACACATACCACATAGCACATAATTGATTCATTAGATATATTGAGGTTTTCCCAAATTCAATATTTATCAAAACGAAATACAAGTGAATAAACTTAACAATTAACGATAAATATATACTTAACAATTTAATCATATAATCAACACTCCATGGCAAAACATGCATGTTCTACCATGGATTCCGCATAACAATTATCACCCAAGATACGCATAAAACATGGCACATAACAATTATTCATTAAAACCACATAAAATATACATGCAATCCTAGGGTTTCTACAAGTTTTACAAAAAAATAAAACCTAATTAAAAAATAAAAGGGTATTCGACCCAATATTATAAAATTAGGGTTCCAATTTTCAAAACCCTAGAAACCAAAAAAGCATATAATAATCATAAAGATTCAATTTTTTATGTGTTTTGGTAATTAATTACAACATATTAACGGCTCGTGATGCCACTGTTGGGTTTTACTAATCATAACAATTATATAAAACAAGTAAACATCATCAAAGCATGCAGCGGAAGTAATAGGAATAATACTTGTAAATTAATTAACCGAATTAAAAGTATATGCGTACCTTTTGCGAATCAATGCAATTAGGGTTTATGAAAACCCCCAATTAAGATCAATAACCAAGAAACCCTAAACCCTAATAAATTATGGTTTATATAATTCGATCACATCAAAAGTCGAATACCCAAGATATGCAAACACAAGTGTATTTGCTCTTCGTTCTTGTACACACATATTAGTAACGAATCAATGAGAAAAGCTAGGTTCTTGATCACAATAGATTAACCAAACACCTTTGTTATGCTCAAGGTCACTCGCAAATCCCTTACATGGGGTTTTGCTTCGTCGACCAAGAACAAGAGGGAAGAAAGAAGAAGTTTGGCCTTCTATTGAAATCTAGTGTACCAAAGGATGAATACATGGGGATGTATTTATAGCCTTATGGTAGGTGTCAAGTTTACTATGGTTTCCGATGTGGGATTCCATAGGTTCGGCCAAAAACAAGCCCAAAATAGGATTCCTAAAATCTTCTCTTGACTTGTTAACTTTTCTTCATATCCCGTTGACATTTAATGACCGATAATCAAAACTCGTCAAATATTAAATATCATTAAGTATTTATTTTGTGATCAAATAATTAAATATAACATTTTATATATTAATTATTTATACATTGATTCTCATACGTAATGTGTGCAATCCCGAAGTCTCAAGTTCGAGTCCGGTCATACATATATTAATAATTATCCATAAACCTTTCAGGTTCAACTAAGCATCCTCGTAAGTTTCGATACTCATGGTTCAGCATATTCCCTAATTGGTTGGAGTATTCGCCTACAACACATTCTGCCTATTGTTTTTTGTGTTACTTGTTTTCTGATAAACCAAACAAGCGTCAAAGATCAGATGTCTTTGTGGTTGAAGGATTTGACAAATGGAAAAAAGTTAATGATGGTAAAAGATGTGGATTCCTCAAACATCTTGGTTCTTCAAAACACAAAAATGCGTTGGCTTTCAGTTGATGTAACATTTTAGAGAAGCGAAGTAAAGAGACAATCTACAAAAATCGTCTAAGATTAAAAGCTTCAGTTGATGTAATTCGTTGGTTGACATTTCAAGCGTGTGCTTTTCGAGGGCATGATGAAAGTCCTAATTCAAAAAATCGAGGTAATTTTCTCCAACTGTTAAAACTACTAGTTTCTTATAATGACGAACTTGCAAATGTTGTGATGGAGAGCGCTCCTTATAATTCAAAGTACACTTCAGGAGATATTCAAAAAGAACTTCTTGCCATTATTGCAAATAATGTGCGAAAACATATCCGTAGTGAGGCAGGGAGTTCTTGCTTTTGTGTCATGGTTGATGAATCACGTGACGAGTCAAAAAAAGAACAAATGGCTATTGTCTTGAGATTTTTTGATAAAGATGGGGGAATAAAAGAAAGGTTCTTGGATATGGTTCATGTTTTTGATACTTCGGCATTAACTTTAAAAGAGAAATTGTGGGAAACTCTATTAAATCGCGAGTTCGATACTAGTAAAATTCGTGGTCAAGGTTACGATGGTGCTAGTAACATGAGAGGGGAGTGGAATGGATTACAAGCACTTGTTCTCAAGGATTGTCCTTATGCGTACTATGTTCATTGTTTTGCTCACAGGTTGCAACTTGCTTTAGTTGCTGCTTCAAAAGAAGTTATTCCAGTTCATCAATTTTTTGAAAACTTGGCTTACATTATTAACGTAGTATGTGCTTCGAGTAAACGACATGATAAATTACAAAAAGCTAAGGCGATCGAGACTAAAAAATTATTGGAACTTGGTGAACTCAAATCAGGTAAAGGAGCAAATCAAGCTCGAACCTTAAAACGAGCTGGTGATACACGTTGGGGTTCTCATCTTTTTTCAATCAATAGCTTGCTTCAGATGTATAACCCTGCTTTTGTTGTTCTTCGGGGTATAATTACAGATAGATCTATTGCTTCTCAACGTGCGGATGCTGATAAATCTTACTCTTACATGAAATCATTTGAGTTTGTTTTTATTTTACACCTGGTACAGGAGATAATGGGGAGAACTAACATTTTATCTCAATCTTTGCAAAGAAAATCTCAAGATATCGCCAATGCCATCGAGCTAGTTTCAACAACAAAGAAAAGCCTTGATGATTTCAGAAATAAAGGATGGGATTCTTTACTTAAGCAGGTGAAGTTGTTCTCGTTGAAGCATGAAATTGATATACCTGACATGAATGCTCCATACAAGTCTGGTGGATATCGCCCTCGTCCACAAGATAATCATGTTACTTTTGAACATCATTATCGTGTAGATATATTTATCTGCACATTAGATAAACAATTGCACGAGCTTAACTACAGATTTAATGACCATGCCTTGGAGTTATTAACTCTAAGCTCTGCATTAGTTCCAAAAAAAGAATCTGATGGATTTGATATTGATCAAATATGTCTTCTTGTTGAGAAATGTTATCCCGCAGATTTTTCTTGAACAAGAGAGGGTACGATTGAAATACGAGTTGGAGCTTTTGAACATTGCTATGAAAGAGAACTTGCAGCTAAGTCAAGTATCAACACTTGCTGGTCTATGCATAATGTTGGGATTTTATACTCATAACAATTATATATAAAACAAATAACATCATCAAAGCATGCGGCGGAAGACAATAGGAATAATATATGTAATTAATTAACCAAACAAGAAACGCGTACCTTTTAGCAATTCAAGAATCAAACGTTGATTAATCAAGAACCAAAACCCAAAACCCTAACTTTAGGGTTTATAATATTCGACCCAAAAGAATCGACCACCAAGGAATACACAAGCTCAAGCGTGCTTGTCCTTCGTTCTTGTACACACGTACTAATAGCGATTTGATGTGGAAAAGCTAGTTCCTTGAATCACAAATAAACCAACACTTGTATCTTTGGGTTAAGCAAAATCGAAAACCCCTTGGGATAGGGAGTTTCGACCGGCCACACAAAGAGGGAGAGAGGAGAGGAGAAATTAGGTTATTTGGTGATCCAAGATTAAGTTATGAATGAATACAATGAATTGTATTTATAGGTAACTTAACTTGGTGACCAAGTTTGTGTGGGATTGGGTTTGTAAACCCCAACCGATCGGCCTAGGCTCCCAAAAGGGATTCTAGAACCTTCCCGACCTCTAATTTCATTCTTAGTCCTTCTAGTTAATATTTAACGACCGTTAACCAAACCTCGTTAATTATTTAACTATCGTTATGTTTTATTTCGTGACTAATAATTAATAATAATAACGTTTTATTTATATTAATTATATACATCAATTCTCATACGTAATGTGTGCAATCCCGAAGTCTCGAGTTCGAATCCGGACATACTATTATTTAAATATCCATAAAACCTTTCACATAAGTCTTGTGAAAACTGGGAAGTGTGAGTCATATTCTATGATTGACAGATTGATTCGACTAATCTTGACACTTCCGGTATCTACTGCTACAACCGAGAGAGCGTTTTCAGCGATGAAGATATGCAAGAATAGACTTCGCAATAAGATGGCAGATGAATTTCTCGCAGACAGCTTGGTGGTTTACATAGAAAAGGAAATTGCTGAAACTTTTAGTTCAGAATATGTAGTTGATGTTTTTAAGAATCTTAAAGGTCGCAAAGCCGACTTGTAACTTGTAACTTGTAACTTTCTTTTGTTTGACTTACATTATTAGTTAAGTATGTTGATGTTTTTCCGGAAAATTTTTGGTTTCGGCCCTCCCACGAAAAATCTTCTAGCTCCGCCACTGATCACACCTGATTTCAATAAGCTTGGCAAGGTAATAATCCACCACAAGTCAATACAATCCACTAACTAATTAACCATGATAGTAAGGGCAGCCATGATAGTCTCCAACTCCTGGAGTTGATAGGATAATCTTTTGACAAGAATAAGGTGTATAATCCTGAAATTTTCAAAAAACGAAAAATACGTTCAATGAGTACAACAGACCATATAAACACAAAACAGATCAACTTACAATTCTGTTTAGACAGTACTAGCCAATAGTATATGTTCAATTTGAGTACGACAGACCATATAAAGAGCATATTGTTATAAAAAACCGAATACTTCATGGACGATAAAGTTATAAAAAACAAATATGACAAGACTTTAGGTCTTGTTAAAAGAGTGTAACGCGGTTTATTTCTCTTGTTGGCGATCCACAACACCTGGAAGCACCACGAGAAAGAAGTAGGAAAATACTAGTTGCATACAACTTTGCCAACTTATGAGAAACCGAGGGACTGGAAGTGAATCTAAGTTGACATGGAGTCAACCCACTTGCCTTTACTTTTTTTAACTGCATTTGATCTTTCATTTTAATTAATTGCCTTCATTCACGTACCAAAACTCCCATTGTTCATCTCATAACTCATTGTTCTAAGTTGACATGTAAGTCATTCTATCTAAAATTGCTTTTCTTATTGTTTGCTCATCTTATAACTCATTGTTCTATGTCTGTATGCTAACTATACCTCTTTTCAAAATTTGAAAAGTTATTATTTGATCTAATGACCCATAACATACTAAACAACTTATATTAGTAAAAGGGTTAAAACTTAAAAGAAAAAAAAAATAGTATCCAAATTACTTTGGTAAACTTTAATTTTTGTACTCCAATTACTTCTTATTAGATCTAAGTAACTATACAACTTATTAGATCTAAATCTCTAATTTAATAACCCAAAATTTGGACAAATTTGACGAAAAATAGTGTCCAAATTGTAATTTGTTAGTATCTTCTTTTGTAATCAATATATACCTTACATTTTTAAAAGAAAAAAAAAAAGTATCCAAATTACTTTGGTAAACTGTAATTTTTATACTACAATTACTTCCCTCCATGGGCTAGATAACAAGGTCTAAATAATACTATAGTGTAATTAACAACATATTAATAACTCAAAACTTCATGGATTGTACGCACTTTATTTTCACAGTGTCCAAATTTAAGGTTAAAAATATTTGTCACTTTGTATTTGTTTAATTATAGTTGAGTAAACAAAATTGAAAGAGATTAAATCTACGCTACGAAAAAATAGTTGATTGTACGCACACTTTATTTTCACGCACTTTTCAAAATTATGTAAAATTTTGTTAGTTTATTAGCATTTAATGATGTGTAAAAATTGCTTACATTAATAAGTGTTAAAAAAATATATAAAATAATAGATTTTCCACACTTAGAGTCGTGTAAAAAAAAATTCACACTTTTAAGTGTGAAAAAATCTAAAAAATGTCCACATTTATAGGTGCGTAGGTTATTTGCAACACCTAAATTCTCTACACCCTTAACGTGTGGAATATTAAATTCTCCACACTTCTCAAAGTGTGGAGATTTTGGGTGTTACAAATGAAAGTGTGAAGAAATCTTATAATTCTTCACGTTTAAAAGTGAGGACATTTTTTTAACACAACATGGAAAATCTATTGTTTTAGAATTTTGTTCCAATCTTATTAATGTAATCAATTTACACATCATTAACTATTAATAAACTAATAAAATTTTACATACTTCTAAAAAGTGTGAAAATAAAAGTGTGTAGAATCTAACTATATTTTTAGTGCTAACTACTAATTCCTATGTAAACTAAATCATAAATTACCTGCATGTGATGAACTAGCAACCACCATTACGCTCAACAAAATGCCTACTATCCACCCTTTATTCTTACAAACAACACCAAAAGCGACATCGTTTTCATCTCTCGTCTCCTAAGCATCTTTCACAAGAAAAACCAGCATGCTAAGCTACCTTACACTTGAAGCAAAACACTTTCTTGCAATAAGGACACTCACATCTATTCAATCTACGCGTATCATTACACTCGTTCAAAATCAATCCAGAACACTCGAAGTGAGGACAATAAACCCTATCAACACCTTACACTGTTGATTCACATAACACATCACACCATTTATTAAATAGTTAGGGTGTTAATTTGGGGCTGCATGATACGGGGTCAATAGAATGATCGCATGTGGAAGCGGGACATTTGATATTTGAAACACTGTCTTCGAGTTTCAGTTGAATATATTTGATCATACAATCCATGCAAAACGGGAGAATGCATCTATTACTATTCTTAAATTTACTGTTGTGGAGCATTACGGGTTCGATGCAAATCTCGCAAGTGAACATTGCTTCTTCTTCTTCTAGATGTTGTTCGCTTTTATCTTGATTAGGGTTTTGTGATTGGGTTGTTCGAATTATATTACCCATTAGATACAATTAATGTTAGCACATGCATGCAAGTTAAGTTAATTTACAGGTTGTTGGAATTTATTACAAAAAGACAAAAAATTTTGGCAATATGAGTTGGATTAGTACATGTAATTCAACCAAACCGACTAGGGCTGAGCATCGGTCTAAATTCGACCCGAATTGATAAAACCAAAATCCGAAAATCATGAAGAACCTAAACCAAGACGGAACCAAATATGCTCGGTTCGGTTCGGTTTTGGGTCCGTCGGTTCGCTTCAATTTAGGCGTGTTTATGTGTGTCTTTGTCGATTTTGGGTCAAATAGAACTGAACATACCCGAAACCGAAAATCGTGAAAAACCTAAACCGAACTAAAAGGTTGTCGGGTTGGCTCGGTGTTTGTCGGTACGATCGTTTTTGTCAATCCGATTCTGTTTTGAACCTTCCATGCTCAACCTTATAACCGATATACACATATTTGTAGGATTTGTGTTAAAATTTAATAAATGATAAATACATTATATTTTTTCGCTTAAAAAGTATGACTCGTTTGACATGTTATGACAAAACATTGGTTGAAATGTGACATTGTAGCTTAATCCAATAGATTGCATATTATCTAAACCCGAGGGACCAGAAATGCAAATAAAAATTGACTTGGGGTCAACCCCCAGTTGCCTTTACTCTTTGTAACTACATTTTCATCTTCCATTTTGATTGCAGTCATTAATACCAAGTACCAACACTTCACTCTAAAGACTTTTTCATCCATTAGTAAACTGTAAGTCTTCTTCTTTATACTCTAATTACTTTTAATATTGTCTCACTTTATTACATTACAATATAATTATCGATCCAATGGGGTATATGACAAGGTCTAAACAACTACACATCTTAATCTTTAATTTAATAACCCAAAACTTTAGGCAACTCCAAATTTTGGACAGATCTGAGGAAAAATAGTGTCCAAATTGTAATTTGTTATCTTCTTTTGTAATTAACATATACTTTACATTTTCAAAAGAAAAAAAATAAAAATAAAAATAAAAAAATAGTATCCAAATTACTTTGGTAAACTGTAATTATTATACTCCATGGACTAGATAACAAGGTCTAAATACGTTATGCCTTATGAGTTTGGTTCAATAAAGATCAAAGAAAAACTAAAGATCAAATAAACTATTCTCAACCATTCATTTTTTCATCAAAACAATAAAATAAACTTCCACCTTCATTTTTAAAAAACTAAATATCTCACAAACCATTGATCGTTAGACGAAACTAATCATACCATCACGAAAAGCATAAAATTATCTTTAATTTGATATCCCACATCATATACTTTCGACGAAATTTTTTTTCCGACTTTTTTGTGGGTTTAGGGTTTACGGTTAGGGTTTAGGTATTTAGGGTTTAGGGGTTTGACTTCTTTGGGTTAAGCTTTTTAGGAGTTAGGGGGTTTAGGTTTCTTAGGGTTTAGCGGATAGGGTTTAGGTTTTTTGTTTAGCGGTTAGGGTTTTATGGGTTTAAGGTTTAGGGGTTAGGGTTTTTAAGATTTAGGGGTTAGGGTTTTTAGGGTAGGGGTTAGGGTTTTTTAGGGTTTAGGGGTTAGGGCTTTTTGGTTTTTAGGGTTTAGGGTTTGTAGTTTTGGGGTTGTGTTAACACAAAATAGTATTATTTTATAAATTTTCATTTATAGTGTAATATATCGAAACCCGTAAAAAACGATAAAAAATAAGTTCGTCGAAAGTATACAATATTGAATCTCTATAGAAAGATAATTTTATTCTTGTCGCAATGGTATAATTAGTTTTATCTAATTATTAACGGTTTGTGAGATATTTAATTTTTAAATATAAGGGTGAAAATGAATTTTAATTAATTTGATCAAAAATGAATGGTTGAGATTCATCCATTTAATCTTTAGTTTTTATGTGATCTTTATTGATCTCACCCCTATGCCTTATTAATCAAGATTGAATTGCAAAATCACATTTTACTTTTTTGCCCATCTTATATAACTTATGTAGTTATCATTCTAAACGCATTAAAAGTGATATTAGATCCGATGGGCCAAATGACCTGGTGTAAATAATAACCAAATACTAACATATAATAGGTCTAAATGTTAAATTCACTCAGCTCGTATGTATATTTCTAACTTTGTCCAACTTTTGATGTATAAAATAATTTGATAATGGCTACTCTTTCTGATGATCTTTACTTGTGGATGCAGATTGATAATGGCTACTACATCCATTCCTCATCGGTGGAAATATGATGTCTTCGTAAGTTTTAGAGGTGAAGATATCCGCAAAGGCTTCATGGATCATATGTTCAATGATTTCAAGCAAAAAGGAATCCATGCTTTTAGAGATGACACACAGTTGCCTAAAGGAGAAGAGATATCTCCTCGTCTCTACAAAGCCATTGAAGAATCGAGATTTTTAATAGTTATCTTCTCCAAAAATTATGCTTCTTCAACATGGTGTCTGAGGGAACTTGTCAAAATACTTGAGTGCAAGAAGATTGAGTTTCCAAAACATGAGGTTCGGATTATCTTTTATGATGCCAAGCCTGATGTTGTGAGGAAACAAAAAAGAAGTTATGC
Organism: Chrysanthemum makinoi; assembly: GCA_910596185.1. Lineage (NCBI taxonomy): Eukaryota > Viridiplantae > Streptophyta > Magnoliopsida > Asterales > Asteraceae > Chrysanthemum > Chrysanthemum makinoi. Next base: position 46,244,962 of record OU343219.1, read on the forward strand.
AGAAGCATTCCGCAACCACGAAGTTTCAAATAGTGCAGAGGTGGGAAAATGGAAAGAAGCTTTATCCATGGCGGCTAACTTATCTGGATGGGATCTCCAGGACATGACAAATGGGTAAATTTCTTGTTTCGTACACTTATTTTTATGTTGGTTGTTTACTCACAAACATCTTTATTACTAAAGATTAACACTAGTTTTTTTTTTTTTTTTTCATGGTTAACAGGTATGAGTACAAGTTCATAAATTGCATCTCCAACGAAATCCTCAAAGTATTATGTGACGGACCATTGCTTATTGGTGAAAACCTGGTTGGCATAGATTTCCATTTCGACAGATTAGGCTTGCCACGCTTCGTTGGGTCACATAAGGTTAACATGATTGGAATATGTGGTATAAGTGGAATAGGAAAGACAACCCTTGCCAAAGCTATATATAACTTACTGTATGCCCACTTTGAAGGAAGTTGCTTTTGTGAAGATGTCAAAGAAGTCGAAGAAAAACAAAGCCTGACACAAGTCCAGATGCAAATGATTAGTAAGATTCTGAAAACAGATGATCTGAAGATATCAAGTGTTGGAGAAGGTTCTATGGTAATAAAGCGAAGGATGGCATGTATGCGGATCCTGCTTGTTTTGGATGATGTGAATAACGTGAAGCAGTTAGAAGCACTAGCAGGTTCACGTGATTGGTTTTATCCTGGAAGTCTTATTATATTCACCGGTAAAGACAAACAATTGCTAAGGTCTCATAAAGTGGATGGTATTTATGAAATGGAGTCTTTAGATGATTATGCCGCTCTTGAGCTCTTTAGTTTATATGCATTTGGCAAAAGGCATCCTACAGAAGATTTTGGAGAGCTCGCTTCCCAAGTTATAATACATTTGCAAGGTCACCCATTGGCTCTCAAAATATTTGGTGGATTATTGTGTGGAAAATCTGTGGATGTTTGGAAAGGCGAGTTGGTTAGACTCCAAACGTATAATAATTCAGAGATAGTACAAAAACTTCGACCAAGTTTTGATAGCTTGGCATCTGATCAGAAAAGAATGTTTCTTGACATTGTATGTGCTTTCATTGGGGAAAAAATAGATTTTCTTTGCAAGTGTACTAGACAGTGACAACTGTTTCCCAAATGTTATTGAAGTTTTGTTGATAAATTCACGATAACGGTATCTCCAAGTAATATGTCTCTTCAAATGCATGAATTGATTCAATGCATGGCAAGGAAAATTATACGTGAAGAATTAACAAGCACAGGAATTACTGACACAAGATTGTGGATTTCATCAGAGGCCGATATACTGAATGTAAACAAGGTATTAAGTGACATATGATTCCTTTTTCAACATAAACATTACATTTGAGTATAAGCAATTGCCTTTATTGTTGTTGTTGTTGTTGTTTTATTTTATTATTATCTTTTTTAATAAAAGCAAGTACAATATGATGATCTCTGTTATTTGTATCTAGGTAGCAGAAGAAGTTGAAGTTCTAGTCCTTTTGCTTAAGAAAAACTGTCAAAATATTCCCATAGATGGACAAGCTCTTACACGTATGAAAAACTTGCGGATACTAAAAATATGCTTTCCGAAAGTCGAAGGACGTTGGCAGCCATTTGCAGTAAACTTCTCTGGAAGACTGGATTTGTTATCCAATAAATTAAGGTTGCTTTATTGGCATGGATTGCCTTTAGAGTCTTTACCTTCAGATTTTTATCCGGAAAACATTGTTGCCATCGACTTGTCTTACAGCCACATAGAACAACTTTGGACAACACCAAAGGTATTTACTTGTTCATACATGTGTTCGTATTGGACACCTAATGATATACAAACTTATCTTCTTTCTATTGATGACAGTGCTTAAGAAGGTTGAAAGTAATGAAGCTAAGGTACTGTTTTAACCTAACAACTACCCCTGACTTCTCAGAGATTACAAGTCTTGAAGAGCTAGATCTTGAAGGTTGTGTGAATATGGTTACAGTTCATCCATCAATTGGAATGCTCAAGAGACTTGTTGTCTTAAATATGAGAGACTGCAGATGGGCCTTGAATCTCTCAGGATGCTTAAATGTCAACGAATTGCCTGAATCCTTTTCGTCTAGATGGTGGACTTCAATCTCTGTTTTCACATGGAAGCAACAACATCCCGAAAGATCAGTTTCATTGGCAGGTTTACATATGTTAAAGTCTTTGAATTTGAGCTACTGCAATTTAGAACAAGTGCCTGAGAGCATTCGAGGCTTATCATGTTTAAAACTTCTGGACTTGGAAGGGAACAATTTTACTAGCTTGCCTAGAAGTTTGATCAACTTTCGTCTTCGAGAGCTTTATGTTAATGGTTGCAAGAAGCTGGAAGTGTTGCCCAAACTTCCACCCCGCATATGCAGAATTCTTGCAAAAGATTGCACCTCTTTAAGAGAAGGGTCGGGATTATCCAAATACGGTCAGTTTCTTGGCTCATCTTCCAGTGACTCTATCAAAAAACTTTCCGCTTTCTTTGGGCTTTTGGGTTTCCCGACTATCATATGGGGATTCGTCTTGGAAGAAATTGGCGATCCTTATTTAGATATAGTATATCATGGGACTAGCATTCCAGAGTGGTTTACAAATAGAAGTACGGAAAATCATGTAAAGGTTGAATTACCATCAGATTGGTGTTATGATAAGTTTAGGGGATATGGAACTTGTGTTGTTTTCAAGTGCAAAAAGCCTTGCAAATTGAAAGCATACTCTGTAAAGAACTTTGACGGAGCTTCTCTGAATCTATACGGTTACACTCCAGTTTCAATTATGAAGGAGGTGATGGGAATCCAAGATTCATATATGATATGGTTGCATTATCGTAGGGATATGTATACAACGGAATGGAAGGAAGCAAAGAATTTTGTAACATTTTGTTTTGAAGGGAATGATGAAGATGTTGAGGTGAAGGAGTGTGGAGTAAGACTAATTTGTGATGGAGATTTAGAGCAAGAAGACGTCACAAACTTGACTAGTATGTTACAAGACATCCCAAAGCTATCACAACATGGTGGGGCCATCGGCTTCTCTGGGCCTTGGGGAAATGGCACCCACTCTTTTTTTTAGCCACAATCCTTTGTAAAAGTGCATATTCAATCTTTTGTGTAGGAGACACCAACCAGGTATTTGATAAAAGGGCTAATAACCTATTAAAGCATCATACTTGTCACAAAAAGCAGTTCGACGTAGCGAACAAAAAAAATACCCCTTTTGGCTATTTGACCCGACTATTTTGTCCTTTATAGGCATTTTACCACTTACACAACCGGTATCCGGTTATCCCTGCTCTGTCTTCTCCATTTCACATAACTGAAAACATCGTCCCTTTTTTTTCACCATTCCTTAAGAACCACAGAAAGCGGGAATAGCTTCGCACTTTCACCACTAAAATCTTTGTTATCCATCGTCCCTTTTTTTTCGAATGTCATTACCAACATCAAAAATAAAACAATCATCATCTAACATAGAAATAAAACCCACTAAAATTAATTAACTAAACCCACTTGGATCAATTCAACCAAATACCTTTCAAATCAAACACCAATCAAAATCCAAAATTAATTAACTAATCTTCATCTTCTTCCAACCCATTAATCTTCCTCAACACCATCAACCCAAAACTGTAATAGTGGTGGCGCATGGTAAAACTAGTGCCGGATCTCTGGTAGGTGGTGGTTGGTGATGGTTGTAGTGGTGGTGATGAGTGGCGGCTATCGAGGTGTTGACGGTTTGGATGTAGAGTTGGTGATGCGCGGTGGCTGTTGAGGTGGTGATGTAGAGTTGGTGGCTGTTGAGGTGGTGTCGCCAACTGATTTTGGTGGTGGCTTTTACTATTGTAGTTAAAGTAAAGTAGATAATGAATGATAGATGTTGGATTTTGCTATGTTTTTATTAACCTTCATCATTATCATGTTTTCTTGATAATCTTTGGGATTACTTGTTTTGTTTTGCACCTTCAAGTTGTATTTGGAAGAAAGTGGTAATGGTTGATGGAAGAGATAGTCAAACTGCTTTTTGTAAGAGGTGACCGGTTGAATATTGGTGGTCACAGGGAGTAATAGGTAAAATGCCTAATAAATGACAAACTAGTAGAGTTTAGTAGCCAAAAGGGGTATTTTTTTTGTTCGCTACGTCAAACTGCTTTTTGTGACAAGTATGATGCTTTAATAGGTTATTTACCCTTGATAAAATGTATATTAATGAGTAAAAATCATTTACTATTATTCCAGCAAAGTGTGTAGCTATTATTGTTGCAGTTTATGTCTTTGTTAAATAATATTATAGCAATATTTCACCGGGTATAAACCTTTTACCCAAAAAAAAATATCATAGCAATTAGGTGACAGGTATCATGTTAAAGCAAGCATATCTTTGGAAGTATGCTCTTCCAATGTGAGCCTCACCAATAATTGAGACCTACGCTCTGCATCTCTTCTTCGTTGAACCGTATATCTAACTATCAGTTCATTGAGGTAGCTGCCGGACATGCTACATGTGTTTCGACCCATTTAGATACAGGCGGAGATGTCAACCCGTTTCCCAAAAATACATCTTTCGCCATTTACAAGATTACACATTCAAAAGAGGCACATGACTTTGGTTCAAAAAAATTACTCATGGCCAATATATATACTACGATAGACAATATTAACCACCGCTTATGTTCCAAGATCGCCTTTCCCTTATCCTTGGTCTCCTCTCCACCTTCTTTGTATCACTTCACCTGCAAACATCTCCTTCACTTCATTCAAAAGAAATGTCAACAAGGATCTATGTAAATAGCTAGTCTCATATCAGCTAGGTTATCTACCTTAAAAGACATGTGAATGAACTTCTAGGTCTTCGATAAGTTTGTAAGTTTTCTAGGTCATTTTCGTAATTGATTTTACTTGGGTTTAAAAGCAAATATGAACATGTTCTGTACTATTTGATCAGTTAACTTGTAACAACTTTTTACCTACCGACCCATTTTCTTGCACTAAGAGTACGGAGGAGAATATTGTTGGAATATGGTAGTTGGATTACCTTAATACGACTAAAGGTGTGTGAGTCTATTGGGGGCACACACATTAAATATTAGAGTACGTTTATTATATATTTAATATATATATATATATATATATATATATATATATGTTATTATATTTATTAAATGTATAATATGTTTCACGAAATAATTTAACGGTTATTAGTTTAAATCGTTAGACGCTTTAACTAATTTTAATATACGTTAAAAATAAAAAGATGGACTTGGATGTCGGAAAATGAAACTCCCGGACTTCCTTCCAATGTGGCAAGTTATGGGAAGGTTCTAGGAGGGGAGGAGAGTGTCGGTTTCTGAAAGTTGTGGAGTTGATGGACAAACTTGGTGGACAAGTTTATGTCCTATATATACCACATATGCTTGTGGTGAGAAACGTAATATACAAAAAGAAAACCAAAGTCTGTATGTTCTTTTCCTTTACAACTATTCGGCAACAGTAAACATAGTATGAATTCTATGTATGCATGATGACCATAGTGCATGCAAAGTTACATGCATGCTAATATTAAATGCATGTATATTTATTTCCTTGCTGTACATGTTCGACAATCAGTATGATATCCTTAGGGGATTCGATCATGTGATGCCAAGATCCAATAACAAGAACACCTTGTTCCGTTGTTTAACGTGAAGCAATCGACTAGCATCATTACGTATTTGTTTGACGTGTTTGTGTGAGCGACCGTAGAGGCATCTATTTTAGGTGCTTAGTTTTGTATTGGTTTCTTGTTCCGTTAATAGAGATCAATTGCCAAGCAAGGTTAGGGTTTCTTTTATCCCTTTTAATTAATTAATATTGTATTAATTATTTGTTTATTAAATACGTGCTTAACATAATTGCATTAACTAGATCCTTATCCGCTGCGTACTCGTAGAGGTTAATGGTTAACTGGTTCTAAAATCCTAACAGTGGTATCAGAGCCAACTCGTTTTTGCGATTATGGGTTACACGTTTCTGATATTAATAAACATGTTTTAAAAGGCTGCATTAAACCTAGTTTAGTTATTTTGTTTTATTTTAATTTTGACAATTACATGCAATACTTGTCAATTTTTAATAAATAATAACTAGGCACACACAAATTAAAATTATATTGATAATTAGAATTAATTTGTTAATTGGAATTACTTGTTAATTAGAATTTAATTTACATGTGAATTATAATTACTTTGTTAATTGAAATTAAATTGTTAATTAAGAATTACATGTTAATTAAAATTACTTGCTAATTAGAATTAAAAGTTAATTTGATTTTATTAATTGTTAGTTAGAATTATTATGATAATTAGAATTACATATTGGTTTATAAATACATAAAATTGCGTTATTACTTGATAATTGGGATTGCCATGCTATTTTATGTGTTTTCCGGCCACAAGACCCACTCAATTGCTTTTCTAAGTGATGTATGGGGCGATCTAGGTATTACATCCTAGTGACGGTCTTATGGTTCTCCGTTTGGGGAAGACTCGCAAGAGAACTCGGAACAATATGTGGTTATATATATTGATGTTTATGTTTGTATGTTTGTAATTCTTATATGTGCATTATTACTTGCCTTGACACCTAATTGTATGCAATATGGAATAATACATATCGTAACCATAACATCAATATTGGTCTTTATTTACACGCCTAAATACCATGCTCATTGTGGCCTGCTATTTGATTGTGGAAAATTGTTTTGTAAAATAAAGTGACCTAATATATGAAACACGTTTCAAGAATTTAAAAACTAGACGCTATGGACACTTGGGATGTACGGCTCACCCACTAGAACAAACTAGAAAGGGGTTTAAAGAAGTGAGCACAGTCTCACTGAAAGGATGTCTAAGGTTATGCTTCATCAACCTTACCGGTCCTCTGCCTCCCTATGAGTTCGATTGGAGCTACCGTGAACCATGATGATCACTACAGTGTCATTACCAAAAGTTTTTAAAATTAGTGTTACAAAGTTGTTTTGCATGCTTCTTTGTACACGACTTTTACCACATTTATGTTTGCATACCTATTTTTAATATTAAGTCTATGCCACCCAACTATGGACAATTGCACTTGGATTGACTTCTCTGGTCAGACCTAAGGGCCTTTCCAACCCATGGTAATTATTTCTCACTGGTGGACCTGCGGTTATTTTTACACGTTCATACTTGGTCGACTTATATCGAGTTAACCTGGTCAGACCTCGGACCGAGGCATAAGATGAGAACTAAACATGCTTTTGACATTATTACTTGATACTAATGCCTTAACAGTCTCCTAAATCTAAGAGTTGCATTTTGCAATTAATGCTCGTCGCTTACCTCTTGTCCTATTTTTTACACACTGGTCAGACCTATGGTAATTAAGTGGGGTTGCAAGATGGATCTTAGTCTTAATTAGTAATTAATTGGGTAGTTAATTCTTTTAAGAATGTAATTATCGAAAATACTAGATTTGAACTTTTTATGTTCGGATTAATTGTGTTATTGCAACATAATTCGTAAACAAATTTGTTTTTCTTTGAAAGACAAACTTAGTCTCTTTTCCTAGTAAGAAGAGTGAGACTTATACCTATCTTTTCTCCTTAGTTGACAAACTAAGATAGGATTCCAAAATTGATAAACTCTTATATGATCTTTCATTACCCTTTTCGTGGTCTAGAGTTAATTGAAAGATAGAATATTTTTGTAACTAGAAACATTGTGTTTAGAGCTACCAAAATAAATAACATCCTGCACTTGTCACGATGTATGAGTTTAAACCGCAAAGAGTAAAGGAATTACTAGCATATTTGCTAGGTAATCTTCTTGGACTCTTTTTATTCCTAAAGTGCTAAATACCCTTGGGGCTTTGTAGACGATAAAGGAGGAATTGCATGCTAAAGATTCAAGTTAATTGAATGAAAGAATGGCTAGTCCATTGTCTGCATAAGTAGAACTTCATATACTCTGTTCAATACCTAAGTACATGCTACTCGTAGGCATTTGAAAAGAATAGAAAAGTATATAAAAGCGCTATATGTTTTCTTCGGAAATGTAACACTTACAATGTTGACAAATCCAAGTGGCGGCAGGTTGCATTTTATAACGAAATATCATTCATGTAATGTTGTCAATTTCAGTGGGAGCTGCGTGATTTATTTCCTGTTAGTCACCCATATCATTTCAAACTAGCTTTGAAATAATCCATTACTTTCGGAATATGAACAACCATTGCTTAAAGGAAAATTGCATTTTATTTTATATGATAACACGTTGCCTTCTGCTGCGCTTCGAAACGTTATCTATAGAATAATAATCCACAATTCCTTATTAAAGATTATGGTTCTAAAACTAATTATGATATCTATGACATTATCATATCGTTTGAACAATCAATCACGTGTTGTTTGTTTTCATAATATGATGTTGTACCTTTCACAAGTGGGAGAAATCTCAAAGTGTGTGCAAGGAACAACAATATTATTGGTATCTCTTGACCATAAGGTAAAGGAAACTAATAATTCTACTAGGACTTAAACACGTTAGTTGTTTAATGCCCTACTACATGTAAATAAGAATTCTACTAGGACTTAAACACATGAGATGCTTATTGTCCTACTACATTCTAATAATGATTCTACTAGGACTTGAACACACTAGATGTTTGTTGCCCTACTACATTCAAATGTCATAATATAGTGTAAAGTTACTTCAACATTTGACTACATGTTTTAGTTAACATAATTATGGTTATATGATAATAATCATAATTCTGAAGTATAAAATTAACTTGAAATTACTATAGAACTCAAGAGTTTGCGTTCATGATTACTTTTGTTAGAATAATTATGCTTACATGTTAAGACATAATTATAAAGTCCTTGAATTTATCAATGATTTATAACATAAAGTATATATATAGTAAATGTGTTATGTCTTCTCGTTAACACATAAACATGAGGCTTTGAATTATTCAAAGAATGATAATATATTATTGAAATGTTATGTTTTCTTGTTAACACATGAACATATAATCCTTGAACAGTTCTGTATTCTTGTGAACACGTGAACATAAGTTTCTTGTATTGTTCAATGAATATACATTATTGCATGCACTTGGTTCGTTAATACTTTATATGCAATTTGGCTCGACCCAATTGACAAGTATTTGGTCCAAAGAGAATTAAGTTATCTATAGAATTCTGATATAGTTTCACAATTCTAAAAACTCATAGGATACCACTTCATTATGGTATGTCTAATGTGTTAGATCAAACCTTATTCTTATTGTTTGGTTTATGATAGCTTTAATTGCTCTACCTCCAAAACATATCAAGGTTAGAAATTGCGTGTGTCATGGATACACTCAATATAGTTCAAACCTAGAAGGTATTCAAGGACGATCTATAACTGAAAACCTTAATTCATTAGGGATTTGAGGTTTTTCCACTCAAACCAATTGAATCCTAAATCCTTTTGGATTTTTGAGTTTTCTACACTTCTTAGCTTGAAGATTGTAGTTTTGGTGTTCTTCCTAGCTTGATGAAACACAAAACTGTTGCTAGAACTTTTGGTTAAAGAGTGATACTAAATTAGAGTTTTCTATAAACCCTAATTTGAGTTGTTGGAAGGAATTCCATTATGTCTTGATTTAAGTTCGAATTTGTTAAAATCTTATGAAGCATTTTATTAACAAATCTTGAGATGAGAACTTAAAATGTATTTTGTGATTCTCCATAAAAGACAATTTATTGTTGCTTAAATACTTAGTATTTAGAGAATTGTCTCTACTTACAAAAGTAAGTGGGAGTATATACAAATCTCAAAGTTATTTGAGAACAAAATACTTAACCTTCTAAAATGCACTTATTAATGTCATACTAAGGTTAAAACATGAAAATGTCGACCGAAGTATAATGATTACTCTCATTCATAAATCCGAAAGGATGCTCATCACTTGAGTGATATTTTATATCAATGCTGAGGGATAAAAGTTAGAAGATTATAGTAAATCAGCTAACTGCTAAAATATATTATCATATCTTGAATCTGATAAATTTTTTAGAACTATGAATGATAAGATGCAGTCCTTAAAAGGCAAATCACGTTTTGTGATTGATTGTTATTTCGCCTAACAGTTAACCTATGAGGTTGGAATGAGTTTCTTTTGAAGAATGACTCACAAGGACAAAATTGTATACGTATTAATGTTTGACATTTAATAAGAAGTTTTTTAATCATACTTAAGCAATTGATTGTGATTAAATTTTCTTATATAATACATGCATTAATTATACAAAGATATTTAATTGTCATACATGTGATTTGTATGAAGAATATGAAAATTAAGATTTTATAACTCTTTCTTTATGATTACCTTTTGCGAGGACGGTGTGTAATCAAAAGGGTTATGAATCTATATTATCTTTATGAAGTATACAAAATTTGAGCAATCCATGTTTTGGATTGAATCATGCATCTAAGAGCTGAGATCTTGAATTTAATTACAATATGATTCTAATTGAATTAAGATAACTCTTGAGTACATCTGACATTGAGTGGGAGCATTGTGTTTTTCCTTAAAATTTACATGTTGAAGATATCATTTTATTTAAGCTAGATATTGATCCTTAAGCTTGGAATGAAATTTCACTTGAAATTTAGGGAATAAAACAAACAACCTTGGAATAGATATTTATATGGAATAGATGTTCCGTTGTTTAACGTGAAGCAATCGACTAGCATCATTACGTATTTGTTTGACGTGTTTGTGTGAGCGGCCGTAGAGGCATCTATTTTAGGTGCTTAGTTTCGTATTGGTTTCTTGTTCCGTTAATAGAGATCAATTGCCAAGCAAGGTTAGGGTTTCTTTTATCCCTTTTAATTAATTAATATTGTATTAATTATTTGTTTATTAAATACGTGCTTAACATAATTGCATTAACTAGATCCTTATCCGCTGCGTACTCGTAGAGGTTAATGGTTAACTGGTTCTAAAATCCCAACAAATATGTGTTGTTAGAAACTTGTGTTTTGGTCGTTTTCTTTTGCAAAAGAGTACGGAGGAGAATATGTGTTGTTATTCTTGTTGTTGTTACTTATAGGATTTTGATCAAAGAGAAACATAAAATGCGAGTTCTCAATTCTAAAAAGTGACCCGCAAGCTCTGAATTCTTTGGGGATGTTTGGGTTACTACTTAAGCTTATCTAAAGCATATATAAATTGTCTTAAAAGTTCTAAGAGGCGTCACATTTGATGCAAAAGGGAAGACAATGTGGGTCGGGTTCGGATTGGCGGGTCACAAACCTACAATCCGAACACGAACTATTTACATAATCGGGTCATGTTTGTCAATCATAACCTGTTTAAGCCTAACTCATACACGATCCATTAACCAGTTTATTTGATTGGGTTGAAGGGTTAAGTCAATTACTTGAGTTAAAAGAGTTAAATTGGTTAGTAGGTAATTATAAATTTAATTTTTATGTTAAAACAAATTTTTAAACAGGTTGGCGGATTAACTTGACCTCCGGCCCATTTGATAAATGAGTTAAGTGGGTCGACCTGAAATCATTTTCCAAGTCTTTCTTATCATATAATAAGAGATTTTTTTGTTTATGTGTACGTGAATTATTCACTTTGAAATAAGAAGTTTCAAACTCAGATTGAATATTATATTAATCAAGTAAATTTGTAGGAAGTTTACTACTATATGGCTATATCGAAAAGACATCATCATGTAATCATGTAGGTCCTATTTAAAAATATAGTAATTAGTTGCCATCATAAATTATTTAATTGTTTTCGCAAGACTCATAAATTTATATTATGGTAGTGTACAGGTTTAGTCCTTGTCCAAATTTCACATAACATCTAAGTTGTCACAAATTGAAATTTTGGCCTTTAACTTTGTCAGCAAAGAAAAAAAGCATACACTTGTAACCCATTGCAACATTAAAGTTAGGGATTGAGTCGTAGAATAGCAATATAGTTTTTCAAGTGTCTCGTTTTAATACGTGTATTTTTTTAGATTGTAGAATAGCAATGTACTTTCTATAAGTGTTTCAATTTTGTACGTCATACTTTCCATAAGTTTTCCAATTTGGTACGTCATCAACGTACCAAAATGGAACACTTACGAAAAGTACATTGCTATTATACAACTTAAAAAAGTACACGTACCAAATTGGAACAAAAGATAAATTTACACTACATAAAGTGGAACGAAAAATAATACACGTACCAAAATAGCACATTTGGAAAAGTATATAGCAATTTAATGACCAAAACCTTTAAAGTTAAATAAAGCTGTTAAGTTTATTTAAACCGATCATTTTATCATTTATTTTAAAACGAAAAACACTCTTATTGTTCATTTTTATAAATTGAAACATCAGGATGTACATAGTAATTTATAAGAGTTGAAGTTGTGCTTATAAAAGTTTCTTTCTTTCTATGCTCTTCAAAAACTTTTATTAATACCTTGGGGATTAGAAGTGTAACTGTTGGATATAAAGTTGAATGAAGTTCACCCATTTGCATTACTTAAATTGTTGTTTGAGTGTAGCAATTTAACTTGAGCTTCCATTATTGATTGCATTCTTATCATCTGCTTCTTAATCCATCTGAATATCCGTAAGTCATCATCTACTCTTTGCTTATTTCCCTTGTTTTTTTTATTTAATCTTTCTTTCATCTATATATTTTGCATACTTTGTTGTATGCTTATCATTTAGAAAGAATAAGTTATTGTGTACTAAGATCATGATCGTGGAAAACCAAATCAAATGAAAGGAAAATAAATTATTGAACAACTTAGAAAAATAATGATAAAGAGTGTCTTAAAATTATCAATTTCAAAACACACAGATAAACTTGATTATTAGGGTTGGATCAGTTGGAAAACCCCTTGCCTCTCAACCGAGAGGTCAGGGGTTCGATCCTCACTCCCTACAAAAGGCCGGAGGTCCTTTCTACCTTTGGTAGAATTTGAAGCGACCTCTACCTTAGGTAGGGGTAAAATTTGTCTACATCTTAACATCCCCCAAACACCGGAAACGATATTGGGTACCCATAACCCGTGAAAGACGGCATTGGGAGTTACTTTACTTTTACTTTTTTTTCTTATGGATAATTTTGGAAAGTAGTCAACATGCATATGAATGTGTAACCAGTTTGGTCTTGAAAACCGGTCAAACCGGCAATCAAAAACTCGGCCAGGTCGACTAAAAAACTGGTTAAAAAACCGTGTTAAATATGACGTAACTCATGACACTTTCATGCGGGGACGAAACTAGAGGGCCATGCGGTGTTATGTGACTCCTATAAAAAATTCTTCACAGAGTTAATTATCGTAAAAGATACCGTATTTTCCAAAATGCATTAGTACGTCAATAAGTGAATAATCAAAGCAGTTTTTACTAAACTCAAATGTTTTATTTTATTTTATTGAAAACTGTATATTTTTGCTAAGTTTTTCCTATCTACTACGGCTAAAAACAAATTACTAACCCTGTTACCTTTAGTCCGCATTCATGCGCAATTCGTTTTACACTTGCATGTTACTAGAGATGTGTGTGTTGACCGGTTTTGATCACAACTAAAGCAGGTTTGAAAACCAAACCGGTTTTCGATCACTGGTCAAGAACCGGTTTATTCAAAAACTGGTTTAGATTTAGAGGGGAAAAACCCAGACCGTCCAAAACCGATTCGGGTCAGGTTCTAACCGGTTCGGTTTGGAAAAACCAGTTACAAACCGCCTTTTTTTTCCCGAATCTGTTAGGCCGCGCAGCAGACCAAATTTAGGGAGTTTTTTTTTCGTTTGTTCGCGTTTTCTACACAATAAACTCAATAAACTTCAACTTTTATTTAATAAACTCATAATACATCGACCATAAAGTACTTGAAACGCAAAGCTAATTCATTTGTGCAATTCATACATCGGAAATCCAAAGTTTTAATTGAGAGCTTCATCGAGAATGAGATCTTCTCCTTCGGCTTCAGAGGACCTATCCTAGCTAGCAACTACATCTAGAACGATTTATTCATTGGAATGTTCTATTGCATAACCCTCTTCCACCTCAACATTGTGTAATTATTCTTCCACCTCTATTCCGTCTTCAAGACTTGAAGCATTTTGTATACGTTCGGTTGTGCCCAAGTGATCCTTAAAGAAAATACACATCTCCAAAGATGTTGGTGTGACTCTTGTTCTTCGTATTGATAATACCCTTCCACTACTAGAAAAAGCGAATCTCGAAGCAACCGTAGAAGCTTGTACGCTTAGTAAATCTCGAGCCATTGCAACTAGAAAGAAAAATTGAGCTTCCCTTCCTTTTCACTAGGCCAAAATATCAAAAATTTTGAATTCTTCAGGTCCTATATTGTTTACCCAATCGGTTCCAATATATCTGCCAAATTCGTTAGTCGATGATTGGTCACTCCTAGTTTGTTTAGTGCTTTTTTGTCTTAAACTATAAAATAAATCCATTTGTGGATCCATGGTAGTATTTGAAGAAAGCAATGAAGAATCCAAACTCGTTGAAACATTTGTTGCACTATATTTATCTATAATACCTTATGATGTGAATTGTACCTTTCCCTCGTAGTTTTGAGCATTGAAGGTTCAAAACCGAAATGGACTGACAAAACCGACTGAACCGACAAAAATCGAGCCGACCCGACAACCTTTCTGTTCGGTTTCGGTTTAGGTTTTTAACGATTTTTAAATTCAGGTCGGGTCGGTTCAGTACGATTCGACCCAAAACCAATAAAAACACACATAAACACACCTAAACACCGAACATACCATATTCGGTTCGGGTTCGGTTTAGGTTTTTCACAATTTTTGGTTTTCGGTTTTGTGGGTTCGCGTCAGGTTGAGTCGGTTTTGGGCTGATGCTTAGCCCTATTCCATCCTATTAATTTTTTAAGACTTCCTAATATAGATTCTTAAGCAAATACAAGTAAAAAGCATAATTTACCACTATTTTAAGCACAAATACAATTAAAAATACTATTCAACACATACAATTAATACACTATTTAAATCATCCTTTCACCAAAATATACAACCATTCAATCATAATGTACAATCTAATCAAGCTACTAAGACAAACACTTAAATTTAAAGCCATTAGGCTGCATGCAGTGGTCGGTCGACTGGTTCGGTTGCCACTGCGCCAATTGATTCACCTCCACTTCAGAATGAAGGTTGAACTGGGTCAGTCGGCTCCAAATATGACGAAAGGTTCCTACCCTCGACCGATAACTCACTCCACTAAAAAACAAAAAAGTGAACATTTATATTATTTAAAAAAGTAAATAAATAAAAAATAACATTTTTATCTTTTTAAGATTTTTGTTTGTTTGTTTGTAAAGATTTAGTTATGATAACCAAGAAATAAATAAAGAATTTTTTCCTTATGGTAGCCACGTTTAGGATTGAAATGAAGTAAATAATCAAGATTTTTGTTGTTGTGAAAGGTTAAACACAGGGATAGGGGCGCATATGAGAAAACAAATATTAGGGACCGTACTTGAGGAAAATTAGGGCAATGACAATGAGTTTATATATTTATGTTGGTGGGGTCTTGAATAAATTGGGCTGTGTAGTTTAGTTATATTTTGGGCCTATCCAAGAATAGTTAAATTTTGGGCTAAACATTTCTTAAAGTTCGAAAATTTGAAGGTGATTGGGTTAGGGGTGTTCATCAGTTCGGTTCTCGGGTTAATCGGTTTATTCGGTTCAGTTTATTCGGTTAATTTTTTTTTGGGTCATAACCGAACCGAAAATATCTGTGACCAAATTGAACCGAGAACCGAACTGAAGTTCGGTTCGGTTCGGTTATAGGTCAAAACCGAAAACCGAACTTATACATTTTTTTTATTTAATTAAATAGATTTTTGGCAAAAAAAATTATTTCAAGAATTAAAATTGTTTTTTAATATTAAGATAAATTTTAATGGTCTTTTTGTGTATATAAGTATATAAAAAATATATATATTAAATATATAAAGTGTTTATATATATATATATATATATATATATATATATATATATATATATATATATATATATAGAGAGAGAGAGAGAGAGTGTGTTAGGATCAAATAAGAAGAATAATAAAAATAAGAAAGATAGGAAGTAACCACAACCACTCATTCTAGATGCACCTACAAAAATGGATGCATCTTCATTCAAATTTTCCCTCCCATATTAAAATGTGTGGCTAGAATTACTTCTTACCCTTCTCATTTTAATTATTCTTCTTATTGGATCCCTTCCCTATATATATACAATACATCGATTTTAAAAAGCAAATAAAATGCAACTAGAGTTTCTCATCATGATCCATTAAAAAGAAACCCATTACTACTAGCAAACATATTGTAACTAACACGTGTTAATCACCATGAGAAACCATTTAAACACAATCAAACTTTACAGAATCATGAAACTAAAATAAAATAAATAAAGAATATACATGTGTATAATCATTTAGATGCAATAATATTTGAAAATACATGTGCATGATCAACTGAAAATTATTTTTTATTCCATCATTAATCCGTAATAAATTTTAATCATACGTACAAATGCATCATTTTGATGAAAAGGCAAACAACAAAAAAAACCCTTCACATACCTGACAAAATCATATGTAAATTCTAACATTAAATATATGAGATGAGTTAAAATAATAATAAAACAAATTGATAAAAAACTTAATTACCTATTCAATAGGCATTAATTAATTCATAGGAGCCATCATCGTACTATCCATAGATAAATTTTTCACAAATCAAATTTTCATCACAAACCCCATGTTACATAAGTTCCATGACCTTTTTCACATATGGATATAAAAAAGTTATAAACATATTATCAAATCATAAAGAGGAACTAGATCCAGAACATGATTCATAAAAGACAACAACAAATAACTTTTTCAAATCATAACAAAAGTCGTTTTTTTTAAAGGACATCGAATTAAAGGAACAATAATTAATGTAACTTACATGATTCGTAGACGATAAATTTCTTCAAAATCGTTTATGTTCGTGCCACAAAACCTTCATCATCTCGTTTTTTGTGAGGAGGTAACGATGGCCGGATTAATTTGGGTGATTGTTAGGAATGAGATAAGAAAGGAGGGAGAGGGGAGAGTGGGGGCGGTTTTTAGGATATGAGTGAAAGATGAGATTGATTTCCAGCTTTTTAGGGTTCAATTATATAATTTACCCTATAATTTTAATTTATTACTTTTATGCCACCTTTCTTTGTAGCCATTGATTAAAAAATAGACGGATCAGATTGGTTCTCGCAGTTCTCGCATTTTTTGGTTATATATAGCATATATATATATATATATATGTGTATATATATATATATATATATATATATATATATATATATATAAATGTATGATCATGCTACATTTTTTTAATTCGTATGATGTGCGGATGGATCTCGACCCCATTCCAGACTGATCTTGACTTTGAAAAAGTCAAGATATGCTTAATTTCACGGTAGCAATTGACCATGTAAACGCATTTTTTAATTTTCTTTTGAGGGATCGCGTTTATTTGTTATCTTTCATTTTTAATTTTTTTTCATTTTTCTCGAGCAATTTTTGTTTTTTGATTATGAGTTCTATCGTGATATTAACGATTATGAGTCTTACCGTGATATTAACAATTTTACTTAATATCATCGGGCTTTTATATTACGATATTAAGAAAAGTTACGGTGATATTAAAAAATTAACTTTGATATTAAGAAAACATGTAAAAAGTAACTGTGATATTAACAATTTTACTTAAAAAGTTACTTTGATATTAGAAAAAAAAACTTAATATCACTGGCTAGAACTATCATTAGCCTTAGTGAAACTATGCTAGCCTTAGTGAACTACTCTAGCCTTAGTTAGTAATGATATTAAGAAAGCTTGATAATTACGGTGATATTAACAAAATTCATAATATCATTGTACCTTTTAACCATGAAAATGATTTTTTTTCAGCGATTCTTAATAAATTGTTGTCCTCTTTCTTTTTTAATTTTTTCTATTTTTTGAATTAATTTTGTTTTTGAATGTTACTGTGATATTATCCGCACCATCCCTACTTAAAATGTAATCCGCACCCGATCCCTTCCCTATATATATATATATATATATATATATATATATATATGTATGTATGTCATTTTAGGTATTTTAAATCTTATAATTACAGTTGACAACTAATTTACCACACATTTTTATTGTAAAAAGATACAATTTGTTGCTTATGTTTATAGTTTTGCATTTTATATAGCTTATATTTAACAGTTTATAGGATACAATTTATAACTAATTTTGCCAAACATACATATATATAAAATGTTCACTTTAAAGTAAAAAATCAAAAGTTAAGATTACAACTTTTATGTAATAAGTAATTAGAATGAAGCTTCCCAAAAGGTACACTTAATTTGAACGCGTATTATATTAATATGATCACATAATAAAGACATGGTTACGTCCAATTTATAAATATATTAAGACTATTAGTTGCCATCATAAATTATTTAATTGTTTTTGCAAGACTCATGAAGAAATGTTTATATTATCGTAGTGTCCAGGTTTAGTCCTTTGCTATGTCCAGAGTTTCACATATACTTTTTATTTCTCACAAATTGAAATGTTGTCTCTAACTTTATTTATTGAAATGTTAAATAAAGCTGTTATTGTTCATTTTTATATATTGAAACATCATTGATGTATAATTCTCAAGAGTTGGGAAGTTGTGCTTATTAAAGTTTCTTTCGTTGCTCCTCAAAAACATTTATTAATACCTTGAGGATTAGAAGTGTAACTGTTGGATATAAATTTGAATTAAGTTCTAACCCAATTGCATTACTTAAATTGTTGTTTGAGAGTAGCAATCTAGCTTGGCCTTCCATTATTGATTGCATTCATCATATCCTCTGCTTCTTAATCCATCTGAAAATCCGTAAGTCATCATCTAATCTTTGCGTTTTTTTATTTAATCTTTCTTTCATCTATAATTTATATTTTGTTGCATGCTTATCATTTAGAAAGAATTAATTATTGTGTACTAAGATCATGATCATGAAGAACCAAATCAAATGAAAGGAAAATGAAAACTTATTGAACACTTCAGAAAATTATCAAATTCAAAACACACACTCAGAGAAACTTGACTATAGTTATGCCTTATGGATAATTTTGGAAAGTCAACATGCATATATTTATATAGTACTACATCTATTTTACGTCTGTATGAAATAGTTCATCATTATGACTTGGTTCAAGTCTATTTTAATTGAGCTAGTAACCAAGTGAATCATTAAAAAGTACTCTCTAAATGAAGTTATCAGCATATGCCTTGAACTTAATGATTCTTTCATGCTCAATTCGTTTTACGTACGTCTAAATGTTGTACATTACTATCTAAGTGAAATATTACGTTGGCCTAATATTTCACATGGAAATCCAGCTGCTTTCATACCATTGATCATGGCTGCACCTTCCAATCCCCATCGATGGAAATATGATGTCTTTGTAAGTTTTAGAGGTGAAGATATCCGTAAAAACTTCATGGATCATCTATTCAACCACTTCAAGCAAAAAGGGATTCATGCTTTTAGAGATAATAACGAACTGCCTAAAGGAGAAGAGATACCTCCTCATCTCTACAAAGCCATTGAAGAATCGAGGTTTTTAATAGTTATCTTCTCCAAAAATTCTTCAACAAGGTGTCCGAGGGAACTTGTCAAAATACTTGTGCAAAGAAATGCTGGCCTAAACATGAGGTTCAAATTATCTTTTATGATGTTAAACCTGACGTGGTGAGGAAACAAACCGATAGCTATGCTGAAGCTTTTGCCAAACATCAAGTTTATAATACAACAGAGGTGGATAAATGGAAGGATGCTTTATTCATGGCGGCTAACTTATCTGGATGGGATCTTGAGGACATGACAAATGGGTAAATTTCTTGTTTTTGTGTAATTAGTTTTGTAGCTCGATCTACTAAAGCTTAACCCTATGTAGTTTCTCTTACATATTGTGTCTTTGTGGTTAACAGGTATGAGTACAAGTTCATCGATCGCATCTCCAAAGACATCCTCATAAAGTTATGTGACGGACCCTTGCATGTTGGTGAAAACCTTGTTGGCTTAGATTTCCATTTCGACAAATTAGACTTGTCACGCTTCGTTGGCTCACATAAGGTTAATATGCTTGGTATTTGTGGTATAAGTGGAATAGGAAAGACGACCCTAGCCAAAGCTATATATAACTTGATGTATGTCCACTTTGAAGGAAGTTGCTTTTGTGAAGATGTCAAAGAAGTCACAACACAACAAGGTCTAATTCAAGTCCAACTCCATATGATTGCAAAGATCATGAAAATAGAAGATTTGAAGATATCAAGTGTTGGTGAAGGAATTATGGTTATAAAGAAGATGGTGTCATCAAAGCCGATCCTGCTTGTTTTGGATAATGTGGATGATCATGAGCAATTAGAAGCACTGGCAAGTTCACCTGATTGGTTTTTCCCTGGAAGTCTTGTTATCTTCACAAGTAAATACAAACAATTGCTAAGGTCTCATAAAGTGGATGAACTTTATGAAATGGAGAGTTTAAAAGATTATAAAGCTCTTGAGCTCTTTAGTTTATATGCATTTGGTAAAAGGCATCCAACAGAAGATTTTGAAGAATTTGCTTCTCAAATTGTGAAATATTTGCAAGGTCACCCTTTGGCTCTCAAAGTTTTTGGTCGACTACTGTATGATAAGCCTGTGTATGTTTGGAAAAGCGAGTTGGATAGACTCCAAACATATCCTAATTCAGAGATAGTACAAAAACCAAGTTTTGATAGCTTGGCATCTGATCAAAAAAGAATGTTTCTTGACATTGCATGTGCCTTCATCGGGGAAAAAAAAGATTTTGCTGCAAGTGTATTAGACAGTTGTCATTGTTCTGCAAATGCTATTATTGAAGTTCTAGCTGATAAGTTCCTAATAACAGTATCTGCAGATTGTCTTCAAATGCATGAATTGATTAAAAGCATGTCAAGGGAAATTATACATGAAGAATTGAGGCACAATCATAGAAGATTGTGGATTTCATCAGAGGATTACGATGTACTGAATGTAAACAAGGTATGACTATAAGCAATTGCGTTTATTGATTTTTTTTTCTTTTTTTTTGAATAAAAAGTAGTACAATCTGATGATCGTTTATTTGTATCTAGGTAACAGAAGAAGTTGAAGTTTTAGTCCTTTTGCTAAAGAAAAACTGTCAAAATATTCCCATAGATGGACAAGCCCTTACACGTATGAAAAACTTGCGGATACTGAAAATTTGCTTTCCGGAAGTCGAAAGACGTTGGCAACAATTTACAGTAAACATTTCTGGAAGACTGGATTTGTTGTCCAATAAATTAAGGTTGCTTCATTGGCATGGATTCCCTTTAAAGTTCTTACCTTCAGTTTTTTATCCGGAAAACATTGTTACCATCGACCTGTCGTACAGCCACATAAAACATCTTTGGACAACACCTAAGGTCTACTATAATTACTTTGTCGCATGTTATATTTCCTTTTTATACCTAATGTGTCTAAAATTTGTCCTTTTTGTTTTTGTTGTTAGTGTTTTATGAGGTTGAAATTCATGAAGCTAAGGTATTGTTGTGACCTAACAAGTACCCCCGATTTCTCAAAGATCACAAATCTCGAAAAGCTAACTTTTGAAGGCTGTGAGAACTTGGTTAAAGTTCACCCCTCTATTGGAATGCTTAAAAAGCTTGTTGTCTTAAATATGAGAAACTCAAACGCCTTAAGAGCCTTCCAAACTAGAAATGGTTTCTCTTCAAATTCTGATTCTATCGGGTTGCTTAAAAATGGAAAAACTTCCTGAAGACTTAGGCAAGATCAAAAGCTTAACAGAGCTTCATATTGATCGAACTTCCATTACGTAACTTCCTTTGTTTGATCAACAAGAGAGCCTTTCCTGGGATGGTGGACTTCAATTCGTGGCCCTTTTGGTTTACAAAGTAAACAACAACATCCCCAAAGATCAATTTCAATGGAAGGTTTTCATATGTTAAAGTCTCTGAATTTCAGATACTGCAATTTAGTACAAGTTCCAGTGAGCATTATAGGCTTATCATGTCTAGAGAAACTAGACTTGGAAGGGAACAAATTATTAGAAGTGCCTGAGAGCATTGGAGGCTTGTCATGTCTAAAATCTTTATACTTGGCAGGGAACAATTTATTAGAAGTGCCTGAGAGCATTGGAGGCTTATCATGTCTAGAGGAACTAGACTTGGAAGGGAACAAATTATTAGAAGTGCCTGAGAGCATTGGAGGCTTATCATGTCTAAAGGATCTAGTCTTGGCAGGGAACAAATTATTAGAAGTGCCTGAGAGCATTGGAGGCTTGTCATGTCTAGAGTATCTAAACTTAAGTGGGAACAATTTTACTAGCTTGCCTGGAAGTTTGAGACAACTTTCTCATCTTGAAACACTTTGTCTTGATAATTGCAAGAAGCTGGAAGTGTTTCCCGAACTTCCACCTAGAGTATATGATATTTCCGCATGTCGTTGCACCTCCTTATGTTCAGTTACGGGATCATCCAAAGACCCAATGATGATCAATAGGTCAAGTTTTCACAGCAATTTTCCAAAATTGTTTACGAATATTGCCATTGAGAATCAGGTGTCAATATCGGAGACCGAGTGTCTTGACTCATCTATAACTTCCCATGGCTCTACAAACCAATTTTCTTATTTCCTTCAGAATGACAGGTGTGAATTCTTCCGTTTTCCAGAAAGTTTCGTTAAGAGAATGGATATAATATATCGTGGAAATAGCATCCCGGAGTGGTTTACAAATAAAAGTATGGGAAATAATATAAAGGTCGAATTGCCATCAGATTGGTGCTTGGATAAGTATAGGGGATTTGGAACGTGCGTTGTTTTTAAGCTAAAAAATACTCGCCAATCTCTTAATTGCTCTATAAAGAACTTTGATGGAGCTTATTTAGTAACATGGGTTTTGCATTCATTAGAAATCAATGAGTCATATAGGATATGGTTGCTTTATACGAGGGATACAGAGGTATTGAAGAGAGCAAAGAATTTTGTTACATTTTGCTTTGGAAATAAAGATATTGAAGTGAAAGAGTGCGGAGTAAGACTAATTTGTGATGAAGGTTATGAAGGGATATGGAACATGAATATGTTACAAGACCTCCCAACTTTATCACAACCGGGTGGGGCCATTCGCTTGAGTGGTGGGCATATTGGATCTATTGAGTGGTCGTGGTAGTCCAGTAACAAAAGTGTAACGGTGCTATTCAATCTTTTGTAGATTTTTGATGAAATGTATGAGTAGAATGCATTTACTATTATACTGGCAAACTGTCGTTAGTTCCGTAGATATGATTTTATATTCATATATTTGTAAACTTCTTCATGGATGAATCAAACGATATGGATATAAAATTATAAATATGAATGATATAAAAAATTAAATGGATATTGATATGGATTCGGCTTCGCCCCAACCATATCCGATCCACCGCCATCACTAACAGGTACTAGTTTCTACAATACGTAAGAAATGCAACCTTAGAATACTTAAAACGCAAAACAAAAAAGAGAGAGAGATCGCCACTTTAGTACAGTTGTAACAAAACGAAGAACAAACATGTACTTACATTTCAAATAAGAGGAATTGTATGGGAAATTATACAAAACTTTAAAGAATATCAGGGCTATGTGTCATGAATATGGATATTCTGGCTTGATTATAAACTAAATACAAGACTTGTGTAATCTTAGAATCTTATTAATTTGGACTCGCAACATCATACAACCTTGTTTATAATCTGGATCTCCCAAGTTGCTGCAAACAACCGGTCCTACAACACAATTTGACATTTATTTATTCAAAAGAAGCAATAACTAAACATCTCAGATGAAATAACGTCCGAATATCTGAGCAGAAGGTATACTTCTGAAGATTGATACCCCAACAGGCGAACATGTAGTTACCCAATCATAATTCATTCAAAGATTATACTTATAAATGTGCATGACATACTAAACCGAAAGAATCTTTCTACAATATAAAAACACCTTGTAGAGAATCATGAGATCATGAACTCAAAATCTTTACTTGAGAGGTCCAAATGACAATTCCAAAAATCTTAAATTCTGAATCAAACTTGAGCTACCCTGGTCACTGCTGCCAACTCAAACCTGAAAGGAGAACAATTTTGCAGTCAACAAAACGTCCAACGCAAAGGTCATGTAAAAGCAAAAATTAACTTGTATCTTGTGAACAATGTACTAAACTGTTTAATATGGAAATACTTTTCTTTTGAGAACACTTGTTAAGAACTAATGCTTTTAAATTTTGAGGCATGACAGCATTTTTGTGTTCTATATTAAATGTTTATGTTTGATTACATAATAGTGTATAGATACATAAATTTAACTAATACTTTTATACACAACAGTAAACTAGATTTATCAAAATTAAAGGCAAAACTAGTCGACTGATGCTGAAATGAGTATGTGAAGTCTGCTTTGAAAATATACGTATAAAATTAAATGATTATAAAAAGATACCTGCCATGCTTAATGTTATTCAATTGATGCTTAAATGCATAATATGATAAGGCTTATGGTCCTAAGAAACAAATCAGTTACACTGTTATTTAGTTTTGTTTTAGTGTGATGTCATCCCTTTGAGCTTAACGGTGTAGTTATAGACCTTAGTCATGCCAAATTAATCAAAATCATAGGGGCTTTTCCAAAATAAGGCTAGTAAGGTAGGTGGCCTTGATATGACAAATTTGCAGATGTGCCGCTAATCGTGGTAAGAAGCTATGCTATCTAGTTGGAGTAGCTGGATAAAAGGTGTAAGATACCATGATATATGAGATAAAAAATGACAAAAAGAAAGAAGGTATTGGCCGTACCTTCAGTTATAATGCTAACGAGTAATAAATAGACACGCAAATCCCTTTATGAAAAACAATAGCCAGGAACCCCACTAGATTCCTTGCTACCTTGCGAGGCTTAAATTTTTGCACCAAAAGAGCTCAATGTCAAGCCGCTTTCATGGTTGCTCCATAAAAGCGTCCAACTTTCACCATGTCAATCCCACATCCGCTGCAAATAAACCAAACTCACAAGGTTTGAAGATTTTCTAGCTGACCAATCTGCAAGGAAACTTGCGGGATTCTTTGCTAGTTTGTCATAAGCTGAATTGTTTTGGCCATTTTAATCTAGTTTTAATAGAAGTGGAAGAATGGTTTTGTCGTGCAACTGGTCAAAACAGACTCCTTTTTAGGTAAAACCGTAAGGGTTAAAAACTTAAAATAATCGAGTTGGCAAAGACTGTTTTGCCAAACTTTCAATAGAAAAGTAGTGTCTTACGAGATTATAATAATTAGATTACTTCCGTAATAATCTAATTTTTTTAATTAAATGGATGGGGAGGTTTATGCATTTAATTTATATTAAGGAAGCTTTCGACCAGTTTGACCCATTGCCCTGTTTTCCATTAAGTTGTTTTTATCATTTAGCTCTCAGACACTTAAACCTACTAGAGCAAGACTGAGTATCTTGACATGCTTTTTCTTCCTTAGCTCATGTGGAACCGGGCCAAAAACCCTGGGCCCAATCGGTTCACCTTGCTTGTTGACAAGTACTACAACATTATCATCAAACTTTACCTCACTCCCATCACACCGACCCTTCTGCATGGCGGCCCGGACAACCACGCCATACACCACCTGTCGTTTCTTTACTTTTCCGCCTGGTTGGGCCTTCTTCACTGATGCGACTATCGTGTCCCCTAATTTGGCTCCTATTTTCCCCTTTAAAGCTTGTATGCACATAACTCGTTTTGCCCGAGTTATCGACCACTTTTAGATTGGATCTCATTTGTATGAAAGTCCTTGTTTGCTGTAAAAGACACAAAATATAGAAATGTTGTACATAACTTGCTAATGAAAAGCAAATGTATAGCTGGCAATATGATTATGAAAAATAATTAATTGTAATAAAATTATATATTTTTTAATAGATTAATTTGGATGTTTGATGCATAAAGTACACATTGGGCGACTTTCTACCCATTTGACCTATATCCTTTCAAGTTGATTATTTTAATAAACCCATTTGGCCCATTAAAGATAAAACCATAAACCAAATCGACCCATTCATGAATGATTGGGTCAACACTTTCTCAAATAGATTAGCAGACTTAGCATTCCTGACGGCACATTGCTGAGGCCCCGCAATAGTGAACGTCCAACTAGTTTGATTTTGTTTCATGCATATAATAGAACAAAACTCAGAACACAAAAAACTGATAACAGAAATCAAAGAATAAAAAGAGATTATGCTTGCCAAATAGAGATTTATTATTGATAAAATAGCAAATCTTAAGTTAGAGTGTGTTTGTTTTTTAAAAAAAGTCTTACTAGCCCTCTTACTTCCTCTTACTCTTACCTAGCAGGGGGCAGACGTTTTGCTTTGTTTTTTTTTTTTGAGTCGCAACCCAGTTAAACATATAACATCTTACTCAAGAGGCGGATGACTTGCTTATCATTTACTCGATAAGAGATTGAAGTGTTAGTATAATATATTTGATTGTTTATTAACTATGTTATATTTATGATAGAAAATCTTGTTTCATATTTACATACTTATTATATTAATAAATAAATTGCGTAAACTAAGCATTTAAAATCATTCGGACAATTATACAAAAACAAACAACATTATTTCGTTCAGATTTGGACTCTCTAACTACCTCTTACTGGTAAGATGTGGTAGTCAGATTCAGACCTAAAACATCTTAATGAAACAAACACACCCTTGCACAAGCAACCACTAGTTACAAAGACTAGCTGGTTGGGGTCAATTCATGGGTATTTGGGGAATTTGAAATTAAAATTCCATGAAATCTCATGTTTGGTTGGAAAATAAGAAGGATAATAAGAAATTAAAATAACTTGGTTCAAGCAACTTTAATATCCTTGGGCGGGCAAGGAATTATCATTCCCTCCAAAAACGCATAACTTTCACAAGCCACTTTAAAAAAAAAACACACCCTGTCCTTTTCTCTCATCTCTTGCCTCTTCTCTACAACAAGCTTCTTCCTTCCAGGTAACCACTTTTTTCTTTATAAATTGTTTGATTATTGTCTTTGATTTCATTCTTTTTTTCCTTGATTTCTATCTCGAAAATTGTTGATACAAATTAGGGTTTATGGCTGTCATGTATTGTGCCAATCTTGAAATTGAATTTGGGTTTTCGGCTTGTAATAATGAGGGACTATAACAGCGGGTATGCAAATTGAATGCAATGTCCCTTTTAAGTTTCATTGCTTTTGTTTTACATGTTTTTGCAACAGTGGGTATGCAAAGTTTGTGTTTTTCTTTAGTTCATTTACTTTTGTATGTGAATGAAATGTTCCTTTTTCATATTGATTAGCATTTGATTAGTTGTTTTATGTATACAACAGTGGGTATGGCAAGTCAATGTAGAACTTATAATGGGTGGTCACTTAAGGAAGAAACACAACTTGTTGAAGATTTGGTAACTATGGTTAATACTGGATTATATAAAGCGGACAATGGCTTTAAAAGTGGTTATTTACAGTACTGAGAAAAGCTTTAAGCAAGCATTCCCAAATTGATAAACGGTAAAAACATTGAATCAAAAGTAAAAACATTGAAGAAGGATTGGCAAACTGTTTATGATATGATTAATGGTTCAAGCACTAGTGGGTTTGGTTGGGATGAAAATAACAAGCTTTTGACCGCATCTAACGATGTTTGGAATGACTACATCAACGTCAAGGTAAGTAGTGTCTTATGTCATTTTCTAGTTAAACATGTATTGGTTACAGTTTTAGTTGTTATTGGTGCTTTGTTTCTTGAATAGAATAACAAAGACAAGGGTAAATGGAGAACTAAATCATTCCCTCACTTCAAAGAATTGTGTATTGCTTTTGGAAAAAATCGAGCTTGTGGGAATGGAGCTAAAGACTTTGCTGATAGTGAAAAAGAGGCAACCGTAGAAGTGCTTTCTGATGAGGAACTCGATCGAATGATGGAAGGTAGCCACAATGCACCTCGCTCTCCCACTGCTCAAGTAGATGAAACTACAAGTATTGAAGTTGATAAAAATACAAATGTCCGCTGCAAAAAGACAAATGGATCCTTTGGTTGATGGATTACATGATGTTGCTAAGCTACTTAGTGACACTCTCAACAAAGCGGCGACGACAATGAGTCGAGATATAGACTTTGAAGAAGATTTGAAAAAGAAAAGAGGTATGATCACTAATGACATCTTCAAAATGACATCACTTAATCAACAAGAGAAATATGAGGTAATGGAAAAGATACGAAGTGATGTTGGATATGTTGAAGCTTATTGGGATATGGATGACAGTAATCGAGATGGTTGGGTGAAGTATATTTTGCTAAAAAATTAGTTGCATTTATTATGTATTGATGGAGTCGAACCATGGTAAAATTAGTTGGAGTTATTTTGTCCAATTAACTTTGTACTAATGTTTTGTATTTGAAAACACATCATGATGGATTTATCCTTGTGAAAAGATAGGAAGTGATTATGGTTTTGTGGAAGCTTACATGGATTTAGATGTAGAAAGTAGTTGATCAGTTTGTATCTTTGATTAGGACAACTTGGGTTGAAATGGTTATGCAACTATGTATTTTGTGGATTAGAAAATGGTTCGTTACTTTGTTGTATTTATTATGTACACGTTTTGCACTTTCCAATGAGTTCTTCCGTTACAGTACAAAATTGCAAGGCCAAAAATAAGACAGATTTTTAAATTCTCTTATGTCAACCAAACATGCATTAGGATTTCAATTTCCAAAAATTAATATTCTTTAGAATTTAAAATTCTAAAAAATTTAAAATTCCGGAATTTGAAATTCTTGAACCAAACACCACCTTAAGAGTTTGTTTAGGTACAAATTCCAAAGTTGGCACCATAATTAACAGAAAGGGATGTATGATGAACATCAAGTTTTGGGGATGCATATTTAACATTGGAGCTAGGGGTGTTATCGGGTCTTACCGGGTCGGGTTATCGGGTTTTGATTTTTAAAAACTCGCCCGCAACCCGACTTGATAAGGAATCGGGTTATCGGGTGGTATTTGGCCCGGGTTATGTCGGGTCGGGTGGTTCGAGTTATCGGGTGATACTACAAACGAGCGGCTAATAAATTACCAAATGTGACTTTGAACAGCTAATATAACTTGTGTCATTTTGTTTCATTATCTTTACAATTCAAAAATGTTTTTCATCAATCAAGTAGAAAAAATGGAAGTACAAACAATATCTTTTTCTTTGGATTAAAAGTCGGATACAGAAAAAAATAAAATAAACTCTTGTATACCAATCAAACTGTTGGTTATCTCATAGTCACAAGAAACGCTGACTCGCTAGCGCTTTGTGTTCCGGATCGCTCGTACCCAAATGTGGTACAATCGCGTTCCGGATCACTAATTTTCACGTTCCCGAATAATGCCGTTCAGCGTACCAAAAGCCGTGTGTTCGGCATACCAATATCAATTGGTTCGGCGTACCAATATATTGGGTACACACTGATTTGCATCAAAATCAGTCAAAGCCGACCAGAATCGGTCAAATGAAATATAAAAGATGATGAAAAGTATTTTAATGAGATACCAGTACTTCTAATTAGTAAATTTTATATATAAAACATATTTACCTATTAAAATTAATATTAATATCAATATGTGTACAAGTATAATATGGTATGTTGTACCAAATTATATGGTACATTGAACCTAAGCGAACCCAAAACGAACCGAAATGAGCCTACCCCCTTCGTACCAAATTTCAGGAACTTAGCGAACTGCGATCCCGTTTCGCGATCTCGTACCGAATCGAACCGCCTTTCATGTGACTATGGGTTATCTATATCAACTATGCGTTGCCATGCCCCTCCATGGTAGCATTATTAGAATCCTGTGAAGAAACAACAAAAAGTCTTGGCACAAGTCTTGGGTAATACCATTATTAGCATGCTGTTATGGACGACATTGATCATCCGCATTATTATGTACAATAGAAGCAATATACCAAAAGGCTTAATAAGTAGTAACTGGAAACAAACAAGTAAATATAAGCAAATCACATCAAATCAGCTTATAGGTATAAAGGCAGGTAGAAGCAAGTGACAACGCCTGCTGTTAAAACTTAAAAGCATAAATGTGTAATGGAATGGGTAAACCAAACGTTCCATGCAATTTGCATTAATTATAGGGTCTTGTCGGTATTGGGCTTTTAAAAATATTAGGAGAAAAAATTAAATATTGATTTTCGGGTCTAATCGGTTGACCCAATAATATTTTATCTGTGTGCAACAACAACAACAACAACAAACCCAATCCCGCCTAGGCAGGGTATGGGGGAGGTAAGATGTAGACAGATCCTACCCTACACCGCGGTAAACCCGAGTGAGAGAGATCTGCTTCCAATAAGACCTCCGGCAGTTGCATGTGTGCTAGTGCGCGAAGTATAGAGATAGCATACGACAAAAACAATAGGCAAAAGCCGGTAAAGGAAAGCAAGCAAACAAGCAAACAGGGCATACAGAAAAAAGAGC
The DNA here is from genome assembly GCA_910596185.1 of Chrysanthemum makinoi. Classification (NCBI taxonomy): domain Eukaryota; kingdom Viridiplantae; phylum Streptophyta; class Magnoliopsida; order Asterales; family Asteraceae; genus Chrysanthemum; species Chrysanthemum makinoi. Next base: position 46,275,707 of record OU343219.1, read on the forward strand.
CACGCACAAGCACACCTAAAATAAGCCAATAGCAAAGCGCACAAATAAAACCAAGTTCTCGCGACAACTAATAGTAAATGGGCAACACAGATAATATTTTATCTGTGTGCCCATATGCATTATTTGGCTTAACGGAGCCAATAACTTTGATCTATTTAAGTGAAAATATGACGAATTTTATGACCAATCAATATGCATTATTAAATTAATAAATTTACATATTGCCACAAATGAAAGTCAATGTACAATGAGACAACCCTCGATTATTTCATAAATTTACAAATTAACACCTACATGCCAGCAATGAGAACAGTTAAAGAATTAACAGAGCAGCTTGATATAGATGCATGATCGTTGGTTATGAACAAGTAGCTTTCTACAAGTAAACCCTATAGTTCTGACTTTTAATAGCGAGAAAGGCAGATATAAAAGAACTAAAGAAGTACGATACTGGAAAACTAGTTGAAATTACAAGCATGGTACAGGAAAACTAGTTGAAATTACTCAAGCAAATGAAGCTAAAAGAACATACCACGAAAGCAATTAGAAGCAGAATTCGTTGCCATCTTGAGTTACTCACACACGTTCCTTTTTTTTGGGTAAAGGGTTTTTACCCTGGTAAATGGCTCACACGTTCCTTCTCCTACCTACAAACATTTATATTAAACATCCCCATTATTCCTACTCTTTACCACCCAATAAAAGAGAGTGGCGCAGATAAGATCACTAAATGCGACAATAAATTGAACATAAGAGTTTGAACTGGGACATGATTTCTGAACTTTGAAATATAAGAAAAAACTAAACTTGTTCAAGAAAGTTCAAACTATTAAAACTCAGTTTAACTTTAACCCGCACATAAGATCACTAAATTCATGCCTAGTCCATTAACGAAAAATTAAAGTAAGTTCCGAAACCTTGTTATTTTCACCTTACAACATTGATTCACTCCGGAAAGAGATCAATAATAAGAAGTGTGTAGTATATGGGTAACTCAAACGTGTTAGGTTTGAGCACCGAGATCGTTTCGAACGAGGGATGAATGAAATTTTCAACTCTCGCCGCGATTCTTGTGATTTGAATGGTAAAAAGGGATATTTTGAGGTTTTCTAATCTACGGGGCAAGGAAAAGTAAAGGAAAGCAATAATAACAACTAAATCTATGTTGAAAATAAGTAAATGCAACTAAGTATGCAAATTTAAACTAAAACGCGAAAAACGTAATTAATAAAACGCGAATTAAATGCAACTACTCTAATTTTAACCCATGAAAATGAACTACTATTTTTCTACAGCTAAAAATGTTATTTAAAATTTAAAACTAATTTTTATGATTTTATTGATTAATTTAGAATTAAAAACTAATTTTAAACATTTAAAATAGACTCAAAATACTAAAAATTATGAAAACATGCAAGAAAATTACAAAACTATTTTTCAAAAATCTAATTTAACTAAAAAGAATTTTAAAAACTGGAATTACATTTTTATGACTTTTTCTCTAATTATTATGAATTAAAAACTATTTAAAACTAATTAAATGACTAGAAAATACTATTTAAACTATGAAAATTCTAGAAAAATACTTTTTATGACTTTTTGAATAACATAAACCTAATAAAATTGAAATTGCATTTTTCTGAACATTTTATGATTTATTTGGATTAAAAGCTAATTAAATGGACTAAAAACTGAATTTAAATGCAGAAAAATAGCAAAATAACATGGAAAAATATGAAAAATTCCAGAAAATTCTAAAATAATACTGTGAATCAGGGAAAAATGACAGAAACTATTTTTCAGAACTGGAGGTATGATTTGGGCACACAACTGATGTAATAAGCTAAGTGAAATAAGCTATAAACTATCTAAAAGCTACCTTAAGCTAAAACTAACCTAAACTTTGTAAAAATATGCTATTGCAACTGAATTAGACCTTAGAAGCTCAAGCTAAAGCACCACAACTTGATATCAAGTTTTAACTAATTAATGCCAAACAACCCTCATGAGTCAACTTCTAGTACTAATTAAGCCATCTTAGAAAAATCACAAAAATAAAATAAAAACATCCAGTTACCAATCACCAACTAAAGTCCTTATTTCCAGAATTTCAACTAATTTGGACTTAAACTGAAGGAATTAAAAATCAAAACTATAAGGAGATTGGGACAAGCATTAACTGATATAGAACAGTTATAAGCAAGTGAAGCTTAACTGCAAACTGATCTAAACTATTCTAGGGGCTCCTAAAGTTTAATCTAAACTAAGAATCCTAAAACTTATACTACTATCTGCTAAAAAACCAAAAATCAGTTTTCGAGCCTAAATATGCTTAGTTGGGAAAGAGCAGGATACTGATGTATTGATTCAAATTAATAAGCTATCTTAAACAAGCTTCTAAATCCTAGCTAAGGCAAATCTAAAAACTAAACTTGCTAAACTACTAATTTAAACAGAAATCAAATCAAATTCACAAATCACACAAGGTAAATCAAACCAGATAGTAATTACTAGGGAAATTGAAACTGTGGTGCAGGGGAGTTGAGTACCAAAACAGCAACTTCAAGATTATCAAATACTAATGCAGAAAAATCAAAAAAAATCTACAAAAATAAGGATTAAGAAGACAAGGTACCAAATACTAAAATCCCAAAAGCTTAACTAATTTGACTGAGAAATAAGAAAATGAAAATTCAAAACTAAAATGGCTTTAGAAAAGGTTGAAACAATTTTGACTTTTTTTGTTGCACTAGAACTTTTGACTAAAGTGAGATTTGAATGATCTAAACTAAATCTAGATGTGATATTTTACCATTTTAAGAGTTGATTATCCTACTTGCAGCTAAATCCTACCAAAATCCAAAGCCACAGCAGGGTCAGCAGTTTAAGAACTACAATGAGTTAGATATGAAATTTGAAACTTGAATTTGACTATTTATGAAATAACTAAGCAATTTTATGTTGAAACTAATTAATTTGAAACTTGAATTTGATCACATGTTGACTTTCGTTGACTGTTCACTTTGAGACAGAATGTAAACAAGACAAGCTCACAAAAATCTATAACAAGCTTATGTGAGCTTGTGAAAACCACAATGACGATTAAAAATGGATTTTAACAAGGATTACTTGAAAATGTAAATGACAAGGTAAAAGTAAATTGCATTTATAAAATCAAAGTTACAAGGCCTGGAATTGAAATTACAACTTGAAGTTTAAAAGAATTACACTATGAAAACAATGAAATGACAAAATCTTTCTAATGCGTGAAAAATTGGACAATTCTAATTGTTACTGGAAAGAGCTTGAGCTTGGAGGATTTCAGAAGCATCTGGATCCTTAATGACATCCGTTGATCTATTCCCATCACTCCTTCATTTTCACTTGGATCTTGTGTCCACTGCCAGTGCTAGGAGAGTCGGATTGCCACGGCATTCTTATGGATGATGGTGGGGAGAAGTACAATTTTACCCTTTAATTGGAATGATTGAGAATATTGGGGGAAGATAAAAGGCGCTAAGTAATTTTTGTGTTTATTTTATTACTTGTTTGACCATGTTGACCGTTGGGTAATAAAAGGGTTCGTTTGGGTTAATGGCAGGGGTCTAAATGGGATGAAAGGTTTAATGGTCTAAGGATTTTGACTGGTCAAGTAATAGGAAGGGGTTTAAAACATATTTTGGACCTTAGGCTTATATAGGGTTTAAAAGGTTTATTTGAAAGGGTAAATTATGTAAGGTTGTGAAAGTTAAGGGGCATTTCTGAAATTTCATCAAAAGGTTAGACAAGGGTGTCTTTTGCCAATTCAGGAAAGATGAGGGACTATTTCTGTCATTTTTGAAACTTCAAGGGTATTTTCTGACATTTGCTGAAACTTGAAGGACTGATTCTGCCAATTCTTTAAAGTTAAACGAATTTTTCATAAATCATCCTCTCAGCATAAAAGTCTTCACAATTGCTCATTTCTGACCTTCCGGCTCAGCTTTTAGCACTCTTTCTCTCGGTCGCGGTGTTTGTCCGATTTCGCTTTTATGTTTTATCATATTCGACTGCACACGCATAAACTCAAGAAACCAATCGATATTAGCAAAAATAAACTTTTCTGTTATTTTGGGTTTATTTTAGAAGAAATAAAATGTTTCGCACATACCAAACATCTTCTTCAGCAAAGACTTTAACTTAACTAAAAACAACACATTTGACACTTAACAAGAGTCTACTAATAAAAAAACATAGCAATAAGCTTTCAATCATTTGTTATGTAAGCTAGAGCTTTATATAACAACGGAATTAATCGAATCATAATGGTCCAAAATGACAGCAGTAAAACACATTTCTACACTAATTCTCTCTCATATTTTCAGTTAGGCATTTCATCAAACACCTTATGTGCATTATAAAAAAACACATTTTCAATAATTGATACTCATTTCTACAATATTTTCATTAAGTGATTTCATCGAACAGTTTATATGCATCATAAAAAAAGGGCTTTTCAAAAACATTTTTAGGTATGTAATACTAATTTGAACATCGTTATATATGTGCATAGCTAGAAAAGATAAACGCTTTGTCAGTGGGTTTGGAATCTGTTATATTAACCCAATTCACAAAAGGGAAATGTCATGTCCGGCATCGAACTTGCACACTCCTTTTGTGGGCATCAAACTTTTTTTCCTAAAACACTTTCTTAACTATTGTAGCCTCATACTTTTTAATCTTCCTATGTATTTCTAATCAAAGTTCATTACATAAATTTACATAAATAGTCCTTGTGGCTCTAAACAATTACACCATTCGTCCTTAAGTCAATTTATATCATTCCTTTAAAAAAATTAAAAAAAAATAAAAAATAATAAAAAACTTCATACTCTCTCTCACATCCCTTTTACCGCCTCTCCCTCTCTCTCTAGCACCACCACTGTAAAACCTGGAAAATCAAAAACCTGATTAAAGACTAAAATACCCTTGGAATCGAAATTTATAAAATACGTAGAATACATTTATATCATTTAACGAAATTTAAAACTTAACTTATGAATAATCAAACCTAACTAAAATGTATACGGATCGATTTTGGTACGACTAAGATTGGACGCTTCAGAATAACTTGGGTCATGTTTGTTTGTTTCGATGGACCATAGGTAAGCCCAATGGTACGCTTGTTTTCGGTTGGCCAAGCCAAACCCAAGACCCTTCCTAAGCCCTAACCGAAATTTCTACTACTATATATACAACACATAAACACAAAAGTGAAACCCTAGTTTAGTTTGGCTCTCTTTTCTTTTTCTCCTACTGCCAATACATACACCCTTGGTGTCGAGATTTTGCTTCAACTAAGTCAAGGTATAACCTATTCTCGCCTTTCGATGCACCTTAAGATTGTATTGTAATTTGATTCGTTTGGTCGACTTGTGTTTCTTTTGTTTTGTGTCGAGCCGAATAGAATCAAAACAAGGCAAACCCTAATGATTAAACCTTAAAAGTATTAAAGAGCTATGTACGTAATATGTATTATTGAATCGAGTCATGGTTATGTCGAGTTGCATAAGGACCGAACCATATGTATTAAACCGAACCATGCATATAATTCGACTAAAGTGTAAAACATGATAACTTGAATGAGTTAATGATATGAGTTAAGACTTGAGTAATAACCTATTAATTGAAACCCTAAGTTGAACCGAACCACATATGAGTTTTAAAAGTATATTAATTAAGTAAAGGTCATGTAAACATAAACCCTAGTTTGATATGTGAACCGAATAAGGTATGCCAAACCCTAATGGTTTGTGAATCGTCTCATATGTATGTAATTATATCGTCAAGTGAACTTGTAGATATGTAAACGTGTAATTAATCCGAGTAATAAGTAACTTGTATGTCACATAAAATCATAAACGTGCATGGTGAAACATAAAAGGAAAGATTGTTTTATGACGTGTTAGGTTAAGTAACGAGTCATTAAAAGACGTAACATGTAAGTAAATGCATATTAATGAGAAAGAATGAGAAAACCATAGAACATAAATGAGAGTCGATTAGGGTTTGAAGCTAAGTATATTAATTGCTATTTTATGTGTGAGTTATGACGTTAAACTATTTTCACATTTAACCCTAAACTTTAATTAATGACATAATGAACCCTAATCTACGATATTAATTATAAAACACTTAAGTCTCATTTAATTATAAAACCCTAAAGTATTAAGATCATTAAATATACTAAGTATGAACGCCAAATATTAAAAGATCATTTCGACGATTATGGAATCATAAATAACATATACTAATCGCTAATGTATATAAGTTCTGAAGAAGGAGTAATCCTTTGCTTTCCCCTGCTTCTTCTTTCGATCATTTGTTTTGGAATAAGGTACGGATATTTCGACCTTTTCAAGAAGGTTTCTTATAACGTTTTCTTTTCGTTAGCTTTTACATTAGGATTTCCTAAGCCTTGCTATGAACCCTAATGTGTCTATTTGAGTTGCTTATCTAACTTTGATTTTTGAATCATAAAACATTGATTTTGAACTATATGATATGAAGACTCTGATATTGAAAACATGATTAAACATTTGATAAAATATGATCTATGTCAGTCATGACATTCTATTTGACCTAAGATAGTTTGACACCCGAGCCAATTATTAACTAGTCATGGGGTTCCATGTCCGTGTCGTAGTAATGCACTTCGAAATGACTCTAGGGCGAGAGTGAAGTTCTCGCCACGCCCCTTATCCTATTTGTTATGAGCTCAAGTTATATTATATTATCAATGTATGTTTGTGGGTCGAATGGGTGCATCCTAGACTTATATGTTATATATTATATGTTATATGCTATATGTTATCTCGATGATTGATGCCGCGCATGCACGCCCTTCATAACTCCGTAGGTCTCCCTACAAATGTTGCCTTATGTTAATATGATTATGTTTATGATATGGCATATGTATTTGGGCTCGAGGTAGTTAGCTATAAAACTTATTCTATTATCCTGATTTATCTTTTGAAATGATTATGATTTTGCTATCTTTCTTTCACTTTATTTCTATTCGTTCTCGCTTTAGATTCGTTTTGCTTGTATATCCGTTTCACTGGCTTTTGAAGCTCACCGCATTTCTTTTCTTCCGCGTGTATCTAAGCATTGAGCCGGGTATTGCTTGACGTAGTCGTGCTGGACTTATCTTAGAGATTTTAGCTTTGATCTAATGATGCCATTTAGACTTTATATCTTAGAATTTTCATTTGGAGTTTATTTTTCCGCTGGGACCTATGTATTGAAGTCATTTTGACTTGGATTATTTCAATATTATGTTGAGATTTCTTTTGGATATTTATGTTTTTCTTTGATATGACACCATTACTTGTGATTCCTTTACCCTTGTCGGGTCGGGGCGTTACAATTTATGGTATCGAGCTGTGTTTACGACTTGTAGTCGACTGTGACATATGGAGACTAGGTTTTGAGACCTTAGAGCTTAGGATTTGACCTGTGAGGATTTGGGTAGACTTTAGGATTCCTTCGCGAACTTCCATTTGTATCTCACCTTTGTTCATTTTGCTAATCGCTTGAATATCTTAGATGGTTCAAACTCGCTGCACTAACAGAGCTGATGGAGACGATGATGTTCCTGACTTGGATGTCGCTGCTAATGCTCTCAACTCTCTTTTCCTTGGTCTTACTACACCGAGATGATGGAATTGTGATCAGAACATTCGTAATCGGAATGGTGCTTCGTAGTGGTGGAGGAAATCAACCCGTCGGATTCACACTTGGCTCGAAGCGTTTGCAAGCTCAAGCCTCTTTCGCTTAGCACCGCCGCTACTCCCACCGAGGCCGAGGACCGATCACCTCATATTGAGAAGTCGCTTGAAGCACGGGTTGTGGAGACGAAGCAAGACTCGCTTGTCCGCATTCAAATTGGAAAGTGATGCTTTAAATTGGTGGAAGGCACTCAAACAAGCAAGAGGAGGAGATGCTTTTGTCGTTACTTGTACCGACCGAAGTTTCTGGACTATCTTCTATAACCGTTATTTCCCGATGCGAAGCAAAGAAAGGTATGAGAGGGATTATCGCAATCTACCTTTGATTATGAGAATTCCAATGAGTACATGAGTAGGTTTATGAGGATGGTGAGTTTTGTGGGAGCGATTGCCGGAGATGGTAGGCGCCAAGCTGCTAACTTCCTGCGCGGGGACCTAAGAAGTGGGTGTTGGACCGATCGCTTAATATTGAGTATGAGAATGTGTCACTGCAATGACGCGCAACGTAACATTGAGATCTTTCATGAGGTTTCAAGTTCCAACAAGCGTAATCGCGATGGTGATCGGATTCAAGGTAGGACTCAAGGCAATGACTATAAGGGAAACTCCGTAGGAGTTATGATTCGAGGAGTCAAGTGGATAGGAGTTATGATCGGGCCGGGCCAGAAGGAATGTTGACACCGGACGCCCGAGACGCAGGGTCAAGATAATAGAAATGCCGTAAGAATGGAAGTGATCGTCAACCAAGGTAACAATAACCAGCGCTTCAACAAGGATCGGCCGCCGAGGATCAAATCGGTCGCGGCTCCGTGATCTTCTAGTCAACAGAGGACACCAGGTTTTGCCTCCCCACCTATTTGTACTACTTGTGGAAAGGCTCATCCGGGCAAGTGTTTCAAGGCCACCGGTGGTTGTTTTGCTTGTGGCTCCACCGCCACAAGATTAAAGATTGTCCTAAGAAGAACCCGTGATTCCTGGAAACTACATCGCTCCACCGACTACTATCGGACGTGTCTATGCTACTACTGTGAACAGGATGAGCGACTTCGTACCATTACGGCACTCTTTACATTGGTGATTTTATGCTTCATTTTATTTGATACCGGTGCCACACACTCCATTATATCTATCACATTTACTAAGAAACTTAATATGAAGCCCAAACCGTTAACAAATCATTTATCGATTTACTTCTACGAAGAACCACGTGATCATTGATCATAAATACGCAAGTGTCCTCTTCTTTTTGATGATCGATTCGCTGCAAATCAGATCCTCTCGATATGGTAGACTTTGATATCATTCTAGGCATGGATTGGTTGGCTTATCATAGAGCTTCAATTGATCTGCATGCTAGAACGGTGATCTTTGGAGACGAAAACATCCCGAATTCGTTTACCATGGTTCTCAACCTCTCAAATCTGTTAAGCTCATTTCCGCTATGAAGGCACGGACCATGATTTCTCATGGGTGCCAAGGTTTTCTAGCATCCGTAAGGACACATCTTTGGAGAGTCCTAACATTGAAAATCTTTCGGTTGTTTTCGAATTTACCGATGTTTTTCCCCGATGAACTCCTGGTCTTCCCCGCCAGAGAAGTTGAGTTTAGCATTGAGTTAATTCTCGGCCAACCGATTAAGGCTCCGTGACGCATGGCACTGTGAGAACTGAAGGAATTGAAGGAGCATCTGCAAGAGCCGAGAGAATGGATTTATTTCGCCTGTTTCTCCATGGGTGCACCTGCCTTGTTTGTGAAGAAGAAGGATGGAAGCATGCGCCTATGTATCGACACTCACCGAACTTAATCAGATACCATTCGTAAACCGTATCCTTGCCGCGTATTGATGATTTGTTTGATCAACCGCAAGGAGCTAAGTTCTTTTCAAGATTGACCCGAGGTCCGTTATCATCGCTACGCGAAGGAGCAAGATGTTCCTAAGACCGCTGCACTGATATGGTCATTACGAATTTCGCTATGCCTTTTGGTTTGACCAATGCGCTCATTGTGGTTTATGGACCTGATAAATCGTGTTTTCCATGAGTTTCTCGACAAGTTCGTTATTGTTTTCATCGACGACATTTTAGTTTACTCCAAGTCCGAAGAAGAGCATGAAGAACATCTTCGGATAGTTTTAGAGATTTTGAGGAAGAAGAAGTTGTACGCCAAATTTTCAAAGTGCGAATTTTGGTTAAGACAAGTCGCTCTTGGTCATATATTGTATCACTGATGGTATCACCATGGATCCGTCTAAAGTTGAGGCTATCACTAAATGGCCAAGACCACAATGACTGGGTCGAGGAGTTTTCTGGACTTGCTGGTTACTAAAGACGTTTTGTTGAAGGTTTCTCTCGCTTAGCTCTACCCCTAACCCAACTAATGAGGAAAGGTGAAAAGTTTGTATGGACGGATGAACGAGAAAAGAGTTTTGAAGAGTTGAAACGAGATTGGTGTCTCCTATTTTGACTCTTCCAACTAGTTCTGGAGGATTTCAAATTTACAAGGATGCATCTAAGAAAGGATTAGGCTGTGGTTTGATGCAACATGGAAAGGTAATAGCTTATGCTTCGAGGCGCCTAAAACCTTATGAGGAGAATTACCCAACTCATGAGAGAGTAAGTAGTGGTGTTCGCGCTTGAAGATCTGGAGACATTACTTGTATGGAGAGACGTGTGATATATTCATTGATCATAAGAGTCTCAAGTATATTTTCACCGTAGGAACTTAACATGAGACAAAGAAGATGGTTAGAAATTCTTAAGGATTATGACACCAACATTCAAGCATCATCCGTGTAATGCACGAGTTGCCGACGACTTAGCCGAAATCGTGCATTCTTGTGAGTATCAAGATTGAGCCTAGGATTTTGCATGACTTAGAGAGTTTGGATGTTGAGTTGTGTGTACGAGGTTTTGATGGATACCGGGCTAGTATGAAGGTGGAGTCGAACCTTATACTGCAAATTAAAGAAGCTCAAAGATGATCTGCGAGCCGCGTGGTGCAAAATGTTGAAGAAGGTAAGCGCACGGAGTTTAAGGTTGATAATGACAAGATTGTATGGTATGGAGATAGGCTTTGTGTTCCCAATGATCAGTACTTTCGAGAAAGTTATGACCAAGCTCATAGTTTTCACTATCCATCCCGGTTCTACCAAGATGTATGGATTTGAAGCAAGACTTTTGGTGGAATGGCATGAAGCAAGATGTGGCACGTTGTGTCGAAGTGTATGATTTGTCGTACAGTTAAGATTGAACATCAAAGGGCTAGTGGATTGTTACTGCCCATTGGATATTCCAACACGGAAGTGGGATAAGATATCTATGGATTTTGTGACGATACTACCTCTTACTGAAGAAGCATGATGCGATTTGGGTAGTTTGGACTAACCAAATCGCTCATTTCTTGCCAATCAGAAAGGATTTTGGTATTGGTAAATTGGCGGAGATTTTCAGCAAGAGATCGTTAGACTTCATGGTACTCCGGCATCTATTATGTCCCATGAGATCAGCGTTTACTTCTCATTTACGGAAGGGTTTGCAAAAAAGCTTGGGGTACTCGACTTAATTTTAGTACGGCATTTCATCCTCAAGCAGATGGTGGTCGAGAGAGGACTATCACCGGACCTTAGAGGATATACTCGAGGCTTGTGCTTTAGAATGGATGGCTGATTGGGATGAATATTTATGTTTAGTAGAGTTTGCATACAACAACGATTGGCATACTAGCATTAAGGCGGCACCGTTTGAACTTCTTTATGGAAGGAAATGTAGAGCACCTATTCTTTGGGATGAAGTAGGTGGCAGCTTGATTGAAGGTAGGAAATGATCGAGATCACTAATGAGAAGGTAGTTGTTGCTAGAGAAAAGTTGAAGGAAGCTAGGTCTCGTCAGAAAAGTTATGCCGACAAGTATCGTTAAGTAATTTAAATTTCGGGTTGGAGATCGTGTATTTTTGAAAGTTTAGCGTTTAGAGGTGTGAAGCGTTTTGGAATCAAGGCAAGCTTCGGTCTCTGATTTATCGGACCGTTTGAAATTCTAGAGCGTTATAGGAGGGTTTCGTATCGATTAGCACTTCGCCTCGGTTATAGCATGTTCATGGCGTTTTCCATGTATCACACCTAAGGGGATACAACTATCATCCGTTACACGTTGCTTCTTATCCGTTTGGCCAAATTCAATCCGATATGTCTTTATCACGAAGAACGAAGCTATTTTAGAAAGGCAAGAAAGAGTTATGAGAAATAAAATCATTCCGTTCGTTAAGATTCTTTGGAAAAATCATCCGGAGCGATGAGGCTACTTGGGAAACGAGTCGATCTGACTAGTTATTCTCATTTCTTTGAATAGTTTGGTATGTTCTCATTTCGTTTCATTTTTTGTTTCGTTTCATTTCAATTTTAGAGGGCGAAATTTTCTTCTAGAGGGAAGGATTGTAAAACACGGAAAATCAAAGCACGATTAAAGACTAAAATACCCATGAAATCGAAATTTATAAAATACGTAAAATACATTTATATCATTTACTTGAAATTTAAAACTTAACTTGAATAATCAAACTTACGGCTAAATGTATCGTGATCGATTTTTGATGCAGCGAAGATTGGGCGTTTAAGTAAATAACTTGGGTCATGTTTGTTTGTTTAGATGGACCATAGGCGAAGCCCAATGGTATCTCGTTTGTTTTGAGTTGGTTGGGCCAAGGCGAACCAAGACCGCTACAGCCCTAACGGAAATTTCTACTACTACTATATATACAGCGCATAAACACAAAAGTGAAACCCTAGTTTAGTTTGGCCTCTCTTTTTTCTTTTTCTCTCCTATCGGCGAATACATACACCGCGGTGTCGAGATTTTGCTTCAACTAAGTCAAGGTATATAACCTATTCTCGTCTTAAGTTTGATGCACCTTAAGTTATTGTATTGTAATTTGTTTCGATTTGGTGGACTTGTGTTTCTTTTGTTTTGTGTCGAGCGAATAGAATCAAAACAAGGCAAACCCTAATGATTAAACCAAAAGTATTAAGAGCTATGTAACGTGTATTATTAGAATAGTCATGGTTATGTCGAGTTGCATAAGGACCGAACCATATGTATTAAACCGAACCATGCATATAATTCGACTAAAGTGTAAAACATGATAACTTGAATGAGTTAAGTACGTATATGAGTTAAGACTTGCGTATTAATAACCGTTAATTGAAACCCTAAGTTGAATCGAACCACATATGAGTTTTAAAAGTATATTAATTAAGTAAAGGTCATGTAAACATAGACCCTAGTTTGATATATGAACCAAGATAAGGTATGCCAAACCATAATGGTTTGTGAATCGTGTCTCATATGTGTGCGTAATTATACGTCAAGTGAACTTGTAAATGTAATAAGCGTGTAATTAATCCGACTAATAAGTAACTTGTATGTCACATAAAATCATAAACGTGCATGGTGAAACATAAAAGAAAAGATTGTTTTATGACGTGTTAGGTTAAGTAACGAGTCATTAAAAGACGTAACATGTAAGTAAATGCATATTAATGAGATATTAAAGAATGAGAAAACCCTAGAACATAAGTCGATTAGGGTTTCAAGCTAAGTATATTAATTCGTTATTTTATGTGTGAGTTATGACGTTTAAACTATTTTCACATTTAACCCTAAACTTTAATTAATGACATAATGAACCCTAATCTACGATATTAATTATAAAACACTTAAGTCTCATTTAATTATAAAACCCTAAAGTATTAAGATCATTAAATATACTAAGTATGAACGCCAAATATTAAAAAGATCATTTCGGCGATTATGGAATCATAAATAACATATCACGACCGTTAATGTGTATAGGTTATGTGAAGAAGGAGTAATCCTTTGCTTTCCCTGTTTCTTCTTTTCGATCATTTGCTTTGGAATAAAGTACAGATATTCGACCTTTTCGATAGGAAGTTTCTTATAACGTTTTATTTTCGTTAACTTTTACATTAGGATTTCCTAAGCCTTTGCTATGAACCCTAATGTGTCTATTTGAGTGTTGCTTATCGAACTTTGATTTTTGAATCATAAAACATTGATTTTGAACTATATGATATGAAGACTCGTATTAGAAAACATGATTAAATATTTAATAAAATATGATCTATGTCAGTTATGACATTCTATTTGACCTAAGATAGTTTGACACCCGAGCCAATTATTAACTAGTCATGGGGTTCCATGTAAAGTGTATGATGTGCACTTGACATGACTCTAGGGCGTAGAGTGAAGTTCGCCCGCGTCCCTCATCTGTTATTTGTTATGAGCTCAAGTTATATTATATTATCAATGTATGTTTGTGGGCGTATGGGTGCATCCTAGATCATTATATATTATATATTATATGTTATATGCTATATGTTATCGATGATTGATCTTTGCGTGCATGCACGTTCTTCATAACTCTGGTAGGTCTCCCCTACAAATGTTGCCTTATGTGAATATGATTATGTTTATGATATGGCATATGTATTTGGGCTCGAGGTAGTTAGCTATAAAACTTATTCTATTATCCTGATTTATCTTTTGAAATTGTTAGAAAAGTGACTTAAACTTTAGGGGCTATTTGGTAATTTGTTCGACTTGTGCTACAAGTTTGATTCGAACTTGGAAACTTTGTTATGACGGTTAGTTTTGGCTATAAATAGGGATTATTAGCATTAGATTTCTTTGTATCTTTTGAATTAGTTTTGTGTTTGGTATTTTGAATAAAGCTTCCGATTCGTTTGTTTGGATTTGTTTGTTTATTTCGTCTTTGAATTACCAACAAGTGGTATCAAAGCCAGGTTCGTCATGAAGAAAAAGAAGAAGAAGAGAGGAAAAAAAAAAAGCTAGGTTTGTCGACCATGAAAAAAAAAAAAGAAAAAAAAAAAAAAAGTTGATTCGTTTTGGGTTTGTTCGAATTGAAGTTTGACCGTCTTTGGTACTGAAAAATCGTTTTGGTATCATCTGTGTTTGTCGACATGCATAAAATCATTTTTTGTAGCTATTGTTTTGGGATTAGTTAAGCGATTGAATTTATTTTCTTTGCCACCTGCAATTGTTATTGGGATTAGTCTTTGAGTATGGGCCACATCATAAATTTTGGTTATTAGTATGATTTGATATTTGAATTTGATTTGTAATTCGTATCATAGACTTGGTTCGATTCGGAAGATATTTGGCGTCCCTTGATTCGTTTGATTTGGCGTAATTATTCGTTTGAAGACATGGTGTTAGATTATTTGGGTATTTGAATTTGAATTTGAAATTTGGGCCATAATTCTTATCGTAATAAGTGGGTTATCAGAATTATTATCCGTATCATATTTGGGGTGTTTGAATTATTAGAGCTCGTTCGTCAAGTTATTTATTAGCTTGAATTTGTTTGATACGGACAATAAATTTGAAGTTGGACCGTAATATTTATCAAATAAGTGGGTCATAAGATTTTTGAATTTGGTATTTGGGTCGTAATTCTTATTATATAAGTGGACCATTAGAATTTGAATTGGATATTTGGAATTTGAAGATCGATTTGGTGTTTGAAGAGTTAAGTATTATTAGGTCGTTTGAAATTTGTTCAGTCATTGGAAATTTGTTAGTTTGAAATTATGGATGTTCGTTTGTCGGGCTTTTGAAGATGGTTGCCTGAATTTGATAATCTTTGTTGAAGATCGTTTGAGCCGATTTGTTTTGTTTGGTTGACCGAGTTTGAATTTGTCGGTTAACATTTGATTGTTCGTTTTGAAGTTATCAGCATTTGCTTTGGACCAACTTTGTTTTGGATCGTTTTTGGGAATCGATCGTTCGCTTTGAATTTGGCTAGTATCATTAGCGTTTGGAACTTTGAATTTGATTTGAAGCCGGTGGAGGAGTTTAAGTCACGGTGGAGATTGTTAGAAAAGTGACTTAAACTTTAGGGGCTATTTGGTAATTTGTTCGACTTGTGCTACAAGTTTGTTTGTAATTTGGTAACTAATCTATGACGGTTAGTTTTGGATATAAATAGGGATTATTAGCATTAGATTTCTTTGTATCTTTTGAATTAGTTTTGTGTTTGGTATTTTGAATAAAGCTTCCGATTCGTTTGTTTGGATTTGTTTGTTTGTTTCGTCTTTGAATTACCAACAGAAATGATTATGATTTTGCTATCTTTCTTTCACTTTATTTCGTATTAGTTCTCGTTTCGTATTCGTTTTGCTTGTATATCTTCCTTTGCTGGCTTTTGAAGCTTCGGTAGCATTTCTTTTCTTCCGGCGAGGTATCTAAGCATTGGGCTAGGTATTGCTTTGAGATGAGTCGTGTGGACTTACCTTAGAGAATTTTAGCTTTGATCTTATGATGCCATTTAGACTTTATATCTTAGACTTTTCATTTGGAGTTTATTTTTCCGCTGGGACCTATGTATTGAAGTCATTTTGACTTGGATTATTTCAATATTATGTTGAGATTTCTTTTGGATATTTATGTTTGCTTTGATATGACACCATTACTTGTGATTCCTTTACCCTTGTCGGGTCGGGGCGTTACAACCACAACCATCTCCATGCCTTGCCACGCCTCCACCGCCTTGCCACGCCACTATCATCAAAACGATCGTGGATTAGGGTTTCGCCTGGTTTGGGTAACACTACCAATTATAGTTGCATTTGTGTTCATGTGCTTGGTCATTAATGCTAATAATTAAATGTTGGTTATGTCTTGGATTAGTTGATTAGAATGGGAAATTAGCTTAATGTTTTGCCAATTAGCTTAATGGGAAATTAGAATGGGAAATTAGCTTCGTGATAGAAAAAAGACAGTTGGATGCTTTAGGTGAAATTTGATTCTTCTTCTTGTTGATTATGTGTTTGTTAAGTTAATTATGTTACGTTTGGGTCACTATTTCTAAGATTTAATAGTTGTTTATGTATTTGGTTAGTTGATTAGTATTGGAAAATACTTGAATATTGTGCCAATTATGATAACTAGTTACATGAATTATGAATTAGCAATAATGGTAACATATGTGTATTTTGGTACCTCTTATAGTGATACACTTTCATTGATTTTTGCCAATAGAACAATGGTTTGTTTAGCTCATGCTGAATGCTGATATGATCTGTAAAAAAACCAAGCACGTTAATGTTATTTTTATCTGTCATTATTGCTCTTATAAGCAATTAGTCCTGCACAAATTCTTGCCATTCTTTTGTATTTAGTGCTTAACTAGATTTGTGATCAGGGAAAATTGTGCAAATTAGCAATGTAGTATCTCCATTTTTATTGACGAAGGGAATGTGCGTTTAATAGATGATGATAAAGATTGAAGATAAATACTAAAGGTTTTGTTAACCTATACAACCAAGTTTTGTTAACCTATACAACCATTATAGCATGTACTCTTTATTAAACTGCTATTTCTATCTCCTTCCCTGCATCAATACTAAAGTATTCTGCCATCATCCCCCGTTCCTCTTGTTGTTGCAGTTGCATTCTATCTTTCCCTTCCAAGTTTGTGTTGGTCTGAGAGTACTTGTGCAATCAAGTGTACCATAATTTTCTTCCTTATAGTGCTGTGCTTCAACTTCAAGCTTTATCTGATGTCTAGTCTATTATATTGACATTTGAATAAACAGTGCAGATCTTACTTCATGTTTCATGAAATAATTGCTACCAGTGCAGAATGCATATTCAAGTACTTACCACTGCTTTCCTTCACAGAGAGCTACATTTATCAGGTATCCTAAATCTAAATTCCTTTTATTGCTCACAGATCTTATCTTAGTGTACATGCATTTCACTTGAATCGATCTAGCCTGGCCAATGCACAAAGCTATTATTCTTGTCTCTCTCGCACATGGTATAGTATTTGTGAAGCTATAATGTTTAGTGTACACTATTGCTAAGAATTTAGTGGATTTTATCATCTCAACTTAATATTTTTCAACACTTCGAATTCGTTCTGATCTTGTGCAGTTGGACACCATAAATGAGAAATTACTGCAATTTCCATCTGGTGGAGTCTTAGATTTTGACAGCAGCCCTGACCAGGTAAGAATAGAACCGCAA
Source organism: Chrysanthemum makinoi (assembly GCA_910596185.1). Taxonomy (NCBI): domain Eukaryota; kingdom Viridiplantae; phylum Streptophyta; class Magnoliopsida; order Asterales; family Asteraceae; genus Chrysanthemum; species Chrysanthemum makinoi. The sequence goes on from OU343219.1 coordinate 46,293,537, forward strand.
GTGAACAGAGAGCAATATCCATGAACGTCTAGTTCATATCCTCAGATTTTGACAGCAGCCCTAACCAGGTAAGACTATAACCGAAATTAGAACCGCTATGGCATCTTTACAGATAGGTTAAACCCTCTTGCATTTATCTCCACCCATTTCCATGGAAGGTATCATGTCATGCCTTTTATTTGTTATCTCGTAAATTGTCAGGATAAGAGATGAGTTGAAATGTGGAGAAGAATACTGGACTCTAGAAAGAAAGTTATGTTGTGCATTAACAAGCAAACAAAAGGTATACGACCTAATGAAGATGGCTGTATTCTGTTCCAAAAATTGCAATCATTATTGTAATACCTGAATTTCTAAAATTCACCAAAAGACCAAAATACCCCTATAATCAAAAAGTATGAATAATTAATTTAAAGAGTACCAAATAAGCTATGTAAATTCAGAAAATTATCAAGAAATATCACATATGATCCAAATAAATTTTAAAGACCTTGTAAAGTTAATTTTTATAGTTTATAATTTTATAAAAATCAGTTTTGTATTTTATATAGCCGAATGTATTTATTTAGTTTTATAAAAGAATTAAATTAATAAAAGCCCAATACAAAATTTATTAAATTTAGATTCCATTTATTAAAAGTCCATTATAATATTAAGCCCACAAGAAAATTAGTAAATCATATATATATACATTATACGGTTTATATTATATCCCTAACAACCCTAAAAGCCGATTATACCTAAACCGACCTAAGAAAACCCTACATAATTCGACAATCAGTTTCCAAGGCTTAAAGCTATTTTTTCTTGGACGAGTTTGAAGGTAAAGAAGGTGTTAAAAATCTAGTTCGAGGTCCTAAGGTGCTGGTTTGATCGTGGTTAGTTTCTTGGTCGATTAGGGTTTCGCCGAATAGAGTTTTTGTGTTCTTTTGTTCTAACGTCCAAATCTCATCAAGGGTATGTTTCCAATATTATTTTCAGTCCTACAAGTCATATAGAACCTGTAAAAATTAGTCATGCATATTTAACAAGTTGTATGGAATTGTTTTGAATTAAAACCTAAAACGCATTATAAAATAGAGAACGAGCACATAATAAATTTTGGGACCATGATCTGAATTTTCTGGAGACTCTTATATGTTGTACGACCTGAATAAAATACATATTAGTGAATTCGAAGCTTGTGTGAATTGTTATGGATTTGTTTTGTTCGATCGCGTATAAAAAAGGGAAGATAATAAATAAAGGAACGATTAGGGTTTATAAGGATTAGGGTTTGTTTGTTATAATTAAGGGTAATTAGTGCAGTAGTAATGATGAATTAATGATGGGTTATACCTAGGTTTAGGATTGTACTTGAATTATGCATGATTCGGTTTTAAATAAAAGTTTTGGGTTGGTTTTGTAAATTATGAAACTTAAAGGTTATTTTTGTAAACAGTAAAATAAAGGTACTAAACGTATAAAAATAGGTATGAGGGTTAAACGTGTAATTTTTAATATTTAGAGGGCCATTCGAATTGTTATTAACTTAAAAGGGTATGTTTTGTAAATTCTAAAACCTTTGGGCTAAAAATGTAAAATCTGATAATATAAGGTTAGATCGTATAATTAAAGATGTTAAGGATGTAATATGTAATTCTGAATAATTATGGGTCGACAAGTGTGAGTTAGTTGTGTAGGACATGTATGAGTTGAGTTAAATTCCGTTTGAGTTTTCATATACGTTCTAAGTCAAGGTAGTAATCATTAAAATGAGTAACATGTAAATTAAATGTGTAATAAATGATATTAAAAGTATGGGAAGCCCTAGAACTTAAATAGGAAGTTGATTAGGGTTAAAAGCTAAGTGTGTAGATTCGTTATTTCATGTGAAGATGGTAAGTCTTGGAATCATTAATAACCATTGATTAAGAGTAAATGAGCTAGTACTAAGTGTGTCGTGAACGTGCGTGAGTTATAATGAATTAAATTAGAATATGCATGGTCTCATTAAGGTTTGCATTCGAACAATGTTACGTGTGAGTCTTGGTTTATCATGTAAGTTATAAAATATTATGTAAACTATTTTGAAAGAGAGTCCTAAAATCCGTTCTCGACATTTGTAAACCCTATACTATGAACGATGATCATATAAGCTCTCAAATAAGATGTATGCCATATTAAACCTTTAAGTTTACTATTTGTCATTTCCAACTCCTAAGTTTGGCTAATTAATGATTAATACCCTAAAATGTTGTAATTCCGTCCGTCACTAAAAATAAGAGTATTCTGACAACTCTAAAAGTATTAATGAGATTAATCCGTTATGACATTAATGATACTAATAAGTATTAAATAAATCATAATCCGTGTAGATTCGTTGAAGGAGACGCGACGTTGTATCTTCGTGTTCACTCATTCGTTTGCTTTTCTCTCATTTGCTTTAAGGTACAGATATTCTGACCTTTTTAGTAAAGGTTCCTTATGATGTTCTTTTCGTTCGCTTTTATATTTTACTTAGTAGGGTTTCCGATGCCATTGCTATGAACCCTTTCTGATTGGTTGATCTATTACTTGTGTAAAATACATGTTCTAGTGAACTGCAATATCGATGTGAACTTATGTTAGGAAGATTTTGATATGCACAATTGTTGAAACTTGCTATGGTGATTATGAACTGCGTATGAATGTATGATATACCATTGTGATATGAACCGACTTCGAATATCTGAATATGATTATGATATGAAGTTATCTGATATGTTATCTGTGACCTTTATGATGAATTATGATCTGTGTCATGTATGAAAATCTGTTTGACCCGAGTTAGTTTGACACCCGAGCCAAATATTTCACTAGTCATGGGGGTTCCATGTCCGTATCGTGATGCACCTCGATATGACTCTAGGGATCAGTGATGTTCGCCACGTCTCGGATGGTGAAGCATATTTTGTATATGTAAGGGGCGTATGGATGCATCCTAGATCTGATCTGTTATCGATATGTTTTCCGTGAATGATGTCGGTGTGCAATACGCGTCTTCACAAAATTCAGGGCTAGCTACTCCAATTATTTTCTCGAGGTTACCTTTTGAAGAAGAAAGATATTTCTGATATGATATGTTCTAGGCTCGTGGTAGTTAACTAAATCTTTATCTGTTATTTCTATGTTAAGTATTACGATTTTGATTCGGTATGTTCAAGTGTTTATAAGCTAGGCTTATTATATGTTACCATATGTTATTATGCTTTTGTATGTTTATGTAACTGCCGTCTACTATGTTAGGATATGATTAATATGTTTAAATATGATTTGCATCTTTGTCATTATCGATGTTATGTTAGTTTATTGTTATGTGAATTCGTTTATCTGTGAGATGAATGTGCTAATGTGAAAGTAAGTATTCTGAAAGTTGATAAGTACAATTGTTCCGTTAATCTGGTAAACCTTGTCTATAAGTTAGTTATCTGTCTGCTTATGATTGATCTGCTATGTTAAAACTCTGTAAATGTTAAGATTCGATCTGAGAAATTGTTTAGCTTATGATATCTGTTCTGATAATTGCTAAAGGCTATGTTATGTCTTTGTCTATTTAGTTATGGTACGTTTACTATGTTTTCTATCTGTATGTGAGACTGCCATGATTTGACTGCTATTTCCGCTGCTGCAATATTGAATTAAGTGGGTTAAATGAAGGTTAATTAATTTGTTTGAATGCCATGTTTATTTTCTAGGAAGTGTTTCCGTTAGCCTTTGACTTTTCGCTTGGTGGATACGAAATCTGTTATTCTTGATATGTTAAGTGTTTGGATTTCTGTATATTTATGCTTCCGCAGAATCCTAAAAGATCCCTCGTCATCATTTCATTTTGATTTTGTTATTTGTACATTTGTTTTGTTTAGCTTTTGTTTCGTTATATCTGCCTTGGGCTTTGTAAGCTCGGCCGCACTTTTCCTCGGCGGTATTTAGCATTCAAAATGAGCTTATGGGATAGCTGATCTGGGTTGAGAGTAGAGATGAGAGCAAGATTTGAAATAGGGATCTTAGATTTATTTTGAATATTAAGTTATTTATATTATCTTTTGTAAGTTTTGTAAAGGCTTCCGCTTTTGTATAGTATTTAAAGTTCTGATATGAAACCGTATTGTGATATCTTTACCCTTGTCGGGTTGGGGTGTTACAATTATAATGCTAGTTCACTTGAACATAGCTGAGCCTCATCTTTGTAGTTTAGCAGAAACTATTCTTTCTAATTTCGGTTATTTTCTTTTCTTTGAAGCGGTGTGAAGATCAATGAAACACATATGGAATTCCTATCAGTATCAGAGTTCCTTGTGGAAGTTTCCGACGACTTGTTAGTACATTCCCTTAGTTAAAGCTTTGTCTACTTGCACATTCACTTTAAAATATTGGATTCTTATTAGTTTATAGAATAAAATACCCAACATACTGACGAATGATTGATTTGCTTTCGAAAACTCAAATCTGCGGCAAAGTTAACTGTTCGTGTTCCAACTCTCACTTCTAGTAATATAAGAAAAAGAGTATCATAAGACAAATGTATCTTATTGGCTATGAATCTTCTTAGGGTTCTGGTATCGGCTTGTCACTTTATTGCTGTCTTACTTTCAATTAAATTTTAACTATTTGTTACTGTACACGAGGGAAATGCAAAATATTTATCTTCAATCCTGTAATGTGATACCATGCCTACTGTAGGTTTGACTATGAGGTGAGTCCATCTATTCCTAGGTTCTCGTTCTCACCAAAAAGTTTATTCCATAAACGTTTAATCTGCTTATAAAGGTGATTATAAGCCCACATTGTCATGTAAATAATTCTTGATTTGTTTAAAGTTTAAAGCCACAAGGACGACATGTGTAATTGTTTAGAGCCACAGGGACCTTTTATGTAAAAGACTCAAGGGACGAATGGTGTAATTGTTTAGAGCCACAGGGACTATTTATGTAAATTTATGTAATTAACTTTTGATTAGAGGCTACAATAGGAAGATTAAGAAAGTATGAGGCTACAATAGGAAGACTAAGAAAGTATTTGACTACTTTAGGAAGAAAAAAAAGTTTGATGCCCACAAAAGGAAAAAGTGGCAAGTTCGATGCCTTTTTAGACATTTTGCCCTTATAAAAATATACTAGTACGTAATACAGTAAGTTTATATGAGAAAACACAAGTACATGTAAATGGGTGTTATGATTTGGGTGAAGACCAATAATCAAGGGGGAGAAATGTTATGCTTTTTTTTCCTGGGTTAGCCAGGGGCCCGTTTGGTTTGCAGGTAGGTTTAGGTTTAGGATTTGAATTTGGATTAGGATTAAGACTAGGATTTACACTTTGTTTTCGAGTTTTTTTTGTGTGAATATAAATGACAGGTAAAGAAAAGTGGAAAGAAAAGAAAGTTGCATTTATATTTCATGTTCTCGAGTTGAAAGAAAATGAACGAAAATGGAAGGAAAATAAACAAAGTCGTGTTCTCGAGTTGAAAGGAAAAGAAAGAAAAAATAAAAAATTATAGTTATGCCTTTTTATAAATAGAAATATATCTATAACAAAAGATATATAAAATAATGAAGGTTATATAACTTAGTTTATACGGAGTAACAAATAGTTTATGTGTAAATTTGTTTCCTTCCAAATCCGCCCATATTTGAGCGGAAAATTTTGTAGGAAAAAAGCTCTTAATTTTCCTACTTCTTTTCTTTTCTGTTTGATAAAAACTCAAGAACACAACAATTTTTCTTTTTTCTTTCATTTTCTTTCTTTTCCTTCCAAAAACAAACTCGAGAACGCAGCGTTAGGTTAGGATTTGATGAGAGAGAAAATATATTAAAATATTATTTCATAAAGTTATATTATTATAAGAAAACAAAATTGTAGTTAAATATTATTATAAAAATTATTATTGTGAGTAGAAAAGACATGGTCCCACAATTTTATGGTAAAACCCATCTAATTGATATGGATTGTCAAAACCTCTACTATTGGGGTTTGAAAAGAAGATTAAAGTGAAACAAACACATTTTATTTACCATCAATCCATTGGACACACTATAAACCCTCCAACCAAACGGGTACTAGGTTTTTGGGAGCTTAGGGATTTGGCTAATTTCTTTTGCTTAATTTATGTTTACTAGCATGATACTTCGTAATCTGTGGAGTGTACTCTGTGACTAAATTTTATGGCGAACAAATGTTTTTCATTTATATGTTTTTTTAACAATAACTTTATGTATTTTAATTTCTAGTGAGCTACATATTTTAAATTATTACATTGGCCTTGTTCTGATATTTTATATGTGTGTGAGAGAGATTTGAAATGGTTTGTGTATATTTTATATAGTAGATGCGGTTATATGTTTTTAATAATCATTATTGTTAATAATGATTTTAGCTACTACGTTTTAATAATGAGCTTTGAAACTTGTATGTAATTTAATTTGATGTATTCAATTATAAGCCTTCTTTTTAGAGTAAGTGTGTAGGCTTATTTTTTTAAGACTTTCTTTTTAGAAATAACCTCGATGCATTGTAATGTAGTTAAGATAAAAGTAAACATTTTTGAGAAATTATATTTTATTTAATTTTATCTTCCTAAATAACACATTTTTTTAGTCCTTTTGTATTTAAATCGGCTTACTTGCTTACTTTTCAAAAATGACGGTGTAATTAATTAATAAAAGCTTTTAGAGTTTTTGTAACACTAGTAATTCAAGAGAAACCATATAGGATAAATAGACGAATAAATCAAAATAGAATTTAATCACATTTACGTAAACAGCGGATGATGGGAATATGACAAAGAAAGAATACGTAAATGTATTTTGAAAATACAATTGAGTTAAAGAGTGTTTCACAACCTCCACTCAAGAGAAAATTTATCTTTTGCTAAAACATCCTCAAACGTGAACCATTCAACTACTTACGCTTAAGTCTAGGAATGATGGAACACATTCTGTAAGTTTCATAATTTACATGTGTTCAAAACATCTTTCTAGTCACGTCTAATGACTATTTAAATATTTCATTGGAAATATTCAAGTCATATCTAGTTGTCAAGTGTTGTGCGTCAAATCCCGTTGGATTTATCCTTTAAAGAATTTAGTATTCATACATGTAGTTGTTGACAAATATTTATGCTTTTGCTATAGTAATTAAAATTTAAAAGTTTTAACGTTATATGTTATTACATGACATAAGATGAGTTTCAGTTTGGATCTTATTCGCTTAATTCTATAACCATATATATTATTCGATTACCTAATTTTGTTTCGAATAACCCATATTTCACATATTTAAATCAACTTTAATAACTAAGATCCATAAAACTAAATAGGCGCGTCGAATCTGAAATTCACAAAAACCCGACCCAAAAACTGCAATTCAAAGACCGATTTTTCTAAACAACTGTACTCAAAATTGTGCATACCCTCTTCCGATTCACGGATCCGCCCTTTGCATAAGTTGACTATGTTGTTAATTTGAAACAAGATTTTGACAGCCAAAACAATGCTATTAACATTCTAAAATAATATCTCTACTCATATAAATATAGAATGTATATATTTGATTTACTACATATAAAAAGTGTATAATTTTGCTTAAAAATATTAAAATTAAAAAAAAAAATATTACTAATATACCTTCAATCTCAATTAGTACGTACTTATATGTTTTGCACAACTATAATTAACTATAATTATTTGTTGCTAGAGATTCTCGTCGCTATGCACGGGTATCACGTAGAGCTACAAAGGTATTAGTGAAGCCAGTCAAAGAGTTCGGTCAATGAGGAGTCTACACCTCAAATGTCGTCTACCAAAAAGTTTTACGCAACGAGTAACGTGCATTGTTAGTTAGTATCTCATAATTGATGTAATGTTTTCTATTTCAGTCTCACTAAATATTTTTATACGTCGTTTAATACATGTTAAGAATTTTTGCTATAGTTGAATTACCACATGTTACAACCGTTCGCAATTACATTTTGATCTTTTCATGTTATACGAAACACTTACCACAATATCGTATATCGTTGATTTTTTGTCGCTAGAAACCGATGCCGCTAGGCGCGGGTACTCGTCTAGTAAAACACAATGTACAAACTAAGCAAGATGCTAAACACTCCCTAATTCATGAATGATTTTAAATAATACAACTTTTTTTGTAAATAGTACAAACTTATGAATCACAAAAAAGTAACAAGTTCATATATCTTATGTTCGAACTTTCACAATAAGAAAAGAAAAAAAGTTAAAAGTGGCCTTAGATAAGATATCATCAACAACATCAGAATTTCAATAGTTTATCGTGACTCCAAAAAGATTCTCAGCATCTCTAAACTTATTGTCATCATAAACAAATAATGAAAAAGACATTGTCCATCAAAAATATCAATTACAGGGTATCCGCCACCGCAATACGCGGATACCCCGTTAGTACTTTTAAAACACATTGTAGGAAATAATGTTTGAGGTGGCTTATGTTATTTCAAAACACAATACTAAGCTCATAAGCTGGTTCAAGGGTTTGGCAAATTTAATTTATTTTGATAAAAAAAACAAAAAAACACATGCTTATATATTAGTGAACCAGCTTCATAGCCCGTGCGAATGGGCGAGCTCGCTTCATGATAATACATGCCGAAATCAGAAAATGTATTTAAAAGCAATTGTGTAATATATATGGAAAAAGATAATGAAGTTGTTAGTAATACAAATCTATGTTGCTTATTTAAATATGAAATAAAACTTCTTTTTAGACGACGTTTGTTGTGGAGTTTGTTTACTTGCTGTATTTATTGCAAGAAAGAACCTCCAAGCCTTTCTTGCTCTTGATTCTTGACACAATCACATATAATTGGCCGTGTGAGAATATCGGCCTTTATATAGAAACAAACAAACCAAAAAACAGTTTTATGAATCGGTTAGAACCAATAAACCGAACAAAACCTACTTCACCCAAAACCAAATAACCAACATTCAATTGGTAAAACTCACTTCACCCAAAACCAAATAACCAATATGCAATTGGGTCGGACCGTTTAATGAACACTCCTAGAGATAGCTAGTAAAAAAAAGTCCATGAAATGTCATTTTTTTATCTTTCTAGAAATGTCATTTGATCGGGAAATAAAAATGAGTTTTCTATGTTCTTCTTCTTTTTTATTTTTTATTTTTTATAATATATTTTTTTTAACTTATAAAAACTATAAGTTTACTCTTTTTAGTTTGTTACACCTCGAGTTAACTTTATAAATATAAAGAGTAAATTGCATAAATGGTCCATGTGGTTTGCTCAAATTACAGATTTCGTCCCTGAGTTTTCGAAAGTGCAGACGGCCTCCTTGAGAGGAAAAGTTGAGTTCATTTTCGTCCCTGACCAAATTGAAATGACTGAAATACCCTCGTCTTCATCCCCTTTGAATTTCCAGGGACGGAATCTGCAATTTTAGCAAACCACAGGGACCATTTATTTTTTTCCGAAAATAATTTTTTTTCGAAAAAAAATTTCAAAAATAATTTTTTTTCCAAAAATAAATTTTTTCGAAAGTTCTGAAACAAATCCGAAAAGTCACAAATACAAAATATTTTGAAAAATTTGGAAAAAAATTCGAAAATTATTTTAAATATCAATTTTTTTTTCAATATGTCCAGATTTCGAAAAAATTATTTTTGTTTAAAAAATTTCGAAAAAAATAATTTAGAAAAAAAAATTCCAATTTATTTTTTTTTGAAAAACAAGTATTCTGAAAACATTTTGTTGGATTTTTTTTCCAAATTTTTTTTCGGAAATTTTTTTTTCCAATTTTTTTTTCAATTTTTTTTGGATTTTTTTTTTCAAATTTGTGAAAAATTTCTAATTTTTTTTGGAATTTTTTTTTCAAAATTTTTTTCTTTTTGAATTTTTTTTCAAAATGTTGAAATATTACAAAAACGTAAGAAAAACAGACAAAATGTAAGAAACACGGACAAAAATGTAAAAAAAGGGACAAAAACCGGCAAAAACGAATAAAAAAGACAAAACATAAGAAAAGTGGATAAAAATGGACAAAAATCTAAAAAAATTGTAAGAAAAATGGACAAAAACCGATAAAATTATTTTCGGAAAAAAATTATTTTCGAATTTTTTTTCGAAAAAAAATTATTTTCGGAAAAAAATAAATGGTCCCTGTGGTTTGCTCAAATTGCAGATTTCGTCCCTGAAAATTCAAAGGGGATGAAGAAGAGGGCATTTCAGTCATTTCAATTTGGTCAGGGACGAAAATGAACTCAACTTTTCCTCTTAGGGAGGCCGCCTGCACTTTCGAAATCTCAGGGACGAAATCTGCAATTTGAGCAAACCACAGGGACCATTTATGCAATTTACTCTAAATATAAATAAGCTATTAGATTTATGTTGATAACGGTAAGAACTAACAAGTAATAAAAATGAGCTTGCTATGTTTTCCGCATTGAAATGATCAAATGAATATGAAATAAAAGAGGAATAATGAAAGACTTTGTAAATCAAGGAATCATCAACCAAGTGCTATCTTTCATCACTCGATCTTTTGAATAATTAAATTTTTAAAAAAGACAGTGATTTGATTGAAACAGAGATTGTTAGTCCTTTTATGCAATTTAGGCGAGTGATAGATATTTACATAACTGAAGTCACCGTAAACACTTATAAAAGAAAAATTGCTATAATCACATAGTTTTCACATAAATAAGAACTCAAATAAGTACTGTATAAGATTGACATGTAACTTAATACATGAAATTGGATAGTATCTTAATCTGAGGGACTGAAAGTGAAACTAAAGGTGACTTAGAAACCAACTTGTCTTCACTCTTTTCGAACTTCATTTGATCATTCATTTTCATTACATTCATTCACAAACTTCCATCCATCCGTCAACTTTTTTATAAGAAAAATTACTTATAAAAAAGGTAAAACAATTTGTTCCATACTTGCTGGGTTTTGGTTATTCGATCATATTTTTAATTTCCAGAATGTTATTGTTGTTTCTTTGTAATCTTTAAAATTGAGCTATATCCTCAGGTTAATAAGCTCATAAGCCATTAAAATTGAGCTTATAAAATGTTCAATAAGCTCATCAGATAAGTTCAATTGACTTGATTGAGTGATTTTAGATTTTGGTAAAGAAGGTAATTACATTTTGGTATAAGATACATGGCATTGAATGGAATGAATAATTAGATTTTGGTAAACAAAGTAAATACAAATCGGAAAATGCCACTGTAGGAGAAATAATGTTTTCGTTTAAATGACATGAATTGCGGAAAACTTTCAAAAGTTGTAGTGTTGTGTGGATCAGTGACTCGAAGGAACTTTACGTTAACCTTTTGGTTTCTTGATGCTTGTGCATGTATTCTATGAAAGATTTAACGGTTACTAAAACGTAGAAGACAGAACGCCTCTCATAAGCTAAATGCAATGGTAATATTACGCCTCTTTGTTTATGTGTATAATAGTTTGTTTTCAAGAGAGATGGCTATCTATTTATGTGATGTTGTTTCCACTATCTATGTTATGTTTTTGTTTTTTTTAACAGTTAACTTATAAATAAACAATTAGCATGCTTGTTCTGTCTACATGTTACGTGGTATAACACAAAAGCGCTCACATGTTTGATTGTTTTATGCTACTTAGTCATGGAATCTATGGAGCTAATTAATTGTTTCAACTTTATTTTTCATTTTTTGAAAACGTTCTTGTACTTGTGAATCATTTTCGATCTCATTATTGATAATGGCTACTACGTCCATTCCTCATTGGTGGAAATATGATGTCTTTGTAAGTTTTAGAGGTGAAGATTGTTGGGATTTTAGAACAAGTTAACCATTAACCTCTACGAGTACGCAGCGGATATAAGATCTAATTAATGCAATTATGTTAACACGTAATAATAAACAATAATTAATATAACAATTAATTAATAAAAGGGATAAAAGAAAACCTAACCTTTCGTGGCTATTGATCTCTATTAACGGAACAAGAAACCAATACGAAACCTTAAGTATCTAAAATAGATACCTCGAAGAGTATCACACACAAACACGATAACCGAGTACGTTCGATAAAGAGCTAGTCGAGAAAAAGCGTATAAAACCAATCAACCATTGACGTCACTTGAATATAACATGAACAGGAAAAACCCCAAGAAACTATCTTGTATTACGCGAGATTCAAAACAACCAAAGAAATTTGTTTCCCTTCTTACCCGACCCATTCGTCCGATATATACACCAAGAGCAGAAATCAAAACCTTTGTTGCCAATCGTGTTCAACCAGGAACTATGCAAGTAGGAGACACCAATTAAATTAAACCTATAACTCTTGGATCATATATATATGTATGATGCAAGTTAAGGTTTTAAATAAAACAAACTATAACCATTCTATTTAATGTAACGATTGGTCAAGTGCACGATTGGTGATTCAATCACTTAGTTAGGTTAAGGGATAATATATTATTCGTATATAGCATGCACATGAGTTGTAGGGATATATGATCATGTTTTTCACATGGCGAGAATATTGTGTTTGTTTATATACAAAACAAACCAACCCTCTACTTGGGTCTTTGCTTGAACAACAAGCTACAAGCCCAAGCTCCCATTGACCGATCGGTTTCTAGGCCCAAGGCATCCAACCAAACGACCCACTTTGAGACTTAAACAAGCCCATGGGTCGTCCAAATTAATCGCGTCAAGTACATGCATAACGGGTAATATAATTCAAGTATAAATATCGTTCGAACCGTACTCTCGTGTTTATCGTGTGTGCCCCATCGGCTCACACACTTCTAGTCGTTTACGTGTGTTTATAACTCCCACAAACCAACAGCTCCCACTTGGGAGTTGGAGTGTCGAATGGCAAACAAAACTAACGACGGAAGCGCTAGCAGCGCTCTCACTTAAACTTTTAACTAAAATTATGCGAGATAATAGTTTCGTAAAAGTTTCTCAATAGCATGGTCATTCAATGTCTTGCTCTAATCATCCTTTGTTATAGATACCGTTAAACCATGGATTATGGATCTCAAATCATTCCATATAATTTAACCATTTAGAATCTCGTTATAGAATTTAATTAGATATACCAAATGTAATCAAGTATCATCTTGCATTACCCTTTGGGTTCGGCGGAACAATTATCTTATTAAATCGGAGAGCGCCATGGTATCTTTCTGCACATACCAAGTGGAGTAACAAATCCTTTATTGACTACAAGTGTTGTGGATGCTGCTTCACATCACTCAGAAATATAGCTTTTATAACTACCTTATTAAGATAGCGTTTTGCGTATACTTACAAAAAATGATATCCACACATAACAGAACTTACTTGCATCTTAAGTCTAAGGATGAAGATAACAAACTATTTTCAATATTTTACTTATGACAAGGATCCAAAAGTAAATGTTTGAAGGTTGGGGAATCCAATATGCATCTCTAGTGAATACATATGAGTTTGGCGGGAACAATCCGAATTCTCCTTAGAATTATAACCAATACTCACATTTGCCTTATCATAACAATATTCCCATATTGTTAACCGACAATGGACATATCTAGAATAATAAAATCATTCAAGGATTAAACATGAAAATATAGGATAACAATTATTATATGAATGAATAACAAATACCAAGTATCTTTATTCATCATAAAGTAAAAATTGTCTATCAATCCCAATTATCCAAATACTAAAACAGATATGCATGAAACTCATTTAGTAAGTTGAACTCCAATGTTTCCAACATTATCAACCTTTCTTTTACAAGAAAAACTAAATAGTCATCTGAGTAAACTTTCCGAATACTTGTTTCAAATATCACTTATAGTGAGTGATTTTAAATGTAAGATGAGTGTCTTATCTCATATGCTCATACTATTGCAACAATAAATTTGTCCTTTATGGAGAACCACAAAATACATTTTAAGTTCTCATCTCAAGATTTGTTAATTAAATGCTTCATAAGATTTTAACAAATTTAGAACTTAAATCAAGACATTATGGAATTCCTTCCAACAACTCAAATTAGGGTTCATAGAAAAACTCTAATTTAGTATCACTCTTTAACCAAAAGTTCTAGCAATAGTTTTGTGTTTCGTCAAGCTAGGAAGAACACCAAAACTACAATCTTCAAGCTAGGAAGTGTAGATAAATAAAAAATCCAAAAGGGTTTATGATTCAATTGGTTTGAGTGGTAAAACCTCAAATCCCTAATGAATTAGGGTTTTCAATTATGTGTCGTCTTGAATACCTTCTAGGTTTGAACTCTATTGAGTGTATCCATGACACACGCAATTTCTAACCTTGATATGTTTTGGAGGTAGAGCAATTAAAGCTATCATGAACCAAACAATATGAATAAGGTTTGATCCAACACATTTGACATACCATAATGAAGTGGTATCCTATGAGTTATTAGAATTGTGAAACTATATCAGAATTCTATAGATAACTTAATTCTCTTTGGACCAAATACTTGTCAATTGGGTCGAGCCAAATTGCATATAAAGTATTTACGAACCAAGTGCATGCAATAATGTATATTCATTGAACAATACAAGAACCTTATGTTCACGTGTTCACAAGAAGACAGAACTGTTCAAGGATTATATGTTCATGTGTTAACAAGAAAACAGAACATTTCAATAATACATTATGAGTCTTTGAATAATTCAAAGGCCTTATGTTTATGTGTTGGCTAGAAGACATAACACATTTACTATATATATACTTTATGTTATAAATCATTGATAAATTCAAGGACTTTATAATTATGTCTTAACATGTAAGCATAATTATTCTAACAAAAGTAATCATGAACGCAAACTCTTGAGTTCTATAGTAATTTCAAGTTAATTTTATACTTCAGAATTATGATTATTATCATATAACCATAATTATGTTAACTAAAATATGTAGTCAAATGTTGAAGTAACTTTACACTATATTATGACATTTGAATGTAGTAGGGCAACAAACATCTAGTGTGTTCAAGTCCTAGTAGAATCATTATTAGAATGTAGTAGGGCAATAAGCATCTCATGTGTTTAAGTCCTAGTAGAATTCTTATTTACATGTAGTAGGGCATTAAACAACTAACGTGTTTAAGTCCTAGTAGAATTATTAGTTTCCTTTACCTTGCGGTCAAGAGATACCAATAATATTGTTGTTCCTTGCACACACTTTGAGATTTCTCCCACTTGTGAAAGGTACAACATCATATTATGAAAACAAAAGAACAGATTGATTGTTCAAGCGATATGATAATGTCATAGATATCATAAGTAGTTTTAGAACTATAACCTTTAATAAGGAATTGTGGATTATTATTCTATAGATAGCGTTTGAGGCGACAACGAGAAGGCAACGTGTTATCTTATAAAATAAAATACAATTTCCTTTAAGCAATGGTTGTTCATATTAGGAAAGTAATGGATTATTTCAAAGCTAGTTTGAAATGATATGGGTGACTAACAGAAATAAATCCCGCACTCCTTTGAAATTGACAACATTCCATGAATGATATTTCAGTTATAAAATGCAACTGCTCCCACTGGATTTGTCAACATTGTAAGTGTTACATTTCCATTAGAAAACATATAGCAGTTTTATATACTTTCCTATTCTCTTCAAATGCCTACGAGTAGCATGTACTTAGGTATTGAGCAGAGTATATGAAGTTCTACTTATGCAGACAATGGACTAGCCATTCTTTCATTCAATTAACTTGAATCTTTAGCATGCAATTCCTCCTTTATCGTCTACAAAGCCCCAAGGGTATTTAGCACTTTAGGAATAAAAAGAGTCCAAGAAGATTACCTAGCAAATATGCTAGTAATTCCTTTACACTTTGCGGTTTAAACTCATACATCGTGACAAGTGCAGGATGTTATTTATTTTGGTAGCTCTAAACACAATGTTTCTAGTTATACAAAATATTCTATCTTTCAATTAACTCTAGACCACGAAAAGGGTAATGAAAGATCATATAAGAGTTTATCAATTTTGGAATCCTATCTTAGTTTGTCAACTAAGGAGAAAAGATAGGAATAAGTCTCACTCTTCTTACTAGGAAAAGAGACTAAGTTTGTCTTTCGAAGAAAACAACTTTGTTTACGAATTATGTTACAATAACACAATTAATCAGAACATAAAAAGTTCAATTCTAGTATTTTCGATAATTACATTCTTAAAAAAATTAACTACCCAATTAATTACTAATAAGACTAAGATCCATCTTGCAACCCCACTTAATACCATAGGTTGACCGTGTGTAAAAAA
Organism: Chrysanthemum makinoi; assembly: GCA_910596185.1. NCBI lineage: Eukaryota > Viridiplantae > Streptophyta > Magnoliopsida > Asterales > Asteraceae > Chrysanthemum > Chrysanthemum makinoi. The sequence continues at coordinate 46,309,841 of OU343219.1, forward strand.
TAGGACAAGAGGTAGCGTGGCGTTAATTGCATAATGCAACTCTTAGATTTATGAGGCATTTAAGGCATTAGTAAATAAGTAATAATGTCAAAAGCATGTTTAGTTCTCATCTTATGCCTCGGGTCCGAGTGCGACCAGAGTTAACTCGATATAAGTCGATCAAGTATGAGCGTGTAAAATAACCGAGGTCGACCGGTGAGAAATAATTACCATGGGTTGGAAAGGCCCTTAGGTGACGACGAGAGAAGTCAATCCAAGTGCAATTGTCCATAGTTGGGTGGCATAGACTTAATATTAAAAATAGGTATGCAAACATAAATGTGGTAAAAGTCGTGTACAAAGAAGCATGCAAAACAACTTTGTAACACTAATTTTAAAACTTTTGGTAATGACCTGTAGTGATCATCATGGTTCACGGTAGCTCCAATCGAGCATACGAGGAGAGAGGACCGAGTGCGATGAAGCATAACCTTAGACATCCTTTCGGTGAGGCTGTGCTCACTTCTTTAAACCCCCTTTCTAGTTTGTTCTAGTGGGTGAGCCGTACATCCCAAGTGTCCATAGCGTCAAGTTTTTTTAATTTTTTTTTTGAAAACGTGTTTCATATGTTAGGTCACTTTATTTTACAAAAACAATTTTCCACGAATCAAATAGCAGGTCACAATGAGCATGATATTTAGGCGTGTAAATAAAGACCAATATTAATGTTATGGTTACGATATGTATTATTCCATATTGCATACAATTAGGTGTCAAAGCAAGTAATAATGCACATATAGGAATCACAAACATATAAGCATAAACATTAATATAAAACAAATATTGTTCCGAGTTCTCTTGCGAGTCTTCCCCAAACGGAGAACCATAAGACCGTCACGAGGATGTAATACCTAGATGCCCGTATCACTTAGAAAAGCAATTGAGTGGGTCTTGTGGTAGGAAAAAACACATAAAATAGAATGGCAATCTCAATTATCAAGTAATTACGCAATTTTATGTATTTAATAAACAATATGTAATTCTAATTATCATAATAATTTTAATTAACAGTTAATAAATACAAATTAACTTTTAATTCTAATTAGCAAGTAATTTTAATTTAACATGTAATTCTTAATTAACAATTTAATTTTAATTAACAAGGTAATTACAATTAACATGTAAATTAAATTTTAATTAACAAATTAATTCTAATTATCAAGATAATTTTAATTTGTGTGTGACTAGTTATTATTTATTAAAAATTGACAAGTATTGCATGTAATTGTCAAAATTAAAATAAAACAAAATAACTAAACTAGGTTTCATGCAGCCTTTTAAAACATGTTTGTTAATTGAAGCGTGTAACCCATAATCGCAAAAAAACAACTGGCTCATACCCTCTGTTGGGATTTTAGAACCAGTTAACCATTAACCTCTACGAGTACGCAGCGGATATTGGATCTAGTTAATGCAATTATGTTAACACGTAATAATAAACAATAATTAATATAACAATTAATTAATAAAAGGGATAAAAGAAAACCTAACCTTTCGTGGCTATTGATCTCTATTAACGGAACAAGAAACCAATACGAAACCTTAAGTATCTAAAATAGATACCTCGAAGAGTATCACACACAAACACGATAACCGAGTACGTTCGATAAAGAGCTAGTCGAGAACGTATAAAACCCAATCAACCATTGACGTCACTTGAATATAACATGAACATGAAAAACCCCAAGAAACTATCTTGTATTACGCGAGATTCAAAACAACCAAAGAAACTGTTTCCCTTCTTACCCGACCCATTACGTCCGATATATACACCAAGAGCAATCAAAACCTTTGTTGCCAATCGTGTTCAACCAGGAACTATGCAAGTAGGAGACACCAATTAAATTAAACCTATAACTCTTGGATCATATATATATGTATGATGCAAGTTAAGGTTTTAAATAAAACAAACTATAATCATTCTATTTAATGTAGCGATTGGTCAAGTGCATGATTGGTGATTCAATCACTTAGGTAGGTTAAGGGATAATATATTATTCGTATATAGCATGCACATGAGTTGTAGGGATATATGATCATGTTTTTCACGCATGGCAGAATATTGTGTTTATTTATATACAAAACAAACCAAACCTCTACTTGGGTCTTTGCTTGAACAACAAGCTACAAGCCCAAGCTCCCATTGCCTGATCGGTTTCTAGGCCCAAGGCATCCAACCAAACGATCCACTTTGAGACTTAAACAAGCCCATGGGTCGTCCAAATTAATCGGGTCAAGTACATGCATAACGGGTAATATAATTCAAGTATAAATATACGTTCGACACGTACTCTCGTGTTTATCGTGTGTGCCCCCATCGGCTCACACACTTCTAGTCGTTTACGTGTGTTTATAACTCCCACAAACCAACAAAGATATCCGAAAAAGCTTCATGGATCATATGTTCAATGATTTCAAGCAAAAAGGAATTCATGCTTTTAGAGATGATAGAGAATTGCCAAAAGGAGAAGAGATATCTCCTCAACTCTACATAGCCATTGAAGAATCAAGGTTTCTCTTCTCCAAAGATTATGCTTCTTCATCATGGTGTCTGAGGGAACTTGTCAAAATACTCGAATGCAAGCAAATGGGGGAGCCTAAACACGAGGATCAAATCATCTTTTATGATGTTAAGGCTGACGTCTTGAGGAAACAAACTGAGAGCTATCTTTGAAGGTTTTGCTAAACATCAAAATTTAAATAGATCAGAGGTAGCTAAATGGAAGGAAGCTCTATCCATGGCGGCTAACTTATCTGGATGGGATCTCCAGGACATGACAAATGGGTAAATTTATTATTTTTGTGTAATTATCTTGTAGCTCTACTAAAGCTTAACACTATGTAGTTTCTCTTACCTTTGTGTCTTTGAGGTCAACAGGTTTGAGTCCAAGTTCATCGATTCCATTTCCAGAGAAATCCTCCAAAAATTATGTGACGGACCCTTGCATGTTGTTGAGAACCTTGTTGACATCGATTTCCATTTCGAGAAATTAAACTTGTCACGCTTCGTTGGGTCAGATAAGGTGAACATGATTGGGATATGTGGTATAAGCGGAATAGGAAAGACGACTCTTGCCAAAGAAATTTATAACTTGATGTATGTCCACTTTGAAGGAAGTTGCTTTTGTGAAGATGTCAAAGAAGTCACAAAACGACAAGGCCTGATTCAAGTTCAACTGCATTTGATTGGAAAGATCATGAAAATAGAAGATTTGAAGATATCAAGTGTTGGTGAAGGAATTATGGTAATAAAGAAGATGATGTCATCAAAGCCGATCCTGCTTGTTTTGGATGATTTGGATGATCATGAGCAGTTAGAAGCACTAGCAGGTTCACCTAATTGGTTTTTCCCAGGAAGTTTAATTATTTTCACGAGTAAAGATAAACAGTTGCTAACATCACATAGAGTGGATGAAATCTATTAAATGGGGAATTTAGATGAGTATAAAGCTCTTGAGCTCTTTAGTTTATATGCATTTGGGAAAAGGCATCCTACAGAAGATTTTGAAGAGCTCGCTTCGAAAGTTATAATGCATTTTCAAGGTCACCCGCTGGCTCTCAAAATTTTTGGTGGATTATTGTGTGAAAAATCTGCGGATGTTTGGAAAGGCGAGTTGGTTAGACTCCAAACATATCCTAATTCACAGATAGTGCAAAAACTTCGACCAAGTTTTGATTGCTTGGCATCTGATCAGAAAAGAATGTTTCTTGACATTGCATGTGCTTTCATTGGGGAAAATAAAGATTTTCTTTGCAAGTATACTAGACAACAGCAACTGTTCTGCAAATGCTATTATTGAAGTTCTAGCTGATAAGTTCCTAATAACATTATCTGAAGATTGTCTTCAAATGCATGAATTGATTCAAAGCATGGCTAGGGAAATTACACGCGAAGAGCTCAACATGCAGGGAAGCAGAGAAGATTGTGTATATCATTTGCATTGAGTGAAAAGAAAGTAAGAAGTGGCATATTCTTCTTTACCTTCATATTCATACAACAGTATACACAATTTCATATGTTACTCTCTATAATTTATGTTACATGTTCTTGCTTTTCCAGGTGGAAATGACTGAAGCGATTGAAGTTCTAGTCCTATTGCTAGAGAAATATAGTCAAGAGGTTCACATAGACGCTAATTCTTTTGCACTTATGAAACATTTGCGGATCCTAAAAATTTATGCTGAGGAAGAATTTGATCAGAAACGGGAATTGAAGGGCTACAATGTGAAATAATCAGGACGTTTGTATTTTTTTTCCGATGAGCTAAGCTTGTTTTGTTGGCATGGATGCCCGTTCAAGTACTTACCTTCAGATTTCTATCCAGAAAACATTGTTGTCATCGACCTCTCTTACAGCAACATAAAGCAACTTTGGACAACACCAAAGGTATTTACTTGTTCATATGTGTGTTTGTGTTCTACACCTAATGATATACAAACTTATCTTCTTTCTATTGATGCCAGTGCTTAAGAAAGTTGGAAGTAATGAAGCTAAGGCACTGTTGTAGCCTAACAACCACCCCTGACTTCTCAGAGATTACAAATCTCGAAGAAATAGATCTTGAAGGTTGTGTGAATTTGGTTCTGATCCATCCATCAATTGGAATGCTCAAGAGACTTGTTGTCTTAAATATGAGTGACTGTAGACGGGCTGTGAGTTTTCCTAGCAAAGTGGAAATGGATTCTCTTCAGGTTTTGAATAGCTCGAGATGCTTAAATGGCAGCCTGAAGCCTTTTGGTCTAGATCTTTGGACTTAAATCTCTGGTCATATGGAACCAACAACATCCCCAAAGATCTGTTGGAAAATTAGTTGGTAAAAGTGATTTTTGACCAACTTTGGACATAATTATCTATATGTATGTGTCATATATATAAGTAATAGTTTGCAGGTTCACGTTCTCCTCGAAGAGAGCTTCGTAATGAGCCTTTATGTGTCCAAAATAGAGTTGATGTGAATGAGATATCGGGTCTCAAAGTTAGGCATTCGGTACCATGCTTAAAGAGGAATTTTGAATTGTTTTCTATCCCACATCGGTGGGATGAGTAAACTTAGAGGGAGGCTATATTGTATAAATAGATGCCCTAATTCCATAGGTTTAATACACATCAAATCAATAGTTATTATTGATTTCCAACATATGGGATACGCATCTCTTAAAATGAAATTCCAGGAAGTTTAGTTAAGTCCGACAGTACAACTTACTGTTTTGTCTGTTGTACCCTGGGAAACAGACGGCAAATCTGTTTTAAGAGAAGCGTGTCAAACACGTGCCTCGGCTTTTAGTGCTTCTTTGTTGATCTTTATTTGGTGATCAAGTAAGTCTTTTGACTATTTTATTATTTTATTTAATTATCGTTTATCTGGTTACGTTCTGTTTGTATTTAATTTTCTGTTATTAATTTAATGTTAATTTTATTTATTGTAATTTAGATTTTATTTATAAAAGTGTAACCGTATCCCTACAGATCTTAAAAGCATTACGTTTTAGAAATTAAAACACTTTTATTAAAATCGATTTCTTTTAATTAACAGATTTTATACAAACTGTTTTTTCTGCTGAAACCAAGATTGTGTTTCTTTGAAAATCAGTTTTATAACTAAACATAATTTTAATTAACAGATTTGGTATAATAGATTTATAAACAATTTTAAAACAATTTATTGAATCAGTTTTTATTGAAACCATGATGAGTTTCTTTTCAAACTGATTTATTTAGTTTGTTTATTGCATATGTTATTGTTTAAATCTGGATATTGAAACCAAGCTTGTGTTTCTCGGAATCATATTTGGTACAAGTTTACATAAACCATGTCGAGTTTATTAGATACCATATTGTTTTAACAGTTTTAACTGTTTTTTTGTGTTTAAATATTCACAAGTTAACTGATGGTAACATAATTTGTGACCCTAGTGAATCTTGTTAATGTAATTGGTGCGTCGATTACTAACATGGTTAAATACCATGATGAAATCAGATTCATTGAAACCAAGTGGAGTTTCTTTGAAACAAATCTCATAAAATACAAGTTGTTATTTTATTAGATTACTAGAACGTGTTTATTAAAACCAAGATGAGTTTGTTTGAAACAAAATCTGATAATATACAAGCTGTTATCATATTTTGTGGAAAAGTTTCTTTGACTTGTTTAGCTTATTTAAACCAGGTTGAGTTTAATTATAAACTAAATATAGTTCTTGAAACTTTATGCATTTGAAAGTAGATCTATAGAAACCTTGTTGAGTTTCTTTGAAAGAGTAAATCTATTTTGAAACCTTGTCGAGTTTCATTGTAGAATTATACTATGTGATGCAGATCTATTAAGATATTGTTCAAGAAGATTGACAAAATCATATTACAAATTTGTTTTTGTTTAAAAACATTATGTAATATGCGATATTGTTTAATTGTTTAATCGAAAGACTTGTTTAAAAGCGGTTTTGTATAATGGATCTTACAAAACAGTAGTGTTTTAAACAAATTCGATGTTATCGTGTTTGTTAAGAAACACTTTGTGATATAGCAAGTTGTTAATTATTCCAAATTTAGTTTTACACTAATAACGGAATCTCGTGTTCGGAATGTCATGAGTGACATCTAAAGGATCTGCTCCCGAACTTGATGAAAGGGAGACCGATACTCGAGTTATGTGTACGGTAGATGCTTTAAAGCATTCAGATTTTATGTGCCATAACTATGGGTTAAATGGCCTGAATGAAATGAAAATTGTTGCCAAGGCGGGATCCGACATTAGAAAATGGTAGATGAACACTTGGGCATCATGTCATGAGTATGATGATAAGAGTTTGGTTAACTCTTTCAAAGTAGTAGAAAATGGAGAGATGCAATATATGGGAAAGTCTATAACTGCTTATAGCAAGGGAAAAGAAATGTGATGTTGAAATTCATATGTGGAAAAGAGCTTAAGTGAACCAACAAGTTGTATGTGCCAGAGATTCGTAGGAATCTTTTGTCTGGATGGTTGCTTAATAAATTTGGCTTTATTTTTATTTTAATCAAGTAAAATTGAGTTAACATTGAACAAAATTTTGGTCGGTACGGGTTATGCCCTTCGTTAAATGTTTAAGCTGAATCAATTTTTTTTGGTTGTTTTAATAAAATGAGTATGAATTCAGCTTATTTGATCCTTTGAATGTATAGCATGGCCAACTTGGACATGTTAATTTTAACTCGGTATGTTGTTTAATTAAATAAACAAATACGGATTACAAAAGTGAAACTTATGTTGAAGCCAAATTGACAAGATTGTCTTTTCACTCGGTTGACCGTAAATTAACCGAACCCTTGATTCACATAGTTTTATGTGATTTGGAATCGATACCTACTAAGGTAGCAATTAGGTACTTGTTGGAATCACTCCTAAACCTTTATTCAAGTGTTAGTTACTCATATGTAATAGGTAGCTTATTATGGCCTTTATGTTTGTTTAAGGTCTAGCTTATGTAGAAGGCCCATAAGCTTAGGCCCATGTCCATTAAGGAAAAGGAAAGGAGTGGGAGTGTTGCCCTAGCTCCTTGCCTATAAATACTCTTGTAAAACCCTCACTTGAGGGTTGGTTGTTCTCTTTTCTATTTCACTCTTTGCTTTAACCTTTCTCTATTATATTCGTGTGTGTAGATAAGGGTTCAACCGATCATCTCTTCATCTATTTCTTCTAGCAGATTTAGCACACAACTTGTGAGACTTGTTGGTAAAGTTGGTTAAAAAGCAACTTGACAAGGTTTGTAGCAAGGTTAAAGAAGAATGGCTAGTACAAATACTAGGTTAAACATCGAAAAGCTCGACGGGGATATTGTACAAAAACATGGAGGGTTAAAACAAGTTAGATTCAAGCAACTTGGTATTAGTGTTAAAAAAGGGTCCATGGAGAACATATTCAAAAGCGTGTTTGGTTTGAGGTAGAACTGCAGGGAGCTCAGAAAAATCGTGAAGCTGAGGTAATCCAGGTTAGTAACGATCATGCTGCAGTGGCTTAAAGAAACTTGGAGGTTAAACAACTTGAAGAAAAGAAAAACATGGAGTGCTTGGTAAATTAGTAGATACAACTTGGTGCAAATGTAGGGCTGGACATTCTGAAAATCAGAGTACCTGGTGCAGAGGGTGCATAGGGTAATGCTGCTGAAAGGGATAGAGGTGACACTAATATGGCTGCTTCAGGAGTTGCTAGAGTGATAACAGAATATGCACATGAGTCATTGACTTTCAGGGATGCAGTTACTTGTGAGGTAATTTCCAAGTGGACGACTGTAATGAAAGAAGATATAGATACTCGGTCTGGTATGTGTATGCTCAGCAACAGTTTCAGAGAAGCAGTGACGACAACTTTATATGTTACTAGAAGTATGCACCAGGTTTATACATATATCTATTCCTCTATATAGATTATATGGGGTTTACTTATGAAAGTAAGGCTGAGATCTGGGTAACCAAGGGTTTCTTTGGATGAAGAAAATGAAAATATACTTGGCATAGATTCGAGCTTTTCATATATATAATTTCGAGATTTTCAACCTAAGCATGAGCCTGTGATGCATCAGAGTGGTGATTGATACGGGCAATTGATCGTGGCGTAACCGAAAGATAAAAAAGCCAAATATTAGGGTTCAGATTAAAAAAAAAATCCCAAACCTAATTTAGATCTTGTTACACCGAACACAATCTTGAATTGAAACAAGAACACCTTAAATCTTGAAACCCCCAAATTATTCAAAACTCTAATTTCAATTTGAAACTGGTTTTGAACAACAAGCACTATAAGCGAGAGTAATTAGAACGGCTCTGATACCATAAAGAATATAAGTGATCAAACACCTGGTCTTAACTAGATTAATGCAAAACCAGAAGATCAGGAACAAGAGAACAAATCGTAAACGTATGATTCAATTATAATATAATGTTTACATAAGGATTGTCAATATGACAATCATAGTCAACGTAAAATACAAGTGATAGTACACACAGACTATGAATCGTGTGTTTGAGAGAGAGATTAGAGACTTAATATTTGTTATGTATCTCAACCGAGAAAAAAGAGAGGATTATATAACCATTAGGGTTAAGACTAAATACATACTCAGCTCTTCAACTTTAGATCTTGATAGATATGCATCCTTCATCTTTTAATTATGCACCTTCCAGAAATCTGCAGTAGTGCTAATTACACAATAAGTCCATGAGAATTATAAAGGGGTTTAACATTTAGATGAGATACATAATTTAATAGAAACAAAGACCAAACATAGCATATTGTCATATAGGCGAAGTGGCACGACGGGAGTCACAAGATCGACACGCGAAGGCCACGCATTATGAATTCCATTCCCCATGTGGAAAACTAGAATGGAATAGTTTTGCCGATTAAAACTTCATTTTAAAGTATTTAGATTGATTTATGTCAATCCATTTAGATTGTATGTTGGATATTGATAGATAGACATATAAACAAATAATGCAAAGAAATAAAGATGAAAGGAACACAGAACCACGATACAAGTATTTATAGTGGTTCGGCTACAAGGACACCTTCCTTGCCCTATTCCACTCCCCGAGTACCTAACTCGAGAGTTTCTAAGCACTACACAACACAAGCTCCTTAATGTGGCAGAGAAGCCTTCAAAACGTCGCCTACAATCAGGTACAAGGATAGACACCGAGATCTTCCACGAGGTAGAACCAAACCTATCACAATGTCGCCTACACTTTATCCGGTACAAGGCTAGATAACGAGTTTCATTACAAATGAGGAACTACTACCCAACACTACTACCTAAAGGAGACACACTCCTTTTTACAACACTTGAAAGAATATCAATATCCTTTAACCCAAACTACACTAATATACATCGACGCCCCATATCGAATGTACACCTTCGGCACTATACACCAATGCTTTCAACACGACACTCTATTGGAGGGAGAGAAGAACTATCAACAAGATGCACTTCAGTGGTCTTGATGATGACGAAGCTTAGCAACTCATGACCTTGAGCTTGTACGTTTTCAAGAGGTTGTGATCTCGCCTTTAAGAGGAACCTAGAGAATCACACAAAGAGAAAACTACATAGAATGATCCTTTGGATCTAAGGTTAGAGAGGTTAGAACATAAAGAGAATATATGTCACAATTCTAAATTTTTGGTCATTTCTCAAAACAATTCACGTTTCACAATTTCATCATTTATCGTAAACTAGCTTTGCGTGTTCCAAATTCGCGTAATCTTTATGGTTTAGCGGCGAATTCACGATCATATCATCACGAACATTTCATATGGACTAAGTTTAGTCTACATTTCATTAACATCATTTGCATCATGTTAGTTCATTCATGACATTGCATTTCACATTAAACGTGTAAATTTTATATTAAATAAACGTTATCGCGTGAGTTATTATTTTGAACAATTAATCCGATACTTCCAAAAATGATCCCGATATATTTTTATACTTACATTTAGTTTATAAAAACTATATTTTTAGTTTACCTAGTGTTTTAAATTATTTGGTATATAAATCGTTAAATTTATATTATTACGACGTTTTTCTTAAAAACTGCACGATAATTATTATATCACTCAAATTTTACAAGGAATGTATTTTTACAATTTTTATGATCTCATTATACTCTACTTTGATCTATTAAAAATTTCTTTTATCAAAAATTTACCTTAAATACACTAACATTTTATATACAAGTTATTATTACACAAACTTATTACTTACACAATTTTATTACACATTATAAAAAAAAAAAAAAAAAAAAAAAAAAAAAAAAAAAAAAAAAAAATTTTTATTATTGAAAAACATCCCCCCTTGGCCGACCAAGGGGGTGATGCATTTATGGTTTGGTGAAAAATCTTCTTACACATCAAGATTTATACTCAAATGTCTTACACACTCATTTCAATCAAAAATAATTCACACACTAGCAAAATTCTCTCTTCTCTTTGTTTTCCTCTCCATAACCGGTTCTCTCAAGGTGTTAAGAAGGGATCCTCAAAAATTTTTCAAGCTCAAGTAATTACAATCTAGATTACACTCTCATTAAGGTTTTGAAATAAAAACCTAGGGTGTTTAAGTTAAACCCTTGTTCCTTGCACCTCATCATTATAACTTGTAAGCATATTTCTATCATTTTTCATCTTTTCTTATCATTACATATGTATTGTATCATTTTCATAGCAAACATGCAAGACTTATGTTGATTTATACCATTTTTACATGATTTTTAGAGTTATATATATATAAGGTCATCCTATAATTATCCCCTTGGTATATGTTGGTCTTGATGATGTCTAGGAACCCATGACACCCTAAGAAGGTGTATGGTAGGATTAGATTAGCTTTGGAGTTGATTTGAAGGGATTGGAATAGGTTTAGTACGAGAAAAACTATTTTCGACAAGTATATATAGTGGTCTGTCCTTATTTTGTTTTTCTGGAAAATCCGACAGTTGACACGAAATTTTGGCCTTGATATTTAGAAAATATACTTTAAAACGAATCCGTGGCCGCTTGAACGGATTAAAACGGAGTTATAACGAAGAAGTTATGGATTTTACAAGTTTGACGACGAAATATATATTTTTCTGAAATTTCAGCATACTATTATTACTTTATTCGAATCAAAAACGAGTCCTAAGCTTTACAAATTATTTCGACTTATCAAAAATATATTAGTATACTTTGATACGAAGCTAAGGACGTATTATACGTAGAAAGCGGATTTGAAACGACAAAGATATGCACGTTTTCATAAAATTGCCGTAACTATTATTTTCTGAAAAACTATATTATTTTTACGAGACAAAGTGTTACGGTAACTAAAACGACCATGTTGGAGGCTGTTTTAACCATGATGTAGAACTTTTGGAACGAAATGTCTTCTAATAAAATCAAGATCACCAAGCATATTTTTCAAAACGATCAACCGGTTGTATAGCGGAGTTGTAATAAATAATTATGGATGCTTAAACTTTGCCGAAACTCATTTTTAAACAACAATTCAACAAAATCACCATCTTTAACCCTTATTATCATTATGTTCGAGACCTTTATGACGAAAACTCCTGAACAGAAACTTATAGATTTCGATACAAACTTTCCAAAACCGTCGAGTTCGTTCTCTAACGTTCGACGTACACTATGTTACGACTAGTTTTTCGAAGCCATTTTTGTTAATTTCATGAAATTTCCGACGACATTGTTTTACGACGAAAAGTGATAATTTCACGATAAATCATTACGAAACTATTGTAGGATGACATTTTGACGTAAATACTTGTAAAGTAATTTAAGAATGGTCAAGACGTCCAAAGAGTATTTTTCGACGATAAGTATTATTTTCAAAACTCGCAAATGGTATAAATAACATACGAAATGCATGCATAACATTACATCATAACTCATTAAGTATCATATCATTCATTTTAGGTCGCGGATAGTTTCCGAGCCTCATTTTCTTGCACTTCATTTTGTTAGCATATCAATCACACCAGGGTGAGTTAAGTAGCCCCACTTTCTATTACTTATTTGTCTTACAAACTCTTTAGGGGAGATACATGCTCAAACTATTTTCATTTACTTTCACAAATACTCTAAACGTTCTTGATTATCGTGAGTTTCATAGCCCCTACTTTTATACATTTCAATTACTTTTGGGGGAGATACATGCTCAAACTATTTTCATTACTTTCGCAAGTACTTTAAACTCTTACATATCACGGTGAGTTCATACCCCACTTTTACTCGTTTAAATTCTTACAAACTATTTGGGGGAGATACATGCTTAAATACTTGTTTCACTCTTGCGAATACTCAAACCATTTATACAATTGTGTTACAATATACTTCTTATACACTTTGGACATTATGTGTGGTTTATTGCGATATGTGCCTTAATGTGCTAAACTAGTTTTCAATTATGCATCAACATACAAACTTTAGCAACTGGTTAACTCCTGCGGGAGCCGGCAGAGAGGTATTGATAGTACTATCGGGCTGACGCCCCCACCCTTGAGTCCTTGATGACGTGACCTGGGGTGAATATAATCTGTTATTCAATGAAACAGTACAACCAATTTAGACTTGTCAGGAGGTTCAGTTGGCTATTAATTTACAAACATCCCAGCATTTATATGTTGGAAGGCCATTTTTATGGATACAGCCCAACGTGAGCGTTGGAGGAACATCCCAACACGAGTTGTTGGAAGACCCTTGTGGTGGCATTTATACTTTTAACTACCATATTGCGTATATTCATGATTGACATTCTACTTTAGGCAATGGGTTGTGAACACACAGGTTGCAAGTTTTGTATGGGCGGAACTTGGGCCGAGTGGATTATGATGCCTTTGCTTCGTGGACTATTTTAAATGACCAAAAACTTTGCTTTTGTTACATAAACGCTCTTTTAAGGCTTTACTTGCTAACTAAACTCTATGAACTCACCAACCTTTGTGTTGACACTTTTTAGCATGTTTTATCTCAGGTATCTAAGGCATTCACTTCATGGCATGCATATGGACACATCATAGAGTCATGGTGACGACGCGTCTCACAGGGGATTTATACACTTTAAAAACATCGTTTGGCTTGTATCAAACCTATTTCCGCATAAATTGATTTTCATTTGGGACCTTCATTTTGTAAACTCTGATTATTTTAATTAATCAAACGATGTATTTTCTAAACGACACTTTAGGTCGTTCGATATAACTGTAACTTTGATGCTATGACAGTCCTCCCCAAGGTATTCCATTCCGCTGCAAAACACGTAAATTTGGGGGTGTGATAGATTGGTATCAGAGCATCGGTTGTAGAGAACTAGGTTGCATCATTAACCCTAGACTATAACTACATCATCATAGCATCTCATCACATCATTATAAGTGCACATTCTTTATACATGCGGACTTATGACTCAACACCAAACATCATATGAGTCGATTAGTCCAAGCATTGCATAGTTACTCCTAAATTATACATAGCCTGATCACCTATGTCTAATTCAGGAAGAATCATGCAATGAAGGGAGTAGTAGTCTCATATGTGTAAGCAATTCCGTAATCAAGCCAAATTTTCAAAAGATTTTCTTCAAACCACTTGTTTCCAGTTTGATCCGAGTGACACTTCTTGTTTGATGAGTTGCAAAGATCGAGCTAGAAACAAGTCGTTACCTAAACCGATTTAGCCTAATCGTATGACAGTTCTTGTTTGATGAGTTGTGGGATTAAGCAAAATCGGTTACCAAACAGTCTTTTAAAAATTTTGCTTGAGAATGGGAAAGCTTGTCTCATCGAGCCTAATCATAAGAAAGCATGTATTTAGGATGGGAATTGCTCACGATAGCACAGGAACGTATCTTGTGGGACGAGTAACTCATATACATGAGCATTGACATAATCATTTAGACCATACACAAGCATAAACTTTTAGAACCCTTGTCGAGGTTCGAATCATAGTATCATCGATTGAATCACGAGGACGTGATTCCTCTGACATGGGAAGAATGTCACAATTCTAATTTCCAGTCATTTCTCAAAACAATTCACGTTTCACAATTTCATCATTTATCGTAAACTAGCTTTGCGTGTTCCAAATTCGCGTAATCTTTATGGTTTAGCGGCGAATTCACGATCATATCATCACGAACATTTCATATGGACTAAGTTTAGTCTACATTTCATTAACATCATTTGCATCATGTTAGTTCATTCATGACATTGCATTTCACATTAAGCGTGTAAATTTTATATTAAATAAACGTTATCGCGTGAGTTATTACTTTGAATATTTAATCCGATACTTCCAAAAATGATCCCGACATATTTTTATACTTACATTTAGTTATAAAAACTATATTTTTAGTTTACCTAGTGTTTTAAATTATTTGGTATATAAATCGTTAAATTTATATTATTACGACGTTTTCTTAAAAACTGCACGATAATTATTATATCACTCAAATTTTACAAGGAATGTATTTTTACAATTTTTATGATCTCATTATACTCTACTTTGATCTATTAAAAATTTCTTTTATCAAAAATTTACCTTAAATACACTAACATTTTATATACAAGTTATTATTACACAAACTTATTACTTACACAATTTTATTACACATTATAAAAAAAAAAAAAAAAAAATTGTATTATTGAAAAACATCCCCCCTTGGCCGACCAAGGGGGTGATGCATTTATGGTTTGGTGAAAAATCTTCTTACACATCAAGATTTATACTCAAATGTCTTACACACTCATTTCAATCAAAAATAATTCACACACTAGCAAAATTCTCTCTTCTCTTTGTTTTCCTCTCCATAACCGGTTCTCTCAAGGTGTTAAGAAGGGATCCTCAAAAATTTTTCAAGCTCAAGTAATTACAATCTAGATTTCACTCTCATTAAGGTTTTGAAATAAAAACCTAGGGTGTTTAAGTTAAACCCTTGTTCCTTGCACCTCATCATTATAACTTGTAAGCATATTTCTATCATTTTTCATCTTTTCTTATCATTACATATGTATTTTATCATTTTCATAGCAAACATGCAAGACTTATGTTGATTTATACCATTTTACATGATTTTTAGAGTTATATATATATAAGGTCATCCTATAATTACCCCCTTGGTATATGTTGGTCTTGATGATGTCTAGGAACCCATGACACCCTAAGAAGGTGTATGGTAGGATTAGATTAGCTTTGGAGTTGATTTGAAGGGATTGGAATAGGTTTAGTACGAGAAAAACTATTTTCGACAAGTATATATAGTGGTCTGTCCTTATTTTGTTTTTCTGGAAAATCCGACAGTTGACACGAAATTTTGGCCTTGATATTTAGAAAATATACTTTAAAACGAATCCGTGGCCGCTTGAACGGATTAAAACGGAGTTATAACGAAGAAGTTATGGATTTTACAAGTTTGACGACGAAATATATATTTTTCTGAAATTTCAGCATACTATTATTACTTTATTCGAATCAAAAACGAGTCCTAAGCTTTACAAATTATTTCGACTTATCAAAAATATATTAGTATACTTTGATACGAAGCTAAGGACGTATTATACGTAGAAAACGGATTTGAAACGACAAAGATATGCATGTTTTCATAAAATTGCCGTAACTATTATTTTCTGAAAAACTATATTATTTTTACGAGACAAAGTGTTACGGTAACTAAAACGACCATGTTGGAGGCTGTTTTTAACCATGATGTAGAACTTTTTGGAACGAAATGTCTTCTAATAAAATCAAGATCACCAAGCATATTTTTCAAAACGATCAACCGGTTGTATAGCGGAGTTGTAATAAATAATTATGGATGCTTAAACTTTGCCGAAACTCATTTTTAAACAACAATTCAACAAAATCACCATCTTTAACCCTTATTATCATTATGTTCGAGACCTTTATGACGAAAACTCCTGAACAGAAACTTATAGATTTCGATACAAACTTTCCAAAACCGTCGAGTTCGTTCTCTAACGTTCGACGTACACTATGTTACGACTAGTTTTTCGAAGCCATTTTTGTTAATTTCATGAAATTTCCGACGACATTGTTTTACGACGAAAAGTGATAATTTCACGATAAATCATTACGAAACTATTGTAGGATGACATTTTGACGTAAATACTTGTAAAGTAATTTAAGAATGGTCAAGACGTCAAAAGAGTATTTTTCGACGATAAGTATTATTTTCAAAACTCGCAAATGGTATAAATAACATATGAAATGCATGCATAACATTACATCATAACTCATTAAGTATCATATCATTCATTTTAGGTCGCGGATAGTTTCCGAGCCTCATTTTCTTGCACTTCATTTTGTTAGCATATCAATCACACCAGGTGAGTTCATAGCCCCACTTTCTATTACTTATTTGCTTTATAAACTCTTTGGGGGAGATACATGCTCAAACTATTTTCATTTACTTTCACAAATACTCTAAACGTTTTGATTACGTGAGTTTCATAGCCCCTACTTTTATACATTTCAATTACTTTTGGGGGGAGATACATGCTCAAACTATTTTCATTACTTTCGCAAGTACTTTAAACTCTTACATATCACGGTGAGTTCATACCCCACTTTTACTCGTTTAAATTCTTACAAACTATTTGGGGGAGATACATGCTTAAATACTTGTTTCACTCTTGCGAATACTCAAACCATTTATACAATTGTGTTACAATATACTTCTTATACACTTTGGACATTATGTGTGGTTTATTGCGATATGTGCCTTAATGTGCTAAACTAGTTTTCAATTATGCATCAACATACAAACTTTAGCAACTGGTTAACTCCTGCGGGAGCCGCAGAGAGTATTGATAGTACTATCGGTGGCCCCACCCTTGAGTCCTTGATGACGTGACCTGGGGTGAATATAATCTGTTATTCAATGAAACAGTACAAACAATTTAGACTTGTCAAGAGGTTCAGTTGGCTATTAATTTACAAACATCCCAGCATTTATATGTTGGAAGGCCATTTTTATGGATACAGCCCAACGTGAGCGTTGGAGGAACATCCCAACACGAGTTGTTGGAAGACCCTTGTGGTGGCATTTATACTTTTAACTACCATATTGCGTATATTCATGATTGACATTCTACTTTAGGCAATGGGTTGTGAACACACAGGTTGCAAGTTTTGTATGGGCGGAACTTGGAACTGAGTGGATTTATGATGCCTTTGCTTCGTGGACTATTTTAAATGACCAAAAACTTTGCTTTTGTTACATAAACGCTCTTTTAAGGCTTTACTTGCTAACTAAACTCTATGAACTCACCAACCTTTGTGTTGACACTTTTTAGCATGTTTTATCTCAGGTATCTAAGGCATTCACTTCATGGCATGCATATGGACACATCATAGAGTCGTGGTGACGACGCGTCTCACAGGGGATTTATACACTTTAAAAACATCGTTTGGCTTGTATCAAACCTATTTCCGCATAAATTGATTTTCATTTGGGACCTTCATTTTGTAAACTCTGATTATTTTAATTAATCAAACGATGTATTTTCTAAACGACACTTTAGGTCGTTCGATATAACTGTAACTTTGATGCTATGACAGTCCTCCCCAAGGTATTCCATTCCGCTGCAAAACACGTAAATTTGGGGGTGTGATAATATATGTCTAAAAGGATTAGTAAGCATGAGAGAAATGATTCACTATTTATAGGCAAAACTTGCCTACTATTCCACGGTTCCAGGTGATCCTTTACCCAAGGGATCCGGCCAGTGCAATTCCAGGGATCTGGCTACTAGGTCAGCTTAGTCCGGATTTTGGGTTGCAAACTGGGTTATGGGTTATGGGTTACGGACCATGGGTCATGGACTTTGTATCATGAATACCCAACAAGATACAATGTACCTTGTCAATGGGTCATGGTTCATGGACTTTGGGTTATGGATCATGGATAATATCCAACATGACTTCATGAATGATGTCATGCAATGGGTCATAGGTTATGGATCATGCTCCATGGGTATGGGTTATGGACTTTGGTTTTTACCCAACAAGATTCATTGTACCTAGCCAATGGATCATGGGTCTTGGGTCATGGGTTATAGACTTTGGTTTTTACCCATTATTTACCAATTACAAGTTATACAAAGTACATATAAATTTTTATAAAATATAAGTAAACAATATTACTTGTAAGTGTTTTATAAAAATGGTTTTGGTTTTATATAACATATTTAACTAAACATGTTTTTGGTGGGTTTTATATGTTTAGTAAAAGTCTGTTAGTAAACTATTGGCTCAAAGCTTTTACGTATTTTATTTATTTCGTTAAAATGATTTTTCGTTTGTTATCGACAAAACATTAGAAGATCGTAAAATATAAATGAACATTTTTATGGTTTATTTGTATTAACAATCTCCCCCTTTTTGTTGATGAAAAAACATAAAATTATTTTAAGTAAAAATTAGAATTCGTAAAATTTTGAATTGGAGTTTTTACTCTCTTCTCCCCCTTTTTGTCAAAACAAAAAGAGCGTCGAAAAGAAACTAACACATAGTTGAAATAGTTTTGGGAAAAACTTATGGAAAGTAAAGTAAAAAAATGAGAAAGAGTTAGAGAAAGAAATAGTAAGGTAAGAAATAAGTCTCATTTTAGCTCCCCCTTGATGGATGCTTCCCTTTGGTGAGGGCGTCAAGTAATTAGGAAGACTAAACGAGTATATTGCAAGTAATTTGCAACTTTTTTGCTTTGACAAAAAGCCCCCTATTGACGAATGCTCCTTTTTGATGAGGGCGTCAAGTAGTTAGGAAGACTATAAGTGAGTATATTGCAATATTTTGCTTTGATGAAAAGCTTCCCCTTGTTGAGGGTGTCAAAGTGTTCATGTATATTTTGAAAATCTACAAACAAAGGTTAGAAAACAAGTATATTGTGGAAAACTAGAAGAGGGGGGGGGGGGTTTGAATAGTTTTACCGATTTTAATTTAAGTTTCAAAGATTTATATTCAATCTTATGTGAATTCGTATGGATGGTTAGATAGTATAAAACAATAAGTAAAGTAAATAATAAAAGCATGTAAAGTAAAGGATAGAAAGTAGCGACACAAGTGATTTATAGTGGTTCGGCTACAAGGACACCTTCCTTGTCCTACTCCACTTCGCGAGTTCCCCACTCGAGAGTTCAAGCACTATGTCAACAAGCTCCTTCAATACGGCGGAGAAGCCTCACAACTTCGCTTACAATTTTTCTGGTACAAAGCTAAATACCGAGTTCTTCCACGAGGTAGAACCAAACCTATCACAACTATTACACAACAAGTATGTGAAATATGAGTTACAAGATCTTGCTACAGTAATCTTGTGGATGAACAAACCAATCAAGGACCCTTTGCTTGGATGACTTGTACTATAACGTGATCTCGCCTTTGAGAAGGACCTATATGAGAATCACAACAAAAGATAGAAGAAACTACTAGAATGATCAAATGATCAGAGGTTAGAAGAGTGAGATAATATATGAGAGGGTTGTAAGAAGATGGGTGAGTAATAATGAAGAAATGACTCACTATTTATAGGCACAAAAAGCCTTCTGTAGCACGGTTCAGGCGGATCCCTCACTTGGGGGTTCCGGCCAGTGCAATCCTAAGGATCTGGCAGTCTGGGTTGTACCAGTCCGGATTTTGGGTTGCAAACCGGGTTATGGGTTATGGGTATGAGCCATGGGTCATGGACTTTGGGTCATGGGTACCCAAAAAGATACAATGTATCTAGACAATGGGTCATGGGTCTTAGGTCATTGGTTATGGACATTGGGTCATGGGTAATGGATAATACCCAAAATGATTTCATGCATGATGTCATGCAATGGGTCATTGGTTATGGATTAGCTCCATGGGTATGGGTCATGCGTATTGGATATTACCCATCCTATTACATAAACTATTACAACATTTTATGTGAATGACCAAATGTATATACTTTACAAAAATAACATGTATTCTTATAATTTTAGTTATGATAACTTTATATTTGTTATCAACAAAACATAAAGAGATCGCTAAATATGAATAAACGTTTTTACGGTTTATTTGTATTAACAATCTCCCCCTTTTTGTTGATGACAAAACATAACGTTATGATGAGTAAAACTTAAGATTAGATGTATGTTTTGAAATTATATGTAAGTTTTAATTCTTCTCCCCCTTTTTGTCGAAACAAAAAGTGAGCCTAGTGAAGAACTAAATAGTTGAATAAAAATAAGTATGATCCACAAAGCACTAGCTCCCCCTTGACGGTAAATCCCCTAGAATTGGGCGTCAAGCGAGAAAATATAATATCTATAAAAAAATGTTAGTAGTAACATGTAATATAATCTTGTAATGGACGAGAGACAAGATAGAAAGCCAAGGTACGTAAACAAAGCCTTGTAATAAAATATCAAAGTGTAGTGGTATATATGCCACATACAAAATGTAAAACTAAGAACGAGGATTATTCTTTAAAATGACTCAAAAGAAAAAATAGAGAAAATAATATTATCATTCCTTCCATGCTTGCATATAGGTTAATTATGGAAGTTTAGGTGGATGATAATGTTGATGCGATCAAGGATATGGTTGAGTATGAATCGCATCTCGTCCCTTATTTCCATTGTGAGATCCCTAGTGGATTGACAATGTGTACATGAGAGATGGTGAGGGAGGTGTTGGTGAATGGAGATGGTTCCGTCATCATTTCTTATTATCCGAAAGCTTTTTTAAAACTCAAGAACAAACACGGGACATATTTGTTCATTGATATTGAGGAGACACTGAAAACTGATCCTGGAAAAGACTTCAGGAATGTCGGTATTATTGAGAAAATATTGATAAACCACATGGCCTTCATGAAAAAACCGTTTTTGTAGCATTTTGAAATCTTTTCGATCTTTAGGGTCAAGACCGTCTTTTCGGTGATGCATCGGTATATAATGAGCGGTGTCTTGGTAATCTTGTAGTTTGGAACTAGGCATGATTGATCCAAAACAATAAAACCACAATGTGGTGTTAATTATGAGAATACTTCCTTTTGAGGTTCATCATAATTTTTGCTCAAAACATCTCTTTTGAATTCATTATGAGTTCTAATTTGTATTAACAATGTTTGTTCTTTGATTGGTTATCTTATATAGCTAATTTAAAGACAATGTGATAAACCTACTTGAATCAAAATTCTAAAGATGTAAAAATTGTACAACTAGGAACTAGAGAATGGAAATCACAATGCAGTGAAGATAAGAGTAATGATGTGTTTATGGTCGTATATGAAAGAGTAAAGTGAGGAGTAGAAGTGCACAGTGAATTATCAAACACTTATTCTATTTCTTTGATGTGCCGGTTCCCACGGATCCCTTGAATGAGGGATCCGGCTAGTTATAGTTTAGGGATCCGGCTATTCAGTAAGAAAACAGTTTTAATGGGTTGGATAATTTTGACGCGGAAGTTTTTGATTTCTATTTTTGCCAATGGTTTTGCTCTATATCTTAGGGTTTATCTATTATAGGTGTGATACAAGGTTTTGATGAGTCTTCGTTAGCAAAAACTTTTGGTTAGCAAAAATTTCTTTTCGAGGTAAAGATGTGTATTGACTAGTTTATATTAGTGTTTAGGGAAATCAAGAAAGAATACTATTCCTGATGATATGATTAATATGAAGAACAACTTTTTAGAGAATTCGTGACATTGCAGTTTAAGCATTAAATATACGAGTCTTTACATAGTATTAAATTTATGTAGAGAGATTATAATACTACCTAATAGAAGCATATATCATTATTTTATCTATAAGCAATTAGCATGTTTTTAGATTAACTAATTGTAGTTAGGAGAACATACCTTTGCTATATATTCTTTTTATGATTTCTGAAGAATCATAGACGCGAAATACTTCATTAGCTTTCAAAATACTTAATCATATTTTGTAAAAGCAAGTTTGTAAATACTTTGGATTCTTATTTGGGTGTTGACTTCATTTTTCCTTTGATTGAACGAAGTCATTGAACGAATCCTAGCATGAATATTTCTCAAAAGAAAATGTTAGAATGATATATCAATATCCAACATTTGTTAAAATATAAAAATTTCCAAAACATGAATTTATTGTTTTAAGAAATTTCGTTCTTTGTAGTTTTCAAACATACACGGATCGTATCAAGTTTTTAAAGTACAATATACTTTAAGAAACTTGGTAACGAAGCTCTGATGCCAATTGTGGAAAACTAGAAGGGGGTTGAATAGTTTTACCGATTAAAACTTTGTTTTAAAGTATTTAGATCGACTTATGTCAGTCTATTTGGTATGTGTGTTGGATATTGATAGATAAGCATATAAATAAATAATGCAAAGATAAAGAGTGAAGGAACACAAAACCACAACACAAGTATTTATAGTGGGCCAGCTACAAGGACACCTTCCATGGGTTATGGGTTATGGACCATGGTTATGGGTTATGGGTTATGGACCATGGGTTATAGGTATTGGGCTATGAATACCTAACAAGATACAATGTACCTAGTCATTGGGTTATGGATCATGGGTCATGGGTCATGGACTTTGGGTCATGGATCATGGATAATATCTAACATGACTTCATGCATGATGTCATGCAATGGGTCATGGGTTATGGATCATGCTCCATAGTTATGGTTTATCGACTTTGGTTTTTACCCAACAACATTCATTGTACCTAGTCAATGGGTCATGGGTTATGAGTTATGAACTTTGGTTTTTACCCATTACTTACCCATTAAAACATATACAAAGTACATATACATTTCTATAAAATGTAAACACTCGTTGTTATACATACACATTTTTATAAGATGTAAACAATATTACTTGTTAGTGTTTTATAAAAATGTATTTGGTTTTGATAACTTATTTACTAAACATGTTTTGATGGTTTTAATATGTTTAGTATAAGTGTGTTAGTAAACTATTGGCTCAAAGCTTTTACGTATTTTATTTATTTCGTTAAAATTATTTTACGTTTGTTATAGACAAAACATTTAGAAGATTGTAAAATTTAAATAAACGTTTTTATGGTTTGTTTGTATTAACAGATTTTATTGGTATTGAACATGGATAAGAACCCCCTCGTTGTAGTACATGCTTTTTATATGGTCATTCTCTTGATGATTGTCCCAAAGTTGCTCTTAAACATTGGGGATTGATAAAGGCAAGGGTAAGAGTTTGGTGTATTAAAGATGGTTTTAATGTATTGAAGTGGAAAGGATCTAATCCTAAATGGGCTCACGGTTTTTCAATGAGCAAGAAATTTGAGTATAGGCCGGTTCCGAAACAATAAACTACTACCAAGGCTCGTACTCTAAAAAGACAACACAAATGACACTTCTACATCAAGTCATCCTAAAAGCATGCTAATGTGGTGAATACTTCAAATGCGTTTGATGCTCTTCGTGATTTAGATGATGGTTCCAATGTTAATATAGAACCAAGTGGTAACATTACAGCCACGCTTTGTGTCTCAAATATCACAAGTTCGGTTGATGATGGTCATGATAATGTGGATAATGATGATGATGTGTTCGAGATATACAATGAAACTGATACTTTTAATGGTTGATGAAGTTTCTAAAAGTGGTAGTGAAGTGGGTAAAAAGAGCTTGTACGAGCAATGGAAGGAGGGGACCTATGATGACGACCCGTATGATGATGATGACTTTGATGACTATGGTTTGACCAATGCCCAAATGTAGTTTGTTAATGCTTTTGAAATTAGTCTTCCTGGTCAAGTTAGATAGGGGTTGTCTTAAGTCTCATAAATTTTTCATGTCATTCTTATGCTAGGTTAGGTGTTAAGCTCAATAGAAGCGTTTGTTTCACCTGTTTGGGCCGAGATGTGAGACTTACCCATATTCGATGTACTTAATTGTTTTTTGGTGTAATGAAATTTATGAGGGATATTAAATCCCTTTACCCAAAAAAGTAATAAAATTTTGAATTTCGTCACATTGGTGAAGGATTTTACCTTCTTAGCAAGTATCATGTTGATCGTGTTATTGCGAATAAAAGGTTTTCCTAGTTATTGTATTAAACTTTCATATTTTATCACTTTTGTGTATGATTAGCTACATATAAA
Organism: Chrysanthemum makinoi; assembly: GCA_910596185.1. NCBI lineage: Eukaryota > Viridiplantae > Streptophyta > Magnoliopsida > Asterales > Asteraceae > Chrysanthemum > Chrysanthemum makinoi. The sequence goes on from OU343219.1 coordinate 46,334,525, forward strand.
TGAAAAATGTGACAATTTAGATACATTTGTAAATGTGTCATGGATGGCAACTAGTTTCATTTTCAAAAAACGGTTGAGTTGGTAAAATCCTACACCAGAGTGAAGAAATTTGGAAATTTAATACACTAAATAGCAAAAAATTTATTCACTGCATATAAATGGAAAATGCGATTATATCTATGGAGAAGCTTGTTTATAAGTTTTTGTAAAATCCATTGAGGATATATGCTTTTTACTTTTACATGCTCATTTGAAAATCAATATTTAGAAAATGTGTTCGTTAAGATTAGCCTTTAAGAAATTGTATGATCGTTCCGATGGTAATTTGTACGTATTATAAACTTGTTGGGGCGGAGTTGTGCTTGGCATTAACTGTTACAGTTTAAATACTATGACTATCATAAATATAAACACATAAACATGAGTCACGCAACAAAATTAAGGATCAAATATAGTGTACATAAATTAGCCAAGAAAGAGTACCTTGTTACTTCAAATTAGGTTAAGAAACGGATTAGGAAATGGGGTACTAATTACCCCAAATCGATTATGAACCCTAATTAGGGTTTATGTATAATTGACCCAATCAAAAACCACCAAGAATCAAATAGTTGATTCCTCTATGTTTTCACACACACATTTTTATAGCAATTCAATTAGAATGCTAGTTCTCGATCACGTAACAAATCAAACACTTTTATTCAATGACAAAAATCGAAAACTTAACCCCTTGGGTATTGTACGATTGTCCAAAGAAGGAGAAGAGGAGAAGAAGAAGATTGACTTGCTAGGTTTCACAAGAGATTAGTCGAATAATGAAACCTAAGGTTATGTATTTATACTAATCAAAACTTGGAGAGAAAGCAAGCCCAATCACCTCCTCTTGGAGATGGATCGGCCGAATATGGTAATGGGAGAAGGATTCTAGATCCTTCTCTCCTACTATTTACATGCGGGTCCAAATCTTTCGTCTAATGACCGTTAATTAATACCGTTAACTATTTAACTACTGTTAAGTTATTTTTACGCGAAATAATTAATATAATACTTTATTAATACTAATTATATAATTGAATTTTTAAACATAACGTGTGCGATCCACTAGGCTCATGTTTGAAACCAGACATACGTTTAAAATATGTTCATAATCCAACAACTCCCACTTCTAATATTTTGGGCAAAAGCCACATTAGGCCTTGTGCATCTCACTGCATACATAATAGATCCTACAGCCGAAACATAATGAACGATCCTCATGCATGCCACCTCACCAGGTGTAGAAGCACCTTGAGAACTATTTAAGATTTTATCAAGATTTTATCAATGTAAGCCCTTTGACTTAATCCAATTAACCGCCTAGATGGATCTCTATAGATTTGGATTCCAACAATATATGTTGCTTCTCCCATATCCTTCATGGCAAGACACTTTCCAAGACCAGTCTTTACATTTTGTAAATTTGGAATGTGATTTCTCATAATCAATATGCCATTAACATATAAGATAAGAAAAGTAACATTACTTCCACTAGCCTTTTGATATACACATGGCTCATCAAGATTTTGAAGAAAACCATATTTTTGATTTCTTCATCAAATCTTCTATTTCAATGCCTTGATGCTTGCTTTAATCTATAAATGAATCTTTTAAGCTTGCAAACTCGGTTAGGAAACTTTGGATTCACAAACCCTTTAGGTTTTGCCATAAAGATGTCTTATTTTAGGCGACCATTCAAAAAAGCGGTTTTGACATCCATCTGCCAAATCTCATAGTCATAATACGCAACTATGGCTATAAGAATCCTAATAGCTCTTAAGTCTGCATACAAGAGAAAAGTTTTCCTCATATTCAACCCTGAAGGTTTATGTATAGCCCTTTGCTACAAGACGAGCCTTATATGTGTGTATTATGCCATCCATGTTAGTCTTTGTTGAAAATCAACTTGCTACCAACGACTTCAGCATTAGGAGGAAGGTCTACTTCAACCTAGACGTCATTAGCATGTATGAATTTCATCTCCTCATTCATAACTACTTGCCATTTATTCTTTTAGGATCAGCCATGGTAGCCTTATAGTTAGCAGGTTTATTAAGATTCCCTATGTGGAAAATTAGAAGAGGGGTTGAATAGTTTTACCGATTAAAACTTCATTTTAAAATATTTAGATCGACTTATGTCAATCTATTTAAATGTGTATGTTGGATGTTGATAGGTAGATATATAAATATGAAATGCAAAGGTAAAGAGTAAGAAACACAAAACCACGACACGAGTGTTTATAGTGGTTTAGCTACAAGGACACCTTCCTTGCCCTACTCCACTCCCTGATTCATCTACTCGAGAGTTCGTAATCACTACACGACACAAAACTCCTTGTGGCAGAGAAGCCTTCATAATGTCGCCTACTCTTTTTCCTGTACAAGGCTAGACACCGGGTTCTTCCACGAGGTAGAACCAAACCTATCACAATGTCGCCTACACTTTATCCGGTACAAGGCTAGATACCGAGTTCCATTACAAAGGAGGAACTACTAACCAACACTACACAACACCTATCCCATAGGAGACCCACTCCTTATTACAACATCATCAAGGATATCAATATCCTTGAACACAACCTATCTCTATTTGTACATCGATGCACCATATCAAATGTACACCCTTGGCATCTTTCACTAATGCCTTTGACATAATCATTTTGGCACCTTTCAATAATGCCTTTGACTTGACCCTTTTGGCATCCTTAACTAATGCCTTTGACACAGATATTCGGCACCTTTCACTAATGCCTTCGTCTTGACTCTTTTGGCATCCTTCACTAATGCCTTAGACACAACACTTCTAGAGAGGAAGAAAGAACTATCAACAAGAGAACTTCAGTAGTCTTGATGATGACGAAGCATGGCAACTCATGGACTTGAGTTTGCTCGACTTCAAGAGGTGGTGATCTCGCCTTTAAGAGGAACCTAGAGAATCACACAAAAACAAACACTAACTACATGGAAAGATCCTTTGGATCTGAGGTTAGAGAGTTTACAATACTAGGAGAAAGTATGTGTAGGACTCGCAACCAACAATGATGAAATGAGTTACTATTTATAGACAAAAACATGCTACTGTTCCATGGATCCCACGGATCCCTTGCTTGAGGGATCCGTGAGACGCTCCTCTTTATCCATGGGTTATGGGTTATGGTTCATGGGTTATGGGTCATGGGTCCTAGACTTTGGACCATGGGTATCCAAGTAGATACAATGTATCTAGAAGATGCAATGCATCTAGTCAATGGGTCATGGGTTAGCTCCATGAGTCATGGATAATACCCATTACGATTTATGCTTGATGTCATGAAATAGGTAATGGGTTATGGATCATGCTCCATGGGTATGGGTCATGGACTTTGGGTTTTACCCAACTATATTCATTGTATTAAGTCAATGGGTCAAATACTTAAACTTCTACCCATTCTATTACCCATTATAATACATACTAAGTATGTATATATCTACCCAATATGTAAACACTAGTTGCTATACATATGCATTATTATAACATGAAAAACACTATTACCTGTTTAGTGATTTATATGAAAATGTAAGTGTTTTAGTAAACTATTGGCTCAAACCAATTACGTATTTTATTTGTTTCGTTAAAATGATTTTACATTTTTTATCGACAAAACATAAGAAGATCGTAAAATATAAATAAACATTTTTACGGTTTATTTTTATTAACAATCTCCCCCTTTTTGTTGATGACAAAACATAAGATTGTTTTAAGGAAAAACTAAAATTCGTAAAAGTTTGAATTGGAGTTTCTACTCTCTTCTCCCCCTTTTTGTCGAAACAAAAAGAGCGTCGAAAAGAAACTAACACATTTGTTTTAAGAAAAACATGTGAAAAGAAAAAAAAATGAAAAATATAGAGTAAGAGAAGAGAAGTATTCTCGTCTTAGCTCCCCTTTGACGAGTCCATCCCTTTGTGAGGGCATCAAGTATGTAGAAATACTAACCTAGTGCATCGTAATTATGTTTTCACATGGTTTCATCCTTTTTGACGAGCATGCCCCCCCTTGATGATTGCAGCTTTGCAAGGAGGACATCAAGTAATGTAACCTAATTTGAAAGTCTTGCAAATGATTTTGCAATGTTTTGCTTTGACATGAAACTCCCCCTAGCTAAGGGTGTCAAAGTCTTCATTTGTATATTGAAAATCTACAAAACAAAGGTTAGAAAACAAGTATATAATGCATAATTTCCTGCAAATATGACTCAAGTTAGTAATAAACAAGTCTTCTGTTGCACGGATCCCACGGTTCCTCCTTTGAAGGGATATGTTTAAGCAAAACTGAGGGATCCATTTGTCTGTAAGTTTAAGACAACAATGGTGATGTAAAAAGTGATGTTAACATCAAAATGAGATATGTATTAAGGCACCAAAACATATTCTCAAGATAATATAACATATAACATGTAATTTCATTCAATAAAAATATGAGAAATGATCTACATATCTCTACAACTAAGAGAGTGACTTAAACATGAAATATGATTCCTAAACTATCTAAGTTAAGCTTAAGACTAGAAAACCACTCTAATCCTTAAGCTCAAGTTTGTTTAGGTTTGTTGATCTCGTCGAAACGTTCGAGGAGGTGATAAAACATGAAACGTTGCTCTTCACGTACTTCATGTATCAAGCCTTCAACTTGTTGACAATGATAACAATCTTTGTCATGGCTAGGAAATGGTGGTGGTAGAAATGGAATGGCTTGAGATGGAAGGTTTGGTTGAGGTTCCACAAAAGGAGGAAGGTTAAGTGAGGAAGGTTGAGGATTCTCAAAAGAAAGAGGAATTTGTGGAGGTGGTTCAACCAAAGGCGGTGGTGGTGGAATATGTGATGAGGATGGTGGTAGAGAGGTATCTACTTCCATATGACCGGGTGGTTGACTTTGATGATTCCTCATAATCCAAAAGGGACTATTTGAGGGTGACGGAGAAAAAGATGCAGGGGCTAGTGTTGATTAAACACATTGATTTTGTTGTGCTATTCTTTCTATTGAGGAGAATGTTGGCAATGGTGGAGGATGAGATGGCCTAGGAGGCAAGTCCTCTATATTTTAGAGGTGTGGTGATGAGAGTGGAGTGGTGAATGATATGGCTCTAGGCACTAAGGGTGATCGTTTAGTAGAAATAGGAGTGTTTGGTTTAGGAGGTATAGTGGTGTTTGGCATTGGTAGTATTGTGGGAAAAATCCTTTTGGGGATTGGTTTGATTGGTTGAGTTGGTGGAGGGGAAATCCTAGCGTTTGTGGATTTAACGGGAGATGATTTAGTTGAAGAAATTTTGTGAATAACACGAGCAAGTTTCTTGGGTGGTCCTTTGGTGGATGAGTTACCACTAGAAGCTTTCCTCATGATGAGATGACAAAAGGTTAGTGAGATAGAAGTCTCTAGTTGCTAAGAATTAAGTTGTGGATGGTGACTAAGAGGTCTTAACAAGGTGGGTTATAAAAGGAAGGATTTAGCAAGTGCATTCAAGGCTTAAACCACTAAGATTCTTTTGTAATGCAATGAATTTCATGCACAAGAGTCAAATTTAGAGTTGCACTGATCAAGGAGGTTAATTAAGACAAGATGGAGTGTTCAAGTTAGCAAGGAGAGCTCGAAATGATTGTTTTAGCTAGGATTAGCTGAAACTGTCAGCCGGTTCCCACGGTTCCCTCCAATGAGGGATCCGTTTAGGCTAACCCTAGGGATCCGGCTCTCAGTAGCCAAGAAAAGAGGAAAAATGATGTTTTTAAGGTCTAGTACCTATACATCTTGAGTGTTTCAGTCTTCTTAAGTGTCTTAAATGAAAGGGGACTTAAATGATCAAGGGCATTGATTGATGGTAGCTAATGATTGCCTTTTATGGAAGAAAATGGTACTTTATGAGCACCAATGGGTGATCAAAGATGACACTAGGAGATATGAGAGTGTCAAGTGGTGTTAAATGATCTTAGAGATTAGATGGCAACTTAGGATAAATTTGGAAAATTCATTAAAAATTATAAGTAATGAAAAACTAGTTTTTGACCCATTTTGAGGTAAGGATGACTAGAATCAATTTGCTAAAATTGAGAGAATTATAAAACTAGATGTGTTGACATGTGAGAAATGATGTGTGGGTATTGGAGTGGAAGGATGATGAGTTTTGGTGTAATGATAAATCAAGAAAGAACCTTGAGTGTGATCCTAAATGAGCTATGAGTGAGTGTCATACTTACTGAGCTTAAGGAAGAGTTAAGTGGTCCTAAGGCATTATGTTTAGCTAGTGTGAAGTGGTCTAGTGTGCTAGTTTCATATGTGGAGGTCTACAATAGCATTTCTGTCTCCCCGGATCCCACGGATCCCTAAAAGGAGGGATCCGTCTAGTACAAATTGAGGGATCCGGCTCCTGCAGATCAGAAGCATCATAGAAGGTGTGCAGTTTTTTGCACTATATAATGTATACTAATTGCTACGAGTTTCTACTGTAAATGAACAACAAAACACGTAAATATCTCATAATCCATAACATAAATAAGAGTAGTAGTGATGATATCCAAAAAAATAAGATAAAACATCCACAAACATAAGCATCCATTGCATAATGATAAAAGATATGTCTAAAAACAACCATAATCCTAATGTCTCTTTTTTCAATCCTTTCTCTTCCTCTTTCCCGACGTCATGAGGTAGTTAGTTAAGCATTCGATTATACCCTTCAATTGTTTGAATTCTTCGGACTCGTTTGGAAGAGTTGGAAGTTGTTTGAAATAGGTTATGGGGTCCAAGTTGACGTTGGCAACGGGGTTGACATTTACTTCTTCTTCGTTTGAGGAGTTCGAGAGAGCACGAGGTCTTTTTCCATTGATCATGAACCGTTTAGAAGGTTGTTTGGTAAGTCGTACCATGACGTGATCGGCAAGGAAATGATCATCGTTGATAGGAGAAGGTTTCATTACACTAACATACTCACGGAGTCGTGTTAGGAGCATACCATAGGAAAGTACCATGTTGTTGACTTTGAATACACTGGCCATTCTTTTCACCATGTAATAGGCAAGGTTAAATGGTCTTTGGTGAATGAGGCAATAGATCATTTGGACAAGACATGCATTTAGATGGTCTTTGTTTCTGACCAAACTAATGACATTTTCCCCTAAGAATTTCTTCCCACTTTCTATAGATGGGATTCATTTCGAAGAGTTCCATTTGAAAGGGATCACGGTGAATAAGCCCTTTGTTGCGGTTGAAGCGAGATTTGTCGGCTCTAATTTTGAAAATGGTGTCTCGAATAATTGCGGGGTCATCAAAAGGAGTGTGGTAGATTGGTTTGGGATCTAGTGCAAAGGATTGAGTGGATATTGCCCAATCTTAGGAGTACATACAAATTCCTTCACAAGGAATGCGGAGAATTTGTGCAAATGTGTTGAGGGGTAGAGTAATGCTTTGTTTATTGATGATAAAAGTGATTCAGATGCTTTCATCACTATTTCAAATGATCCTAACACTTTTGTAAAACTCAAATATGAAAACCGGACAAATTTGTTCATCAATATCTAGGAGACAATCAAAGTTGATTGCCAAGAAGACTTGACGAATGTCGGTGTTTTAAAGGAAACATTCCTTTACTACACGACCTTCGTGAATAAGTCGTTTTTCAAGCTTTTTGAAGATTTTACGATCAATTTTCTAAAGCTCCTCTTTTCGATAGTATCTAGAGAGGTAGTGGACGGTGTCATGGTGGTCTTGTTGGGTAGCTTTGGGCATGGTTGATCCTAGAAAAATAAATATTCCAATTAGGTAAAATTTTCCAAGATGGGTTTATGGTTTTGATTTGTATTAATAATGTTGTAAACACAATAGAATCTTAATTATGTGAAAACCCTTTTTAGTGATTAATTTTGGAATACCTAATTTCATCAATTGATATTTTAAAAAGAAAATTAAAAACCATAAACCCTAGGATGAAGATGATGACGAATGGAACATATGAGTGTAATTACTTACAATGATGTTCAAGAAGGAGATGCTTGAGGATATGAAGTCCTATGGAGATGGAAGCATAATTTGGGTCGTTTGATATGTGGATGTCTGCAATAGCATTTCTGTCTCCCCGGATCCCACAGATCCCTAAAAGGAGGGATCCGTCTAGTACAAATTGAGGGATCCGACTCCTGCAGATCAGAAGCATCATAGAAGGTGTGCAGTTTTTGCACTATATTATGTATACTAATTGCTACGAGTTTCTACTATAAATGAACAACAAAACACGTAAATATCTCATAATCCATAACATAAATAAGAGTAGTAGTGATAATATCCAAACGAATAAGATAAAACATCCACAAACTTAAGCATCTATTGCAAAATGATAAAAGATATGTCTAAAAACAACCATAATCCTAATGTCACTTTTTTCAATCCTTTCTCTTCCTCTTTCCCGACGTCATGAGGTAGTTAGTTAGGCATTCGATTATACCCTTCAATTGTTTGAATTCTTCGGACTCGTTTGGAAGAGTTGGAAGTTGTTTGAAATAGGTTATGGGGTCCAAGTTGACGTTGGCAACGGGGTTGACATTTACTTCTTCTTCGTTTGAGGAGTTCGAGAGAGCACGAGGTCTTTTTCCATTGATCATGAACCGTTTAGAAGGTTGTTTGGTAAGTCGTACCATGACGTGATCGGCAAGGAAATGATCATCGTTGATAGGAGAAGGTTTCATTACACTAACATACTCACGGAGTCGTGTTAGGAGCATACCATAGGGAAGTACCATGTTGTTGACTTTGAATACACCGGCCATTCTTTTCACCATGTAATAGGCAAGGTTAAATGGTCTTTGGTGAATGAGGCAATAGATCATTTGGACAAGACATGCATTTAGATGGTCTTTGTTTCCGACCAAACTAATGACATTTTCCCCTAAGAATTTCTTCCCACTTTCTATAGACGGGATTCATTTCGAAGAGATCCATTTGAAAGGGATCACGGTGAATAAGCCCTTTGTTGCGGTTGAAGCGAGATTTGTCGGCTCTAATTTTGAAAATGGTGTCTCGAATAATTGCGGGGTCATCAAAAGGAGTGTGGTAGATTGGTTTGGGATCTAGTGCAAAGGATTGAGTGGATATTGCCCAATCTTAGGAGTACATACAAATTCCTTCACAAGGAATGCGGTGAATTTGTGCAAATGTGTTGAGGGGTAGAGTAATGCTTTGTTTATTGATGATAAAAGTGATTCAGATGCTTTCATCACTATTTCAAATGATCCTAATACTTTTGTAAAACTCAAATATGAAAACCGGACAAATTTGTTCATCAATATCTAGGAGACAATCAAAGTTGATTTCCAAGAAGACTTGACGAATGTCGGTGTTTTAAAGGAAACATTCCTTTACTACACGACCTTCGTGAATAAGTCGTTTTCAAGCTTTTGAAGATTTTACGATCAATTTTCTAAAGCTCTCTTTCGATAGTATCTAGAAAGGTAGTGGACGGTGTCATGGTGGTCTTGTTGGGTAGCTTTGGGCATGGTTGATCCTAGAAAAATAAATATTCCAATTAGGTAAAATTTTCCAAGATGGGTTTATGGTTTTGATTTGTATTAATAATGTTGTAAACACAATAGAATCTTAATTATGTGAAAACCCTTTTTAGTGATTAATTTTGGAATACCTAATTTCATCAATTGATATTTTAAAAAGAAAATTAAAAACCATAAACCCTAGGATGAAGATGATGACGAATGGAACATATGAGTGTAATTACTTACAATGATGTTCAAGAAGGAGATGCTTGAGGATATGAAGTCCTATGGAGATGGAAGCATAATTTGGGTCGTTTTTGTTTTTTGTGAGGAGAGGGAAAAGAGCAGAACTGGTTTTGAAAAACGTATAATTGTTTTATGTCACACGGTTCCCCCGGATCCCTTGTAATTGGGATCCGGCTAGTACAACTCGTGGGATCCGGCTACTGTGGACAGAAAAAGGGTGTTTGGTGTTATTTTTGTAATAAGTTATACAATAGATTATAGAACAAAAATAACTTTGAAGAATGAGGTTCCTAATTGAATAGACGTTTTTGTCAACGTGTTTTGATAGGTTAACTATCAAGGATCTATTTGTGACGGCGGCGTTGGTTGACGATCTTTCGAAAATCAAAGAGGAATACTATTCCCGATGATGAGTAAGTCGGGAAAGTGGTGAAGAGAGAATTTTTAGAGACTTGCAACTATTAACGTCCTAATTCATGTGTAAAAAAAATATTATCAACATGTCCATGTAAACGTAAAATAGCTAATTTGGGGATAAGTGAACATACCTCTAAACTCTTGATATGGTTTATAGAGACCATATATCTGAAATACTTCATGAGCTAATAAAGTAATCCGTTGTACTTAGTATAAGTAGGTTGTGATTACTTTTGGGTTCTTCCTTGAGAGTTGACTTCATTTTTCTTTGAATAGAAATGAAGACTTTGGAGAAGTCCTAGCAAGAAGATTTCTTAAAAAGAAATTGTTAGAATAATCTATCACTATCCAACATAAAAAACAATTTGTTTTAAAAGATTTCCTTCTTTGTAGTTTTCAATCATACACGGATTGTATCAAGTTTTTAAAGTACAACATACTATAAGAAACTTGGTAACGAAGCTCTGGTACCAATTGTGGAAAACTAGAAGGGGGGTTGAATAGTTTTACTGATTAAAACTTCATTTTAAAATATTTAGATTGACTTATGTCAATCTATTTAAATGTGTATGCTGGATGTTGATAGATAGATATGTAAATATGTAATGCAAAGGTAAAGAGTTAGAAACACAAAACCACGACATGAGTGTTTATAGTGGTTCGGCTACAAGGACACCTTCCTTGCCCTACTCCACTCCCCGAGTCATCAACTCGAGAGTTCGTAATCACTACACGACACAAAACTCCTTAAGGCAGAGAAGCCTTCACAACGTTGCCTACTCTTTTTCTGGTACAAGGCTAAACACTGGGTTCTTCCACGAGGTAGAACCAAACCTATCACAACATCGCCTACACTTTATCCGGTACAAGGCTATGTAACATATTGGATTTCACAAACACACTAAACCATAAGCACAAATAGGCGTATAATAGGTTTTAGAGAGAGAAAGTTAGAGGTTTGGGAACTTTAGTGAGAGAAAGAAAAATATTATTATGAGCTCCAACTCTCTACCTTGGGAGGTAGAGAGTATTTATAGCCATTACATAAATCGCCACCTATCGGGCTGTGGATCAGGCATACAGTGGGTAAAGACCCGTCCGTCCTCCATGGTGTTACTTAAACTAAATACTACTTAACTTATAATAATCTACGACTACGAGCTTTCTAACGATTACATATACTTGAGGTGACCGACTCTTTAATACATGGATTTACTAAATCCTAACAATCTCCCCCTAAGGGAGGTCACCTCAAAATTACCTCAAACATACATAGAATACAAACAGATTTTACATAAAGATTGTTCTTGCATTCTTGTTACTGTTCTTTGCTCTGAAGCCCGTAGTCATTGATTCTTCATTGATGCATGTTTGGATAATCTAAGTGGAGGTCTTTATCTGATCCACGTGATGATGAATTTAAAGCTAGCTTTGAGATCATCAGCAATAATACATCTCTAACTCTTCCATTGTGGTGTTGTGACTTATGGACCGACATGCTCACATTCTGTATCATGATATATTCTCATCAGAGTAGCGGAAGCTTTCGTTGATTCATGATATTGGCAACAGCGTAGCAGAAGCATGGGGTGAAAATATCAGAGTCATTGATGCACCAATCATGATTTCTTTTGAGATGAATGTGTTGAGTGAGCATGCGGCCATGGATTGACTGCTTCATTCTGATCAGCTGCAAACGTAGGGCGTACATGCATAAAACATTTAGCAATAAAGCGCACGAAAGTGTCTTTGATCACTTTCGTTGAATTGAGGTACACGGCCCACGGTTCCCGTTGATCGTACAAATGTAGCCTGTGATCAGGTATAATTCCGAAGAATTTCCTTGACAGGGTTTCGCAGATCCTCTAGCTGTTCTCAAACCGAAACGTCTCAAAGAAGACAACACGGAGTGAGTGAACCAGCGAATAGAGATTCACTGATTGATGAAAAGAGATTTGAAAAACAAGCGTGTATTGCTTAATAGAAATTGTTTTTGCAATACAACGATGGTTTTAATGAAAATCAATTATCAATCATAAACACATTTTGATTTGAAATATTCGGACACGGTCGAAGTGCTAAAGAAAAGAGTTTTTAAGCACAAAGACTGGTTTTTCAAAGGTATCCATCAATCCATAACCTGAACCAGGATTGATTCAAGAGATTGAATCGCCCCATTTTTTCTGTTCAGTTGTCACATGGTTGATCTAATGAGTAGATCTCACATGCCACCTACCAGGAGCTTGTTTGATGTTGGCTCTAGAAGGCTTTCCATCTTCATTGTGAATATTTTTGCATATCACTCGGATGTTCTGGCAATACCACAAGGATAATGCGTAGGACTCAAGATATAATCTCTCTTTCCACATTGTGTGAAACAGAGAGTCTTCATTGAAAGTTTCCTAATGAGATTTATTGATGATCTCGTGGCTCTAGACTCAATTTGTGCATATTTGGATCCTATATCGGAGACTAGGGAGAGGTTCTCCTTCTTCAATATCAACAATCTCTAAGAGAAAGTCGATAGATAATGTCGGTTCCCCGTGAGAATGAAACAAGTCCTTTTAAGAGGAACTTGAGTGGTTTGGGAAGTTGAAGTGCAGTGCGTCACTGGGTCCATGACGTCTTGTCTTCAATACCGATGTTACCTTGGTAACCAATAGTAGCAAATGAATTGAACCCGGTTTCTGCCCTAAGGTTGAATAAATGGAGGGCTATTTGTTTTCACCCTTTTTCACATTCAATTATTTTTCATTCTTTAACCCCTTCAGTGCTTACCGAGACTTCATAGCTAGAACCTTGTTTGGTTTATTCCAATACTAGCTCAGTCTCAGTCCGCACTCTTCCCATATCTCATTTTTCTCCTTTTTTCAATATACCTAAGGACTTCTACACTAACTAGTGGATTGTCCCTGGGTAGATCCCTCCGGTTCTGGCAGATCATGGGAACAAATACCTAACCTTATCATCCTTATATCACCATACCTAAAGTAAAGTTGGTCGGTCTATTTGGTATTGTTCATCTGCCATTGGAACCAATTGAAAACCATTTGAAAATCAATCCAGATACTTATGATATATTATCAAAGCATTTTGTACCTGAATTGTTTTTGATATTTTTAGAACAAGAGCTCCCCCTCAACATGTGCATCAAGTATTTGAAATCGTTTTGCACACGGAGGCAAGAGAAAGAATTAAATTCTTTGATTACCATTTTCTAAAAGATATCAACATCACTTCCCTAATCGAATCAAGTAGATAAAGCATTTTGGGGAAGGATGAGGTTTTCATAAGTTTGCTCCCCCTCAATATGTGCCTTGAGCTTTGAAAGAGTTTTGCACATACAAGAGGGAACCTGCACATTGATCACGTTTCCAATCATTGTGGTTTAAGATAGATGCTCCCCCTCAACATGTGCATGGAAAATTTGAAATCGTTTGGCACATGTGGGAAGGAGAGCTTGTACATCCTTATAAAACCATTTAACGAATTATCAGTTTAAATCCAATTTAAATCACAAATTCTCCCCCGATCACAATTATCAAATCATTTGAGATTTGTGATCTCTGAAGATTTAAATTGATTTTGAAAGCTTTTTAAGGAGAATTGTGACTTGATTATGAAAACGTTTTAACTGATAAGGATCGGATTAAGAGACATTAAACTCCATTGATTAAACATGCATGAATATCTTTTGAAAACAATTGTATGACAAATAACCTTTTGATTTTAATTGAAATCATTCTCCCCCTCAATCAATGACATAAGTTGTTGATTGAGAGATAGATATTTTGACAAACGTTAAGTCCAGATGATTTCTAAAAATAGAGTTCGAGTTATTTTTCAAAAACAATTAGTTTTCATTAGATAGTAAGTAATTGTTTATAGAATCAGAGCATGAGATTTGAAAACCAAGATAAAGCATGGCTCTGTTCTTTCTTTGAAAAACGGGTTACTGCATGAAATGACAATAAGCCATAGTTTCTCTTTCTCCCAAAAATATTTTTTGACTTTTTGATTTTTTTTATTATATTTTTTTTAATATGAAAATTCGAACAACATCTAAAGTCCCGTGTCATTCTTTGAATGACAACATCAAGACCGTAGATATTATCGAATCGAGAAAAACATGACAAAATGACAATATTTTTTGAGGATATTTCGAATTTTTCAAATTTTTATGGATTTTGAAAGTTTTATATTTTTCTATTTGATTTTTTGAAGGTTTTATAATTTTGTATTTTGTTTTTCGAATAAATATTTACAAAAGATAAATTAGTTTAACAAGTTGAAACATTGATCTTCTCAGTGGTTATCAAATCCGGATTAACTAATTACGACCGATCACATGAACCTGTTGTGCATCCCCGATGTACACCTTACTCTTCGAGATTGACCAGTTGTCCATTTAGGGGAACAATACATCAACATCTTCATTTTACCAAGTGCATTCCAGTTATCTCCCATATAACCAATCAGCCCATAATGTACACACGTACCCAACTAGAGTAGAGACAACAACATCACAGTAAGAATCTGTTGAATCACTGATCTTCTCTACGGATGTCAATTCCCGAATAACTGATTAAGCTTGATCAAGTGAACATGTTGTGCGTTCCTGATGTACACATATCTCTCCCCCATGATGGTTGCGATCTCATCTGTTAGCCTTAATAGTTTTATTAGAAGTGATGGTCATTCACATTTAGGAACTTTGTATCGTGTGTTAGATATCGTGATAGAATAGTCAACGGGCTCGTGGATTGGACTAAGCTAAATGGCTAATAGTTATGATATGTTAGCCGTGTATAAGCTTAATCAAAGCCAAATCCAATCCGGTCCACGAAGCCCATACAAGCCCAAGGAAAGCCTTTTAGGGCACCTTGTGTTTTGTACTATAAATACCCCTCAAATGGTCATTTGAGGGGTGTGCTTGAAAGTATGTGTGTGTGTGTTCTTCCTTTGAAATAAACATCATATTGTTTCATCCTTCTCTCACAACATACACAGTTTGTATAAACATCAAGTCACTATCTTTCTTATCTTTTGTTTCTTTATATGCTTTACGTTTGTGTTGGGTTTCACGAGTTCTACGCTTAACAGTGGTTAACGTGTTGGTACTTGGTGATAAGGTTGATATTCGTAGTGGTCCTACAATTGGTATCAATCGCCTAACAATGGTTTAGTAGTGTTTGTGTTTGTTTTGAAGGGTTACGCGTAAAAGCTCTAGTTTTACATATTTGAAACGCTTAAAGCTTTAATTTTTGCACTTAAAAATTCAAGATTCTTGTGGTTTAAGGTTTATTTGGTGCTAAAGTTTCAGTTTTTGCAAAAAGTTTGAAGCTTTACGTGTTTTTCTTCATTTTTGAACTCGTATTTGGTTCATTGGTCATTTCTACTCGTAACTTTTCTAAGCACTTTGGGTGAAAAAGGTCAACATTTTGGGTTATTCGAGTGTTTTAAGGCTATCTGTGCAAAAGAAATCATTTGAATCGTTGGAAATTTCTTACGCGTAGAAGTCAAAAAGTCAAAACCCTAGTTTTCTATGCATAACATTTTGGTGAAGAATCTTCGAGCTATAACGGTTACTCAATGCTTCCCTCACTTGGATAAGTGTGTGGAACACTTCGACTTGTGGATATCCCTTACGCGTGGACAGTGTAAAGGATTTTTAGTTCTTAACCATAGTTTACGCATAAGCTAAAAGCTTACGAGTAACTCTACGCATAACTTCACAATTACGCGTAAGGTTTACGAGTAACTTTTTGTCTACGCATAAGCTTAAGGTTACGCGTAAGATATCTTTTACGCACGATAAGGATTCCTACGCCTAAGGTGATTACGCATAAGATCCTACGCCTAAGATCCTACGCATAAGATCCTACGCATAAGCACAATCTCTACGCCTAAGCCTCGTCTACTCGTAACTTCTGTTTCTACGCCTAAGCTCTTTCTACGCATAAAAAAAAGAGTTTTTTGGCGGGAAAACTTGAGTAAAATTTAAATTTTTGAGGAGACTAAACGTTCAATTTTTACGCGAAATTCAAATTTTGGTATAACTTGGAAAATTTTGGTCAAAAATTCAAATTTTTGGACCCAAATTCAAATTTTTCGGGTCAAATTTGGCGTCAAAATTGTCATAACTCAAATTTTTCATACGACCTTAGAATTGATCTTTATAGTGAATTTCAAATTTTGGGAAATTTTTTTTTCTGGCCTAAGAACCAAGTTCACGAGTACGACGTTCAGAAAAACTTCAAACGGAAATATCTCATCAACCACAACTCCTTTATCGTTGAATCGATCCTACATCAACTTTATCAAATCATACCTTCATCAATGGCAACTCAACAAGATATTCATGCAGCCGGTGCCGAAACCGTCCTCCTATGTTGGAAAAAGGTGGTTATCTTCAATGGACAAGTCGTATGCTTCGTTACATAAAGACCAAACCTAACGGAAAACTCATGATCAAATCCATTCAGAATGGACCCTTCAAGCCTCGACAAGTCCAAG
The DNA here is from genome assembly GCA_910596185.1 of Chrysanthemum makinoi. Classification (NCBI taxonomy): domain Eukaryota; kingdom Viridiplantae; phylum Streptophyta; class Magnoliopsida; order Asterales; family Asteraceae; genus Chrysanthemum; species Chrysanthemum makinoi. The sequence continues at coordinate 46,351,249 of OU343219.1, forward strand.
TCCCTGGAAATCCTGATGCAACACCTCCTGTCCCACCATCTTATCGTGATCAGAACGAATCTGAATACACTGAAGAGGATCAGAAACAAGTCGATGCAGATGACATGGCAATTCATATTGTCCAACTAGGTTTACCAAGAGACATCTTTGCTGCTGTAGACAGTTGTGAAATTGCTTTCGATATGTGGGAACGTGTTAGACGGCTTTGTCATGGAACAGAAATTGGTCAACAAGACACGGAGAACAAGCTTCTAACTGAATGGGAGAAGTTTACATCTACACCAGGAGAATCCATTGAATCCTACTATGGAAGGTTTTGCACTTTGATGAATGAGCTAATCAGAAACAAGTTAACACCAAGAACTATCGTTCAAAACATCAAGTTCCTGAACAATCTTCCAGAAGAATGGGGACGATATGTCACTATTGTCAACCAAACAAAAGACTTACATCAGGTGAACTTTGATCAATCAATGATTTCTGAAAACAAAACCAAGCTGAAGTCAATGAAGTCAGGAAAGAAAAATTGGCAAAGAATCATGATCCATTGGCACTCATTGCAAAGACTCAGTCGACAGTAAACACACAACAACAAGCCTCATCATCTTCCACAAACAACAACTTGCAGCAATACATTCCACAACCACAACAACAATTCTATTCAGAACAACAAGTCATTCAACAACCGTATCCACAATACCAGGAACAATGAATCACTGATCTGAAATGAACAAGACGACGCTTTGCACAAGTATATTCCTATTGGGTAAAGCATTAAGAAGTCGCTATCCACACCAAATAACAACAACAAAGGATTTCATCAAACACTCGCAACGGCAAATTGCATCAGGGGGTTTGAATATGGGTCAAGGAGGACAAATGGTTGGAGTTATTGGGAATCAGCAGGGATATGCTACTGGATTTCGTATGGGTAATCAGGCGATTCCGTATTAGGGTAATCAGATGGGTCAGAATGTTGGAAATCAGTTGGGTCAAAATGTTGGAAATCAGATTGGGCAGAATGTTGGGAATAGAGCAGTGGGTAATCAGTATAGGAATGTTGCAGCTCCAGTCGTTGGGAATTATGGAAATGTGAATCAGGGTAATCAGATTACGTGTTACAACTATCAAGGAGTGGGTCACATGGCACGAAACTGTCCCACTAAGCCACACAAGAAGAATCGAAGACTCAGAGAGAAGCTATCTGTTAGCACAGAAGCAAGAAGCAGGGATGCAGTTGAGTGATGAGGAAAACGATTTTTTCGCTATTGTGGATGATTTGGAAGACCTCGAGGAAATCAATGCAAACTACATCTTCATGGCAAATCTTCAGGAGACTAAGTACGACACTGATGCTGACGCACCTCCTGTCTATGACGCCAATGCAGTATCTGACGTACCAATCATTGATCCACGCTATAACAATGTCATATTTGATGTGTTTAATCATGACGATCAGCATTCTGTGACATCAGCACCTACTTATGATATATACCTGGACAATCCGAGTTGTAGCAATACTAACTCTGAAACTCCAGATCTGGATCCTAGTGGAGGCTGTGTGGCACAAAATACTGAGACTGATGAGGAAACACGTGCTTATTTTGAATCATTAATCAATCAGTGTGGCATTGAAATTGAGAAAGTTAGAAAGGTCAATCGCGAAGTTGAGGCCGCGAATCAGATATTGACCGCTGAGCTTGAGAGTTACAACGGGAACGCAAGAGCCTATGAATTTCACACAAACAAAATATCAGATTTAGAAATTGGTTATCGAGATTCTATTTTAAGAGAAAAACAATTGCAAATCAAGTATGATACACTTGATGTGAATCTGAACTTGAAAATCAAATCTTTAAACAAGGAAATTTCTGATCTAAATAACCAACTTTCTAAACAAAAAAACATGTTTTCTGATCTTGAAAAAGAGAAAAAACAGTTGATTTTCGACTTTGCAAAACGAGAAGATTCTCTTCTTGATGAAATTCTTGAAAAAAATGAAAAAAATCAAAACTTTGGAAAATTTGCTTCTTACAACGGGTCATTCCGCTAAATCAAACAAGATGCTTTCTAACCAAGTAAATCCGATTTTTCATACTGTGCATAAAATGGCCCTTGGTAACAACCCTTCTTCGTTCCTCAAGAAAGCTCAGAAACCTCGGAATGTGTTGTATAATGATAAACATGTGCATGAACCCATAATTGTACATGATTCTCTTGAAACGTTGGAACTATCTAAGGAGAGTAGAGAAAAAATGAAACAAAAACATCTGGAAATCAAACCAATTGATTATAACAAGCTTAACAAAATTTCTGGAATTCCTTTTGTTCCGCAAAAAGAAAAGTCAAAATTTTCCATCACACCAAGTGTTTCAAACAAAGAGTCAACACCAGTTTCAAAATCAGTTTCAAAACCAGTTGTTGTCTCAAAATCTCTTTCGAACATTGAACAAATGTCTTCAAACAATCCTTTTAACACAAGTGATGCGGGAAGTATTTAGAAAATGTGAAAACGAGAATTGCGGATCTTCAAGAGACTGTTAAAACTAAAACCAATATTACAACAAACATCTGGTTTAATAGTTTTGATAATGAACAGAAAAAAGTTTTTGAAACTCAAAGTGCCCCTCAGCTGAATAACATCAACTCAAGGGTAATTCATTTTGAACAAGCATTCTTGAAAGAAACAGCTGACTTTGTCAAGGACCATAAATCCATGGTAAAGAAAGCTAATGAAAGTGTTGAACACATCAAAGTTTTGGAAAATTTAAATGATCCTCTTTCGAAGATGTTCTGACTACTGATATTATGTCCATCATTTTGCAAACATAATCTGTTGAAGATCATGAAAGACTCCAGTCTGAGACCTCCAAAATTGTTTCAAAATATGAAAAAGCTCTTAAAAACTTGAAAAAATAAAATGTGTATATTTTTAAACAACTTGATCGAGAAACCGAGGAATGAAAATATAACAAATTGTCGTATGAGCGTGCCTACAATGACATGAAAGCGAAAAATGATCTTTTGAGGGCTCAGCTGGAAAGTCAAAAAGGAAAGGCAGTTAAGAAGAACGTTCCAAAAAGATCTTACACTAAACGAGTAGGAAGACTAGTTGCAAAACTTAGGCTTTACACTACTGACAGAACTATAGTGTATACTTTAGGGATGATATTTGGAAACCCACAGGTAGAACTTTCACACTCCAGAATGGTACAATGAGTGATAAACCAGAATTCCCTGTAGAAAACCTCGTTGAGTGTGATCAGGCTTTTACCTCTAACCCAAAGGAACCAAAATCAAAACGGTTTCCACAATATTCTTTCTCTGTTAATGGTAGGTTATCGAAATTTGTCTTTGGATCGTCGACTCGGGTTGCTCCAAGCACATGACCGGGAATCTGAAGCTGCTGATCAATTTCGTCTGGAAATTCATGGGAACCGTTCGTTTCGGAAATGATCATGTAGCAGCTATCAATGGTTTTGGAGATCTACCTTTTGGAAATTATTTGATCACTCGGGTTTACTATGTCGAAGGATTGGGACACAATTTGTTTTCAGTCGGGCAGTTCTGTGATGCAGATTTAGAGGTTGCTTTTAGGAAAAATGCTTGCTTCGTTAGAAACTTGGATGGCACTGATCTCTTAACTGGGAATCGTGACACAAACTTGTATGCTATCGATATCAACAAAATGGCCTCTTCATCACCAATATGTCTTATGACACGAGCATCTGAACACAGTCTGGTGTGGCACAGATGTTATCCCATCTCAATTGTGACACCATCAACAATCTTGCCAAAGACAACATCGTCAACGGACTTCCAAAGTTCAAATACACCAAGGATCACTTATGTCCATCATGCTAACAAGGAAAAAGCAAAAGAGCATCATATAAACCCAAACCGTACCTAGTTCGGAAGCAAAGTTGCATATGTTGCACATGGACTTATGTGGCCCAATGAGAGTTGAAAGCATCAATGGGAAAAAGTATATTCTTGTTATCGTCGATGATTATTCAAGATATAGATGGGTTAAGTTTCTGAGATCAAAAGACGAAGCACCAGGCATCATCATCACCTTTCTAAAGCGTATTCAAGTACTTCTTCAAACTCTAGTAAGGGTTGTAAGAACAGACAACGGCACATAATTCACTAATCAGGAGTTAAGAGCTTATTTTGAAGATGTTGGAATTACTCATCCGACATCAGTTGTTAGAACTCCACAGCAGAATGGGGTAGTTGAAAGAAGAAATCGAACTCTTGTGGAAGCTGCTCGCACAATGCTAATTTATTCTAGTGCACCGTTATTTTAATGGGCTGATGCTGTTGCCACTGCTTGTTTCACTCAGAACCGATCCCTTATCCATCCAAGATTCAATAAAACCCATATGAACTTGTGAACAACAGAAAAACGGATATCTCTTACTTTCACGTGTTTGGCGCTTTGTGCTATCCTACAAATGACAGAGAAGATCTTGGAAAACTGAAAGCAAAAGGTGATATTGGAATCTTCATTGGATATTCAGATAACTCGAGGGCATTTCGGATGTATAACAGAAGAACTAGGAGGATCATGGAGACGATGAATGTGAATTTTGATGAACTTTCACAGATAATGGCTTCTGAGAGACTCGCTCTAGAACCCGCACTAAACCAGCAGACTTCTGGACACATCAGTTCAGGACTCATACCTCAAAGAGCTCAATCAACTTGTTTGACAATCCTAAGAACAAGAATGGGAGTCTTTCGAGTTAATGTTCGTTGAATACTATGGTGGAACTTCGACAAATGCATCAAACCATCATTCCGCTGCACCCACCCAAAATCCTCATCCACCACCACCAACAGAAGATGCATCTACAACGGTCGAAACCAATGCACCAACTCCATCTACATCATCTACATCTACTCCAGTTATTGCACCCGTTCTACCCGCAGTTGATGAGCAAAACCAAAACCAGAACGATGCAACGTTAGATGAAGACTTATTTGAAAACCCGTTTGCTACGGAATCAGCTGAATCTTCTTCAAGCTTACGAGAACCATCTAACTCGCAATCGTACAATCTACGGTATCCTTCTACTCTGAAGTGGACAAAAGACCATCCGATTGAACAAGTTATTGGTGAACCGTCAAGGCCAATTCAGACGAGACGCCAACTTGCCACCGATTGTGACTTGTGCATTTACCTTTGCTCAATTAGCAATATTGAACCGAAAAACATTCGGGAGGCAATGGCAGAACCCGCATGGATAGAAGCGATGCAGGAAGAACTTCTCCAATATCATTTACATGATTCTTGGGAAATGGTTCCAAGACCTCTTGACATTCGAGTCATTGATCTCAAATGGTTATGGAAGAACAAACGGGATGAAGAAATGACTGTAATTCGCAACAAAGCTCGTCTTGTGGCCAAAGGATATAGACAGGAAGAAGGAATAGACTTTGAAGAGTCATTCGCGCCGGTAGCTAGACTTGAGGCAGTCAGGATATTCTTAGCCTATGCAGCTCACAAAAACATCACGGTTTATCAGATGGACATTAAGACCGCGTTCTTGAATGGAACTCTGAAAGAAGAAGTGTATGTGAGTCAGCCAGAAGGCTTCATCGACTTGGAACATCCAGACTACGTCTACAAACTCAAAAAGGCTATCTATGGTTTAAAGCAAGCTCCGCGAGCGTGGTATGACGAACTTTCCTCTTTCCTGATTCAAAACAATTTCACCAAAGGAATGGTCGATCCTACCTTGTTTACACAAAAATGCAAAAACGACATCTTGATTGTTCAGATTTACGTGGACGACATCATCTTTGGGTCCACTAATCCGAATCTTTCAAAACATTTTGAAAATCTCATGAAAAGTAAATTTGAAATGTCCATGATGGGGGAACTAAAATTCTTTCTTGGTTTACAAATACATCAGTCCCCTCGTGGAATTTTTATAAATCAAGCTAAATACACAACTGAGATTTTGAAAAATCATGGTATGGATAATTGTGACTCTGTTGGAACACCAATGGTTACTTCACCAAAAATTGGAGCCGATTTGTTTGGGAAACCTATCGATCCGAAGAAATATCGGAGCATGATTGGTTCTCTCATGTATCTTACTGCTAGTCGACCCGATATTCATTTTGTTGTTTGCTTATTAGCACGGTTTAGGCAAACCTACCGAATGCCCTCAAAGAGGTTAAAAGGATCTTTCGGTACCTGAAGACATCCATTCACAAGGGTCTTTGGTATTCGAAGGAATCCGGATTTGATCTAATTGCTTTTTCAGATGCAGACCACGCAGGTGATCAAGTTACAGCAAAAAGTACATCAGGAGGAGCACAATTTTTGGGTGAAAATTTAGTAAGCCGTCTTCAAAGAAAAAGATTGCATGCACTTTCAACCGCAGAAGCTGAGTATGTGTCTCTATCTGCGTGTTGTGCTCAAGTTCTATGGATGAGAAAACAACTCACAGATTATGGCTTTACTTTCGATAAAATACCTATGTATTGTGACTCGAAAAGTGCCATAGCCATATCATGCAATCCTGTTCATCACTCAAAGACTAAGCATATATCAGAGTCCGCTATCACTTCATCAAAGAGTACGTCGAAATGGTACTGTTGAATTATTCTTCGTGAAGACAGATTACCAACTCGCCGATCTATTTACTAAAGCCCTTCAAAAAGAAAGGTTTGACGATTTAGTTCGACGAATTGGAATGCGAAGCCTAACCCCTGAGGAGTTAGAAGGTCTTCTCGAATCTTCTTGAAAATGATTTTTCCAAAAAGCTTCGCTGTAAATTTTTTTTGAAAAACAAAATACAAAATTTGAAAAACCAACAAAAGCAAAATATAAAAATATAAAATCTTTCAAAAATACAAAAACAATATAAAATAAAAAATCCAAAAATATTCTTCTCACGACATGTCTCACGTATAATCGATATTCTGTACGTTTCTAGAAATGTCATTCAACAATGATACGGGCATGTACAGATGCTTGAGCGAGAGTTCCTTAATGTTTTCTAAAACATGTCGCTTCTCAAAATTTCTTAATAAAATGGCTTTCGTATACTTCAGTACGAAACCCGAACTACAATGATGACTTTTGATTATCTCAGATCAAAAACTCGTGCTTTTATAGACAAACCAAGTGTACGTTTCAGTGCACTACATTTAAAAATGGTGAGAAATCATCATAATCTTGAGCACCTTTTCAAGATTGTTCAAAAAGATTTTCAAAATCTTTCAAAATATTTTGTGCTCAAGATAACTCCCTCTAAAACCCTTTAATTGATTATTCTTTATTAAAGGGGGAGTATAAAACAAAATGTTCCAAATTCATGCTTAAATCATATCCGTTTGCCTCCCTAAAAGATTCTAAAAATGATTGTTAATCCGTTGATTTCAAAAATATCATGAATATGCTATTTTTGAGGGGGAGGAGACGTGATTAAAATGTGATCAAAATCGTTGTTTGAATCTCATAATGAGCTCGACTCAGACGGAACCAATGAATTGACGGGAATCAATGTTAGTAAATGTACCATCTCGAGAAACTTGTGATAGATATGCACCTTCATGGGTCTAACCTCCTTTTCAAGGAGTGTTTACAACTTCAAGTTAGTTACTAGAGCTAGTTGTCACCTAAAAACTGAAAATGGAACTCTTTAACTAGGCAACGTAACCGTGTCTCGTGGGGAATTGTTTATCATGAGCCGATCAATTCAAAAAGTGCGAACTCTACCCTCTATGTGCAGATTTCTGTCAAAACTTATAAGCACATGTGAAGGGGGAGTGTTTCTGAAAATATAAAACTCTCGGAGTTTTCCAAACATGTTTTCATCATAAACACTTTAAGAGATTTTCAAGAAAAATGGTTTTATGGCAACAATAGGACAAGTCATGGAGCTATAAGGTGACTAAGGATAGGAAATCAGTCCTATGATCCGCCAGAACCGGAGGAATCTACCCAAGGATAATACCCATAGTTATTATTAGAAGTCCTTAGGTATGATTGAAAAAAGGAGTAATGTGAGAAAGGAGAAAGAAGGGGTTGAAGAATTAAAAAGAAAAGTAAAGAAAGGGTGAAAAGAAATAGCCCTCCATATTCAACCTTAGGGAAGAAACCGGGTTCAATTCATTTGCTACTGGTTGTCACTAGATGACACTGGTATTGAAGACAAAGACGTCATGGACCCAGTGACGCACTGCACTAAACCTTCTAGCCACTCAATTCCTCTTAAAAGGATTTGTTTCATTCTCACTGGGAACCTTACATAATCTATCAACTTTCTCTTAGAGATCGTTGGTATTGAAGAAGGAGACCCTCTCCCTAGTCTCCGCTCAGGAAAACCAAAATGCACTTATTGAGTCTAGAGGAGATTCATCAAGCACATGACATTCATCGCTGGTTGTTGTCATCAATAAGGACACAAGTGATATATTGTCCTACGCAGATCTTAGCAATCTGCCAGAACATTTATGAGAAGTTTCACATCTGTGATCTTCAATGATTGAATGGAAACTCCTGCCAGGGTCAACTTCAAGCAGCCCTGACAGCAGGTCACTTCGGTAATTCCGTGGGATTAAGCTAGTGTGTCTCAAACGGTCTACAGTCGTGAGGGTGATGCTCGGTGTACCTCAGCGACTCATCTGAACTGTATGTGTACTTCGGTATATCGCGTTATCTCACTTGTGGGACTCCAGTTCAGGACCGGCCTTTGTGAGAATTAGAGACGTGTTTTCACACTATGCTGTTAACACCCTCGAAATTCAAATTATAAGTGCCGAAATTCGCTTATTACTACTGTTTTTGTGTTTTCTTCTTATGGAAGCTCTGGAGCGGATGGATCGTGCAGATTCTCTACATGCTCATACCAACAACACATGAAAGTTCTCATCAAAATCAATGGCAACACATAGTTAAAGAAGATTCTTCGTCAATGTCAAAGAATCTACAAAGTTTAAGACTCGAAGAACTACATCATTGGTAATTAAAAGACAAATAGAAGTGTGAGCATGGTGGAGAATGACGTGGAGACACCTAACCAACGAAGTTGACAACGGCAGACAACCACATTAACTGATCACAAAGCATGAAGGAACAAAAATTAAGACTATTCTATATCTACACGCAAAGTTCAAGCTCGAGAAAAGTAAAGACCAAATCAAGTGGAGCATCTTTTGAATGACCACCCCTTAGGGGAGATTTTAGCCTTACCTTAATAGTTATTAGAAGTGATGGTCATTCACATTTAGGAACTTTGTATCGTATGTTAGATATCATGATAGAATAGTCAACGGGCTCGTGGATTGGACTAAGCTAAATGGCTAATAGTTATGATATGTTAGCCATGTATAAGCTTAATCAAAGCCATATCCAATCCGGTCCACGAAGCCCATACAAGCCAAGGAGGAAAGCCTTTAGGGCACCTTGTGTTTTGTACTATAATACCCTCAAATGGTCATTTGAGGGGTGTGCTTGAAAGTGTGTGTGTGTGTGTTCTCCTTTGAAATAAACATCATATTGTTTATCCTTCTCCAACAAATAACGGTTTGTATAAACATCAAGTCACCATCTTTCTTATCTTTTCTTTCTTTATATGCTTTACGTTTGTTTTGGGTTTCACGAGTTCTATGCTTAACAGTGGTTAACGTGTTGGTACTTGGTGATAAGGTTGATATTCGTAGTGGTCCTACATCATCAGAATCATCATAACAATGTGTACCGGATGAGCAATAAACGGATGCACTTACCATTAGCATACGAAGATGTGATAAGCCATATCATTCTCACGTAACATATATTCTCCTCACATTTCTTCCAACTGAACGCTGAAGTAACACATACCAAAAGGCTCAGAGACCATTTCGCCCAAATAGTTGGAATAATACATCCTTCCCAAGTAGTGGAATAATATATCCTTCCCCCAAATAGTTGGATAATCAGAACGGCTAAGAGTTAAAAACATTGAGTTTCTCTACGTTATGACATTGTCTTTCAGGGATAACTCGATCATGCAGAAGTGTTAAGTTCATCATGTGTACTCGTTGTGCTTTTAATATATGTCTCAGTCCCCTGCTGGTTTTTGATTACATCAGAAAGCAAACATAATATACTAAATATTCTTGAAAAGAGAAGAACAAACACTT
>OU343219.1:46361494-46487811 GCA_910596185.1 Chrysanthemum makinoi
TTGGAGTCAATCACAATGACCCATTTCTATACCAATGTTCAAAGCAACTTAAGCCGAGCGTCGATGTTCAAACCGCCGTGGGATGGACACTTCATTAATCAACTAGCTTTTATGGTTAAACAAAATCTGACTCTTAATCTACATTCCAACCCTCTACACACCAACAATGAGATCAGAACTGCATCCAACCTTCACAATCATGCAATTGTTAGAGATGGAAAAGTTATGGTTCAACTAGTTCAAGGATTTCAAGAAAGGCAGTATGAACAAGGAAGAGGTGGAGTTGGTAGAGGATATGTGGGAAATCAGAATCGAGGAAGGATTGGAAATCAAGGTCAAGCAAAGCCAGTTAAATGCTACAACTGTGGTGGTGAGGGACACATAGCTAGGAACCGCACATCTCCAAACGCCCACGTATCTAATACCGCAGGACAAAATGTTGCTTTACAAGCTCGATAATGGTGCCGCTTTGGATTAAGAGGAGTTGTTGTTTCTCTGAGGGCAATGCCAAGACCTATGATGCAGATGCGATGAGTAGCCGATTCAGATAGGTCACAATCATCGAATGCCTTCAAGTCGCCGACCAGGATGCATACGACTCGACGCCGATGATGAACCCATCAAGACAAATAATTTTTCATGGCTAGCATTTTCTCCATGGTCTTCCTAAGGTCTCTCCACCACAACAAGCTGGTCCATCCAAAGACAAAATCATCTCAGAGGTATTAAAACTATATGATGAAGTTGATGAGCAAAAGATTCATGACAAAGTATAATCAACTGTAACTATTGAGTCAGATATTGAAAATATGGGTAATATCAATGTTGTCCTATATGATCAATATGTGTAACAAAGTGAAAGTGAGATTGTACCAAGTAATGTATCTTCTGCAGTCAATGATGAATGTGTTTTTGATGAATTCACTGTATATGTGCCCCTGATGATTCTGTTATTTCTGAACTCAATGCCTATAAAGAACGTGTTGCTATTTATGAACAACGTGCTAAGTTTAAACTAACCACCAAGGAAAGTGAGATGGATGACCAAATGCGTACAATTATTAGAAAAAGTAATTTTAGAGAAGAAGTCTTAAAACAAGAGTTAAACTCCTTACAAGAAAAGCTTAAAACTGTATAAGCAAAAGCAAGAGCTTCAAGATAATGTCAAAGCTCTTAAACATGAATTTAATGCTAAGGAATCAAAACTTTTGAATGAGTTTTCTAATCTAAAAACTTTGAAAAACAAGCTTGAGAATAAGTTGTACGTACAAGGGAATACCATTCAGACTGCTCACATGGTCACTAAGCATAGAGTTTTAAGCGATAAGCATAGTGTTCCCATTATTGATAAACCCAACCCTGAGTTTGGTAAGATAGCTAAGGCTGCTTAAATGGTAATCTATGATGGCAATGAGATTCTTAAACCTAGACAGAAACCTAGTTACGCTGAGTGTACTGAGGAAGATAAGCAAGTAGGAGAGATTACTAGGAAGAAATTGGATGAAAAACTTAAAAGCCCTTCATGTATAGAAAACAAGATCTGTTTTAATACACCCAACTATTCTAAGGAAAATTGGATTGCATTTAACAAGTTTAAGCCTCAAACGTTGTTAACCCCTGAACAAGTGTTCTGGAAAAAGGACTTAGATAAGCAAAAAGCTGAAAATATTGTTGAAACGAACCCTCCCCTTAGGAAAATGCCAAAGAAGAATCGTATCCTCCCAATACACCAATGCATTTAGTTCCTAGAACTATTGACACAAAGAGCAAGACCTTAATCAGTCAATATGTGATTTTTCAACTATTTGTCGATTTTGAGAAAACTTGTAAGAAAAGGATCACACCCACTGGGATAACTGAAAGGGAAAGGGGTTTTGAGCAAACAAAAGAATGCTATTTAACTGAAGTCATGCCTTTCTTTAAACAACTAAAAGATTATTTTGAGAGTCTTAAAAAGGGAATTGATTCAGATATTAAAGAAATGGAAAATGAATTTGATGCAATGATAGTTGAGGTTAGTGACTATGAGCGAGCATTAAAATATAATGAGATTTAGAGGAAGAACTTGCATACCTTAAATGAGAATCGACATCAATGTATCTCTCAAGATGTGTTCTACACTGCTACTAATTGTTCTATTACTGCTTCTCAATTTCATGAATTATCTGTTGCTTTGAAAGTCTCCCATGATCGTGTCATTGAGCTTGAAATCAAAAACTCTAAACAAAGTGAGAAAATTGATCAGGATGATCATGACAATTTGGTGAAACATCTTTCTAAACTAGAAGTTGAACATTTTGATTTACAACTAAAATATCAACATCTTAAAGAAAATGTTAAAACCTCAAACATCAAGATATCCACGGATGTTCCAGAGTTTGATGCAGTTTTTGAAATAAACAAACGTGATGAACATATTCAAGCTCATAGTAACACGATCAGAAAATTGAAAGCCCAAATTTCTCAATTGAAGGGTGAAAAGAACAATGTGACTGGCCACCAAATACCTCCTCCTTTAGATTCTCGGAATTCTCAAAATTTTCATCTTCAAAACTTGGTTAATGCTTTACAAAAGGAAAATGAGAGTTTTCTTGAAGAAAATGAAAAGGTTAAACGACATTTCAATGAGTTATTTGAATCTATAAAGGTCACTCGTAACAAAAATAACGAAAAAAGTAGCCAAGTACAAAAAGAAATTGAGAATCAAAAGTCGTGTAAAAGGGAAGATGCCAATGACCAATGGGGAGACTGGTGTATCAAAGGTGCATGTTTGTAATAAATATGCTTTGTCTGTGAAATATGTTCCTCCTCATCTTAGGAATAGTAAACTTGCAATTCAAACATATTTCTCATCCCTTATGGAATGTCTAGAATGTCTCCGTGAGATTGTTGAAGAGGATAAGTTAGAAAAACCACTTGATAATGCAATTGGACATGCATGCTTATATGCCAAACGATCTCAAGAAATTCTAGAGTGAATCACTATATGCCCTAAGTCCTTAGGTGAGAGAGTTAATCCTTTGATTCCTTGTTCTATGCCTAGTGCCAAGTATGAAATCCATTCAATGCCTAATGTTATGAATGTGAACCTTAGTGTGCCTTCAAGTAGTTCAGATCCCAGATCTGTTAGTGCTAAGAATGTGAACTCGAGTGTGCCTCTAGGAGTTCAAAACCCAAAGACTTCTAGTGTTAAGAAAGTGAACTTTAATGCCTTTTCAGTTTAGATCCCAGACATCTAAACAGAAATGCATAAAGTAGCAAAACCAACTAATGTTCCCATTCTCTACAAGAGTAATCGTGACATTAACGGAGCAAAGTTAAAGTCTCAAGACAATAAAAGGAATGATAGGACCTCGCAAGCTAAGAATGTGCATTGGAAGAGAGTAGAAGATCACCCTCGGAACACTAAGTTTGAGTTAAATAAAATGAATCGTGTTGATTCTAGTATTAGCTTTAAGCGTACTATAATTAATTCGAATTCTGCTACTACCTTTGGCAAAACTTGTAATGATGATTGTGTGGTTTCTGTTACTAATCATGAATGTGGTATGAATGGTTTGTCTAATGCTTTCGATTGCCCAGTTAAAATCATTAATGCTAAAAATCGAGCTAAGAAGGCTAAAAGACAAAAGCGAAAGAAAGTTAGAAAACAGTGGAAACCCACAGGAAGAACATTTAGTAAGATAGGTTATCAATGGATATCTTTTGGTCATAAGGCTAATTAGTTCTGTCCTCAATCTGCTAAGACAATGCCCACTAGTAAATGGATGCCTACTGGTAGAACTATTCCCTTAAGAAGTGAACATACTTTGAATAGGTCAAATACGGACACTAGCACTGCATCTATTTCTAATGATTCCATTGCCTCTATTTCTGATATGAATGTTTCTATTTCTGATGGGTGTTCCAATCATCAAGCACTAACCAAGTGGAACCCATTATTGCATGGGGTCCCAATTATCCGCTTATCCATTCTTGTCGTTGTTCAACCGCAGACGCTCAAATCGCTTCGTGGTACTGACTCAGCCGCTCCAAGCATATATGACCGAAACCGACGCGCTCATGAAATTCGTGAGTAAATTCATCGATTGTTAGATTCGAAACCAACCATTCGTGCTATTATGGGTTATGGAGATTATGTTGTTGGTAAAAGTGTTATCTCCATGGTATATTATGTGGAAGGTCTTGGTCATAACCGCTCTCCTGGTCAATTCGTGATTCTATCTAGAAGTAGCCTTTAAAACATATTGGTTTCGTAGAGAACTTGATGGTAAGGAACTTTTAAGAGGAACACGAGGTTCAAATCTATACACCATCTCTATCGAAGATATGATGAAGTCTTCTCCAATTTGCTTGTTGTCAAAGGCTTCAAAACCAAAGTCATGGTTATGGCATCGTCGTCTCAATCACTTGAACTTCGACACCATCAATGATCTCCGCAAGGACTTAGTTGTAGGTTTTCCTAGACTAATATGAAAAGGATCATCTTTGTTCAAGATGCCAATTGGGAAAAGCATGAAGTATGCCCATAAACCCAAACCTACAAACTCGCCACAGAAGTACTTCATACAATTCACATGGACTTATGTGGACCAATGAGAGTGCATAATATCTTTGGGAAGAAATATGTGTTAGTTGTGGTTGATGATTACTCTAGATTTCCTCGGTCAAGTTCTTAAGGACAAAGGATGAAACTCCGCATATCATCATCAAACTCATCAAAATGTACAGGTTTGTCTTAACAAACCTGCCGTAATCATTCGAACGCATTAATGGAACTGAAGTTTGTTAACAAACAACTTAGTGAATTTTATGAAAGTGTTGGAATCAGTCATCAAAGAAGTGTTCCACTAACTCCTCAATGAACGGGTGTAGTTGAAAGACGAAATCGAACTCTTGTGGAAGCCGCAAGAACAATGCCGATTTACTCAAAGGTTCCAATGTTTCTCTGGGCTGAAGCCATTGCCACTGCATGCTACACACAAAATCGATCCCCGATTCACACTGTTCATGGAAAAACTCCATATGAACTTGTTCACAACAGAAAACCTAATCTCTCATTCCTTCGTGTATTTGGTGCTTTGTGCTATCCTACGAATAATGGTCAAGATTTAGGTAAACTAAGAGCTAAGGCAGATATTGGAGTTTTTGTAGGATATGCACCAAACAGAAAAGGATATTGAATCTATAACAAGAGAACCCAAAATATCATGGAAACTATTGACGTTACGTTTGATGAGCTGACCGGTCAAATGGCTCTTGGACAATCCAGCTTCCGACCAAGACTTCAAAACAGTCCCATTGGTTCATCTCTTGTACCAAATCCCTCTCAAACAGCTCCATATGTACCTCCCTCAGAAGATGATTTAAGGAAATTGTTCGATCCAATGTTTGATGAACACTATGAACCAAATGCCGATGAAATGTCAAATCCATCAACAGAGGTTGCTCCTATTCCTGTGAATGAAGTCAATCCTTCAGTCTCAATATCATTACGTCAAGAAGCGCCTGCTGCTGATCACTCTGTCTCATCAACAAATCATCCATCATCGAGTGTACATATTGGAAATGTTTCTAGCATCAATGATGAAGTTAATCCCTTTGCTACCCCTGAAGATGCTCCATTTGAAAACATATTTGCTCCTGAATCATCATCATAACCATCTTCATCGTGAGACATCGACTCGAACTTCACCCTCAACAACAGCCACATGAACACCTCGTAAAATGGAATCATGATCATCCATTGGACAACATCATTGGAAATCCTCTCGCCCAGATCCACACGAAACAACTTGCAACCGATGCCTTGTGGTGCTTCTTCAACTCCGTATTCTCTAAGATCGAACCAAAAGATGTCAAAACCGCCATGAATGAAGATAGTCGGTACAATGCCATGCAAGAATAAATTCATGAGTTTGATCGACTTGATGTATGGGAATTAGTACCGCCCAGATTGTGCTATGATCATTGTGAAAGGTTTATGGATATTATTAATATTAGTATGACCGATTCAACTCGAGACTTCGATTGCACATTACGTATGAGACACAATGTATAAATAATTAATATATAAAATGTTATATTTAATTATTTGATCACTAAATAAATACTTAATGATATTTAATATTTGACGAGTTTTGATTATCGGTCATTAAATGTCAACGCGATATGAAGAAAAGTTAACAAGTCAAGAGAAGGTTTTAGGAATCCTCTTTTGGGTTTGTGTTTGGCCGATTCTATAGAATCCCACATCGGAAATATAGCAATCTTGACATCTACCATAAGGCTATAAATACATCCCTATGTATTCATCTTTTGGTACACTAGATTTCAATAGAAGGCCAAACTTCTTTTTTCTTCCCTCTTGTTCTTGGTCGATTTGTGAATCCCCATTGTAAGAGATTTACGAGTGACCTTGAGCATAACAAAAGTGTTTGGTTAATCTATTGTGATCAAGAACCTAGCTTTTCTCGCTGATTCGCTACTAATATGGTGTACAAGAATGAAGAGCAAATACACTTGTGTTTGCATATCTTGGGTATTCGACTTTTGATGTGGTCGACTATACAAACCCTAATTTATTAGGGTTTAGGGTTCTTGGTTGATGATCTTAATTGGGGGTTTTCATAAACCCTAATTGCATTGATTCGAAAAGGTACGATATACTTTTAATTCTGTTAATTAATTTACAAGTATTATTCCTATTACTTCCGCTGCATGCTTTGATGATGTTTACGTGTTTACTTTAATTGTTATGATTAGTAAAACCCAACACATTGCTCTAAAGTGGATCTTCAAAGTGAAGCTTGATGAGCATGGCGATGTATTAAAGAATAAGGCTAGATTGGTTGCAAAAGGATACCGTCAGGAGGAAGGTATTGATTTTGAAGAATCATTTGCTCCTGTTGCTCGTATAGAGGCAATCAAAATCTTCTTGGCTAATGCTGCAAGTAAGAACATGGTAGTCTATCAGATGGATGTAAAGACGGTGTTTCTTAACGGAGATCTTAAAGAAGTCGTCTATGTCAGCCAACCTGAAGGCTTTGTGAATCCAGAGCATCCTACTCACGTTTATCGCTTGAAGAAGGCTCTTTATGGTTTAAAGCAAGCTCCAAGGGCATGGTATGATACTATCAAAGTTTCTTCTATCTACCGTGATTCAGAAAGGAGCCGTTGATCCAACGTTGTTCACGTGAAAGTCGTGCAAACATTTAATTCACGCTCAAATATATGTTGATGATATCATATTTTCCTCGATCGACCCCAATGAATGTGATCAAGCCAAATGAAATGGGTTCCAAATTTCAAATGTCAATGATGGGAAAATGTCATTTTTCTTGGGATTACAAATTTCACAAAGTCCCTGAGGCATTTTCATAAATCAATCTAAATATGCAAATGAGATTTTAAAGAAATTTGGATTTGATTCTAGTGACCAATGACACCGCATGATTGAACAAACCAAGCTGGATGAGGACCACTCAGGGATCATGATAGACCAAACGAAATATCGTAGTATGATTGATCCTCGATATACCTCACAGCCTAGTAGACCGTACATCTTGTTCACTGGTGCATGTGTGCTAGATATCGTGCTGCTTAACAAAAAGCACCTTGAAGCAGTTAAACGGGTCTTTAGGTATCTCCAAGGAACCATCAATATGGGACTATTTACTGGCGACACCGCATGTCACTAACAAACCATGCGATGCCGATCATGCAGATGTCAAGATACACCGCCGAAGTACGCCCTGGAGGTGCTCAGTCTTTGGGTGATAAGCTTGTGAGCTGGTCGTCAAAGAAGCAAATGAGTACTTCTATTTCTACGAGGTCGAATACATAGCCATGTCATCTTGTTGTGCTCAAATCCTATGGATGAGATCCCAATTATCCGACTATGGCTTTGAATTCAACAAAATCTCTCTGATCGTGATAATAAAAGTGCTATTGATCTCATGCAACAACGCTTCAACACTCAAGAGCAAAGCATATCGATTATTCACATCATTTCATCAGTGGAACAAGTGGAAAAATGTGTGGTGGAACTCTATTTTGTGAGGTCTGAATACCAGTTAGCAGACATCTTCATGAAAGCTCTTCCTAGAGAACGTTTTGAGTTTATCCTTCCACGTCTTGGTCTAAAGAGTTTACAACCAGAAACACTCAAGCATCTTCAAGAGGAGTACGAGGAGTAAAGGTGTTTCTTCATCTATCTCTTGTAAATATTTATTCAAAAAGCAAAATACAAAATTACAAAACCTTCAAAAAGCAAATAGAAAAATATAAAACTTTCAAAAATCCCTAAATTTTTTTTTTTGAAAAATCTTGAAAAATTCTCAAAAATATTCTTATTTTGTCATTTTTTTTCTTTATTCGATATCATCTACGGACTTTGTGTTGACATTCAAAGAATGTAACGGGTCTTTAGATGTTCTTCGAATGTATATAGATTTTGAGGAAAAAAAAAATGAGGCGGAGAAAAATGGTGGTTTATTGTCATTTCAGGCTATAACCCGTGTTAAAAAGAAAGAACAGAGCCATGCTTTATCTTGTTTTTCAAATCTCATTCTCTGATTCTATAAAAACAATTTCTCAGTATCCAATGAAAACTAATTGCTTTGAAAAATTACCTGACTCAATTTTTGAAAATCATCTGTACTTAACGGCTGTCAAAAATATCTATCTCTCAATCAACAACTCATGTCATTGATTGAGGGGGAGAATGATTTTTTTTAACTACATCAAAAAGTGTATTTTTCAAACAATGGTACCAAACCTTGGTTATTATTATGTTTTCAAAAGATATTCATGCATGTTTATTCAATGGAGTTTAAAGTCTCAAAATTCGATCCTTATCAGTTAAAACGATTTCATAATCAAGTCACAATTCTCCTTAAAAAGCTTTCAAAATCAATTTAAATCTACCGAGATCACGCATTCTCGAATGATTTGATAATTGTGATCGGGGAGAATTTGTGATTTAAATTGATTTATAATTGATAATTCGACATGGTTTTATAAGGATGTACAAGCTATCCTCCCCATGTGACAAAACGATTTCAAATTTTACATGCACATGAGTGGGGAGCATCTATCTTAAACCTCAAAATTATTGAAACGGATTGAATTGTTCTAAGTGTGTTCCTTCTAATATGTTCAAAACTCTTTCAAACTTCGAGGCACATATTGAGGGGGAGCAAACTTTTTGAAAACCTCATCCTTCCTCAAAAGGTCTTATCTACTTAAATTAATTAGGAAGTGATGATGATCATTTTAGAAAATGTTAATCAAAAGATTTGACCTTTCATTCTTAATCTAACGATTTCAAAGATCTCTTGCCTCCATGTGCTAAACAATTTCGGAATTATATGCATATGATGAGGGGGAGCATTTCTAAAATTATCAAAACAATTAAGATACAAAATGCTTTGATTTTATATCACAAGTATCTTTATTGATTTTTGTGGAAACGTAGAGGGGGGGTGAATACGTTACCGTTTAAAAACTTTAGATCTTTAGTATCAAATCGCTTATGAAGCTTGTTATAATATGAAAGTACCAATTATTGTTTGTGACTAATATAAAGTATGGTAAACCAAGTTGTCACACAATCATGAACATCAAACCACATCACAAACAATAGTATAGTGCAAGTATAAAAGTAAAGAGATAAAGAAAGGAAAGTGCAAACCGAACACGAGGATTTATAGTGGTTCGGTCACGGATCTCCTTTCCGCCCTACTCCACTCCTCGAAAACCAACTCGAGAGTTATTTCACTAAATCAACAAGCTCCCTTCTTGGCGGAGAAAACCTTACAATCGCCGCTTACACTTTTTCCGGTACAAAGCTAAATACCGGGTTCTAGTTCGAGGTAGAACCAACCTAACGCCGCCTATACAATATTTCCGACACTAAGCTAGATGTCGAGTTCTTTTACAAGGGTACAAACACTCCCAATATGTTTTATGGCCCAACATAATAAACCTTGTGTTTTATGGCACAAACACATAAACCATCTAATCTAGTTTGGTGAAAGTGTTGTTATGATGCAATGATGTTTACACTAATGATCCATGACACAAATGTCTAATGGATATGAATAACTACTTCTAAATGAACTTCCATTGATAGGAAGCCTTCATGATGAAGATCACAAGTTCCCTAAACTTCTTGTGATAGATCTTCAACTTGTGGTAAGTGGGGATGGCTAAATCTCCAAACTTTCCTTGGTTGATCAAAGAGTATGCTTACAACAAAGATGAATGTTAGAAGCATTATGATCATGATCATTAGGGTGTTTAATGTATGTTATTACATTGTTAATGATTGATCTAAATGTATGCAAGAAGGTGAAGAAGATGTGATTTGAAGTGGTGAAGAAATGAGAAAACAATGGGCTTATATTTATAGGCAAAAGGGGACAGGAGCGTCCACGGACCACGGTACCAAATAAAGGGTTCCGCCCTTTATGCATTTTGGTGCCGTGGGTGCCCACAAGAAATCTAAAAAAATCTTTCTTCAAATCTTTTCAAGATTTTACCATATCTTACCAAGATCACATTTGATATATTGAGTGTCAATCTAACCAAAATATTCAAGAGATCTTCCAAGGATTTCAAAGATGATGCATGCCATGATGTAACATGTATTTCCAATTTTAGATTAAAATGTTTATCAAAGTAAACTTGTAAAATGTATTATGTAACTAGTTAATAAAATGTCTAGTTACCTTTTGAAATACTTGTGAATGCAAAATGTAAAATGAGGTTCTAAATAGAATGGTTAACCTATTAAAATACTTAGTGACTCTAAACGTATTTTAAACATTCTATATGATTTGTTAATGGGTTTGATCATAATGCCACATAACAAACATGTACGAACTCTGGTTGTAACATACGAGTACTTGAGACATCGAGAGGTGTTGAATGTATGTTGAGACAAATGTAATTACAAGTAACTTGTACATTTTACGTAATGTATTACAAGTTACATGTTTGTCATCAATCAAAACAAACGAGACTGTATAGATTAAATATCGTAATATTTGCACTAACAATCTCCCTTTTTTGATGATGACAAAGATATGTAAACGTAATAGAAAGTAAAATGTAAAAGTTACTTGTATCCTACTACCTTTACATTACCTTCTCTCCGCTACACTTCTCCCTTTGTCCAAACAAAAAAATGTCCTTGGAGTTTAACTTAATTTCTTCCCAAAAAGGCGAGCTTGCATCATCCCTAGTGAAGTTAAATCGTCCACTTCAATCCTTCCCTTGTTTGGTAGCGGATCCATGGATCAAATAAAGAGGCTTAACCTACATCAAGGTTAGTTTTATGCAAAAAAATTATGAGAAATATATGAAAAAAGAAAAGGAAAGCAAGTTAGCCTATTTTCTCCACCTTTTATCGAAGCACAAATGCTTGTTGAAAAGTGAGAATGATGCTAAATGCATGCCCTTGACTGCTCCCCTGAGGCGCCGTGGTATGATTAAAAACCTAAAACAAATATTAGTACAAAACTATATTCGTCATTGACGAGTAAGTGATATACAACAAAGTGTGTATAAGATGCATTCAATAAATTCTTGACGGAAGCTCCTTGCTCTAGGTCATCAAGATGAACCTTCAAAATAAATATTAGTATAATAGAAGCTTTGTCTTTAGACAAATATGTCATATACAAACAAGTGTATAGACGATGCAAATGAGTGCTTAAAGGATATTCCTCCTTGTTCGAGGGTGTCAAGAAGCACCTAAAATAAGAAAAATAATTGATGCAAACTTCATCCTTAGATGAGTAAGTTATATACAATCTATGATGATGAACCTACAATGAAAAACATTAGTGCAATATATTTCATCTTTTCACAAAGAAAAATAAGATGTATATATGTGATAAATGATATAATCAAAGATCTCATGAAGTGTAGTCTCCTAATTACAATCATAAGAAAAGTGAGAATATAATATGATAAAAGCCTACAAAATAGTTCCTAGAAAGAAGATATGAAGTCTCCCACCTGGTGTGCCACTAGTGGTGCTAGTGTTGGTGTCGGTTTACTAGTAGGATTCATGTGGTGATGGTAGATGACTCGAGATTTACAAAAGTAAGTTTTCGCTAATCCATGGTGGTGATGATTAGTGAAAGTGGTGATGGAAGGTGGTGGTGATTAGGTAGGAAGCTATTAAGGAGTTAGAAACCTCGTATAGCAAATATAAAAAATATGGATTCATGCAATCCTTTCGTCATGTCAAGTGACCAAAGCTAAGAGAAAAATATGAATGGACATTGCATTTCAATGATGCATAAGGGTTATGATTTGAATGATTTATTGATGCTAACAACCTATTGTTTTGAGCAAGTTCTCATATGCTTGAACCCAAGAGTAATCAATAATGCGTTCTATCTAAGAATATTATAATGAAGATACCAAAAAATATAAAAGTGATAACATGAAGATAAATTCTTTCTTTGATTGACACGAATTATAAAGATGACCTATTCTAGGTGACAATGGGAAAGGTAGTATTAGCATGGTTTTGACCATCATGGATGATTATCACATTGAAAAGAAGTGAAGACAATATGAAAAATACTAATAATAATAATGAGTACCTTTATGAGGATGACATCATTTGAGAGACCAATGTGTTGAAAAGGTGTTGGGAATGGCGGTTTTGATTAATATATCGTTTGCACTGACAATGACATGCATGATACGCGAAAAGGATAAGATCCTATGATGGTGTTCTAGATAGTGAAGTTGTAAGGTGCTAGTTTAAGGAAAATCCTATATGTGGAGATGAAGACGTTTGTAAAAAACACATGATGCATTTTTCACTTGATGAGGTATTGGTGCAAACTTGTGATAAAAAGTTAAAAAGGTTGAACTAGTTGTGGTTTCATGAACCGGTTTTAGCTAAGTGGTGTTTACCTATGTGTTGGTATTTTAGAGTCTAAGAGACATAAATTTGACAAAAGACAATTATGTGAATGGATTTCTCTCCCCTTAATTGGTGGACATCCAACATAATGTGTAATGTATCAAATAAGGAATGACAACAAAGTGTTTAGGAGGTTATTCGGTTTAACGAAAGAGGTGAGCTTAGTGATGTTTTTTCTGGATGATGGTTAGCATACAATGAACTTCATCCTTAAAGTCACGCATTCTTTCCTCGATACGAGATGATCGTAAGACGAGGCATGTGGTTTCCTAATAGGAAGTGAAGAGGATTAGAGTATTGTTATAACTAAATAATGATGGAGATGATTTTTGGAAAGCGGAAGCAAAATGAGATTTGGAAAGAGGTCGGTTGAAAGACAAAAATGCAAAGCCAACCCTCTAGAACTTAATTCTATATGCTTTTAAACTATATGCAAGTGTAGGGGTCCCATAAAGCATATTACTAATCTATGTAGCAATAAAGGGGATTATGCAAAATGAGCATATAAAAGTTAAAACCAAGTGAGATAACAAATAATTTGTTATCAACCTACAAAACAAATTTGTTAGTGACAAAAAATGTTAACATGATAGAAATCAAATGATAACATATTATATAAGCAAAACAACACATTGCACTTAGTAGACAAGAAATCACCACACAAGATAGCATCAAAACAATCATATTATGCAAGAATATGACTTTATTCAAGACATTTCATTATGAGATTGTTTTGTCGTTAGACTTAGACACTTAAGCATACTTGGATATACAATAATCTATGTGATTAATTTGTAAGATAAAAGGCTTCTAAAAGATTGTCATACCAAAAGCACTTTGACAGATTATATGTGCACACGTGAAAGCAAAAAAGTGTGACAAGCAAAAAGAAACAAGATGAAACATTTATGCAAGCCATGTTTAAGACATAACAATTTGGAGCATGTATCATTTAGACCATCTTGTGCATAGATAAGGTGTCAACAAAAGACAATAGCTTTCAAACATGGATACATCAATGACATATTATGAGTTCACAAATAACACATTAGTCATGTGGAACATTATATAGATGACAAAAATTTCTTCAACCTTAAATATCATGCAAATCATGTTTATGCTTAACATTAAGTGGCATAAAGCATCACAAAGACAAAACCTTTCTAGGGTTTACACATTTGACAATTAATCAAGTAGGTATCAAAAACCAAGAAAATGTCAAGACAATTGATCATTTAAAACAAGAGCATGTATCATTTGGATCGCATTTACATATGATGTAATGAATGCCAACTAATAGCTTTCAAACACAAATATATCATATCAAAATTATCACGTATCAGAATGCCATATTATGAGTTCATAAGTAACATGTTAATCATGCTAAAAATAATTCAGAAGTAAGCATCATGCAAATAAAGTTTAGGTTTAAACGTTTAGTAGCATGAAACAAGAATACAAGCATTATGAAGATAAAACCGTACTAAGGTTTACACATTTGACTAGTTATCAAACACTAAGATAATGTCAAATCAACTTATCGTATCAAACAAGAACATGTAATCAACACATGTAAGTGCAATGCAAGTGGTTTTAAAAGAAAAGTCATATATACTACTTGTTTGATTAGTATTCCTAAGGTGAGGCAAACTATCAATGTTTTAACACTTACCTTTAGGCAAGTATAGGAATACAGATTTTTCAAGTTGGAGAATGAATATGAGACTATTACTAGCGGTGCTCAATTAAGGCTAAACACGACCATTTTAACGGGTGATTCCACATACCCAACTTCTTCGTGAAGCAATTCAACCGTTTGGTCAAATTGAGTTTCTAGTGCAATAGGTTCTCCAATAGTCATTCTCATGTTAGAAAGATGGGAACTCCTACTTTTGCCTATTAAAGTGCATAAAAGATGATAGTTTACCAATACTTGGCTTAATGTGACACAACTAATATGCAATATAACTAAGGTGATGAAGACGTCATGTTATACACATGAATTTTAACAATGGTGTGTTTGATAAACAATGTGTTTGAATCTTGTGTTTAGAATCTAAAGTTGTTCAAATTACACAGCTAATTGTATGATCTAATGGATGACATCTTTTATGTTGAGTTGAAGTGTGTACTTTAAATGTGAATTGATCATCTAAGACTAGAGAATGGAATATGTTAAACTAAGAACGTTCTCAAGAGAGCTCTTTATTTAACAAGAATCTAAGTGAGGTTACCAACTTCAATAGATCTTGTGTATGCTCTAAAGATGTGTAGTTTTAACCTTGGATGTGCACTCGGTTTGAGCAAGGTTAGGTTATGATGTACACTTGAAAGGAAATAGATACAAATAGTATCTTTCAACAAATGAGATTATCCCATGGAATAAAGTTATCATGCTTATGAAAACAAGTATGACAAGATGAATTGGATATGCTAGTTCATAGAACTTGTAGATGTTTGTTTCAAGATCATTTAGCCAATGAGGTGTAATGAAATCTCTTGTAACACAACTATTTATGTCGCGAGAGTGATGCATAGGATATACAATATCCTTTTAACAAAATGAAAGCTTAATGCATGAATCTTAGTCATAATGTTCTTCAAAACATCATGTTTTCCTAAATGAAGATATGAAGCCAAAGTGTTTGAATCGGATAGTCCCATCTAAATAAACTTGGTCTCAAGATTATATTCACTAGATGATGACAAGATGAATTCACTCGAGTTTCTTATGTATACTCCTCAAGAGTCATTGTTGCTTGGGGTGTATGATGTTGGCTTTGAGATTGCATTTTAACATATGTTGTTAAAATGTTGATTTGAGGTTTAATCTAAATTTATGCGAAGTTTAACGACAAAATATTACTAATACTTTGATAATTTGTGAAGGTAGTACTACTTATACCTAGTGGAAATTGACAACAATTACCAAGAGCACCATGCTTATTTGATAGTTGAGGTTCTAGCCATAATGAATTATCTAAGTCCTTATATGTGGGAAAGAATGGTTGAGTTTGTTCAAACGCGTGCATTTGATTCAGTACAAGTGTTGGACACAAGGGCCTTTTGAGCATTACACTCAACGAATTCAAATGATGGTAAGGATGGTGGATTGGTTGATCTAGGTGGTAGGTCTTCTAGTGTGTCTAAATAAGGATGTGGTGATGTAGGGGTTTGTTGTGCTATGGGAGTACTTAGGTTGATTATTTGTCCATAGATGTTGAACACAAAAGGTACGGATACTAATTCTTATGGTTCATTGGTTGCTACAACTAGTGGGTGAAGTGCTTGAAGTTTTGGTCATGTCTATGAAGCTTAGGGGTTGAGGTATAGGTTCACCTTGAAAGGGGGCGTTTGATTTAAAGGATGCTCTTGGAAGATCATGAGCAATACTCTTAATGGTGCCAAAAGATGGAAGAGGGATAGTAGGTGTCAAAGAGGGATAAGTGGCACAATGGGTTGTTTGTTTTGGATAAGTGTTTCAACATGTGTTGTTAAAATACTTGGGTGTTGATTTTTCGGATATGACTTTTAATGACTACAATCGTAAGTCGCATATACTTGAATATTTCGGATGAAATACTTAAGTTGTCAATCCTAATTTGTTGAGATTATAAAGCTTAGATTGAACTCAAGTATAACAAGACTTGATAGTATGTCTTTAACATACGTGTGAGTTATGACTCTATGTAAATACTTATCGTCTTGAAGGATGACACATTATTTTCATGTTAACCAAGTGAGGCAATACATGTAGATACAAAACAATATCTATAGTCATATGATAGACTTGTGTATGATACTTTTGCAAATAATGAGTCCAGATTTGTTAGTCTCGGTAAGTCATCTAAGTCATCCGAAAACGGGTGAGGAGATGTTGGTGGTGTTGCACAAAGTTTGATAGAGACAAGCTTTGGAGACTTTGGTAGTGACGGTGTGTTGGATGGTTGTGAAGTAGTCATAATGGTGGGTGATTTTGGTGGTGGAGTACTTAAGTTTAGAAAGTTCACATCTTGAATGGGTGATGAGATGTTGAGAGGTAATGAGTCTAAGGATGAAGAGTTCAAGTTAATGTAACAACAAGATCGAATGCTAATCCTAGTGGTTTTCTTAAGTGTCTTATTTGAGGTTAAAGATTTAGTCATTTTGACTTTGCTTTGAGAAATGCTAAGCTTAAGGAAAAGTAAAAGTGAAGGTGTGAAAATGACCATCCTGAATGTGTCGATTTATGGAACTAAGGATTCATGCACTTGATGTTAATTCATACAAAGATAGTAGTTTCTAATGAGAT
Source organism: Chrysanthemum makinoi (assembly GCA_910596185.1). Taxonomy (NCBI): domain Eukaryota; kingdom Viridiplantae; phylum Streptophyta; class Magnoliopsida; order Asterales; family Asteraceae; genus Chrysanthemum; species Chrysanthemum makinoi. The sequence continues at coordinate 46,378,738 of OU343219.1, forward strand.
GGAAGTGTCTAAGATCATGTCAAACATCCTAAGTTAATTCATTGAGGATGTGTTGAGTGAGGTATGAAAGATATGCATTAACAACTATCCTAGAAACAAAATTTGGTAATCTAGATTGCGAGATTTAGTAAAATTAAACAACTTACCAGAGAATCCACGGCACCAATTTTTTCGCAAGGCGAACCCTTAATTTGTGGCCGCCGTCCGCCTGACATGAACGGGCGGTACCAAAATGCATAATGAGACGGTACCAAATTTTTGGTGCCGCTAATCCGTGGACACCGAAAACTTCACGCACCCATTTTTAGGTGTCGGGGAGTTTTCCAAAACCTGAATTTTTGCTTAAAACATGTGACATTAATCATTTCTAGTTAGGAAAAGTCAATAACACATATACAAACATAGTGGAGCATAGACTTTGACCAGGGGCTAACGATTTTCACATATAAGTGAAAATGGGTAAAATTTGATAACACCCGTGTGTTATCCCCTGCATGAACCGGTTAGCATACATCAATGTTTTAAGTTAGTTTATCATCCTACTAAGCGAAAACACATAAATTACATCATACAACATTGTTTTTGTCCTTGTACCAAACACTCTCTTAAAACCTTCATTTTTCAAAGTACTTGACTAATTTACTTAGTACTTATTGCTAAGTGAGTTATGACATTTCATAAGTTATGCGAGATGTTAGTATAACCTATGCAAATGAAGTGATCTAATTCTACAAGTGATGGTAAAACAATTTTCCAACTTAGTGCACAAAATCTATCAAATAACCTATTGTGCATAAACAAGAAATCGTCAAACAAGCGAATAAATAACATGGCAAGATTGACACTTATATTATGCAAACAAATATGTGTAAACAAAAATTCGAAAAGTAAGCAAGCAACATATATGCAAACAACATAAACAAGTGGTCATTTAGCATAGCATAACAAGAAAGACACTTTTCGTCATTTTGTGTTTAAATATGACGATGTATACCAAGCTTGATTAGTTTCCTTTAAACATATTACCAAATTATTTAGTTTCAAAGGAAGTTGTATCAAAGTTCTAAGAATACCAACTTAAATTGCTTGATTCAAAAATTTGAGTTTTTATGTTAAAGCGAAACTCAAAATTTTAGACATACTGTAGTATTTGGTATATTTCACTTATTTAAAATTAGACTCAGGCCATGAGAGTATTTTTAAATGAAAGTAGACTCAATTCCCTTTAAAATGATAGGTGGCTCGACTGCACGGACTTACGGTTAATTAGTTATGATTTTTGAAGTTGCTCAAAAGCTGATATCTGTACACACGGATTCCATGGAACCAAATAAAAGGATCCGCCCTTTATAAGATTTGGTGCCGTGGTCCTCTGAGACATTCACCAAAACTAGTATTTGACATAGAGAAAACGTGTGTGACTTACTAGATTTCATAGTAAACATATAATACACATATTTAACAACATATCTACTTATGTAACTTATCTTAAACATTTACGGAGGTGATTTTTCAACTAAATTTATAGTTATCCCAAACACTCCTTTAAAATCATATTTCTTCGTAAATTTTCTATAAGCACACAATACAATACTTACTAGTTCTTTCAACAAACTTTTTATTTTATTTGTCAAGAAAACCTTCAAGCTTGTATACAAAGTTACATTTAACAACAAAATTTCTAAGTATAACAAGCAAAGCATTTTTCATATTATTTTTCGCTTCAATGGTAATTTGATACATGGATCGTACTCTATTTAAAAAACCATTTGTTTTGAAAATAAGAGCTACATGGCTTTGATACCAATTGTGGAAACGTAGAGGGGGGTGAATACGTTACCGTTTAAAAACTTTAGATCTTTAGTATCAAATCGCTTATGAAGCTTGTTATAATATGAAAGTACAAATTATTGTTTGTGACTAATATAAAGTATGGTAAACCAAGTTGTCACACAATCATGAACATCAAACCACATCACAAACAATAGTATAGTGCAAGTATAAAAGTAAAGAGATAAAGAAAGGAAAGTGCAAACCAAACACGAGGATTTATAGTGGTTCGGTCACGGATCTCCTTCCGCCCTACTCCACTCCTCGAGTACCCAACTCGAGAGTTACTTCACTAAATCAACAAGCTCCCTTCTCGGCGAGAAAACCTTACAATCGTCGCTTACACTTTTTCCGGTACAAAGCTAAATACCGGTTCTAGTTCGAGGTAGAACCAACCTAACGTCGCCTATACAATATTTCCGACACTAAGCTAGATGTCGAGTTCTTTTACAAGGGTACAACCACTCCCAATATGTTTTATGGCCCAACATAATAAACCTTGTGTTTTATGGCACAAACACATAAACCATCTAATCTAGTTTGGTGAAAGTGTTGTTATGATGCAATGATGTTTACACTAATGATCCATGACACAAATGTCTAATGGATATGAATAACTACTTCTAAATGAACTTCCATTGATAGGAAGCCTTCATGATGAAGATCAAAAGTTCCCTAAACTTCTTGTGATAGATCTTCAACTTGTGGTAAGTGGGGATGGCTAAATCTCCAAACTTTCCTTGGTTGATCAAAGAGTATGCTTACAACAAAGATGAATGTTAGAAGCATTATGATCATGATCATTAGGGTGTTTAATGTATGTTATTACATTGTTAATGATTGATCTAAATGTATGCAAGAAGGTGAAGAAGATGTGATTTGAAGTGGTGAAGAAATGAGAAAACAATGGGCTTCTATTTTTAGGCAAAAGGGGACAGGAGCGTCCACGGACCACGGTACCAAATAAAGGGTTCCGCCCTTTATGCATTTTGGTGCCGTGGGTGCCTGACAAGAAATCTAAAAAATCTTTCTTCAAATCTTTTCAAGATTTTACCATATCTTACCAATATCACATTTGATATATTGAGTGTCAATCTAACCAATATATTCAAGAGATCTTCCAAGGATTTCAAAGAAGATGCATGCCATGATGTAACATGTACTTCCAATTTTAGATTAAAATGTTTATCAAAGTAAACTTGTAAAATGTATTATGTAACTAGTTAATAAAATGTCTAGTTACCTTTTGAAATACTTGTGAATGCAAAATGTAAAATGAGGTTCTAAATAGAATGGTTAACCTATTAAAATACTTAGTGACTCTAAACGTATTTTAAACATTCTATATGATTTGTTAATGGGTTTGATCATAATGCCACATAACAAACATGTACGAACCTGTGTTGTAACATACGAGGACTTGAGACATCGAGAGGTGTTGAATGTATGTTGAGACAAATGTAATTACAAGTAACTTGTACATTTTACGTTATGTATTACAAGTTACATGTTTGTCATCAATCAAAACAAACGAGACTGTATAGATTAAATATCGTAATATTTGCACTAACAATTTTTAAATGGTTTTCAATTGGTTTCAAGGCGGAAGAACTGTACCAAAAAGACCGACCAACTTTACTTTATGCATTGTGATATAAGGAAGATAAGGTTAGGTTGAGTTCCCATGATCCGCCAGAACCGGAGGGATCTACCCAGGGACAATCCACTAGTTAGTGTAGAAGTCCTTAGGTATGATGATAAAAGGAGAAAAATGAGATATGGGAAGAGTGCGGACTGAGACTAAGCTAGTACTGGAATCAACCCAACAAGGTTCTAGTTATAAAGTTTCGGTAAGCACTGAAGGGGTTGAAGAATAAAAAAGAATTGAATGAGAAAAGGGTGAAAATAAATAGCCCTCCAATAATTCAACCTTAGGGCAGAAACCGGGTTCAATTCATATGCTACTAGTGGTTACTAAGGTAACACTGGTATTGAAGACAAGACGTCATGGACCCAGTGACGCACTGCACTAAACTTCCCAAGCTACTCAAGTTTCTCTTAAAAGGGCTTGTTTCATTCTCACGGGGAACCTACATAATCTATCGACTTCCTCTTAGAGATTGTTGATATTGAAGAAAGAGACCCTCTCCCTAGTCTCCGGCACAGGAAACCAAAAGAGCACTAATTGAGTCTAGAGCCACGAGATCTTCAATTAATCTCATTAGGACACTTATTCTTGAAGACTCACAGTCTCACACATTGTGGAATGTGAGAATATATTTTGAGAGTCCTACGCACTATCCTTGTAATATTGCTAAGACTTGTTGTGTCATCTGGACTTCATCAATGGAGCATTTCATTAGTGAATCGTTCGTTGTCCAGGAAAATGGATTGACGGATATCTTTGAAAACCTCGGTGTGCTCAAAATTCTTTTCTTCAAAGACATCGACCGTAATCGCGGTTTTCAAAATCAAAAGATATTTATGATTGATAAATTGATTTTTCCATAAAACCTTCGTTGTATTTCAAAACACTTTATACTAAATACACGATTGTTTTCAAATCATTTCCATCAATCGTGAATCTCTATTCATTTGGTTCACTCACTCCGTGTTGTCTTCTTTGAGACGCTCCGGTTTGAGAACGGCTAGATCAGCTGTGAAACCCTGTCAAGGAAATTCTTCGGAATTATACCTGATCACAGGTAGTACTTATACTGATCAACGGGGAACCGTGGGCCGTGTACCTCAATTCAAGAAAAGTGATCAAAGACACTCTTGAGCGCTTTATTGCTTACTGTTTTATGTAGGAATACCCGACGTTTGCAGCTTATCAGAATGGAGTGGTCAATCCATAGCCGCATACTCACACAACACATTCATTTCCAAAGAAATCATGATTAGTGCATCAATGACTCTGATATTATCACTCCATGCTTCTGCTACGCTGCGCTAATATCATGAATCAACTAAAGCTTCTGCTACTCTGATGAAAAGAAATCATGATCCTGAATGTGAGCATGTCGGTCCGAATACCACAACAACTCATAATGGTGATACAACAATAACGGACGAGTCAGAGATTTAATGTGGCTGATGATCTAAAAGCTGGCTCAAAACTCATTATCACATGGATCAGTTAAAGACCTCCACTTGGAATCTCCAAACATGCAATAATGAAGAATCAAAGACTACGAGCTACTGAGCAACGAACTTAATCAAGAATCCTAGAACACTCTAATGTAATATCTGTTTGTATTCATTATAATTTGAGGTGACCTCCCTTAGGGGGAGATTGTTAGGAATTAGAAAATTCAGTCGTTAAAGAGTCGGTCACCTCAAGTATATGTATTCGATAGAAAGCTCGTAGTCGTAGTCAAGATATGTTAGTAAGTAGTTTGTTAAGTAACACCGTGGAGGACGGACGGGTCTTTACCCACTGTAAGCCTGATCCACATCCCGTAGGTGGCGTTTATTTGTAAGACACTATAAATACCCTCTACCTTCCAAGGTAGAGGGTTGGAGCTTCAATACCATTTTTCTTTGTTTCACATAGTTCCCAACTCTCTTCCTTTTCTCTCACTAGAACTTTCTCTCTCTAAACATCTTGAACTCCCCATGTTGATTATGGTTTAATGTGTTTGTGAAATCCTATATCTTTCATTTTAAATCATTGATTTCAAAAAATTCACGAAATTCAGGGAATTTCGGATTTTTGCATGGTTTTGTAGTTTGAAAACTTTCTTCTTTTCTTTGTATTGCAATTTTAAGTGAAATGCAATGTTTTTCAAGTATTGAGTATTTGTTTGAAAGTTCATCAAAAATTTTCTTATCAACCACATTATTAGTTATGATATGCTTTATCTTTGACTCAGCCTCAGTTACAGAACATTTATAACGATTATGTAACACCCCAAAATTTGTTTAGCGGAAGCATAATTTATTGGGAATGTTACGAAATTGGAGATCACAACACAAGTAATAAAGAACGGAATACATACTCCGTTGGATTTCATAAAATAGTTATAAAACATTATCTTACAACATTTTTTTTAGGTAAATGGGCAGATCCCATAAGTTCAGTGGTCCCAATTTAAAAATATCATATGTGTAAAAACACTTCTTTAGATATTACTACGACCATTTACCCGCCTCTTGCCTTGCCTCCATGATCATAACTTAAGCACATGAGAAAATATGCTAAAAAGGTCAGCTAAAAGCTGGTGAGTTCATAGGTTTAAATTAAAGCAGTAAGTTTGGACCATAATCATAGTCATATAATCATTACAACGAATATAATGATATATGGATGAATGTCTATTACGTTAGCTCTAAGTTCATGCAACCGATACTACCACAGTTTCTGTATGCTAACAGATATCATACAATATGGGGGCCCATTGCGAGTGCTTTGTCCCTCAACACTCGATTCCGACATGGTATACGTTTCGCCTTGGCCTAAGCATGGCCAATTGAACGGAGGAGTCACCCTCAATAGATCTATTTATAACATTCGCGCTTCCCAATGGGGAACTGACGGTTCATGAAAAAGGGCATTTTATAGGGACATAAGGGCTTAGGCTAAACCACGTAATAGTAATCATGCAATAGTTTAGGTCCATAAAAGGTTTTGCATATTTTCTCACCCCAAAATGTATAAAACAGTTTATCAAGTAAAAGAGGGCTATGAAAACTCACCTTAGCAAATGTGCAATCCAAAAGTGGGATTTAGTGAATGTTGTGAAGCAGCGGCGACCGACACGCATTACCTAGATAAGGGAGGTAATGTTTTAGTTCATTGTTTTAAGTATCACTTACTTAAAATAGTTCAATCGTTTTTATAATTGAAATAGAACTAAACTTTTGTTTGTAAAAAGGATTAAGTGTTCTACTAGTAAGTATACGTAAGTATATATATCTTTCACGTTGGCACTATTACCATATTATAATCCAAGAGTTGGTTTGAAAACATTTAGGTTATTCATTTTGTAAGTATATATTGTGTATATACTCATTTAAGTTGACGCTTAATAGTATTGTCAAAAGCAATATTAGTTTATTTATTTTCTAATGGTATTTAGAAAATATGTGAATTAAATTTGAAGTCTATCAAATTTATTAAACGATAAAATGATATAGTGGTTTTTATTTATTTTTCAAAATCAGGTTCTTAATATTTATAATTTTGACTAGTAAGGTGCTTGACATAGACATGTTTAACCGAGTTCATTTGACGTCCAACTTTGATGTAACCTTTATTCATGTAGATTACGTTTTCCATTTCTTGTTTTCGTAGTAGTAACGCTTGTGCTTGTCTAATTGTATTAAGACCTTTATACATAATTGACATTAAAAGATATGTAGCGAAGAAAAGGAAAGAATAGACGGGACGGGTTTTCAGTTATTTGTCATCCGATAAATTGTTCGTATCACGCTTATTCGACCACTCTAGATATACCAATAGACGCCACTAGTTTAACCATGGGCTGTGGTCCATGTTTGAAAAACAACCTTGTACTGGTCTTGGGCCCGGCCCGATGTGGTATTTGCAACGAGAGGAAAGGAAGGGGCAGGTCCAACATTTGTTACCACTCTTTGCTAGCTAAAGTTTTAGAGAATAACTCATTTCCAGGTTTTATTGCAAATGTACACTTCTTTAGTTACCAAGCATAACGTGAGTAACATGGCTCGAGACACTTGTTCGCTCACGCTTCAACTTGTGAAGCTGAACTTCTCGACTAGAGTGTATGACTCCGTCACCATGGTACTACCAAAAATGAGGTTGTCAACACACTTTCATAGTCCTAAGCATATCTATCAAATGACAAGTTTGTATCTATCGAAAAAAAAATGAATTGACGAAAAGGAAGTGACTCATTAACGAGGCTTATTTCCAACGAGGTATTAAACTAACACTTTCGCCGAAAATGAGAGTAAGGTGCGATTTAAGTCATATATTAGTTGAGTACTACTCAACTCGGTTCCATTCCGCCAACTATTTTACTATCTTTGACAAGTATAAACTACTCATAATATATTTTGGTAAAAGAACACACTTGACTTAGATTTCTCCCTAGGCATACATAACGGCTTGGACACAAGATTCACAACTGAGATTCGAGTCATATGACACTAAGATAACACGCATGTTTTTCAAGTTTAGACAAGATTATAACATGGCTCGACACACCTTAAATGACATGAGTGTCGATGAAGAAAAAATGTGAGCATCAGTTTGTGTTCCTAGAAGATTTTATAACACTTGACTCATCTAAACTTTCTTGTTTCATACTCTCGACAAAAACTCAACACAAACCAAATGAATGACCAAGTTCAAGACTCGACATGGCAACCAAGAATAAATAAAATCGACATTACCAAGTATATAAAAATTTCTTAGATAAAATTTACCAATCTTAATATCATAAAAACAACATAAAACATTACAACAAGAAGGATTTATAACCTCAACTCGAAGTGATGGGTGAAGGACGAAGGTTGCTTCGGTTTCAACCAAACGAATCTTGATTTATCTCCAATACACTCCCAATTGCAAAACCCCCAATTCAATTTTTGAAAACCCTAAGTTTCACTAACCCTAATTTTTGGTACAATTGATGAAGAAACTGAGTTGAGGCGATTCACATCTCTACTAGAGATAAAGGGAGTGTTTTGGGGAAGCCTTCACCTTCTTTCTCTTCTTGAGGTCTTGGTGTGAAGCCAAAACTAGCTAACTTCTAAAACCTAGGTAGTCTTGGGCTTTGACTCTAGGTAGATTGATGTTGATACATGCTTCTCTTTGGGTGGTTTTGTCTTGATGTGTTTGGACTTATTCGAATGGATGTCAATGCCTCAAAGGGGTGGGTTTGAGAGACAAAAAGATTCAAGGTTTTGATGAGGGAGAAGAGGTGATGATGAAAAAAGGGTATTGGATTACTTCTTTGGGGAGATTCGACCTTCAAGAGGTTGTAGGTGAAGGCTAGGTATTCTTTTTCTGCTTTTGGTGCTTTTCTCTTGGGTTTTTCGTGAAGGGTGAAGACACAAGAAGTGTTATTTCAATTTTATAAGGAATGGATTTTTATTTATATATATTAAGTGTATGTTTAATATACATTTTGGTATTAATGTACTTTGTAGATATTTAGGAGTCATTATTTAAGTGAAAGGGTATTAAATATTTTGTGTCCCGCGATATTAAACTGCGGATGATCAAGTATCATTGTTTGGTAATTTTTATAATGTAGTATCTCATAGATACGTGTCAGAAATATTATTATCTTTGTAATATTTTCCATTACGGAAGTTTGTCATTTGTTTAACAAGCCCTTATCATAGTGTCGGTACGCTTTGTGTCGGTCACCGGGAAAACAAGATAACCTCTCGTCTTACAATTTAATCATAAGACAAAAATGAAATATTCATAAAATGAAATGAACGCAAAAGTGATGCAATTGTTCATCGATGCGAGTTATCTACTCAAATGATTAGTTAAAGCTTATTCATGCTTAATGACTCATGTTTAGTAATAATAAATTACCATTTATTAGTTAAATTTAAGTGAAAATTTACCGTATGTCACATCCTCCCCGCCTTAGAAGGGAAAACCGTCCTCGGTTTTCAGTTAGAATTACTTGCTGAAGTTGAGAAAAGATGTGGGTATTTTCGCTTGAATTGGTCTTCACGTTCCCACGTGTATTCTGGACCTCTCTGAGAGTTCCAACGGACTTAGACGATAGAAATGCGGCTTTGTTTAAGCCGTTTGATCTCTCGATCCATAATCTCAATGGGTTTCTCGACGAAATTCAATCTTTCGTCGACTTGGATCTCTTCCAAGGGAATAGCAAGAGTTTCATCGGAAAGACATTTCTTCAAGTTGCATACGTGAAACACGTTGTGCACGGAGCTGAGTTCTTGTGGTAATTCGAGTCGGTATGCCACCGGTCCGATTCTTGCGAGAATTTTGAAGGGTCCAATGTAACGAGGATTTAACTTTCCACGTTTTCCGAAATGAATTACGCCTTTCCATGGCACAACTTTTAGCATAACTTTATCTCCCACTTGAAACTCAAGTGGTTTCCTCCTTTTGTCTGCGTAGCTCTTTTGACGGTCACGAGCTGCTTGTAGTCGGTTTTTGATTTGTACAATCTTCTCAGTAGTTTCTTGAATTAGCTCCGGACCAGTAAGTTGACTTTCTCCGACTTCGGCCCAACACACGGGTGATCTACACTTTCGACCATAGAGTGCTTCATATGGTGCAGCTTTGATGCTTGTGTGATAGCTGTTGTTGTAAGAAAACTCGGCTAATGGCAAGTGCTTATCCCAGCCATTTCCAAAGTCTATCACACATGCTCTTAGCATATCCTCCAGTGTTTGAATGGTTCTTTCGCTTTGCCCATCAGTTTGAGGATGGTACGCGGTGCTCATGTCGAGGTTAGATCCTAAGGCATCTTGAAGTGACTTACAGAAGTTTGAGGTGAAACGGCTATCTCTGTCCGAGATGATGGAGACCGGTACACCATGACGCGCGATGATTTCCTTCAGGTATAAACGTGCAAGTTTGTCCATTCCGTCACTTTCTTTCATCGGTAGGAAATGTGCTGATTTGGTGAGACGATCAACTATTACCCAAATAGTCTCGTAGCCATTAGAAGGTTTAGGTAACTTAGTGATAAATTCCATTGTTATGCGTTCCCATTTCCATTCGCGAATTTTGGGTTGTACCAGCAGACCTGAGGGTCTCTGGTGTTCGGCTTTGACTTTTGAGCAGGTTAAACACTGGCTGACATATGTTGCAATGTCGGCTTTCATGTTTGGCCACCAGTACAATTTCTTCAGATCGAGATACATCTTGTCAGATCCTGGGTGGATGGAGTATTTAGATTTATGGGATTCGTGCATAATGACATCGTGAATTCCTCCGTAAAGTGGAATCCAACTTCGATCCTTAAAACACAAAGTTCCATCCGACCTTTTTACGAATCCATTTTCACTTTCTGGCATTCCGTAAAGGTGCTCATTCGGACGATTTTCTTCTTTGAGTGCTTCCGATTGTGCCTCAAAAATCTTGGATGGAAGAGGTGAACTGATTTTCATACCCAAAGATCTGACTCTAAGAGGTTTTGGTCGCTCTTTTCTACTGAGAGCATCAGCAACTACATTTGCTTTACCCGGATGGTAACGAATCTCACAGTCGTAATCGCTGAGCAATTCCAACCATCAGCGTTGTCTCATGTTCAGTTCTTTTTGATCCAAAATGTGTTGTAGGCTCTTGTGATCGGTGTACTCGACACACTTCATGCCATATAAATAATGTCTCCAAATCCTGAGTGCGAACACAACTGATCCTAACTCCAAATCGTGCGTTGTGTAATTTTTCTCATGAGTTTTCAGCTGGCGAGAGGTGTATGCTATCACCTTTTCTCTTTGCATTAACACCGCTCCTAGCCCCTTGTGTGAAGCGTCGCAATAAACAACAAAGTCTTCACTACCCTCAGGTAAGGCCAAGATAGGTGCACTACACATCTTTTCCTTAAGGAGTTGAAAAGCTTCTTCTTCTTTTTCTCCGCAGTCAAACTTGGTGTTTTTCTGGGTTAGTTTGGTCAAAGATTTGGCAATCTTTGAGAAACCTTCAATGAATCTTCTGTAGTACCCAGCGAGTCCTAAGAATTGGCGTATTTTAGTGGGAGTTGTGGGTGTCGCCCAATCCTTTATTGACTCGATCTTAGCGGGATCTACATGAATATCCTGGCTGTCAATTACATGACCTAGGAATTGCACAGTCGATATCCAAAACTCACACCTCGAGAACTTAGCGTACAGTTCCTCTTTCTTCAGCAATTCCAAGATCAACCTAAGATGTTCCTCGTGTTCCTTCACACTCTTGGAATAAATTAGGATATCGTCAATGAAAACGATCACAAATTTGTCCAGGTAGGGTTTACACACTCGGTTCATGAGGTCCATGAACCACTGTGCGTTTGTTAACCCAAAAGGCATGACTTGGAACTCAAAATGTCCATAACGAGTCCTGAAGGCGGTTTTGGGAATGTCTTCTTCCCGAACTCTTAGTTGATGGTATCCGGACCTTAAGTCGATTTTTGAATAAACACTCGAACCTTGAAGTTGATCGAATAAGTCATCGATCCTCGGGAGTAGGTAACGGTTCTTAATGGTTAGTTTATTCAACTCACGATAGTCGATGCACATTCTGAAAGTTCCGTCCTTCTTCTTGACGAATAGGACTGGTGCTTCCCATGGTGATGAGCTTGGTCTAATGAATCCTTTTTCCGCAAGTTCTGACAACTGGTTTGATAACTCCTGGAGTTCCGTTGGAGCTAATCGATAAGGTTCTCTTGCCACTGGTGCGGCACCAGGCACTAAATCGATTTGAAATTTGACTTGTCGGGTTGGCGGAAGTCCTGGCAAGTCTTCAGGAAATTCTCTCACTATTGGCACATCCTCAAGACGTTTTTCTTCCTTTTCTTTTTCGTCCTTTTCGGTGACTTGTGCTAGGAAGATGTGACATCCTTCCTCGATACACCTCAACACCTTGGTATAGGAAATTACATGCAGTCTTGAAGCGTTTCTTCTATCACTTCTGTCTCCTTCTACAGTTAGGACTTCATCTCCATAAGGTACTTGGACGAGCTTCTCGTCACAAATGATGGCAGCATGGTATTTTGATAACCAATCCATCCCGATGATGACATCGAAACTACCCAATTCTACTGGTATCAAGTCGATATTGAATGGGTGGTTTAACAGATTCAGGGTGCAACCTCTTATGATGGTATCTACCCTTTCTACGTTACCGTTAGCTAGTTCCACATTGTATGCATTGCCTAATGCAGTTGGGGCAATATCGAGTAGTGGACTAAATGCATTAGAAACAAAACTCCTATCGGCTCCCGTATCAAACAATATGGATGCATAACGGTTATTTATAAGGAACGTACCCATCACAACATTTGGGTCTTCCTGAGCTTCCACTTTGGTTACATCATAGACTCTTCCACGAGCTCCTTCGCCATTTCCCTGGTTACTCGGTTGTCCAACATTTCCCTGAATCCTGCCATTTCCATGGCTTCCTGGATTTCCTCGGTTTCCTTGATTTCCTCCATTGCCTTGGTTTCTAGTCTTTCGGCATTCATTCTTATAATGCCCTTTCTCACCACAACCAAATCCAGTTATAGCAGCTTTTGGGTCCGGAGCGGGTGCTGTTTGAACCGTCCGACTTGGACCTGCAGTTCGGTCAAGTGTCGATTTTCTGACAGCTACGGCACTTGACTGTACACTGTCCCTTGTGATGCAGTGTGCATCGGTTACACAGTGGTGAAGTCCCTGCGTACGGTTTCCTTTCTCCAATCCCAGCTGCATAAGCTCTAGCAACATTTTTCCTTTTGTTCTGATTGTTGCTGTTGTTTCCACTATTGTTGCCACGGTATCCATTGTTGTTGTAGCTTTGAGAGTGGTCGTCCCATTTCCTCTTATTGTCAACCACCTTGTCCATGAAATCCTCAATCACTTGGTCCATGAGTTTGTTGGCTACTTCAATGGTTTCGTGAAGATCAGCAGCCTTAGAAGTGGTGACATTGCCCTTGATAGATTGGGGAAGTCCTCCGATGTACCTCTCTAACAATCGGGTCTCAGTTTGAACCATTTCAGGGCACAGCAAGGCTAGTTCTTGAAAACGCTGGTTATAAGCAGCCATATTGGTGCCTTGAACTTTGAGGTTCCAAAACTCATGCTCCAGTTTCTTGATCTCATTACGAGGACAGTACTTTCGAAGTACCATCTCCTTGAAGCTCTCCCATGGCATGGCATAGGCAACATCAATGCTTGCAGATTTCAGAAAATTGTTCCACCAGGTCAAGGCAGCATTTGTGAAAGTGAACGATGCGTACTTAACCTTAGCCTCTTCCTCACAGTTACAGATCCGGAACACAGTCTCGAGCTTCTCGATCCATCTAGTTAGACCGACAGCTCCTTCGGTTCCACTAAAGCCTCCAGTCATGGTCTTACGAAAGTCCTGATAGGTACAAGTGCGGCTGTGGGTGGATGGTCTCGAAGTTCCAGCATCAGTAGACGAGTGGTTCGCTGCAGCTAAAGCGGCGTTCACTCGCTCATTGACTAGTTGGTCTATCATAGCTTGATTTATGGTAGGTTGAATTGGAGTAGCCCTAGCAGGAGTAGTGGCTTCGGAAGTTTGATCGTGTGTGACTCTGTTTGGAATAGCAGTGTTTGCAGCTCGGTTGCGAGTAACCCTTACTGGAATAGGAGCATTGGAAGCTCCACCATGGTTGGTACGGTTTGATCTTTGTTTTGGCGGCATTTCTGCAGTAAGAAAGGTGATTAGATATAGAACCTTTTAAACAAGGTAAGTGCCAGGTAATAGTGTAAATATCGCAGATAGATCATATGAGCAATCTATGAAAGAAAGGACAATTGGATAGGAAAATAAGCTTGACATAGATAGAATTTTGGTTACAAGGTTCCTAAAGTACATGCTGAGATACTAGATGGAATACAACTGAAATACAACGGAAATACAAACTGAAGTACAAGATTCATAACTAACACTAACTGTTATAATCCAGTTTAGTGTGATACATCATGCAATAAGATCTAAGGATGTCCGCGCTTGGCACGTAATCGCTTAATGCTAGCAACCAACTCTCGCTGCGTAGCCTCTAAACTCGCGATACGTCTCATCTGAGATGCTAACATGGACTCTAAACTTGTAGTCCTCTGCCACTCTGCTCTGGAAGTATCTCTAGCAATCCACTGGATGCGCTCTAGCTCCTCAAGTCGGCCGTGCATCCGGGCCTGACCTCTGTCCAACGCCCGTGCTCTGCTGTCTAACTCTCTAACATCCTCAACCTGAGCCTCAAATCAGTAACCCAACCGGATCGTCTCATGCCTCTCTAGCTCCATACTCTCAAACAACACATCTGTGGTGCGGTCTAGACCCTTAACACGCTGCTCGCAAGCCTGCAAGCGTACTGGATCGACTCTCTCCAACTGATCAGTATGGACCCCTAGCAAGGTCTCATGAGAATCCAACTGAATAAGTACTCTCTCGATGAGGGTCAGATCCTCATCATCTGGAGATCCTGATAGGTCCGACACAGGTTGTGCCTCACTCGGTGCAGCTACCTCAATAGTCTCGAGCTGTCTAGTAGTGTAAGCAAGGCGCTCCATGTCTGATGCAGATGGTATGAATGAAGGTGATGATGGACTGTAGCTCGGGCTCGCGATATGTGGTACAGAACTGATCAAACAATCAATGTCCCTCCAAGTGACCACATCACTCTCCTCCTGGCTGCAGAGGAAAGCGGCTCTTTGTCCTAATCCAACTGGTGCATCAATGTCCATGTCCTCGCTCAACCTCTAAGCCATTCTGGAGCTCTGTCCTAGCTCATGAATACTCTTAACAATTTCGAGGCTCTGCGTATCCATCTCTACAGTTGTGCCAACATGTCTATGAGTACTCTCAATCGGCATAGACTCTAGTAGCTCCTCCTACGGATCCTCTTACGGATCTTCTTCCGGGTCTTCCTCTGAGTAAGAATCAGTAGCTCTCCTAAGCCTCTGGTGGGGTGGTGACTTAGTGGATGATGGTGTCAGTGACTCTGAAGTAGTGGGAGGACCCATGTAGGCAGCGCGGGTCATCTCAGAAGCTAGTGCAGGCATGAATGAATACCGCTCTCGATATCCAGGTACTCTCACGATCATGCGGGGTTTTCGCCTGCGTGTCAATAAAGCTGATGGAGTGGTGGTGAGGGTCGGTACAGATGGAGTAGGTGCAGTGACTGGCTGAGCTGCTAGTGTGGCCTGAACGTACGGATCAGTGGCCATGTGTGCAAGCTGATGGATGGTAGGTGAGTGAGCAAGTAGGATGTTCTCCTGAACATCGTGATAGAAGGCTGGTGAAGGCATGGTCTGTGACAAGACGGTGCATATGTGTAAGTATGTGAAAAATACTCATGATGAATATGAAATAGTGCACTAGTAAATAGGAAATAAAACATGCAATCCTATTTAAATGAATTCTTAAGTAAAATGGCAAGTAAGGCAAGCGGCAACTGACGGTCGTAGTATGATGTTTTTGTAAAAAGTAGTTATAGTTTAGGGTTTATATGTACCTAGTTCTCTATAACCTAGGCTCTGATGCCAATCTGTAACACCCCCAAATTTGTTTAGCGGAAGCATACGTATTATTGGGAATGTTACGAAATTGGAGATCACAACACAAGTAATAAAGAACGAAATACATACTCCGTTGGATTTCATAAAATAGTTATAAAACATTATCTTACAACATTTTTTTTAGGTAAATGGGCACATCCCATAAGTTCAGTGGTCCCAATTTAAAAACATCATATGTGTAAAAACACTTCTTTAGATATTACTACGACCATTTACCCGCCTCTTGCCTTGCCTCCATGATCATAACTTAAGCACCTGAGAAAATATGCTAAAAAGGTCAGCTAAAAGCTGGTGAGTTCATAGGTTTAAATTAAAGCAGTAAGTTTGGACCATAATCAAAGTCATATAATCATTACAACGAATATAATGATATATGGATGAATGTCTATTACGTTAGCTTTAAGTTCATGCAACCGATACTACGACAGTTTCTGTATGCTAACAGATATCATACAATATGGGGGCCCATTGCGAGTGCTTTGTCCCTCAACACTCGATTCCGACATGGTATACATTTTGCCTTGGCCTAAGCATGGCCAACCGAATGGGGGAGTCACCCTCAATAGATCTATTTATAACATTCGCGCTTCCCAATGGGGAACTGACGGTTCATGAAAAAGGGGCATTTCTAGGGACATAAGGGCTTAGGCTAAACCACGTAATAGTAATCATGCAATAGTTTAGGTCCATAAAAAGGTTTTGCATATTTTCTCACCCAAAAAATGTATAAAACAGTTTATCAAGTAAAAGAGGGGCTATGAAAACTCACCTTAGCAAATGTGCAATCCAAAAGTGGGATTTAGTGAATGTTGTGAAGCAGCACCGACACGCGACCTAGATAAGGAGGGTAATGTTTTAGTTCATTGTTTTAAGTATCACTTACTTAAAATAGTTCAATCGTTTTTATAATTGAAATAGAACTAAACTTTTGTTTGTAAAAAGGATTAAGTGTTCTACTAGTAAGTATACGTAAGTATATATATCTTTCACGTTGGCACTATTACCATATTATAATCCAAGAGTTGGTTTGAAAACATTTACGTTATTCATTTTGTAAGTATATAATGTGTATATACTCATTTAAGTTGACGCTTAATAGTATTGTCAAAAGCAATATTAGTTTATTTATTTTCTAATGGTATTTAGAAAATATGTGAATTAAATTTGAAGTCTATCAAATTTATTAAACGATAAAATGATATAGTAGTTTTTATTTATTTTTCAAAACCAGGTTCTTAATATTTATAATTTCGACTAGTAAGGTGCTTGACATAGACATGTTTAACCAAGTTCATTTGACGTCCAACTTTGATGTAACCTTTATTCATGTAGATTACGTTTTCATTTCTTGTTTTCGTGTAGTAGTACGCTTGTGCTTGTCTAATTGTATTAAGACCTTTATACATAATTGACATTAAAAGATATGTAGCGAAGAAAAGGGAAAGAATAGACGGGGACGGGTTTTCATTATTTGTCATCCGATAAATTGTTCCGGGTATCACGTTATTCGACCACTCTAGATATACCAATAGACGCCACTAGTTTAACCATGGGTTGTGGTCCATGTTTGAAAACAACCTTGTACCAGGTCTTGGGCCTGGGCCGATGTGGTATTTGCAACGAGAGGAAAGGAAGGGGCTGGTCCAACATTTGTTACCACTCTTTTCTAGCTAAAGTTTTAGAGAATAACTCATTTCCAGGTTTTATTGCAAATGTACACTTCTTTAGTTACCAAGCATAACGTAAGTAACATGGCTCGAGACACTTGTTCGTTCACGCTTCAACTTGTGAAGCCGAACTTCTCGACTAGAGTGTATGACTCCGTCACCATGGTACTACCAAAAATGAGGTTGTCAACACACTTTCATAGTCCTAAGCATATCTATCAAATGACAAGTTTGTATCTATTGAAAAAAAAATGAATTGACGAAAAGGAAGTGACTCATTAACGAGGCCTATTTCCAACGAGGTATTAAACTAACACTTTCGCCGAAAATGAGAGTAAGGTGCGATGAAGTCATATATTAGTTGAGTACTACTCAACTCGGTTTCATTCCGCCAACTATTTTACTATCACGACCCTTGACAAGTATAAACTACTCATAATATATTTTGGTAAAAGAACACACTTGACTTAGATTTCTCACTAGGCATACATAACGGCTTGGACACAAGATTCACAACTGAGATTCGAGTCATATGACACTAAGATAACACGCATGTTTTTCAAGTTTAGACAAGATTATAACATGGCTCGACACACCTTAAATGACATGAGTGTCGACTGAAGAAAAATGTGAGCATCAGTTTGTGTTCCTAGAAGATTTTATAACACTTGATTCATCTAAACTTTCTTGTTTCATACTCTCGACAAAAACTCAACACAAACCAAATGAATGACCAAGTTCAAGACTCGACATGGCAACCAAGAATAAATAAAATCGACATTACCAAGTATATAACAATTTCTTAGATAAAATTTACCAATCTTAATATCATAAAAACAACATAAAACATTACAACAAGAAGGATTTATAACCTCAACTCGAAGTGATGGGTGAAGGACGAAGGTTGCTCCGTGGGTTTCGAACCAAACGAATCTTGATTTATCTCCAATACACTCCCAATTGCAAAACCCCCAATTCAATTTTTGAAAACCCTAAGTTTCACTAACCCTAATTTTTGGTACAATTGGTGGAGAAACTGAGTTGAGGCGTTTTACATCTCTACTAGAGATAAAGGGAGTGTCTTGGGGAAGTCTTGACCTTCTTTCTCTTCTTGGGGTCTTGGTGTGAAGCCAAAACTAGCTAACTTCTGGAACCTAGGTAGTCTTGGGCTTTGACTCTAGGTAGATTGATGTTGATATATGCTTCTCTTTGGGTGGCTTTGTCTTGAAGTGTTTGGACCCATTCGAATGGTTGTCAACGCCTCAAAGGGGTGAGTTTGAGAGACAAAAAGATTCATGGTTTTGATGAGGGAGAAGAGGAGATGATGAAAGAAGGGTGTTGGATTACTTCTTTGGGAGATTCGACCTACAAGAGGTTGAAGGTGAAGGCTAGGTATTCTTTTTCTGCTTTTGGTGCTTTTCTCTTGGGTTTTTCGTGAAGGGTGAAGACACAAGAAGTGTTATTTCAATTTTATAAGGAATGGATTTTTATTTATATATATTAAGTGTATGTTTAATATACATTTTGGTATTAATGTACTTTGTAGATATTTAGGAGTCATTATTTAAGTGAAAGGGTATTAAATATTTTGTGTCCCGCGATATTAAACTGTGACTGAAGTATCATTGTTTGGTAATTTTTATAATGTAGTATCTCATAGATACGCGTCGGAAATATTATTATCTTTGTAATATTTTCCATTACGGAAGTTTGTCATTTGTTTAACAAGCCCTTATCATAGTGTCGGTACGCTTGCTGTGTCGGTCACTAGGGAAAACAAGATAACCTCTCGTCTTACAATTTAATCATAAGACAAAAATGAAATATTCATAAAATGAAATGAACGCAAAAGTGATGCAATTGTCTACTGTATGCGAGTTATCTACTCAAATGATTAGTTAAAGCTTATTCATGCTTAATGACTCATGTTTAGTAATAATAAATTACCATTTATTAGTTAAATTTAAGTGAAAATTTACCGTGTGTCACATCCTCCCCGCCTTAGAAGGGAAAACCGTCCTCGGTTTTCAGTTAGAATTACTTGCTGAAGTTGAGAAAAGATGTGGGTATTTTCGCTTGAATTGGTCTTCACGTTCCCACGTGTATTCTGGACCTCTCTGAGAGTTCCAACGGACTTTGACGATAGAAATGCGGCTTTGTTTAAGCCGTTTGATCTCTCGATCCATAATCTCAATGGGTTTCTCGACGAAATTCAATCTTTCGTCGACTTGGATCTCTTCCAAGGGAATAGCAAGAGTTTCATCGGAAAGACATTTCTTCAAGTTGCATACGTGAAACACGTTGTGCACGGAGCTGAGTTCTTGTGGTAATTCGAGTCGGTATGCCACCGGTCCGATTCTTGCGAGAATTTTGAAGGGTCCAATGTAACGAGGATTTAACTTTCCACGTTTTCCGAAATGAATTACGCCTTTCCATGGCACAACTTTTAGCATAACTTTATCTCCCACTTGAAACTCAAGTGGTTTTCTTCTTTTGTATGCGTAGCTCTTTTGACGGTCACGAGCTGCTTGTAGTCGGTTTTTGATTTGTACAATCTTCTCAGTAGTTTCTTGAATTAGCTCCGGACCAGTAAGTTGACTTTCTCCGACTTCGGCCCAACACACGGGTGATCTACACTTTCGACAATAGAGTGCTTCATATGGTGCAGCTTTGATGCTTGTGTGATAGCTATTGTTGTAAGAAAACTCGGCTAATGGCAAGTGCTTATCCCAGCCATTTCCAAAGTCTATCACACATGCTCTTAGCATATCCTCCAGTGTTTGAATGGTTCTTTCGCTTTGCCCATCAGTTTGAGGATGGTAAGCGGTGCTCATGTCGAGGTTAGATCCTAAGGCATCTTGAAGTGACTTCCAGAAGTTTGAGGTGAAACGGCTATCTCTGTCCGAGATGATGGAGACCGGTACACCATGACGCGCGATGATTTCCTTCAGGTATAAACGTGCAAGTTTGTCCATTCCGTCACTTTCTTTCATCGGTAGGAAATGTGCTGATTTGGTGAGACGATTAACTATTACCCAAATAGTGTCATAGCCATTAGAAGGTTTAGGTAACTTAGTGATAAAGTCCATTGTTATGCGTTCCCATTTCCATTCGGGAATTTTGGGTTGTACCAGCAGACCTGAGGGTCTCTGGTGTTCGGCTTTGACTTTTGAGCAGGTTAAACACTGGCTGACATATGTTGCAATGTCGGCTTTCATGTTTGGCCACCAGTACAATTTCTTCAGATTTAGATACATCTTGTCGGATACTGGGTGGATGGAGTATTTAGATTTATGGGATTCGTGCATAATGACATCGCGAATTCCTCCGTAAAGTGGAATCCAACTTCGATCCTTAAAACAAAAAGTTCCATCCGACCTTTTTACGAATCCATTTTCAATTTCTGGCATTCCGTAAAGGTGCTCATTCGGACGATTTTCTTCTTTCAGTGCTTCCGATTGTGCCTCAAAAATCTTGGATGGAAGTGGTGAACTGATTGTCAGACCCAAAGATCTGACTCTAAGAGGTTTTGGTTGCTCTTTTCTACTGAGAGCATCAGCAACTACATTTGCTTTACCCGGATGGTAACGAATCTCACAGTCGTAATCGCTGAGCAATTCCAACCATCAGCGTTGTCTCATGTTCAGTTCTTTTTTATCCAAAATGTGTTGTAGGCTCTCGTGATCGGTGTATTCGACACACTTCGTGCCATATAAATAATGTCTCCAAATCCTGAGTGCGAACACAACTGATCCTAACTCCAAATCGTGCGTTGTGTAATTTTTCTCATGAGTTTTCAGCTGGCGAGAGGTGTATGCTATCACCTTTTCTCTTTGCATTAACACCGCTCCTAGCCCCTTGTGTGAAGCGTCGCAATAAACAACAAAGTCTTCACTACCCTCAGGTAAGGCCAAGATAGGTGCACTACACAACTTTTCCTTAAGGAGTTGAAAAGCTTCTTCTTTTTTTTCTCCGCAGCCAAACTTGGTGTTTTTCTGGGTTAGTTTGGTCAAAGATTTGGCAATCTTTGAGAAACCTTCAATGAATCTTCTGTAGTACCCAGCGAGTCCTAAGAATTGGCGTATTTCAGTGGGATTTGTGGGTGTCGCCCAATCCTTTATTGACTCGATCTTAGCGGGATCTACATGAATACCCTGGCTGTCAATTACATGACCTAGGAATTGCACAGTCGATATCCAAAACTCACACCTCGAGAACTTAGCGTACAGTTCCTCTTTCTTCAGCAATTCCAAGATCAACCTAAGATGTTCCTCGTGTTCCTTCATACTCTTGGAATAAATTAGGATATCGTCAATGAAAACGATCACAAATTTGTCCAGGTAGGGTTTACACACTCGGTTCATGAGGTCCATGAACACAGCTGGTGCGTTTGTTAACCCAAAAGGCATGACTTGGAACTCAAAATGTCCATAACGAGTCCTGAAGGCGGTTTTGGGAATGTCTTCTTCCCGAACTCTTAGTTGATGGTATCCGGACCTTAAGTCGATTTTTGAATAAACACTCGAACCTTGAAGTTGATCGAATAAGTCATCGATCCTCGGGAGTAGGTAACGGTTCTTAATGGTTAGTTTATTCAACTCATGATAGTCGATGCACATTCTGAAAGTTCCGTCCTTCTTCTTGACGAATAGGACTGGTGCTTCCCATGGTGATGAGCTTGGTCTAATGAATCCTTTTTCCGCGAGTTCTGACAACTGGTTGGATAACTCCTGGAGTTCCGTTGGAGCTAATCGATAAGGTTCTCTTGCCACTGGTGCGGCACCAGGCACTAAATCGATTTGAAATTTGACTTGTCGGGTTGGCGGAAGTCCTGGCAAGTCTTCAGGAAAGACTTCAGGAAATTCTCTCACTATTGGCACATCCTCAAGACGTTTTTCTTCCTTTTCTTTTTCGTCCTTTCCGGTGACTTGTGCTAGGAAGATGTGACATCCTTCCTCGATACACCTCAACACCTTGGTACAGGAAATTATATGCAGTCTTGAAGCGTTTCTTCTATCACTTCTGTCTCCTTCTACACTTAGGACTTCATCTCCATAAGGTACTTGGACGAGCTTCTCGTCACAAATGATGGCAGCACGGTATTTTGATAACCAATCCATCCCGATGATGACATCGAAACTACCCAATTCTACTGGTATCAAGTCGATATTGAATGGGTGGTTTAACAGATTCAGGGTGCAACCTCTTATGATGGTATCTACCCTTTCTACGTTACCGTTAGCTAGTTCCACATTGTATGCATTGCCTAATGCAGTTGGGGAAATATCGAGTAGTGGACTAAATGCATTAGAAACAAAACTCCTATCGGCTCCCGTATCAAACAATATGGATGCATAACGGTTATTTATAAGGAACGTACCCATCACAACATTTGGGTCTTCCTGAGCTTCCACTTTGGTTACAGCATAGACTCTTCCACGAGCTCCTTCGCCATTTCCCGGTTACTGGTGTGTCCAACATTTCCCTGAATCCTGCCATTTCTATGGCTTCCTGGATTTCCTCGGTTTCCTTGATTTCCTCCATTGCCTTGGTTTCTAGTCTTTCGGCATTCACTCTTATAATGCCCTTTCTCACCACAACCAAAGCCAGTTATAGCAGCTTTTGGGTCCGGAGCGGGTGCTGTTTGAACCGTCGCTGGTGACTTGGACCTGCAGTTTCTGGTCAAGTGTCCGATTTTCTGACTGTTACGGCACTTGACTCGTACCGTCCCTTGTGATGCATGTGCATCGGTTACAATGGTGAAGTCCTGTACGGTTTCTCCAATCCCAGCTGCATAAGCTCTAGCAACATTTTGCCTTTTGTTCTGATTGTTGCTGTTGTTTCCACTGTTGTTGCCACGGTATCCATTGTTGTTGTAGCTTCGAGAGTGGTCATCCCATTTCCTCTTATTGTCAACCACCTTGTCCATGAAATCCTCAATCACTTGGTCCATGAGTTTGTTGGCTACTTCAATGGTTTTCGTGAAGATCGCCAGCCTTAGAAGTGGTGACATTGCCCTTGATAGATTGGGGAAGTCCTCCGATGTACCTCTCCAACAATCGGGTCTCAGTTTGAACCATTTCAGGGCACAGCAAGGCTAGTTCTTGAAAACGCTGGTTATAAGCAGCCATATTGGTGCCTTGAACTTTGAGGTTCCAAAACTCATGCTCCAGTTTCTTGATCTCATTACGAGGACAGTACTTTCGAAGTACCTTCTCCTTGAAGCTCTCCCATGGCATGGCATAGGCAACATCAATGCTTGCAGATTTCAGAAAATTGTTCCACCAGGTCAAGGCAGCATTTGTGAAAGTGAACGATGCGTACTTAACCTTAGCCTCTTCCTCACAGTTACAGATCCGGAACACAGTCTCGAGCTTCTCGATCCATCTAGTCAGATCGACAGCTCCTTCGGTTCCACTAAATCCTCCAGTCATGGTCTTACGAAAGTCCAGATAGGTACAAGTGCAGCTGTGGGTGGATGGTCTCGAAGTTCCAGCATCAGTAGAGGAGTGGTTCGCTGCAGCTAAAGCGGCGTTCACTCGCTCATTGACTAGTTGGTCTATCATAGCTTGATTCATGGTAGGTTGAATTGGAGTAGCCCTAGCAGGAGTAGTGGCTTCGGCAGTTTGATCGTGTGTGACTCTGTTTGGAATAGCAGTGTTTGCAGCTCGGTTGCGAGTAACCCTCACTGGAATAGGAGCATTGGAAGCTCCACCATGGTTGGTACGGTTTGATCTTTGTTTTGGCGGCATTTCTGCAGTAAGAAAGGTGATGAGATATAGAACCTTTTAAACAAGGTAAGTGCCAGGTAATAGTGTAAATATCGCAGATAGATCATATGAGCAATCTATGAAAGAAAGGACAATTGGATAGGAAAATAAGCTTGACATAGATAGAATTTTGGTTACAAGGTTCCTAAAGTACATGCTGAGATACTAGATGGAATACAACTGAAATACAACTGAAATACAACGGAAATACAAACTGAAGTACAAGAGTCATAACTAACACTAACTGTTATAATCCAGTTTAGTGTGATACATCATGCAATAAGATCTAAGGATGTCCGCGCTCGGCACGTAATCGCTCAATGCTAGCAACCAACTCTCGCTGCGTAGCCTCTAAACTCGCGATACGTCTCATCTGAGATGCTAACATGGACTCTAAACCTTTAGTCCTCTGCCACTGCCTCTGGCAAAGATCTCTAGCAATCCACTGGACGCGCTCTAGCTCCTCAAGTCGGCCGTGCATCCGGGCCTGACCTCTGTCCAATCCCGTGCTCTGTTGTCTAACTCTCTAACATCCTCAACCTGAGCCTCAAATATGTAACCCAGCGGGATCCTCATGCCTCTCTAGCTCCATACTCTCAAACAACACATCTGTGGTGCGGTCTAGACCCTCAACACGCTGCTCGCAAGCCTGCAAGCGTGCTGGATCAAATCTCTCCAACTGATCAGTATGGACCCCTAGCAAGGTCTCATGAGAATCCAACTGAATAAGTACTCTCTCGATGAGGGTCAGATCCTCATCATCTGGAGATCCTGATGGGTTCGGCACAGGTTGTGCCTCACTCGGTGCAGCTACCTCAATAGTCTCGAGCTGTCTAGTAGTGTGAGCAAGGCACTCCATGTCTGATGTAGATGGTATGAATGAAGGTGATGATGTACTGTAGCTCGGGATCGCGATATGTGGTACAGAACTGATCAAACAATCAATGTCCCTCCAAGCGACCACATCACTCTCCTCCTGGCTGCAGAGGAAAGCAGCTCTCTGTCCTAATCCAACTGGTGCATCAATGTCCATGTCCTCGCTCAACCTCTGAGCCATTCTGGAGCTCTGTCCTAGCTCATGAATACTCTGAACAATTCTGGAGCTATGCGTATCCATCTCTACATAATTGACATTAAAAGATATGTAGCGAAGAAAAGGGAAAGAATAGACGGGGACGGGTTTTCGTTATTTGTCATCCGTTAAATTGTTCCGGGTATCACGTTATTCGATCACTCTAGATATACCAATAGACGCCACTAGTTTAACCATGGGTTGTGGTCCATGTTTGAAAACAACCTTGTACCAGGTCTTGGGCCTGGCCCGATGTGGTATTTGCAACGAGAGGAAAGGAAGGGGCTAGTCCAACATTTGTTACCACTCTTTGCTAGCTAAAGTTTTAGAGAATAACTCATTTCCAGGTTTTATTGCAAATGTACACTTCTTTAGTTACCAAGCATAACGTGAGTAACATGGCTCGAGACACTTGTTCGCTCACTCTTCAACTTGTGAAGCCGAACTTCTCGACTAGAGTGTATGACTCCGTCACCATGGTACTACCAAAAACGAGGTTGTCGACACACTTTCATAGTCCTAAGCATATCTATCAAATGACAAGTTTGTATCTATCGAAAAAAAATGAATTGACGAAAAGGAAGTGACTCATTAACGAGGCCTATTTCCAACGAGGTATTAGACTAACACTTTCGCCGAAAATGAGAGTAAGGTGCGACAAAGTCATATATTAATTGACTACTACTCAACTCAGTTCCATTCCGCCAACTATTTTACTATCACGGCCCTTGACAAGTATAAACTACTCATAATATATTTTGGTAAAAGAACACACTTGACTTAGATTTCTCCCTAGGCATACATAACGGCTTGGACACAAGATTCACAACTGAGATTCGAGTCATATGACACTAAGATAACACGCATGTTTTTCAAGTTTAGACAAGATTATAGCATGGCTCGATACACCTTAAATGACATGAGTGTCGACTGAAGAAAAATGTGAGCATCACTTTGTGTTCCTAGAAGATTTTATAACACTTGACTCATCTAAACTTTCTTGTTTCATACTCTCGACAAAAACTCAACACAAACCAAATGAATGACCAAGTTCAAGACTCGACATGGCAACCAAGAATAAATAAAATCGACATTACCAAGTCTATAACAATTTCTTAGATACAATTTACCAATCTTAATATCATAAAAACAACATAAAACATTACAACAAGAAGGATTTATAACCTCAACTCGAAGTGATGGGTGAAAGACGAAAGTTGCTCCACGGGTTTCGAACCAAACGAATCTTGATTTAGCTCCAATAGACTCCCAATTGCAAAACTCCCAATTCAATTTTTGAAAACCCTAAGTTTCACTAACCCTAATTTTTGGTACAATTGATGGAGAAACTGAGTTGGGGCGTTTCACATCTCTACTAGAGATAAAGGGAGTGTCTTGGGGAAGTCTTGACCTTCTTTCTCTTCTTGGGGTCTTGGTGTGAAGCCAAAACTAGCTAACTTCTGGAACCTAGGTAGTCTTGGGCTTTGACTCTAGGTAGATTGATGTGGATATATGCTTCTCTTTGGGTGGCTTTGTCTTGAAGTGTTTGGACCCATTCGAATGGTTGTCAACGCCTCAAAGGGGTGAGTTTGAGAGACAAAAAGATTCATGGTTTTGATGAGGGAGAAGAGGAGATGATGAAAGAAGGGTGTTGGATTACTTCTTTGGGAGATTCGACCTACAAGAGGTTGAAGATGAAGGCTAGGTATTCTTTTTCTGCTTTTGGTGCTTTTCTCTTGGGTTTGTCGTGAAGGGTGAAGACACAAGAAGTGTTATTTCAATTTTATAAGGAATGGATTTTTATTTATATATATTAAGTGTATGTTTAATATACATTTTGGTATTAATGTACTTTGTAGATATTTAGGAGTCATTATTTAAGTGAAAGGGTATTAAATATTTTGTGTCCCGCGATATTAAACTGTGACTGAAGTATCATTGTTTGGTAATTTTTATAATGTAGTATCTCATAGATACGTGTCAGAAATATTATTATCTTTGTAATATTTTCCATTACGGAAGTTTGTCATTTGTTTAACAAGCCCTTATCATAGTGTCGGTACGCTTGCTGTGTCGGTCACTGGGGAAAACAAGATAACCTCTCGTCTTACAATTTAATCATAAGACAAAAATGAAATGAATGCAAAAGTGATGCAGTTGTCTACTGTATGCGAGTTATCTACTCAAATGATCAGGTAAAGCTTATGCCTGCATAATGACTCATGTTTAGTAATAATAAATTACCATTTATTAGTTAAATTTAAGTGAAAATTTACCGTGTGTCACATATTATGTTCTGTAATGTAATCAGTTTGCACAGAAGTAATTGCAGGTGTATCATTTATGACAGTTACCAATAATTCTGCACCCAATGCTTGTTCATTCACCATTCTGCATTCAGCTTCTGCCTTTTGAGGGTCAAGAGTTTCTGAGCATCTTGTTGCATCAATCTTTTATGTTTCTGACATTCTGACTTCAGCAATACCCGATGATTCAACTGATACAGTACCCAACTCATCACAACTCTCCATTGACTACACCCGACATTCATTCACGTTGTCATTTTTCTGTGTAACTTCCTCAATGTACTTCTTTACATTATCCATGAGATGGATAAGTGTCTCAATGAACACGTTAATTTCCATTCCAGTGTGTCTTTTGAAAGACATTTCAGTCATGTGATGATCATAATCTGATGTGAATTCCCCACTAATGAATGGCTGAAATTGTTTGTGGATCACCTGAAGTGCAACACTAGAACTATCTTCTTGGACCTTTTCTTTGTCAAGTTTTTGTTCCAATTGTTCAAAGTTCAATAGTAATGTTCCCGTTAATGTGGATAATTCTTGACGGAAAAGAGCATTACATGTTCATTCCATTCTTTTAGGTAGAAGTAATGAAGTTGTTGGTAAGATCCAATGCTACTTTCCTTTTGCATGGCATTCTGTAACCTAAACTGGTGCAATTCTCTCTCTTCAGACTCTGAGCATGAAGATCTCAAATCATCATTAATTGATTCAATCATGTTTAGCCGTTCAGTGTAGCCAACACTTTCATTGTTGTCCACAACATCATACAATTTAAGTACATTTGAAATCACTGGATCAGGTGTGTAAGACAAGATATTTTATGTTAAAAGGATTGTTGGTATGATTGGATTTGGTAGTTGACGTTGATTTATGATTTGGTTGTGTTAAAATCAGATGACAAGTCTCAATTTTCCGCAGGAATAGCAAACCACTAAACACAAACCGCTTCTATCAAACCTCTTCAGACAAACCGCATTTGACAACCCTCTTCTGACAAACCGCTTCTGACAAGTCGCTTATCACAAACCACTTCTTTCAAACCTGTTTTGTCAAATCGCTTAAGTGACAAACCACTTAAGTAACAAATCGCTTAAGTGACAAATCGCTTAAAGGTCAAACCGCTTAAGTGACAAATCACTTTAGTAACAAATCGCTTAAGTGAAAAACCGCAGGGGAACACAAGTACGTCCTCTACTTCCACTACTTTGTCCTTTCTTGTCTCTTTGTCTCAACACACAAACTGCTTCTGTGATAAACCGCTTCAACAAAACAGGACAAACCGCTTAGAAGTCTGATCAAACCGCTTCCAAGAAATGCACTACGAGAGACAAACCGCTTCCTAGCAAAACTTCAAAAACTAAACTTTTTCTATCCAAAACACTAAAACCAAGATGATTGAGACCTTCCAATCCAAAACCTAAACACTTATGATGATTCTAAACACAAAAGTACTATCAAAATTAAACCTTTAACACCAAAAATGATCCAAATGTTGAAAACTACTCAAAACTCATTCAAACCCAAAAACCTATGAAAACCACTAGAAATCTAAGAACATGTACGGTAGATGATCAAACCATGGCTCTTGATACCAATTGTAACATACTGGTTTTCACAAACACACAAGCAAGCACAAATTAGGTTCGAATGGAATGAGTTTTAGAGAGAGAAAGATGGGATGTTCTAGAGAGATAAAATCAAAATGAAAGGTTATATTAGCAAATGAACATCCAACCCCCTCCCTTGTGGGGGAGATGGCTATTTATACAAATGTCTACGCCCTCCTTCGGGCTATGGATCAGGCATACAATGGGTAAAGACCCGTCCTTCTTCCACGGTGTTACTTATACTACTAGTAAACTAACTAATATAACGTTATGTCTACGAGCTGTAATATGCTAAACTATTGTTGGGGTGACCGACACTTCTACATGGATTTTCTAAATCCTAACAAAACTAAAGGCCCGTTTGGTTTGGGGGTGTGACACTGTACAGATTAGATCTGGGAAGATAATCATTATTTGGTTCGTGGTTTGGGTTATGTAATAATGACTCATACATTTGAGAATAGGTATTTATAAAAGGGGGTGAGTTATCCACACCCTCCCATAGGGAGGGTATCCAATCATTGGATGTATCATTGGCTTGTACAGTATGCATCGCGGGTTGTACGGTTTGACCAAAACCTCTTGATGTGACAATATGGGGAGGGTTTGTATAACATAGCCCTTATAAAAGCCATCGACCCTCTCTGGTTTTCTGACATTGTGTTGACTTTTGCTAGTGCTTTTGTATTTGTTGAAAATAGCGCGTCACTCCCCAAAAATGATTTTCATTTTTAACTTTTAGTAAATTAGATATAATGTATTAATTTCATATTTAGTAATTAATTCAATAGAAAATAAACAACGTTTATTTTCTTTTTACATACTATTTATTTTCTCTCATTACCAAATCCAAATCCGATTCTAATCCTTTTTCATACCAAACGGGCCCTAATATCTGTTTTACCGAAGTATTCCTACATCGCATTCCATGTCATCACTCCATTTCCTAGAAAATAAATTAATAACATAACCTCTGATATCAAAACAATCCATCTCCTCCACCCACATCAAAACAATCGCCACAATCCATACCGCCTAATTCAATTCATAATGATGAGTTCGGATTTTAAAACGCAACATCTAATCCAAATTTAGTTGTCCATAATGTGTTAGTGGATGTGTACTTGCGTTAGACTTATATTGGTATTTTTATTAGATTAGGATTGATACAAGGACAAGTGTTAAGCTATATTGGGTCATATGTATTCTCTCATCACTCAATCAATTCAATAAATCAATATTATTCATCTTACCTGGTATGAGAGACCTTAGTACCAGTCACCAGACTATTGTCATCCTCCGGTCACATGTTAATTGTCGGTGAACCGAAGGATACGATTTTTTTTATGTTCGTCATTATCTGCACAGCTGTGTTAAAAACACGATCTAAGCTTGGTCAACCCGTCATATCTTTAAAAAAATCAGAATGCAGGTATCAGACACATAGTTCTAGTGTTTGACCGTCCAGTTTTTCAATATGAAATTCTAGAAATTCACTAACCAGTCGAAGTTACTGTTGCTATGTTACAGTTCGTCATTTTTTGCACTGTCGTGATAGCATTCGCCTAGCGTTTTCGTTAACCATTGGATGTTACTGATATTCTGATCAAAGCTTCTGGACACATTGATCTACGACCTCACCGTAGGGACGTCATTCGATGTTTTTACATGGAGATATAGGTCGTCGAAGTACCGCTAAAGTTGCTGAAATTTTCAGGTGATGTTTGGTTTCTTTTTTTTGGTTTTAATATAGAGCTACGTGGAGATATAGGTCATCTAAATATTGACCAGTATCCTCCTAAAGCTCAACTAGTCTTCACGTCTTACAATTTACACAAAAAATGGTTCGTTTAATCGTGCTTGGTTTAAAGAAATCATTTGTTTTGATTTTCTGTTTTGGTTGAAGATTTGTTTAAATTTGGTATTGGTTGAAGAAAGAATTAAGTTTGGTTGTTTTTTGTTTGTTTTGTTTCTTTAAAATTCTTCACTTTTTTTTTCTCTACTTCTTCAATATGTCGTCTGGTGTTACTTCTTCAAGAGTTATTGTGAAAATTTTGATATCCTAAAGCACATCATTGGTGAATCTACAAGTACTACTTGCTTTGTTTGCTAAGTTTTGGGACAGTTTGAGTATTGTGATGTCCTAAAGCACATTATTGGTGAATCTACAAGTTCTTCTACAAGTGATGTCTTTTGTTTGCTGAGTTTCGAGACAATATTAAAGTTAAAATTATATTAGTATTTTTATTAGATTAGGATTGGTATAAGCCTAACTGTTAGACTATAAATATTGGATCTGTTAAAATATTAGTGTGTAATAGTTGGGACATAAGTTTGGGGGACTATTTGTAGTTTAACTCAAACTTTAGGAGGTTAGTCATGTATAAACTTCCTGACCTCCTCAATTGTAGATTTCTTGTTCCCCAAGGATTAGGTTTCTCCCCCTCATCCTCTATATATAGAGACGAGGGGGTGGGGTTTTATTTATACCTTCTTTTCATTCTCATGTTTAATAAACGTTTGAGTGTAAATTATCTCGTGTGTGTGTGTTGGTGCCACTCGGCATTAAGGGATCATAACCCTTTGCCGAGGTCTTGTTGGAATAGTTCTTGATTCATGGTTCCGCTCTAGAAACCGGCTTGTTGGATTTATTCCAACAATTTGTATCAGAGACTTGTTCAATAAGAACGAATCACACATCGTGAAGAGAGCCAAAACAAGATAAACGAGTGAACCGGGTTTGATTAGTCGGTTATTGTGCAGTTGTGGGAGAATCGGCGTTGCGGGTTCGTTAACCGTTGGATTTCTACGAAATTCAAACCGTAGGTTGAAGATACATAGATCTAGGATCTCACTAGAGGGATCTTGCTTCTGAGCTTCCAAGAAGGAGATATTTATTGTCAAAGTTTCTGATCTGGTGGTTGTGTTCTTTGCCGTTTTTGTTGGCAATCGTTGTGTAGATTATAAGGTTCAAGGTTTCTCGGTTTATGAGTCAAGATTACTTGGGCAACAAGGTTCTTGAAGTTTTCTTGCAAGGAGGTGGAATGATCCTCCTAGGGTTAGAGGAAATCGTTTTCTTTTGTCAGAAGATTCTTGGAGTTTTGGTTTTGAGCTTCAAAGGTGACAAGGTTTGCAAGAAGTTTCAACTTCAAGTTTTTGGTTTCTTGGAATTTAAGTCTTGGTGATTCTTGGAAGACAAGCAAGGTTTAACTTTGTCTTGGGATTTAAGAAAAGTGATTACTTGGAGTACAAGGTATATAAAGGTTGTAGAATTGAGGTGGAAAGATTGAAGCTTTAGGGTTTTTCTAAAGGTTAGTAGATCAATAGTTACAAGAAAGCAGATTTAGCACACGACTTATGAGACTTGTTGGTAAAAAAGAAACTTGACAAGGTTTGTAGCAAGGTTAAAGAAGAATGGCTAGTACAAATACTAGGTTAAACATCGAAAAGCTCGACGGGGATATTGTACAAAAACATGGAGGGTTAAAACAAGTTGGATTCAAGCAACTTGGTATTGGTGCTAAAACAAGGGTCCATGGAGTAGATATTCAAAAGCATGTTTGGTTTGAGTTAGAACTGTAGGGAGCTAAGAAAAATCGTAAAGCTGAGGTAATCCAGGTTAGTGACGATCATGCTGCAGTGGCTCAAAGAAACTTGGAGGTTAAACAACTTAAAGAAAAGACAAACACGGACTGCTTGGTAAATTAGTAGATACAACTTGGTGCAAATGTAGGGGTAGACATTCTGAAAACCAGAGTACCTGGTGCAGAGGGTGCGTAGGGTAATGCTGCTGAAAGGTATAGAGGTGACACTAATATGGCTGCTTCAGGAGTTGCTAGAGTGATAAAAGAAGATGCACATGAGTCATTGTCTTTCAGGGATGCAGTTACTTGTGAGGTAATTTCCATGTGGACGACTGTAATGAAAGAAGATATAGATACTCGGTCTGGTATGTGTATGCTCAGCAACAGTTTCAGACAAAGCAGTGACGACAGCTTCATATGTTACTAGAAGTATGCACCAGGTTTATACATATATCTATTCCTCTATATAGATTATATGGGGTTTACTTATGAAAGTAAGGCTGAGATCTGGGTAACCAAGGGTTTGCTGGATGAAGCAAAGGAAAATACACTTGGCATAGATTCGAGCTTTTCATATATATAATTTCGAGATTTTCAACCTAAGCACGAGCCTGTGATGCATCAGAGTGGTGATTGATACGGGCAATTGATCGTGGCATAACCAAAAGACAAAAAACCCAAATATTAGGGTTCAGATTAAAAAAATCCCAAACCTAATTTAGATCTTTTTACACCGAACCCAATCTTGAATTGAATCAAGAACACCTTAAATCTTGAAACCCCCAAATTATTCAAAACCCTAATTTCAATTTGAAACTGGTTTTGAACAACAAGCACTATAAGCGAGAGTAATTAGAACGGCTCTGATACCATAAAGAATATAAGAGATCAAACACCTGGTCTTAACTAGATTAATGCGAAACCAGAAGATCAGGAACAAGAGAACAAATCGTAACCGTATGATTCAATTATAATCAAATGTTTACACAATGATTGTCAATATGACAATCATAGTCAATGTGAAATACAAGTGATAATACACACTGATTATGAATCGTGTGTTTGAGAGAGAGATTAGAGACTTGATATTTGTTGTGTGTCTCAACCTAGACAAAAGGGAGGATTATATAACCATTAGGGTTAAGACTAAATACATATTCAGTTCTTCAACTTTAGATCTTGATAGATATGCATCCTTCATCTTTTAATTATGCACCGTCCAGAAATCTGCAATAGTGCTAATTACATAATAAGTCCATGAGAATTATAAAGGGGTTTAACATTTAGATGAGATACATAATTTCATAGAGACAAAGACAAAACATAGCGTCTTGTCATATAGGCGACGTGGCACGACGTGAGTCACAAGATCGACACGCGAAGGCCACGCATTACGATTTCCACTCACCACGTGGAAAACTAGAATGGAGGGTTGAATATTTTTGCCGATTAAAACTTCGTTTTAAAGTATTTAGATCGACTTATTTCAATCCATTTAGATCGTGTGTTAGATATTGATAGATAGACATATAAACAAATTATGCAAAGAAATAAAGAGTAACGGAACACAAAACCACGACAAAAGTATTTATAGTGGTTCAGCTACAAGGACACCTTCCTTTCCCTATTCCACTCCCCGAGTACCCAACTCGAGAGTTTCTAAGCACTACACAACACAAGCTCCTTAACGTGGCAGAGAAGACTTCACAACGTCACCTACACTTTATCCGGTACAAGGCTAGACACTGAGATCTTCCACGAGGTAGAACCAAACCTATCACAACGTCGCCTACACTTTATCTTGTACAAGGCTAGATAACGAGTTTCATTACAAAGGTGGAACTACTACCGAACACTACTACCCAACACTACTACCCAAAGGAGACACACTCCTTTTTACAACACTTGAAAGAATATCAATATCCTTTAAACCAAACTACACTAATATACATCGACGCCCCATATCGAATATACACCTTCGACACTATACACCAATGCCTTCAACACGACACTCTATTGGAGGGAGAGAAGAACAATCAACAAGATGCACTTCAGTGGTCTTGATGATGATGAAGCTTAGCAACTCATGACCTTGAGCTTGCACGTCTTCAAGAGGTTGTGATCTCGCCTTTAAGAGGAACCTAGAGAATCACACAAAGAGAAAACTACATAGAATGATCCTTTGGATATAAGGTTAGAGAGGTTAGAATATAAAGAGAATATATGTCTAAAAGGATTAGTAAGCAAGAGAGAAATGACTCAACATTTATAGGCAAAACTTGCCTACTATTCCACGGTTCCGGCGGATCCCTTACCTAAGGGATCCGACCAGTGCAATTCCAGGGATTCGGCTACTGGGTCAGCTTAATTCGGATTTTGGGTTGCAAACTGGGTTATGGGTTATGGGTTATGGACCATGGGTATTGGACTTTGGATCATGAATACCCAACAAGATACAATGTACCTAGTCAATGGGTCATGGTTCTTGGGTCATAGGTCATGGACTTTGGGTCATGGATCATGGATAATATCCAACATGACTTCATGCATGATGTCATGCAATGGGTCATGGGTTATGGATCATGCTCCATGGGTATGGGTTATGGACTTTGGTTTTTACCCAACAAGATTCATTGTACCTAGTCAATGGATCATGGGTCTTGGGCCATGGGTTATGGACTTTGGTTTTTACCCATTATTTACCCATTACAAGTTATACAAAGTACATATACATTTTTATAATATATAAGTAAACAATATTACTTGTAAGTGTTTTATTTAAATGGTTTTGGTATTATATAACTTATTTAACTAAACATGTTTTTGGTGGTTTTTATATGTTTAGTAAAAGTGTGTTAGTAAACTATTGGCTTAAAGCTTTTACGTATTTTATTTATTTCGTTAAA
This sequence comes from Chrysanthemum makinoi, assembly GCA_910596185.1. NCBI lineage: Eukaryota > Viridiplantae > Streptophyta > Magnoliopsida > Asterales > Asteraceae > Chrysanthemum > Chrysanthemum makinoi. Next base: position 46,414,691 of record OU343219.1, read on the forward strand.
ATGATTTTACGTTTGTTATCGACAAAATATTAGAAGATCGTAAAATATAAATGAACGTTTTTATGGTTTATTTGTATTAACAATCTCCCCCTTTTTGTTGATGACAAAACAAAAAATTATTTTAAGTAAAAATTAGAATTCGTAAAATTTTGAATTGGAGTTTTTACTCTCTTCTCCCCCTTTTTATCGAAACAAAAAGAGCGTCGAAAAGACACTGACACATAGTTGAAATAGTTTTGGGAAAAACTTATGGAAAGTAAAGTAAAAAAATGAGAAAGAGTTAGAGAAAGAAATAGTAAGGGAAGAAATAAGTCTCATTTTAGCTCCCCCTTGACGGGTGCTTCCCTTTGGTGAGGGCGTCAAGTATTTAGGAAGAATAAACGAGTATATTGCAAGTAATTTGCAACGTTTTTGCTTTGACCAAAAGGTCCCCTTGACGAATGCTCCTTTTTGATGAGGGCATCAAGTAGTTAGGAAGACTAAGTGAGTGTATTGCAAGTGTTTTGCAATGTTTTGCTTTGATGAAAATCTCCCCCTTGTTGAGGGTGTCAAAGTCTTCATGTATATTTTGAAAATCTACAAAACAAAGGTTAGAAAACAAGTATATTATGGAAAACTAGAAGGGGGGGGGGTTGAATAGTTTTACCGATTTTAATTTAAGTTTCAAAGATTTAGATTCAATATTATGTGAATTCGTATGTATGGTTAGATAGTATAAAACAATAAGTAAAGTAAAGGATAGAAAGTAGCGACACAAGTGATTTATAGTGGTTCGGTTACAAGAACACCTTCTTTGCCCTACTCCACTCCCCGAGTTCCCCACTCGAGAGTTCAAGCACTATGTCAACAAGCTCCTTCAGCACGGCGGAGAAGCCTCACAACGCCGCTTACACTTTTTCCGGTACAAAGCTAAATACCGAGTTCTTCCACGAGGTAGAACCAAACCTATCACAACTATTACACAACAACTATGTGAAATATGAGTTACAAGATCTTGCTACATAAATCTTGTAGATGAAAAAATCAATCAAGGACCCTTTGCTTGGATGACTTGTAGTATAACGTGATCTCGCCTTTGAGAAGGACCTATATGAGAATCACAACAAAAGATAGAAGAAACTACTAGAATGATCAAATGATCAGAGGTTAGAAGAGTGAGATAATTTATGAGAGAGTTGTAATAAGAAGGGTGAGTAACAATGAAGAAATGGCTCACTATTTATAGGCACAAAAAGCCTTTTGTAGCACGGTTCCGACAGATCCCTCACTTGGGGGATCCGACCAGTGCAATCCTAGGGATCCGGCAGTCTGGGTTGTAACAGTCCGGATTTTGGGTTGCAAACCGGGTTAGGGTTATGGGTATGAGCCATGGGTCATTGAATTTGGTTCATGGGTACCCAACAAGATACAATGTATCTAGATAATGGGTCTTGGGTCTTGGGTCATGGGTTATGGACATTGGGTCATGGGTCATGGATAATACCCAACATGATTTCATGCATGATGTCATGAAATGGGTCATGGGTTATGGATTAGCTTCATGGGTATGGGTCATGGGTCTTGGATATTACCCATCCTATTATATAAACTATTACAAAAAATGAATTATTACAACATTTTATGTGAATGACCAAATGTATATACTTTACAAAAATAACATGTATTCTTATAATTTTACTTATGATAACTTTATATTTGTTATCAATAAAACATAACGAGATCGCTAAATATGAATACACGTTTTTACGGTTTATTTGTATTAACATATATGGTGCATTGTTTCCTGCAAATGAGCTTTAAATTAAGCTCAAAATTTGTTTTCTGTTCACCCGGTTATGCCGGATCCTTCATTTGAGGGATCCGTCCAGGCCAATTGGCGGGAACCGTGTACCTGCAGCTTAGTAACAAAAATGTAGATATAAATAGTGACGTAAACGTCCAAGTAAGTCATGTAATGTTGCACCAAACATGTTCACATAACTATATAATATACAAACATGTAGTTTCATTTAATAAAACAAGAGAAATTATACAAATATCTCTAAAACTAAAAAAATGATACAACATGTATTAAAGTAAGAATCCTAACAATCTAAGTTGCGCATAAGACTAGAGAAAAACACCACTTTTTCTTGCATTCCTAGGTTTAGGGAAAGTTAGATTTGTTGATTTCATCAAAACGTTCAAGAAGATGATAGAACATGAAACGTACTTCATCACGTACTTCATGGACTAACCCTTGGACATGTTGACAATGATATCAATCATTGTCATGACTAGGAAATGGTGGTGGTAAGAATGGAGAAGTTTGAGGAGGTAATTTTGATGAGGAAGGTGGAGGTTCCACAAAGGATGGAGGGTTTTATGGAGGTAAATTTGATGAAGCATGTGGTGGTTCTACCAAGAATGAAGGTGGTGGCATATGTGTTGGTGGTGGAGGTAAAGAAGTATTAACTTCCATATGGTCCGGTTATTAAGGTTAGAGATTCCTCATAATCCAAAATGGACCATTTGAGGGTGAAGGAGAGAAAGACACGGGTGCTAGTGAAGTTCCAACACCGAGGTTTTGGTAAGAAGGTTGTTGTGGTACCATTTTCTCAGTTGATAAGAATGTGGGCAATGGTGGTCGATGAGAAGGCCTAGGTGGAAAATCTTCTAGAGAGTATAGGTTTGGAGAAGAATGAGGTGTGGTGAAGGAGAGAACTCTAGGTTCTAGAGGTGAGAGTTTGGTTGTTTTAGTGTAGATGGGAGTGTTTGGTTTTAAAGGTATGGTAGTGTTTGGCAAAGGTTGTATGGTGGGAACAAGTCTTTGATGAGTTGGTTTGATTGGTAGAGGAGCTCTAGTGTTTGGAGCTTTGTTGGGTGATGACTCGGTTGATGAAATTTCACGAACAACTCGAGCAATTTTCTTTGGAGGGCCTTTGGTTGATGAGTTTGCACGAGGTGATTTTCTCATGGTGAAATGTTAAAAGGTGGAAATTGAAATGGGAAGTTTAGCTACTGAGAATGAGTGTTTGAATGGTGGTTTGGAAGTACAAACACAAGTGGTTTATAAAGGGAGAGATTAGGCAAGTGAATTAAAGCCTAAACCACTAAGGTTCTTCAAATTGCAATGATTTGCATGCACAAGAGTCAACTACAGTGTTGTTCTATTCTAGGGAGTCATTTAAGAAAATTTGGAGTGTTTAGATTAACAAAGAGGGTTTGAAATGATTATATCAAGTGATATTAACTCTTCTGTAGCCGGTTCCAATGGATCCCTCCCTTGAGGGATCCGACTAGCTTTAAGCTAGGGATCCGGCACTCAGAAGCTAAGAAAAAGAAAGATTGGGTTCTAGCAAGGTCTAGTACCTACATATCATGAGTGATTTGGTCCTACTAATATGTATTAGGTGGTAGAAGACTTAAATGGCTAAGCATAATGAGTGAGAATAGCCAATGATGACTTTTTATGGAAACAATGGAGTTTTAGAAACACCAATGAGTGATCATGGAACACTAAGAGTTTTTGAGGATGTTAAATGGTTATAGAAACCATATAGTGATCAAAGAAAAATTTAGAAAATTCCTTAAATATTATAAGTAATGAAAAACAAGATTTTTGAGCATTTTGTGGACAAGATGAGTAAAATCAATTTGATAAAAATGAGAGAAATATCAAACTAGGTGTTTTAATATGAGAGAAACAATGTATAAACATTGGAGCGGAAAGTTGGTGAGTTTTGAAGTAATGATAAATCAAAAACACCTTGAATGTGATCCTAAGTCATCCATGAGTGAATGTGGGAACAACTAAGCCTAAGGAAAACTTAAGTGATCCTAATGTAGCATGTTCAACTAGTCCAATAAGGTTTGGAAGGTTGGATTGATACAAGAAGGCCTAAAATTGATTTCTGTCCACCCGGATCCCACAGATCCTTCCTTTGAGGTATCCGGCTAGTTATAGCCAAGGGATCCGGCATCTGAGAAAGATTTCTTAACAGAATGATTGCGAATTTTTGTTCCACGTATTGAATTTTGAAACTAATGATCTCTACAGCAAGTATATATGTATGTAAGTAAAAATAGCAAGTATAGCATGTAGAAACAACATGTGATCAAGTATATAGGAAAATGATCAATAAACAACTATTTAATAGACATGATCAAGTTACAATGGTGAATCAAGAGAAAGCTAAAGAGGTGATTCTCTAATGACTAGGAAATCTTTTATTCATAAGCTAACTTTTATCACTCGTTGTTTTCGTTTGATGGATCACCAAGTGGGTCTTGAGTAGTTGATGATTTAGGAATGAAAAATGAGGCAATTAGAGATGCATTCAGAGGTTCCATCATTTTATTCACAAGTGAATATTGAGGGCTTTGGAATTATGGATGATAGTACATGATATGATGATAGAGGCGAGTCAAGAACATCCCATACGGTATTAGTTTGTTCTTGTTTCCTTGAAGGTTTACAATTCTCCTAACGAAGAAATAGGCAAGATTGTATGGTAGTTGAGTTAGGAGACAATAGATCATGTGAGCACAACATGGGGGAAGTATCTTACGATTTCCTATAAGACTCCAAACATTTTCTCGTAGGATGACTGCAAGAGGTTTTAGATCATCCCGAAGTTCATGTGTATGAATTATGTTTGGATTTGAATAGTTGGAACGTGGAGGAGTACATAGAAAACGAGTTATTTCTTGTGGAGAAGGTATGTATGAACAATATAGACTGTTTTCTTCATGATAGTTGAAGAGAGAATCAATGGACCAATCTTCAGTGAAGCATATTGTCCATAATTTGGAATTCGGAGAATGCGAGCAAATTACTCAAGAGTCAGAACAAACTTTTGGTTTTTGATCCAAAACCACAGTGATAGAGAACGATCCTCGTTACGAACGAGCTCAACTTGACGGAAGAATTCCAAAACAAATCGCGGACAAATTTTCTCGTTGATGCCGAGAAGACCTTCTAGCCATATGGTGCAGGATGAAGTATTGATACCTTCTGGGAAGATTAGAGGTGAGTCAACAACACGTCCTTCATGAAAAAAACGAGTTTCAAGATTATTGAACCCACGAACATGATTGCCAGGGGTGTTTGGTTCAAGAGAGATGTTTGGAATGTAGACATAAGTGAGTTGATGATTGATGAGACCTATAGACATGGAACGAATATTTTACATAGGTATATTAATACATAGTAAAGCTTTGAGAGTACGAGCGCTTTTTGATTGGTGACACTTTTAAGCATTTTAATCATAGTATTGGATTATGGTAAAGTGATAGGATCTCTTAACGTTTTTATTATCTATTCTATTTTATTAACAATGACACTTCTATATTTTTTAACTCACTCTTTTTAACATCTAGTGAAACTACTTTTTATAGTAAGTGTTTATGAAATGATTTTTAGGGTGTTTGTGTAGGAAAAAGGGAAAAAGTGCATGAGTTTCTGTCATCTGTTCTTCCGGTTCCGCCGGTTCCTTTTTAAAAGGGATCCGACCAGTTAAGATCCAGGGATCCGAAAGATCTGTAGAATTGACAGAAATTTGCTTTGACGTAGGTTCTATTTTTATAACTCATAGTTTCATGTGTTACAAAATAAACGTGTTTTAGCCAGTGTTAAGTTTTGAACTTACATTAATGGTTTTAAACACGTTGGGATTTTGAATGCTCGATGTGAGAAAAATAAAAAAATAAATAAAAGGAAAGCATATTACACGAAAATGAAATGAGATAACTAAGACATCATTTATATTTCATTTCAATGCTTAAAGCAATACAAATGATCGGATAGATGATACAAATATAGATCAATAAAACAAAGAACATGTCTCCATGCGAGAATTTGATCATGGAATAAACGAGGGCAATGAGCGAGATGATGTTGATCATGAGAGCGATGTAGACCATGATGACGAAGTTCTTCCTTGGTTTGGATTTCTCAAAATGAGATGATGAAGAAGATGAAGTTGTGAGTGTGTGAAAATTTTGAAAGTGGAAGATTTGAAAAGTTGGGATTTGTTGGAGAGGGGGTTTTGACGTTCGAAAATCTTTTATAGGGAAGGAGGAGTTTTTGAGATTTGTGTTTTGTTTTATTTGTGTTTAGAAGGATTAGATTTTTAGAGATTAGGTTTAGACAACACATATTGATACACCTAGGTTTAGACGGACGACGACACGTAAGCACGAAGTTCTCTAAGGAAACCACGTATATCATAAAAATATGTTTAGATATTTATATGAGAGAAAGAAAAAATAAACACATAATTTCCCATTAGTGACATGCAAGCATACACATGTTTTACTAATATTAATTTGAGACAAGTCTTATGAAAGTCATACCTCTATTGTAATTTGAGTGTCCTTTTTGAAGAGATTTATCAATGGGTAACTCCGGGTTCTTCGAAATCTATTAGGTAATAGATTTGGACAACTTTTTAGGGAAAGTTATCTTATTACCCAAGAATCTTGATGGTCTGATTATTTTGGGATCAACTAAACAAAGAGACAAGTAAGGTTAGTGCATTTTGTAAAACAAAATAAGATGTAAAAAAAATGTTAACATCTAATCAACATCTAACGATATATAAAAAATTCTTGAAACATATTTTTTGTTTTAAGAAACTTCCTTCTTTCTAGTTTCAAACATACACGGATCGTATCAAGTTTTTAAAGTACAATATACTCTAAGAAACTTGGTAACGAAGCTCCGATGCCAATTCTGGAAAACTAGAAGGGGGGTTGAATAGTTTTGCCGATTAAAACTAGTTTTTAAAGTATTTATATCGACTTATGTCAATCTATTTGGATCGTGTGTTGGATATTGATAGATAGACATATAAACAAATAATGCAAAGTGATAAAGAGTAAAGGAACACAAAACCACGACACAAGTATTTATAGTGGTTCAGCTACAAGGACACCTTCCTTGCCCTACTCCACTCCCCGAGTACCCAACTCGAGAGTTTCTAAGCACTACACAACACAAGCTCCTTAATGTGGCGGAGAAGCCTTCACAACGTCGCCTACACTTTATCCGGTACAAGGCTAGACACCAAGTTCTTCCACGAGGTAGAACCGAACCTATCACAACATCGCCTACACTTTATCCATTACAAGGCTAGATAACGAGTTCCACTACAAAGGAGGAACTACTACCCATACTACCCATAAGAGACACACTCCTTTTTACAACACTTGAAAGAATATCTATTTCGTTAAACCCAAACTACACTAATATACATCGATGCCCCATATCGAATGTACACCTTCGCCACTATACACCAATGCCTTCAACACGACACTCTATTAGACTGAGAGAAGAACTATCAACAAGATGCACTTCAGTGGTCTTGATGATGACGAAGCTTAGCAACTCATGACCTTGAGCTTGCACGTCTTCAAGAGGTTGTGATATCGCCTTTAAGAGGAACCTAGAGAATCACACAAAGAGAAAACTACATAGAATGATCCTTTGGATCTAAGGTTAGAGAGGTTAGAACATAAAGAGAATATATGTTTAAAAGGATTAGTAAGAAAGAGAGAAATGGTTCACTATTTAAAGGGAAAACTTGTCTACTGTTCCACGGTTCCGGCAGATCCCTTACCCAAGGGATCCGGCCAGTGCAATTCCAGGGATTCGGCTACTGGGTCAGCTTAGTCCGGATTTTGGGTTGCAAACTGGGTTATTGGTTATGGGTTATGGGTTATGGACCATGGGTCATGGACTTTGGATCATGAATACCCAACAAGATACAATGTCCCTAGTCAATGGGTCATGGTTCTTAGGTCATGGGTCATGGACTTTGGGTCATGGATCATGGATAATATCCAACATTACTTCATGCATGATGTCATGAAATGGGTCATGGGTTATGGATCATGCCCCATGGGTATGGGTTATGGACTTTGGTTTTTACCCAACAAGATTCATTGTACCTAGTCAATGGATCATGGGTCTTGGGTCATGGGTTATGGACTTTGATATTTACCCATTATTTACCCATTACAAGTTATACAAAGTACATAAACATTTTTATAAAATATAAGTAAACAATATTACTTGTAAGTGTTTTATAAAAATGGTTTTGATTTTATATAACTTATTTAACTAAACATGTTTTTGATGGTTTTTATATGTTTAGTAAAAGTGTGTTAGTAAACTATTGGCTCAAAGCTTTTACGTAGTTTATTTATTTCGTTAAAATAGTTTTACGTTTTTTATCGACAAAACATTAGAAGATCGTAAAATATAAATAAACGTTTTTATGGTTTATTTGTATTAACACCCCAGTTAAATTAATTGGTTTTAACCTATTAATTGTATTAATGCCTGTTCGTTTACTAACATCGCCCAGCCCATGTAGGCCTATTGGATTACGCCTTTTGGCCACACAAAAAAGAAAAGAAAAGAGAGAAGAAGAAGAATAAAGAAGAAAAAGGAAGAGAATGTTTTTAAGTATAACATCACTAGTTCTATACTAATAATGCAATACTCGCGGGATATGATGACGTATGTGTCCGGATGAGACGTTTCTGAAAGACAACCGAACCATGTCACATGTCCAAAAGACAATGGGTCGAACGACTACAAAACGTTGACATGGCCATGGGCACGTGTCTGGGACAAGCTCTCTTTTACCCAATACCTTCTTTTATCCAAGGGTTTTTGCCAATGACCAAGCGTGAGCCACCTCACCCGGATATTACGTGATATTGTCTCCCACATGGTTAAGCTATGTGCCTCATAGGCTAGGAGTAGCTTAGAGCACCATTCCCATATGTTGTCAAGTGTAGTAATTGGGGTAATATAAATACACCAACCTCATATAATTTTACGTAACTCATTAGTTGTTCATTTACTCTAACATTCATTATCCATCATCCCGGCTACCACCTATACTTACTCTCATGCCGGAGCTTGGTCTTAGGATCATATCCGAGGAGAGGATAACACATTTCTCTCATTTGTGTCAGGTGCATTGAGGACGTCACTTACCACGTCTGAAGGAACTTACACATACTTAGTAGTACGGGGATTAGTTATTTACTTCTACAGATATGTTTACTCTTGGACATTCAGAAGACAGTTTATTATAAGTTTATAACTATCAAATATTTAGTTTTGTATTTGAAACATTATTCTATACACTATATCATCAAATTACTCTGACAGCCGTGAGAGGGGTTGTGTGGTTGTGCAATGCACAACTAGCCAAATTTTCTTGTATAGATAACCACTCTTAAAGCTTCACTCATCAAAACAATTCAGTGCTAATAATTTCAGATTGTTTAAGAATTAACTTGAAGAAAGGGCCATAAAGCTCATGAAGTAGGAAACTTAGCCATATTTCCTCCCACTAACTACATGTATATTGTAATAAATTTACATGGCAAAATATAACACTGCAAATAGAAACAAATATTTATAAATAAAGGCACTTGAGAAACACTAAGGCTGGAAGGCAAGGAGAGTACCCACTCACCTTACACCTCAGTGCCACATCATCTTTCTCTCTCCTCTCTCTTCCACTCACTCCCACTCACCTTTTTGTAGACAAAGCACTCACTCCCACTCACCTTAACTTCTCCTTTTTTTTCTTTTTAACACATACAAAATACTTGCTTCACACAAATCAATAAGGTGAGCAAGTCACCTTAATTTGCCTAGAAATGTGAGACTAGCGAGTGAGTGTATATGGCCGGCATGGTGACTAGCGAGTGAGTGAGGGTAAGGTGACTCACTCACGGTCCCTTGCCCTCCAGTCTAACATATGTTGACCAACATGCTATGTAGATCATTGGCGTAATTACTATACTAACCATAAAAGCAAATATGATTAGAGGCGCATTGCATGAATGTTAATCAATGTCTCCTATATATAATCATCATGTCAAAACACTACACACACAAAAAATTGTTGGTCGTGTAGTCCCAGAACAGGGTAAGATAATCAAGGCAGCAACAGTACCAGTATGTGGTTACCGGATATCACTTGAAATCGTGTAATCACTTTCCAAAGTAAACTATTCGACCCTAATGCCTGGGTTACACGAATATCTACTTGGGATAAGACCAAATGTAGTTATAGAATTAGGCACAATTCAATAACCCTTTTGCTTAGAAGTGTTAATCGTTTTCTGTATTTTATTCATCCATAATCAGATATCCTATTTATAGGAAATTACTCTTAGCTAGTCAAATGGAATTATGAGAATTAATTGGCCCATTAATAGCCTCATAATTATCCCCATTATAACCGTTAGTGGTTACATTACCAATTAAACGTGGTCATTATGCAGTTGAAACTGCCACCTGAATAGGTCAAAGCCCGTTACAAGTTGATTTCATAACACTAGCAGTACTTTTATAACACTAGCAGTACTTTCATAACACTAGCACTACTTTCATAACACTAGCAGTGGAAACAAGGCCTATCTGCACTAACTTAGCACTAGCAGTGGAAACACTGCCTATCAGTACCAACTTAGCACTAGCAGTGGAAACACTACCTATCAGTACTATCTTAGCACTACCAGTACAAAACACTATTTGAGTCAGGGTGTTCAGGGACCTTATGGGTGTACACTCCGTACCTCCTGACCCATTACCAGGTGTGAACTAATCCCACAAGTGCACTAAATTTTCCAACAATCCTCCCCAAATTTAGTTCACTTCCTTTGCATGAAAAACAAACATCAAACAAAACATGTGCATAAACGAAAGTATCCTGAGGATTGAATTTCCATCTTAGTACATTACACGTTCAAATATTCGAGAATCAGGGTGTTCTAAGAATTAAACCCTTCAACCCATTTGAATACCAGAAGATAAAATACACACAAGTTTTCAAACACTTAAAAGCTCCTGACACTATACAAGCCATGTGTCCATATCCAAATTCATAAATGTTGTAAAAGCTAAAGTCCAAAAGCTTCCCAAGCGGCAAAACTTCAACATTCACATAGGTGGTTCCTCTTTATTCATGCTCCTCCCAAGCACTTTTTCAAAGAAAATTAACCATTAAGAAGTAAAGACTTCATCCTCCTTTCAGCAGGTTCGAAGCACAACCTTGGGATGTAAATAAAACATGTGCTCCAGTCCACTGAATGTTCAGCTTTCCACATTGAACTCAGCTCCCAAGTTTCCTTAGGAGGAGTTGGGTGTCCTAGCATTCAGTGACTAAGTTGGACTTAAACCCATCCCTTTAGCAGACTTTATAACCAAGTATCTAGCTAGACCCTTCGTCAAGTGATCAGCTAAGTTCTGTTGAGATCTAACAAACTCTATAGATACCACCCCATTCATGATAAGCTCACGAATCATGCTATGCCTGACACCTAAGTGTCTAGACTTACCATTGTACATCCGGCTATAAGCCTTAGCCAATGTAGCTGCACTATCACATCGGATAGAAATAGGTGCTATAGGTTTAGGCCACAATGGAATCTCAAGAAGCAAGTTTTTCAACCATTCAGCTTCTTTACCAAAGAAATGCTAAAGCCACAAATACAGATTCCATTGTTGAACTGGTGATGCAAGTTTGTTTCTTGGATGCCCAAGAAACTGCACCTCCACCAAGTAGGAATACCCACCACCGGTAGACGAATTATCTTCAGTGTTACTGATCCAACTTGCATCAGTGTATCATTCCAACAATGTTGGGTAACCAGTATATGAGAGACTATAATCCATAGTTCTCTTCAAATACTTCAAGTACCCTCTGAACAGCTTACCAGTGATGAGCACTAGGATTACTAGTATACCTGCTCAATTTTCCCACTGCAAAACCAATATCAGGCCTTGTACAAGTCATGGCATACATCAGGCAGCCAATTACCCTAGAATACTCAAGTTGAGTATCCATAGGTGTACTCACTGGAGTACAATCAAAGTAATTGAATTTCTTCAACACCTTCTCAATATAATGAGACTGAGATATAGAAATTCTTTTACTTTCATGTTTAATCCTTATACCAAGGATAACATCAGCCTCCCCCATGTCTTTCATGGAGAACCTTGATGACAAAAATTCCTTTGTCAGGTTAACCTGATTTTGGTCAGTGCCAAAGATCAGCATATCATCAGCATATAGGCATATGATGAATCCTTTACCAGAATCATCAAATTTGCTATATACACATTTGTCAGCTTGGTTAAGAACATAACCACTAGACAAAACCACTTCATCAAATTTTTGATGCCATTGCTTTGGTGCCTGCTTTAGTCCATAAAGAGACTTAATCAGTTTACACACCTTGTTTTCATTGCCAGGCAAGATGAAGCCCTGAGGTTGGTTCATATAAACCTCCTCATCCAGTTCACCATTCAAGAAAGCTGTTTTCACATCCATCTGATGAATAACCAGATTGTGAATTGATGCCAAGGCAATCAGCAGTCTTATGGTACTGATACTAGCCACAGGGGCATAAGTATCAAAATAGTCTATTCCTGACTTTTATTTAAAGCCCTGAATGACTAGTCTAGCCTTGAACTTTTCAATAGTTCCATCTACCTTCATTTTCCTTCTAAAAATCCATTTGCAACCTAGAGGTTTACAACCTGGTGGTAGATCAACCAACACCCAAGTGTTGTTGCCCATGATGGAATCCATCTCATCATTGATTTCTTCTTTCCAGAAAGCAATATCCTGGGACTTCATTGCTTCTTCAAATGTCTTGGGATCATCCTCAACAATGAAGCAATAGGATTATTGGTCTGAGACCTCATCCCTGGTTCCTTCAACTAAGTATAGTTGAAACTCAGGTCTAAATGACTTTGGAGTCCTGACCCTTTTGCTCTTCCTGAGCACAGGTTCAGGTTGTTGAATCACAACCTCATCAGGGACCACTGATGGTTCATCATTAGGGACCTCTGATATACCAGTGTCATGAGTTCCATTAGGAATCCTCTTACTTGGTCTAGGGACTGATGAGAATCTATCCTCATTAAAGTTTGCATCCCTTGATTCAATTATTGAGTTAACTGAAACATATTAATTAGGTTCAATAACATAGAACCTAAAAGCCTTGGAATGCTCAGCATATCCAACAAAGATGCATCCAATGCCTCTTTCACCCAAAGTTTTCAGCTTTGGATCGGGAGTCTTACAATGCCCTACAACCCTGACACCTGAAATAGTTCAGTTGGGTTTCCTTTTAGTCCAGAGTTCATAAGGGGTAACCTTGTTCCTTTTGTTGGGAACCCTGTTTAATAAATAGCAAGTTGTTAACATAGCTTCACCCCAGAACCCTTGACTCAGTCCTGAATAGGACAACATGGAATTAACCATCTCCTTCACACCCTCGTTTTTCCTTTCTGAAATACCATTTTGCCGAGGAGTATAAGGGCATTCGTTTCATGGATTATACCAACAGACTGAAAATACAGAGTATCCATGTACTCACATCCCCTATCAGTCCTGAATCTTTTGATCAAAGACCCAAGTTGTAATTTGAACTTCAGTTTTAAACACTTTGAATTTATCTAATGCTTCATCCTTAGTATGTAAAAGATAGACATAACAAAACCTACAAGCATCATCAATAAATGTCACAAAGTACTTCTTATTCCCCAAAGAAGGAGTGGCATGCAAATCACAATGTGTCGTGTATAAGCCCCAAGAGCTTAGTCTCACGACTAACACCCTGAAAAGGTTTCTTGGTAATCTTGGTCAACATGCAAGTTTTACACTTTTCAAAGTCCATGTCAAATGCTGGGATTAACCCATCCTTAGACATATCTTGCCCTTTATAATGAACATGGCCAAGTCTAGCATGCCATAGGGTAGAGTCACCGTCAGTGGTGGTCACAAAGGCTGAATTAACACTATTAGTGGCAATATTAAGCCCTAACATTTGATTACATAAATAACCAAAACCAATAAAAACACCATGCTTAGAAAGCACAAATTTATCAGACTCAATAACTTGTTTGTAACCATGATTATTCAAAATACTACTTGAAACCAAGTTCTTCCCGATATCGTGAACATGAATAACATTAAACAAAGTTACAATCTTTCCAGAACTAAATCTAAGATCTACACAACCACGACCAAGCACCAAGGCTGTTGACTCATTTCCCATGTGAAGAATAGAACCATCATTCCGTGACTCATAAGTCTTGAACCAGCTTCTATCTTTGCACACATGAACTAAGCACCGAGTCAACCCACCACGCAACATCATCATCCTGCACATCAAAAGATTCAGATACATATGTAACATAATAAATCTGAAAAGACTTATTAAACATATTCTGACCTTTCAAGTTGGTGAACCACCACTCCCTGAACCATTAGTGCCAGATCCATTGGCTTTACCACCAACTTTAACACCTTTGCAGTCCCTTTTAATGTGACCAGTCTTGCCACATTTCCAACAAGTAGGTGTTGCCTTCTTGTTAGGATCTGCCCTTGTGTTATCATGATATTTGAGTTTGCCTTTGTTGTCATTGTACCTAGTGGAGTTGTTATGCTCCACCATATTGACAACAGATGCACCAAAGAAGATTGTACGCTCCTTGGCTTGTCATTATCCTGCACTTTGAGAGATTCCTCAATGCGCAGATGACTGCCCAACTCAACCAGAGTTAACTCCTCTTTCTTATGTTTCAAGGTATGCTTGAAATCTTTCCAAGAAGGAGGGAGTTTGTCAATGACACAAGAGACCGAAATAGCCTCATCCATGTGCATTTTGTGTTGTGTAAAACTTCCAAGTACTCCAAGAAGTTCATTGTATTGTTCCATAACTGGTCTTGAATCAGTCATTTTGTAATTTGTGAAATTACTAACAAGGAACTTCTTACTTGATGCATCCTCAGCCATATATTTGGCATCCAAGGAATCCCACAGTTCTTTGGAAGATTCGAGTTCGATAAATATCAAACAAAGAATCGGACATACCATTCGAATAAGACCTCTGCATATGTAGTCATCATTCTCCCATTTGCTCCTCCTCCGATCCGCTCAACCGTAGCATCATCCCCATCATCAGAATAGAGTGGTTAGCACATACACCACACTCATGCTTGACAAAGAAGAAGTGCATCTTCTTCTGCCATCTCCTAAACTCCACCCCTTCAAACTTATCCAGCTTAGCAAAGTTTGAAGCCACGTGTTTCATTGCAGCAGTTACCATTGATTATCACAAAAATAGTTTACCTTGATTGTTGGTCGTGTAGTCCTAGAACAGGGTAAGATAATCAAGGCAGCAACAATACCACTATGTGGTTACCGGATATCACTTGGAATCGTGTAATCACTTTCCAAAGTAAACTATTCGACCCTAATGCCTGGGTTACACGAATATCTACTTGGGATAAGACCAAATGTAGTTATAGAATTAGGCATAATTCAATAACCCTTTTGCTTATAAGTGTTAATCGTTTTCTGTATTTTATTCATGCATAATCTGATATCCTATTTATAGGAAATTACTCTTAGCTAGTCAAATGGAATTATGAGAATTAATCAGCCCATTAATAGCCTCTTAATTATCCCCATTATAGCCGTTAGTGGTTACATGACCAATTAAACGTGGTCATTATGCAGTTGAAACTGCCACTTGAATAGGTCAAAGCCCGTTACAAGTTGATTTCATAACACTAGCAGTACTTTCATAACACTAGAAGTGGAAACATAGCACTAGCAGTGGAAACAATGCCTATCCACACTAACTTAGCACTAGCAGTGGAAACACTGCCTATCAGTACCAACTTAGCACTAGCAAAGGGAAACACTACCTATCAAGCACTATCTTAGCACTACCAAGACAAACCACTATTTGAGTCAGGGTGTTCAGGGACCTTATGGGTGTACACTCCGTACCTCCTGACCCATTACCAGGTGTGAACTAATCCCACAAGTGCACTAAATTTTCCAACAAAAAATAATAATAAAAATAAAAATAATAATAAAAAGTTACACTATTCTACTAAACATGACAAACTCCATAGTTTTCTGAACAGTTTTTGTATTTCTTATTCGGGTTTTTCTAACTTATGCCCTAAAGCACAAGTTAAGCACACCAAAAGTAAATCGGGGATCACCAAAAAGCACAAAGATCTATATAAAAGTACAAACATGTGTACTTTTATGTGGGTCCTAGTGTACTTTCATTGTACTTTTGGTGTGTTTACCTTTTGCCCTTAGAGCACAAGTTAGAAAAACCTTTCCTATTCTTATAGTTTCAGTTGTTGTAAAATAATAAGCAAGAATACAAGAATGAGAGAAGAATAAGAGAGAATTATCATTGAGTTGCAATCCAAAATTTTACAAGAGTGTATCTACTTATAGGGTAGATGATTACATGTAAACCCTAATGGGTCGGGCTAGTAAGCTAAGAGTGAATAGACATAAGCCCATTAATATTTACAACACTCCTCCTTGGATATTCACCGTTTATTATACGCTATAGACCGCCTCATTAAAAACCTTATCAAGAAAAACCCAGTGGGATAAAAAACTTGATCAAGGGGAAAAGAGTGCAGCGCGCATAATGCTCCTCCTCAATTTAATGTATATCTTTCAAACTTCGAATGTTAATCTTCCGAAGTAGTTGCTCAGACATTTTACAGCAAAGACTTTGTAATAAAATCCACCGAATAATTGATGTTAAGAAAATATCCTGCAAAGATGATCAAATATATGTGTAGCTTCTAACATCAAATGCATTGGTTGGAAAACATATAGTGCCAATACAAATATTAAAATAGAAAAATATACTCTTATGATGCATATTAATTATTAAAGCCTCAGTCTCACTTATGTATGGTAATTGAGTACCAATCATTTTATAGAAACATGTGCAAAAGCAATTTATATAATATGCGTCAAGAATGATTTTGATCCATATAAAGATTTATTCAGTTTGATCAAATAGAGTTCTTGAAAACTTTATTAATTGCTTCTAAAAATGGAAGTTGCTAGACATGCTTGAGGGCTTAAAGCATTATAGATCCTTTTTAGAATATGGGAGTTTTATCTAAAACTCACTTAGAGTGAATTAAACGCTTATAGATTTATTTGTCTCATAAAATATCAATAAGATATTTACATCCATCTCGAGACAATTTGCCTCTTAATAATCAATTTTGTGAATATATTTATTCAACAATTCATGTCTTAAAGCAGATAACTTTAGAACTCTTATTTCGGTTTCACACAAAAACCGATGTATATCCGATAGATTTTACACATTTATGTGTACGGACTTCATGTCCCAAGACTTCTCGTATTTTCATGAGATCGCGTCTTTTCACGTTGGCCAATCGTTTCATTTAATAACATTTGATTTATGATCCTCATTATGCATAATAGCAAGTGCTATATTGTATGTAAACAAATTTATCGACGTCGTTTTTATTTCGATTTCATATGATTTTAAACATCATAGAATTATTGAGATCTCATTAGCTATTTGAGGTTCGTTTGAAACCTTCATGTCTAGTGTCTCTTAATGAGACTATCATGGGGTCTTTTATACCTCGATTAACCATCTTATTTTCATGCTCCATATTTTTCATCGAGGATTTTATTTGGAATCGATTAGTCTATCATGCTTGAGGCATGTCATAACAAACAATGTCCTTGAGGGACAAAGTATAACTTGGAGCATGAGTAGCTCAAATTTTATTTTTTGGCCAAAGAATATGTATGGCTATTAGATTATTCATTGAATTTAAATTCATAAAGTTCTTTTTTTTAGGATCAATAGAATATGATAATTCATTTCGAATTTTCAGCTACTTCTTGTCTCCTCCTGAAGGAATTATCCTTCTTCTATATCCCATATGTGCATTTAGGTGGAATAATTTGAGCATGTATTGCACAAAAGAAATTTAATGGGAGATACTTGGTTTCTAACCAAAAACCAATTATAAAGGGAGGCTTTATAATAACATGTTGTCATAATGCTAATTTTGTTGTTGTGCAAATTATAATATGTCCCCATACAACAACACAAGTTTTTCTCTCAATTTCATTTGATAATTTAGAAGTAATTCATAGCATTTTCATGATGAAATACTTACTCTGGAATGTTATGCTCGCATTTTATTTGGTCGAGCTATTAATCATGCAAACTTGAAGTTGCGATTTTGATTACCATTTAGACGATGCATCGATTTTAAACTCTAAATGGTTCATCCAATGGAAGTGTATGCCTACATGCATCCATTAGTTTTCTTTCCAGAATATTGAGAGATTGAGTCCCCAATATAGTTGATGGTTGAATAATCAACTTTCTTTGAGATAAAAACAACATAAGATTGAAGAATCTTACTATTATATTTTTCGCATCATTAACGACTCGGGATGGTATAACCGGTCATGCCAAAAATATTATAATTGTGGCTCATAAACTTATGTTATGGCTAGTGATTATCTTCCACAATATATGTATATTGCATGTCGAGGAAGATGCAAAAGAATATAATACATTCTTAGTATTAAACTTTGTTCCTCATGACAATTTTATATTCTCTTGTACGGAGCATTCATGTATATCTCACAATCTATTACCATAGATTCTAACATCAATGAAGATAGTGTGTAATATATTTTACACACTTGTATTTTTCGTACATGACATTTTTATTTGCTCCGTTCTTATTTTACCATTTGTAATGGTTGGTCCTTTTTCATATTAGTTCGACCATATCTTTGACCATGATATATGATCTTTACACATTTATCATTATATATAATCACATTCACTTGAGGAAACGAATGTCTTATTATGATCATTTTTATCACATTCATTTGAGGGAATGGAGATCTATATGTTGATCATCACATTCACTTGAGGGAATGGAGATCTTTATGTTGCAACTTGAAGTTGCCAACCAGTTTCATTTAACACGACAATATGGAACAAATTTAGTAAACGGGTTTATCGTGTTTGTTCAAACATGTCCATTTCTTTTATATCAAAACATCGTTCTCGATATATGAGTATATTCGAGGCATTAACCATCTCATCACATTTTTTCTTTTCATCATTCAGATGTACTACTTAATATTGCGAAAATTTTGCCTGCATTTCCAAGAATCTCTTGCTTATGATGGTCAAATCTTTCTTTTAGATTTTGACATACATTTAACGGATCTTTCACCGTTATATATATATATATTTTTATATATATATATATATATATATATATATATATATATATATATATAGGCTCCGGTTCCATTGAGAAGGTTTTTATTTTGAGAAGATTGAGAAATCTTTGTTTGAGCAAATTGATTCATGTTTTTGATTTGATTCACAAGTAAACATCATTTTATAGTGAATCGAATCTATAAATCACAAATTTGATTCACAAATCATTGTTAAATTCGAGTTATGATGATGATTCATTAAATTTGTACAGATAATTCAGTATTCTACATATATCGCAAAATCGAGAGATTTTTAACATTGATTCAAAAAAATTTTTACACATTTTGAATTTTAATCACATTAAATGAGTTTTACGCTTGAAAAACATGAATCAAAATTAAAAAATCTATCATTTTTGAAAACCTTCTCAATCTTCTCAAAATAAAAACCTTCTCAATCGATCCGAATTCTATATATATATATATATATATATATATATATATATATATATATATATATATATATATATATATATATATATATATATATATATATATATATATATATAATTCAGATCTAACACTGAAATTGTGAGACCGAACTCGCTTATGCCTTCTCTTTTTTTTTTTAAATGCAGCTTCACATGCATACAATCATAGCGAGATTTTTGGGAATATTACTTGCTTTTGTGTGGTAATGTATCCTTGAGATTACCATAATTTAATGAATCTTTCATCGTTAAGTATTCCCTTTTAAGGTCCTCACGAAGAAGACGATGTTCTCTTAAAAAAAATTTACAGCTAAAATAGATCTTAACATCAAAAGTCCACACAACTATTAGGAACAAAAAAAAAATTGATGTTTGAGAACTTCAAATTGGACATGTGAACAAAATTACAATGTCTAACATTTCATTTAACTTATTGAAAAAAACATATGTGGAAAACAATCAGTGAAGTAATAGTGTTGCACAGACAATTAAAGAGCATCTATTACAATGTGTAATATTGAATGATGTAGTTTATAATCATATTAATCGATACAAATACAAGCATAGAGAATGAAAGACTCAAGAATGATATGACAAAATAGATATTTGCCTTCACATATAAGTTGTCTAATTTATACAACCTAATTACACAAGTTAAATTCATGTTAATCATTTACAAGTTAAATTCATGTTAATCATTTGCAACGAATGAATAACAACATTCAATATTTATCGTTTACCATACAAAAACTCCACATTAACAACATTCAATATTTATCGTTCACAAATCTTAGTGCGGCGACAGAAACTCGATATTACATCGTGTATATATACACAAACTACAAACATGTACATTGAACTGTAACATCAAAAGTATTTGACCAAACATATGATTTTTAGCCACACCATTTTATAAAATTGTAACTCATCATGATTTATTCTGTTTATTACACATATGACACATTAGGCACTCATATTACGCCTATATAATAATTTTGCAAAAAATATTCAGTTACATATTTAGTCATAATAATCATTAACCACGTAACTATGTTTAGTTGTGATATGTTTCTTATATCTACTAAACCATGCAATTAAATATCTTAATGTAATTAAATTAGTAAATGAACGCAACATCAATATTCACAAGAATAATAACAAAAAATTGCGTAACATTAAATATAAAGGTACGTATTGGATTCACTTGAGGGAATCACAATGAAACTCGAGGTTTTTTTTTTTTTTTTTTAACATAACATTAAGTTACGTTATTGATTCTATTGATGAATCATTTTTTTTTTAATAACATAATGAGATTATGTTATTTGATTCACTTGATTGAATAATGTCCTAACTTCTTTATTTAACATAATGAGATTATGTTATTTGATTCTATTGAGAGAATCATCATAGAACATTCTAATCATAACTTGGGGTTATGTATTTGATAGACCCATGATAGAACCTGAGTTCTTGTCCTTTTTTTTTTAATTGAATATCATAACACAAAGTTATGTAATTTTGACTCTTTCATGAGAATCATGATTCAACATTAAAAAAAATAACTTGAGGTTATTGCTTTTTGATTATGTTCATCGTAGTAGAACTTGAGGTTCATACTTTTTTTTTTCTCTGTAAACATAACGTGAAAGTTATGATATTGTGATTCTTTTGAGAGAATAATAAATGAACTTGAGGTTCATTAAAAGAGATACAATAACTTGAGGTTATTGTATTTTTAATTTATTCATTGTAATAAAACTTGAGGTTTTATTAAGAATAAATATAATCATAACATGAGGTTATGAGATATTTTGATTCTCTTGAGGGAATCATAATAGAACTTGAAGTTCTACTTTTTTTTTTATTTTTTATTCTAACATACCATGAGGTTATGTTATTGATTCCATTAATTGAATCAAATTAGAACTTGAGGTTCTAATAATTTTTTTTCTTTAACATAATATGAGATTATGTTACTTTGATTTTCTTCATGTAAAACATGAACATATGTCACGAATCATAAATCTATAAATAAATAAAAGAAAATACAACTAAAAATTTATACAGTAATATTGTGAGCACTGTATCACGTCTCGAATTTACACTTAAATAAAACAAACATGTATATAAGGATTCGAGACATTATTGTTCTATCTGATCTTAGTCTTAGAAACCAAACTTATGGTGACGTATATAGCTATCAAGTCACATCAGATGGTATTGACAAAATAAATACATAATATTAATGTGCATGATTTATAATTTACACTTAGCTTTACCTCTCGTGCAATGATCAGATATATGCCGAAGTACGTATAAACCTTTACGATTTTTTCTTCACTTACCTCTTCTCTTTAAACCTTGGTATTTTGTTTTGAGCAATTCGTGCTGATAACGTGTTGTAAAATAATAAGCAAGAATACAAGAATGAGAGAAGAATAAGAGAGAATTATCATTGAGTTGCAATCTAAAAAGTTACAAGAGTGTATTTACTTATAGGGTAGATGATTACATGTAAACCCTAATGGGTCAGGCTAGTAAGCTAAGAGTGAATAGACATAAGCCCATTAATATTTACAACATCAGTTTATTTATTTAATCATTTTCTTTAGGGATAATCGTTTAGAAATGTATCTAACTTATTACATTTACCATTTTTATATATCGAATAAAAAAATTGCAACTTCAAGTAATTAAAAAAAAGAGAAATAAAAAAGGTATTGGATCGAACGGTTCGACTTGGACGCTGCTGTTATGGAGATTAGAATGGGCAATCAAGTCGATATAACTGCTAATAATGACATTGATAGTACTGTTGATGTTGAGGCTTTGAATTGGAAAGGTGGGAGTTCGGTTGAGGGGCAAACGAATAATGAGGCTATGAATGTTGATCTTGTTACTAAGATTCGCAACCTAGAAAATCAATTGCTTAAAGTTAAAACACTTTTATTGGGCGAAGATGGACAACCACTCAAACTTACTAGGAATTCTAATGAACCTGTTAGTGAACATGTGAAGATCGATATCGCTAATGGTAGTGCTCAGAATTCGTTGGATGATACTACTGATAGTATTATTTCGTCTTGTGGTACTAAAGATGGTTGTGGCATGAATTATAATTCTGGAACGCATGTAAAAGTTGGTACTAAAATGGTAGTGAACAAGTGAATTGTGTTATTGCATTGGAATAGTCAACAATCTCAGCTTGCAAAAATTTTGATGAGGCTATTAAAAATATTGCTAAAACCACTAGTCCTTCTTATGTAAATGTGGGCACTAAGAATTCTAAGTTACCTAAAACTACGTCTACAGTTGAAAATCCCTCATCTTACGGTAATAAGCTTAGCCCTACGTCTTCGACTAAGGCCAATTTTCATAAACTCGACCCTACTGTACCTAACGATGCTGATTATGATGTTGGATTACCGATAGCTTCGGTCCATGAGGTGAATGAGAGGTTGAAGAATTCGATTTATGGGTATTTCATTGGTAAAATACTTGCTTTTCCTATTGTTGAATGGTTTGTGCGCAGTAACTGGCCAAAAGTATGTAATTGTAAAAGTAACAATGAACGCGAATGAATTTTTCTTTTTCAAGCTCTCTTCTATTCAGGGTGCTGAGTTTATTCTTCGAGATGGTCCATAGATGATTCGTGGAATTCTCATTTTTCTGAATAAGTGGTTACCTTCGGTTAGCCTTTTGAAAAAATATTTGTCTTGTGTTCCGGTTTGGGTGAAGTTTCACGATGTTACACTGGTTGAATGTACATTGGATGGGCTGAGTTTGATAGCTTCTAAGATTGGTACCCCATTGGTGCTAGACACCTATATGAATACCATATGTTTTCATTCATGGGAGAGGAGCAACTATGCAAGATCCTTGATTGAAATTAATGCGTCTAATAAGTTTCATGATAATCTTGTTTTAGTTGTTCCAAAGCTTAATGGAAGTGGATATACAAAAGATTTTGTGGAAAACTAGAAGGGGTGTTGAATAGTTTTATCGATTAAAACTTCGTTTTAAAGTATTTAGATTTACTTATATCAATCTATTTGGTATGTGTGTTGGATATTGATAGATAAGCATATAATTAAATAATGCAAAGATAAAGAGTGAAGGAACACAAAACTACGATACAAGTATTTATAGTGGTTCAGCTACAAGGACACCTTCCTTGCCCTACTTTACTCTCCGATTACCCCACTCAAGAGTTTGTAAGCACTACACAACACAAGCTCCTTAATGTGGCGGAGAAGCCTTCACAACGTCGCTTACTCTTTATCCGGTACAAGGCTAGACACCGAGTTCTTCCACGAGGTAGAACCAAACCTATGACAACGTCGCCTACACTTTATCCGGTACAAGGCTAGATACCGAGTTCTACTAAAAAGGAGGAACTACTACCCAACACTGCACCACAACACAACTACCACAAAGGAGACACACTCCTTGTTACAACACTAGAAGGATATCAACATCCTTTAACCCAAACTACATAACTTGTACTTCGATGCACCATATCGAATGTACACCTTTGGCACCATTCACTAATTCCTTCAACACGACCCTTCGACAGCTTTCACTAATGCCTTCAACAAGACACTTCGGCACCTTTCACTAATGCCTTCAACAAGACACTTCTATGGAGGGAGGAAAGAACTATCAACAAGATGCACTTCACTGGTCTTGATGATGACCAAGCTTAGCAACTCATGACCTTGAGCTTGCATATCTCCAAGAGGTGGTGATCTCGCCTGTAAGAGGAACCTAGAGAATCACACAAATATAAAACTACATAGAATGATCCTTTGGATATGTGGTTAGTGATGTTAGAATACTGGGAGAAAGTATATCTAAGAGTGGTAATGAGCAAGAGAGGAATTGCTCATATTTATAGACAAAACATGTCTATTTTCCTACGGTTCCCGCGGATCCCTCACCAGAGGGATCCGGCTAGTACAAATCCTTGGATCCGATTACTGGTTCAGTTTAGTCCGGATTTTGGGTTGCAAACCGGGGTTATGGGTTATGGGTATTGGATTATGAATACCCAACAAGATGCAATGTACCTAGTCATTGGGTTATGGATCTTGGGTCATGGGTCATGGATCATGGATAATATCCAACATGACTTCATGCATGATGTCCTGCAATGGGTCATGGGTTATGGATCATGCTCCATGGGTATGGGTTATGGACTTTGGTTTTTACCCAACAACATTCATTGTACCTAGTCAATGGGTCATGGGTCATGGGTCATGGGTTATGGACTTGGTTTTTACCCATTACTTACCCATTACAACATATACAAAGTACATATACATTTCTATAAAATGTAAACACTAGTTGTTATACATACACATTTCTATACGATGTAAACAATATTACTTGTTAGTGTTTTTTAAAAATGTCTTTGGTTTTTATAACTTATTTACTAAATATGTTTTGATGGTTTTAATATGTTTAGTAAAAGTGTGTTAGTAAACTATTTGCTCAAAGCTTTTACGTATTTTATTTTTTTTTTGTTAAAATGAGTTTACGTTTGTTATCGACAAAACATTTAGAATATCGTAAAATATAAATAAACGTTTTCATGGTTTATTTGTATTAACAATCTTCCCCTTTTTGTTGATGACAAAAAATAAGATTATTTTAAGAAGAAAATAAAATTCGTAAAAATTTGAATTGGAGTTTTTACCCTCTTCTCCCCCTTTTTGTCAAAACAAAAAGAGTGTCGAAAAGAAACTAACACATTGTGAAAAATGTTTTGAGAAAAAATATATTGAGAAAAAGTTGTGAAAAAGTAACAAAATGAGAAATAGTTAGAAAAGGAAAAGTAAAAAGGACGTAGTAAGATGAGAGAAAGATTCTCGTCTTAGCTCCCCCTTGACGGATTCTCCCCTTTGTTGAGGGCGTCAAGTAATTAAGAAGGCTAAACGAGCGTGTTGCAAGTATTTTTGCAATGGTTTCGTGTTTGACGAAATGCTCCCCCCTGACGAGTGCTACCTTTTGATGAGGGCGTCAAGTAAATTGGAAAACCTAAGTGAATGTACTGCAAGAGTTTTTGCAATGCTTTGCTTTGACGAAAAGCTCCCCCTTGTTGAGGTGTCAAAGTCTTCATGTGCATTTTGAAAATCTACAAAACAAATGTTAGAAAACAAGTATATGGTGTATTGTTTCCTGCAAATGAGATTCACATTAGAAAAAAAATATGCTTCTATTGGACGGTTCTGGCGGATCCTTCCTGTGAGGGATCCGACTATGCTAAATTCTAGGAACCGTGTACCTGCATTCTATTGGCAGCAATGTAGATATAAATAGTGTCGCAAACGTCCAAATGAGTTATGTATTGTTGCACCAAAGATATTCACATAACTCTATAGCATACAACATGTAGTTTCATTCAATAAAACAAGATAAATGATACACATATCTCTAAAACTAAGAAAATGATACAAACGTGTAGTAAATTTCCTAACAATTTCTAAGTTGTGCCTAAGACTAGAGGAGAACACCACTTGTGCTTGTATTCCTAAGTTTTAGGGAGGAGTAGATTTTTTGATTTGGTAAAATCGTTCAAGAAGGTGATAGAACATGAATCGTAACTCATTTCATACTTCTTGAACTAACTCTTGGGTATGTTGAAAATTAGAGTAATTATTGTCATGACTAGGAGATGGAGGTATTGGAGATGGAGCGATTTAAGGTGAAACTTTGGGTGAAAAGGGAGGAGGTTCCACAAAAGATGAAGGGATTTGTGGAGGTGAGTTTAATGGAGTAGAATGGGGTTCAACTAAGAGTGAAGGTGGTGACATATGGGTCGGTGGTGGAGATAAAAAGGTATCTATATGGTCCGGGTTTTGAGATTGGTGATTCCTTGTATTCAAAGATGGACTATTTGATGGTGAAGGCGAGTAGAATACGGGTGTTGGTGATGTTCCAACATCAAGGTTTTGGTGTGAAGGTTGTTCCTCATTTGATAGGAAAGGTGGTGGATGAGAAGTCCTGCCTGGTGAATCTTCTAAGGAGTAAAGGTTTGAATGTGAAAGAGGTGTGGTGAAAGAGTGCAATCTAAGTTCTAGAAATGAGAGTTTAGGTGTTTTAGTAGAGGTAGGTGTGTTTAGTTTAGAGGGTATGGTAGTGTTTGGTGAAAGACTTTCCAACACACAAGGTCGGATGCTAATTCGAGCGGTTCTCCTAGCTTTGGTTGGTTGAGTTTGTTGGGGAGGAACTCTAGTTTTTGAAGTTTTGACGGGTGATGACTCAGTTGAGGAAAGTTCATGAACAACACATGCATTTTTCTTGGAGGAACCTTTGGTTGATGAGGTTGTACTAGATGCTTAAGTCATGGTGAAAAGTAGGAGGTAAGGAGTGTTTTAGCTACTGAGTTTGAATGATGGTTTGAATGGTGGTTTGAGAACACAAACACACTTGGTTTATAAAGGATGAGATTTGGTTAGTGAATTAAAGTTTAGACCACAAAGATTCTTAGCATGTACTAAAGTCAACTACAGTGTTGTTCTGTCCTAGGGAGTCATTTAAGGCAAAGTGGAGTGTTTAGATTACCAAAGAGAGCTTGAAATTGATGATTAAGTGAAATTCAACCATTCTGTATAGCCGGTTCCCACGGAACCCTATCATTAGTGATCCGACTAGTTGAGTTCCAGGGATCCGTCTCTCAGAGGCAAAGAAAAGGAGTGATGATGTTCTACCAAGTTTTAGTACCTATATATCTTGAGTGTTTAAGTTCCCTAAGGTGTCTTAAATGGTATGGGACTTAAATGTTCAAGGATAATGAGTGAGGATATCTAATGATGGTTTTTATGAAGGGATGGAGTTTTCATGAATACCCATGAGTGGTTAAGGATGATACTAAGAACTTTTAAGAGTGTCAAATGATGTCAAATGATCCTAGAGATTAGATGGTGACTTAAAGAAAATTTGGAAAATTCATTAAAAATCAAAAGAAATGAAAAACTAGTCTTTAGCCTATTTTGAGATAAAGATGACTAAAATCAGTTTGCTATAATTGAGAGAAATATCAAACTAGGTGTTTTGAGATGAGAGAAACAATGTGTAAACTTTAGAGTGGAAAAATGGTGAGTTTTGAAGTAGTGATAAATAAAAAACACCTTGAATGTGATCTTAAGTTATCCATGAGTGAATGTGGGATCAACTGAGCCTAAGGGGACTTAAGTGATCCTAATGTATCATGTTTAGCTAGTCTAATAAGGTCTAGAAGGTTGTATTGATGTGAGGATGCTAAATTTCCATTTATGTCCACCCGGATCCCACGGATCCTTCATGTGAGGGATCTGGCTAGTTATAGCCCAGGGATCCGGCATCTTGGACCATTTTTCTTAACAGAACACGTGCAAGAATTTGCACTAAGCATCAAATTTTGAAACTAGTTGTTCCTACAGCAAGCATTCATGTATGTAAGTAAAGCATAGCAAGCATGGCATGTAAAAGCAATATATGAGCATGCAATTAGGATGAAGGCCAACTTTTTGATACGATATTTGTAAAATTCCTATTATGTTATTCTAAGTTAAGATGTTCATGTTTTTAACCATACCACCACATACTACTGAGTTCTAAATAAAAGCAACATTGTCTAGGACATACATCACATCTTTCAAATCAAGATCATACACATCACCTCCAATCACCCTCAAGCTTCCATCTCACTTTTTCTTCTTCCCCATTAGGAAATGAGTAATGCATTTGAAAATTCCTTTTTTTTGTTGGAACTCTTGGGAAGGACTTGGAATGTCCGGCAATTGGTCAATGAAGGACACGATGTCGAGATGGTAGTTGTCGACGAGGTTGCTTCCTTCTCCTTCCCTTTCCTCGGATGAGTCCATTGGTGGATGAGGTCTTTTACCG
Organism: Chrysanthemum makinoi; assembly: GCA_910596185.1. Taxonomy (NCBI): domain Eukaryota; kingdom Viridiplantae; phylum Streptophyta; class Magnoliopsida; order Asterales; family Asteraceae; genus Chrysanthemum; species Chrysanthemum makinoi. The sequence goes on from OU343219.1 coordinate 46,443,174, forward strand.
TCAACCATGAACCTTGATGTTCTTTCCTTGGTTAGAGGTACCATCACCCAGTTGCAAAAGAAATGATCATCCGTATAGGGAGAGGGTTCTAAAGCAAAGACAAAGTTTACTAGGCGAGATAGAAGCATAGCATACGGTAGAACCATTTAGTCCATCCTAAAAAAACTAGCCATCCTTTTGACCATGTAATATGCAAGGTTGAAGGGAGTTTCATTGACGAGGCAATAAATCATGTACACAAGACATGCATTTGGATGATCCTTGTTTCCAACCAAGCAAATAAAATTTTCCCTAAGAATTTGTTCCCATTTTTTGTAGAGAGGGAACATCTCGAAAAGCTCCATTTGAAAGGGATCTCGGTGGATGACTTTTGAGTTCCTAGTGACTCGGGTTTGAGAGGTTCTTTGTATGAATACGGAATCTCTTACCGTGGTCGGTTCATGAAGGGGGTGAAATATACCTCGTGATCATCAACCATGTCATGAAGCTTGGTGAGTGACCAATCATTGGAATACAAACACACCCCATGGTGAGGAATGCGGAGAATCCGAGAAAACTCAGCAAGGGTTAAAGTGTAGTTGTGCTCATTGATGATGAAGGCAATGGAGATGGTTCCGTCATCATTTCTTATGATCCGAACGCTTTTGTACAACTCGAGAACAAACACGGGACATATTTGTTCGTTGATATTGAGGAGACATTGAAAATTGATCCGGGAAAAGACTTCGGGAATGTCGGTATTATTGAGAAAAGACTAATCAACCACACACCCTTCATGAAAAAACCGTTTTTGTAGCATTTTGAAAGCTTTTCGATCTTTAGGGTCAAGACCATCCTTTCGGTGATGCATCGGTATATAATGAGCGGTGTCTTGATAATCTTTTTGTTTGGAACTAGGCATGATTGATACAAAATAATAAAACCACAATGTGGTGTTAATTATGAGAATAGTTCCTTTTGAGGTTCATCACAATTTTTGCTCAAAACATCTCTTTTGAATTCATTATGATTTTTAATTTGTATTAACAATGTTTGTTCTTTGATTAGTTATCTTAGATAGCTATTTTAAAGACAATGTTATAGCAAATTGTGGCAAACCTACTTGAATCAAAATTCTAAAGGTGTAAAAATTGTACAACTAGAAACTAGAGAATGGAAATCACAATGCAGTGAAGATAAGACTTACACAAGTGATTGAATTGCTTGGAATGATGATGAAAGAGCTCCTAGGAACAATAAATATGTGTTTATGGTCGTATATGAAACAGTAAAGTAAGGAGTAGAAGTGCACAGTGAATTATCAAACACTTATTCTGTTTGCTGATGTGCCGGTTCCCACGGATCCCTTGAAAGAGGGATCCAGCTAGTTATAGTTTAGGGATCCGGCTATTCAGTAAGAAAACAGTTTTAATGGGTTTGATAATTTTGACGTAAGATTTTTTTATTTCTATTTTTTCCAATGGTTTTGCTCTATATCTTAGGGTTTATCTATTATAGGTGTGATACAAGGTTTTGACGAGTCTTCGTGTTTACTAAACACATTTGACGAAGTTCCTTTTTATGAGTAAACCATAAGTCGGGAGAAAGGATAAGAATCATTTCAAATTCTATTTTAACATGATATAGATAATTTTGAATAGATGACATTGACATAGATTACTAATGCAACACCAATATCTCTATGTGGGGAACAATGGATAAAAAAACTTTTGGTTAGCAAAAATTTCTTTTCGAGGTAAAGATTTGTATTGACTAGTTTATAGTAGTGTTTAGGGAAATCAAACAAAAATACTATTCCTGATGATATGATTAATATGAAGAACAACTTTTTAGAGAATTCGTGACATTGCAGTTTAAGCATTAAATCTACGAGTCTTTACATAGTATTAAATATATGCAGAGAGATTATAATGCTACCTAATAGAAGCATATATCATTATTTTATCTATAAGAAATTAGCATGTTTTTAGATTAACTAATTGTAGTTAGGCGAACATACCTTTGCTATATATTGTTTTTATGATTTCTGAAGAATCATAGACGCGAAATACTTCATTAGCTTTTAAAATACTTAATCATATTTGGTAAAAGCAAGTTTGTAAATACTTTGGATTCTTCTTTGGGTGTTGACTTCATTTTTCCTTAGATAGAATGAAGTCATTGAACGAATCCTAGCATGAAGATTTCTCAAAAGAAAATGTTAGAATGATCTATCACTATCCAACATTTGTTACAATATAAAAATTTCCAAAACATGAATTTATTGTTTTAAGAAATTTCCTTCTTTGTAGTTTTCAAATATAAACCGATCGTATCAAGTTTTTAAAGTACAATATACTCTAAGAAACTTGGTAACGAAGCTCTGATGCCAATTGTGGAAAACTAGAAGGGGGTTTGAATAGTTTTACCGATTAAAACTTCGGTTTAAAGTATTTAGATAGACTTATGTCAATCTATTTGGTATGTGTGTTGGATATTGATAGATACGCATATAAGTAAATAATGCAAAGATAAAGAGTGAAGGAACACAAAACCACGACACAAGTATTTATTGTGGTTCAGCTACAAGGACACCTTCCTTGCCCTACTGCACTCCCCAAGTACCCCACTCGAGAGTTTGTAAGAACTTTTAATAAGATGCACTTTAGTGGTCTTGATGATGACGAAGCTTAGCAACTCATGACCTTGAGCTTGCACATCTCAAAGAGGTGGTGATCTCGCCTTTAAGAGGAACCTAGAGAATCACACAAACATAAAATACATAAAATACATAAAATGATCCTTTGGATCTGTGGTTAGTGATGTTAGAATACTAGGAGAAAGTATATCTAAGAGTGGTAATGAGCAAGAGAGAAATGGCTCACTATGTATAGACAAAACATGTCTACTGTCCCATGGTTCCCGCGGTTCCCTCACAAGAGGGATCCGACTAGTGCAAATCCTAGGATCCGGCTACTAGGTCAATTTAGTCTGGATTTCGGGTTGCAAATCGGGTATGGGTTATGGGTTATGGGTATTGGATTATGAATACCCAACAAGATGCAATGTACCTAGTCATTGGGTTATGGATCTTGGGTCATGGGTCATGGACTTTGGGTCATGGATCCTGGATAATATCCAACATGACTTCATGCATGATGTCATGCAATGGGTCATGGGTTATGGATCATGCTCCATGGGTATGGTTTATCGACTTTGGTTTTTACCCAACAACATTCATTGTACATAGTCAATGGGTCATGGGTCATGGGTCATGGGTTATGGACTTTGGTTTTTACCCATTACAACATATACAAAGTACATATACATTTCTATAAAATGTAAACACTAGTTGTTATACATATACATTTCTATAAGATGTAACAATATTACTTGTTAGTGTTTTATAAAAATGTCTTTGGTTTTTATAACTTATTTACTAAAAATGTTTGATGGTTTTAATATGTTTAGTAAAAGTGTGTTAGTAAACTATTGGCTCAAAGCATTTACGTATTTTATTTGTTTCGTTAAAATGATTTTACGTTTGTTATCGACAAAACATTTAGAAGATCATAAAATATAAATAAACGTTTTTATGATTTATTTGTATTAACAGATTTTATTGGTATTGAACATGAATAAGAACCCCCTCGTTGTAGTACATGCTTTTTATATGGTCATTCTCTTGATGATTGTCCCAAAGTTGCTCTTAAACATTGGGGATTGATAAAGGCAAGGGCCAGAGTTTGGTGTATCAAAGATGGTTTTGATTGATGGTTTTAATGTATTGAAGTGGAAAGGATCTAATCCTAAAAGGGCTCACGGTTTTTCAATGAGCAAGAAATTTGAGTATAGGCCGGTTGCGAAACAATAAACTACTACCAAGGCTCGTACTCCAAAAGACAACATAAATGACACTTCTACATCAAGTCATCCCAAAAAGCATGCTAATGTTGTAAATACTTTAAATTCTTTTGATGCTCTTCATGATTTAGATGATGGTTCCAATTTTAATATAGAACCAAGTGGTAACATTATGGCCATGCTTTGTGTCTCAAATATCACAAGTTCAGTTGATGATGGTCATGATAATGCGGATAATGATGATGATGTGTTCGAAGTCTACAATGAAACTGATACTTTTAATGGCTAATGAAGTTTCTAAAAGTGGTAGTGAAGTGGGTAAAAAAAGCTTGTACGAGCAATGGAAGGAGGAGACCTATGATGAAGACCCGTATGATGATGATGACTTTGATGACTATGGTTTGACCAATGCCCAAATGTAGTTTGCTAATGCGTTTGAAATTAGTTTCCCTGGTCAAGTTAGATAGGGTTTGTCTTAAGTCTCGTAAATTTGTCATGTCATTCATATGCTAGGTTAGGTGTTAAGCTCAATAGAAGCATTTGTTTCACCTGTTTGGGCCGAGATGTGAGACTTACCCATATTCGTTGTACTTAATTATTTTTTTGGCGTAATAAAATTTATGAGGGATATTAAATCCCTTTACCCAAAAAAAAGTAATAAACTTTTGAATTTCGTCACATTGGTGAAGGATTTTACCTTCTTAGCAAGTATCATGTTGATCATGTTATTGCGAATAAAAAGTTTTCCTAGTTAGTGTATTAAACTTTCATATTTCATCACTTTTGGTGTATGATTAGCTACATATAAATGAAAAATGTGACAAGTTAGATACATTTGTAAACGTGTCATGGATGGAAACTAGTTTCATTTGGCAAAAAAGGTTGAGTTGGTAAAATCCTACACCAGAGTGAAGAAATTTGGAAATGTAATACACTAAATAGCAAAAAATTTATTCGCTACATATAAATGGAAAATGCAATTATATCTATGGAGAAGCTTGTTTATAAGTTTTCGTAAAACCCATTGAGGATATATGCTTTTTACTTTTACATGTTCATTTGAAAATCAATATGTAGAAAATGTGTTGGTTAAGATTAGCCTTTAAGAAATTGTATGATCGTTCCGATGGTAATATGTACGTATTATAAACTTGTAGGTGCGGAGTTGTGCTTGGCATTAACTGTTAAAATTTAAATAATATGACTATCATAAATATAAACACATAAACATGAGTCACGCAACAAAAGTAAGGATCAAATATAGTGTACATAAATTAGCCAAGAAAGAGTACCTTGTTACTTCAAATCGGGTTAAGAAAACGGATCAAGAAACTGGGTACTAATTACCCGAAATCGATTATGAACCCTAATTAGGGTTTAAGTATAATTGACCCAATCAAAAACCACCAAGAATCAAATAGTTGATTCCTCTATGTTTTCGCACCCACGTTTTTATAGCAATTCAATTAGAATGCTAGTTCTCAATCACGTAACAGATCAATCACTTTTATTCAATGACAAAAATCGAAAACCTAACCCCTTGGGTAGTGTACGATCGGCCAAAGAAGGAGAAGAGGAGAAGAAGAAGATTGACTTGCTAGGTTTCACAAGAGATTAGTCGAATAATGAAACCTAAGGTTATGTATTTATACTAATCAAAACTAGGAGAGCAAGCAAGCCCAATCATCTCCTATCGGAGATGGATCGGCCGAATATGGTAATGGGAGAAGGATTCTAGATCCTTCTCTCGTACTATTTACATTCGGGTCCAAATCTTTCGTCTAACGACCGTTAGTTAATACCGTTAACTATTTAACTATTGTTAAGTGATTTTTATGCGAAATAATTAATATAATACTTTATTAATATTAGTTATATAATTGAATCTTTAAACGTAACGTGAGCGATCCCATAGGCTCATGTTCGAAACTGGACATACGTTTAAAATATGTTCATAATGCAACAGCTCCCACTTCTAATATTTTGGGCAAAAGCCACATTAGGTCTTGTGCATCTCACTGCATACATGTTAGATCCTACAGCCGAAGCATAATGAACATTCCTCATGCGTGCCACCTCACCAAGTGTAGAAGCACCTTGAGAACTATTTAAGTCTAGCCTTACTTGCAATGGAAGATATCCCTTTTTGGAATTCTCCTTTCTAAATCTCTTCAAGATTTTATCAATGTAAGCCCTTTGACTTAATCCAATTAACCGCCTAGATGGATCTCTATAGATCTGGATTCCAAGAATATATGCTGCTTCTTCCATATCCTTCATGGAAAGACACTTTCCAAGATCAGTCTTTACAATTTGTAAATTTGGAATGTTATTTCTCATTATCAATCTGTCATCAACATATAAGATAAGAAAAGTAACATTACTCCCACTAGCCTTTTGATATACACATGGCTCATCAAGATTTTAAAGAAAACCATATTTTGGATTTCTTCATCAAATCTTTTATTTCAATGCCTTGATGATTGATTTAATCCATAAATGAATCTTTTAAGCTTGCAAACTCGGTTTGGAAACTTTGGATTCACAAACCCTTTAGGTTATGGCATAAAGATGTCTTCTTTTAAACGACCATTCAAGAAAGCGGTTTTGACATCCATCTATCAAATCTCATAGTCATAATACGCAACTATGGCTATAAGAATCCTAATAGCTCTTAATTCTACTTACAGGAGAAAAGGTTTCCTCCTAAAGGTTTAAGTATAGCCCTTTGCTACAAGACGAGCCTTATAGGTGTGTACTATGCCATCCATGTCAGTCTTTTGTTGAAAATCCACTTGCTACCAAAGACTTTAGCGTTAGGAGGAAAGTCTACTTCAACCCAGACGTCATTAGAATGTATGAATTGCATCTCCACATTCAGAACTACTTGCCATTTATCCTTTTAGGATCAGCCATGGTAGCCTTATAGTTACCAGGTTCATTAAGATCCCCTATACTATATTCCTCGACTTCTACATTTAGACAAAGTTACTTTGGAGCTCAAGGTGTCCTTACATACCTACGAATGGGAATAACTTTAGATGGAGGTGCGAGGATTTTCGGCTCCTTTTAAAGTTGGCTAGTATTTTCAGAAGGTGATGCATCTTCTTGAATTTCATCAAGTTCAACTACCCTCCCACTGACTTCTTGTGATATGAGATTCTTTTCATAAAACTCAACATATCTAGCAACAACTATTTTTTTTCACTTGGATAGTAAAAATAGTAACCCATTGTTTCCTTTGAGTATCCTATAAAGATGCACTTAAAATATATTTGCTGAAGTTTGTCAGGCGTGTCTCGTTTAAAAAATGCCTCACAACCCCAGACCTTTAAGTAAGACAGATTAGGGACTATCCTAAGACGTAGTTAATATGGAGTCTTATCAACCTTCTTGGTTGGAACCATATTTTAAAATGCGAACAACAGTTTCTAAATCGTAATCCCAAATGGATAATGGTAGAGCTGTAAGATTACACATCGATTGAACCATGTCTATCAAGGTAGGATTTCTCCTCTCAGACACACCATTATGTTGTGGTGTATATGGAGGAGTGAGTCGTTGGACAATTTCACACTCCTTAAGATAATCATTAAACTCTTGGCTTATGTATTAACCACCTTTGTTAGATCGAAGAGATTTAATCTTCTTTCCAAGTTGTAATTCTACTTCATTCTTAAAAACCTTGAATGTTTCAAAAACCTCATGTTTATGCTTAAGTAAATAACCATAACCATAATGGCTGAAATCATCTGTAAAAGTTATGAAGTAGCTAGCACCTTGTCTTGAAACATGTCTAAGTTGATCACATACATCAATATGGATTAATCAAAGTAGACCAGAAGCACTTTATGTTTGATACGGAAAGGGTTTCCTTGCCATCTTCCCAAACATACAAGATTAGCACTTATCAAATGATTCATCATTGATAGATTGCAAAAGCGCATCATGTTGCAGCTTTTCCATACGTTTCTTGCCTATATGAGCAAGTTGACAATGCCAAAGATAATAATAGTCCAAGTCATGCTTGACTCTTTTATTACTAATTGCTAACATATAATTATTATCATCATTCGACATAAGTTCATGCATATAAATTTCAAAAACACCATTAACAAGAATAACATTAAAATAAAAAACATTATTTAAAGAAACTGAAATTCCATAGCTTGTAAAAGTCTGAACATAACCATTATTAATTAACAAAGAAACTGAAAAATGACACCCCTAATAATAGAAGGTGCGTAGTGACAATTGTCTAAACAAAGAACTAAGTCTGAAGGCGCAACTTCGACTATAAAGCATCCCGTTAACTCAAAAGTTCCTATGGCTTCTACAGCTGCACCTATTCCATTGCCCACGTACAGAAATATATCTCTATAGTTCAGCTTCCTTGCTCCTCTAAGTTCTTGAGAAGTGCTACAAATACGAGTGCCACAACTAGTGTTATCCATCAAGGAATTACGATTAGGAGGAAAAGAAAATAATTTTATTGCGAAGATACTTGAAGTACTGGCAACCTTACCAACAACTTGCTTTTTTTCTTTAGATACAACTCTAGGAGGTAGACGGGACAATTCCTCTTTCAAAGTTCCTACCTCATGCAGTGGTGACAAGCTTGATCCTTTGCGGGATAATCTTTCTTCCTTTGGGGGGTACTTCTTAGGATTGGGTTGATAAGCCATAACCTGCTTATCCTTTCCCTTTTCATTAACCTTGCCCTTGTTTGCTTGCGGTTTTGATTTCTGGATTCTGCCACCATGAATCGCTAGGACTTGTGGTGTAGCAGCCCTTTTTGGCAAACCTTTCTCGTACTAAATAAGCATAGCATGTAGCTCACTTATTGTCTTCCCCACGCTGTGCATATTGTAGTTTTGGATGAAAACCTCATAATCCTTAGATAAGGAATTGAGAATTAGTCCAACACCCACAGGTTGAGGATGTTGGTAGTTAAGGATTTCCAATCTATCCAAATAACCTTCCATTTTAAGAACATGATTCCTAACGTATTTTCCATCCTCCTACTTACAAGCATGAAATGTATGAAGAAGCTCATACAATTCAACGCCTGCTTGTTTTTCAAACATGGACCTCAGTTCTTGAAGAATTTGTTGAGGAGTGTCATTCTAAAACTGCTTGCGCAAGTCAGGAAAAATACTTCCAAGCATAAGACATGCTACTTCGTTGTAACGATCATACTGAAGGTTCTACGCCTCTAACTCCGCATTGGGAGCATAAGGCAAAGGTTGTTCCAAAACATCAAGTCTCTTAGCAACTATCAGGAAAATCCTTTATTGAAGAAACCAATCATTGAAGTTTTGGCAAGAAACTTTCTCACTATCTAGCATCGACTTGAAAGCCGAAGTCAAGTTTTGTTTGGGTTGAGCCATTCTACAAAACAGAAAAAATTTCAAAAGTTAGTACGTTCGATAATAATCCTTATAGAAAATTACATGCATATTGTTTAATAAATTAAACCAAATAATTTTCCTAAGGCTATGAACCTAATTGATATAGTGCCATTACATTCAGTTGATCTGCTAGTAATGATAATACTCAATAAGGTAATGCTGAACAATAATTGCAAATCCTGTGAAATTCCTAGATTTATATGGGACCAACTTAATGTCACTAGGGACTATCACATAGTGTCATTGTAAGCATGTTTGCCTCGGGTTAAGGGGTCTCACCATTAACTCAATTAAGTCGTCAAAAAACTGTAAATTTATTCCATACCATCTCACGATAAGTTGAGATTTACCTTGGGATTACAATCTAGCTACGTCTCACGTAACGTAAATGGCAACTGCAAGTGTCCTTACAATTGTATGGCATAAAATTATTTTGAATTTGATGTGTATCTAATATGTACGAAGAAGCATGCATACATCTTCGTATCATAGGGTTTTAATAAAGAAACTTTACTCAGTTAGTTCTTTTATTATGGTGTATGTTCTTTATGTGCAAATCCTGTGAACATAATAACTTTACACCTTTAAAATTGACGATTCAATGTGTTGTTAAGCAAAAAGTAAAGAGCTTTAAATATAGAAATTATTGTATCAAAAGTCCTTGGTAGCTCCATTAAACGCGTAAAGAAGCGAAGAAGCGGGTCAACGCGAAGCATATTATAAACCAGACTTCTTTAGGGAAGCAAGGCAACCTTCCTTATACCTCTCTTATAGTTTGTTCACAATGGGTAGCCGATGAATTGACTTATGATACAAATAAAATCAATTGAATAAAAGTTTAAAACTTTATTTTTAAAACACATTATAAATCATTAGATTTTGCGAATCTCGACGCGTTGATACATTTAAAGCATTAAGGCATGAAAAACCAACCCCTTAATATCACATAAGATTCTTGCAAAATCAAATTTCATAGTTATTAGTCGTGTTTATTTTTGTTTTCGTAAAAACCATTTGTTTTTACTTGAGTCAAACTAATAAAAACAATCAAAACACATAAACACTAATAAAGCTCATATAACAATTATCAAAAATTAACAATTAATAACATGTGTAATTAAAAACAACTAACATGTATATATTTAAATAAAACTCCCACTTTGTTTTCGAGATAGGTACAGAGTGGACCACATACACCAATAAATTGGTAACGTAAGTCTTATAATAAAGATATACATTAAACACATAAGTTGATTAAAGTACGATAAATATGGGGTCTTCCCTGATTCTAGAATTAATTAAACATATATTAATTTGGTGTCATACATTTTAATTAACTAACATGTTCTTAATTAATTAACTTGTCGTCTAATTAAGCATGCAAAACAATTACCAATTAATACAAACAAGTAAAATCATATATCAAGATTCAAGATCCATGACAAAGCATGCATGTTTTCATCATGGATCACACATTAACAAATAACATAGCACGTATTAACAATTAATAAAGTAACAAGATCGTATTTAACGTCAAATAATCAATAATTATACGTTAACTAACACATAAAATTACATGCAACCTAGGGTTTCTACAATGTTTGAAACCTAATTTCTTTTTAATTTGTACGACCCATAGGGTATTTCAAAAACCAAGAAAACCTAACTCTCATGCAATAATCATCAAGATTCGTTTTTTATGTGTTTAGGTAATAATTACACTATATAACCTGTCTTTGATACCACTGTTGAAATTTAAATACTATGACTATCATAAATATAAACACATAAACACGAGCCCGGCAACGGAAGCAAGAATCAAATATGGTGTACATAAATTAACCAAGAAATCGTACCTTGTTACTTCTAATTGGGTTAAGAAAATGGATCAATAAACCGGGTACTAATTACCCCAAATCGACTATGAACCCTAATTAGGGTTTATGTATAATCGACCCAATCAAACCAGGAATCAAATAGTTGATTCCTTTATGTAATCGCACACACATTGTTATAGCAATTAAATTAGAATGCTAGTTCTCAATCAGGTAACAAATCAGTCACTTTTATTCAATGACAAAAATCGAAACCCTAACCCCTTGGGTAGTGTACGATCGGCCAAAGAAGGAGAAGAGGAGAAGAAGAAGATTGACTTGCTAGGTTTCACAAGAGATTGGTCGAATAATGAAACCTATGTTTATGTATTTATAGTAATCAAAACTTGGAGAGCAAGCAAGCCCAATCACCTCCTCTTGGAGATGGATCGGCCAAATATGGTAAGGGGAGAAGGATTTTAGATCCTTCACTCCTACTATTTACATTCGGGTCCAAATCTTTCGTCTAACGACCGTTAGTTAATACCGTTAACTATTTAACTACCATTAAGTGATTTTTACGTGAAATAATTAATATAATACTTTATTAATATTAATATTAACTATATAATCGAATTTTTAAACGTAAGGTGTGCGATCCCATAAGATGAAGTTCGAAACTGGACATACGTTTAAAACATGTTCATAATCCAACATTAACTTGTAGAGATGATATTCCCATAGTCTTTTGTGATTAGTTTCATTGTACTTATACAAGTGCCGTGAAACATGGATCAGATGCTATCGGAAAATGCAATACTATCTTCACTTGTTTTTGCTACTATACATGTAAATCAACAATGACGACAACGGATTTTAGGAAATATAGTGCCTCTCCTCGATCCTCCCCCTTCCATCCCCCCTTATGTAAATCATTAATCATTGATCGAGTGATGTAAATCTCCTTAATAATTTTAGTTTATCACGAATGCTATTAAATTCATCGTTATTGTTGCGGATTGCGATGTCTTTGATTATCTATACTACATAGAATGAGAAAACATATTTGTATAAAATTTTAAATGGCTACATAACATACACTAGGTCACACTAATGTATAGAGACAAAGTAGCTAAATAAAATTATATTTGAGACTTAGAGCATAATAAATTCATGATCACAAGACAAAGTATCAAAACAAAAATTAAAGAATCAAGAGCGAAAAGTAAATCTTAATAATTAACAAAAACAAAAATCTTGGCGCACAATCTTTATCGATTATATGTTTCTCCTGACAAAAAGTTTATGGGTGGCAATGGCGGAGCTGTATGGAGTGTAGGGTGGGCCATGGCCCACCTATGAAGCCACAAAAATTTTGTATGGATCGTATAAATATGCTTATGTTAACTATTCAACACACATGAAAATAGAATAAGGCCCATAGTAAATCTTTTCGAGTCTTAGTTACACTTTTTTTTACATTGTTGGAGCTTGCAAAATGTCTAAGAATTCACTATTACCGTAAACGTTACTCTAGTTTGAATTTTTTTTATACTCGTTAGTATATCGAAAATTATTTGGCCCACCCAAAAGCAAAATCCTGGCTACGCCCCTGATGGGTGGCAAGAATATTTTGGAGCACTGATTTACCAGGAGGAAAGGTGAAAACGGAGTAGAAGCACTCGATGTGTATGTATGTTTGTGACCGCGTGACTTGTGTATAAAGTCCATTGATGTAGCGGCATCAACACCATCATCCCTGTTCATAACAAGTCCAACGACTCGCAAAACACTGAAACAGTTTCTCATGATAAAATTGCTTCTGTGACTAGTTTATTACCGATAAGCATCTATAACAAACAAAAGTAGATCATTTTCATATTTCTCTAAGAATATTGTTTTTAAATTAAATTAATTAACAAATACCTAAAATCTACAGTAACATTCAGATTAATAAATCAAAATATATAGTTCTACATTTGAGCATCACTACCACGACCAGATGAATTTTCCACTAACCATAGACAAGCACATGGACCCACCCTGTTGTGATAGAGTTGGGAGGTCTAGTAACATACTCAAGTTTGTGTCGTCCTGCTCTAAATCTTCATCACAAACAAGTCGCACACCACACTCCTTGAGTTCAACATTATTCTCTTTGAAACAAAATGTAATAAATTCCTTTGCTTCCTCCCAACTCTCTGTTTGCTTTCTATAATGCAACCATATCATATATGGCTCATTCATTCCTATTGGCTTGCCCGCAAAATATTCACTATAGCAGATTGGAAGACAACCTGCTAAAGGAGATCCATCAAAGTTCATTACAGTGTATCCAAAATATGTGCCAGTTTTTTGTCTCTTAAAAACAGCGCAAGTTCCAAATCCCCGACACTTTTCATAATATGAATCTGATGGCAATTCGACCTTTACCTGATTTCCCATACTTTTCTTTGTAAACCACTCTGGGATGCTATTTCCATGATATATTATATCCATACTTTTATTTGTAGAACGGAAGAATTCACATATGTTTTTCTGGATACCCGCAAACTGAAAGAAAGAAGAAAATTGGTTTGTTGAGCCTTGGGAAGTTATAGATGAGTCGAGACATTGAGTCTCCGATGTTGACAATTGGCTATCAATGGCAAGATTCGTAAACAATTTTGGACAATTGTTTAAATAGGTCATGACTGGGTCTATGGACGATCTCGTAACTGAACATAAGGAGGTGCAATCACGTGCACTAACACTCTCCAGGCTAGGTGGAAGTTCGGGCAACACTTCCAGCTTCTTGCAACCCTCAAGTTCAAGCCGTAGAAGATTAGAAAGTTGACTCAAACTTCCAGGTAAAATAGTAAAATTGTTCCCTGACAAGAGTAGATACTTTAGACATGATAAGCCTCCAATGGCATCGGGCACTTGTACTAAATTGCAGTAGCTGAAATTCAGAGACTTCAACTTATGTAAACCTGCCAATGAAACTGATCTTTGGGGATGCTGTTGTTTAAAAGGAGCAGTGATTGAAGTCCACCATCTAGACCGGATACTCTCTTGTTGTCCAAACAAAGGAAGTTCTGTAATGGAAGTTCGATCAATATCAAGCTCTGTTAAGCTTTTGATCCTGCCCAAATCTTCAGGAAGTTTTTCCATTTTTAAGCAACCTGAGAGAATTAGAATTTGAAGAGAAACCATTTCCACTTTGGAAGGGAAACTCTTAAGGCGTTTGCAGTTCCTCATATTTAAGACAACAAGCTTTTTAAGCATTCCAATAGATGGGTGAATTTTAACCAAGTTCTCACAGCCTTCAAAAGTTAGCTCTTCGAGATTTGCAGTCTCTGAGAAGTCGGGGGTACTTGTTAGGTAACAACAATACCTTAGCTTCATGAATTTCAACCTCATAAAACACTAACAACAAAAACAAAAAGGGCAAGTTTTAGACTCCCTAGTTAGGTGTTAAACAGGAAGTATAACATATGACAAAGTAATTATATTACACCTTAGGTGATGTCCAAAGATGTTTAATGTGGCTGTACGACAGGTCGATGGTAACAATGTTTTCCGGATAAAAATCTGAAGGTAAGAACTTTAAAGGCAATCCATGCCAATAAAGCAACCGTAATTTATTGGACAACGAATCCAGTCTTCCAGAGAAGTTTACTGCAAATGGCTGCGAACGTCCTTCGACTTTCGGAAAGCATATTTTTAGGATCCGCAAGTTTTTCATACGTGTAAGAGCTTGTCCATCTATGGGAATATTTTGACAGTTTTTCTTTAGCAAGAGGACTAGAACTTCAACTTCTTCTGTTACCTAGATACATATAAACGATCATCATATTGCACCTTCTTTTATTAAATAAAAAATCAATAAAGGCAATTGCTTATACATATACCTTGTTTACATCGAGTACATCGTAATCCTCTGATGAAATCCACAATCTTCTGTGATTCTGCCTGAATTCTTCACGTATAATTTCCCTTGCCATGCTTTGAATCAATTCATGCATTTGAAGACGATTTGCAAATACTGTTATTAGGCACTTATCAACTAGAACTTCAATGATTGCATTTGCAGATGAATGACTGCTGTCTAGTACACTTGCAGCAAAATCTTTATTTTCCCCAATGAAGGCACATGCAATGTCAAGAAACATTCTTTTCTGATCAGATGCCAAGAGATCAAAACTTGGCCGAAGTTTTTGTACTATCTCTGAATTAGGATATGTTTGGAGTCTATCCAGCTCGCTTTTCCAAACATACACAGACTTATCATACAATAGTCGACCAAAAACTTTGAGAGCCAAAGGGTGACCTTGCAAATATTTCACAATTTGGGAAGCAAATTTTTCAAAATCTTCTGTAGGATGCCTTTCCCCAAACGCATTTAAACTAAAGAGCTCAAGAGCTTTATAATAATCTAAAGTCTCCATATCATAAATTCCATTCACTTTATGAGACCTTATCAATTGTTTGTCTTTACCAGTGAAAATAATAAGACTTCTAGGGAAAAACCAATCAGGTGAACCTGCTAGTGCTTCTAACTGGCCCACATTATTCACGTCATCCAAAACAAGCAGGATCTGCTTACATGCCATCCTTCTCTTTATTGCCATAGTTCCTTCCCAAACACTTGATATCTTTAGATCTTCTGTTTTTAGGATCTTACCTATCATTTGCATCTGGACTTCAGTTAGGCCTTGTCGTTTTTCGACTCCTTGGACATCATCACAAAAGCAACTTGGTCCAAAGTGAGTATGGATCGAGTTATAAATAGCTTTGGCAAGAGTAGTCTTTCCTATCCCGCTCATACCACATATTCCAATCATGTTAACCTTATCTGACCCAACAAAGCGTGACAGGTTTAATTTATCTAAAAGGATATCTACTCCTACAAGGTTCTCACCAACATGCAAGGGTCCATCATGTAACATTTTGAAGATGTCATTGGAGATGTTATGGATGAACTTGGACTCGAACCTGTTGAAAAAATAGTACAAGATTAATTAGTTGGAAAAAAGAAACATGTAAACAAAAAACAAAATACACAAGTTAAGAAATTTACCCATTTGTCATGTCCTGGAGATCCCATCCAGACAAATCAGCCGCCATGGATAAAGCTTTTCTCCATTTATCCACGTCTGTTTTATTTGAAACTTCGTGGTTAATGAATGCTTCTGCATAACTCCTTTTCTGTTTCCTCACCACATCAGGCTTGGCATCATAAAAGATAATCCGAACCTCGTGTTTTGGGCTTTCCGTCAGCTTGCACTCAAGTATTTTGACAAGTTCCCTCAGACACCATATTGAAGAAGCGTAATTTTTGGAGAAGATAACTATCAAAAACCTCGATTCTTCAATGGCTTTGTACAGATGAGGAGATATCTCTTCTCCTTTAGGCAACTCCCTATCATCTCTAAAAGCATGAATTCCTTTTTGCTTAAAGTCGTTGAACAAATGATCCACAAAACTTTTGCGAATATCTTCACCTCTAAAACTTACAAAAACATCATATTTCCACCGATGAGGAATGGATGTAGTAGCCATTATCAATGATGAGATCTAGCTGCGCACAGAAGTAAAGTTGATCAGAAAGAGTAGGCATTAGCAATAATAAGTACCAAGAATTCATGACTAAGAACATGTAAACACCATCACATGATATGCTGATAAGTCAAATTATTTTCCATCAAATTCTCCAATCTCCACAATATAGAAAATCTGCATTTCCTGATTTAATATACGTTACCATGTGTATTATACAACAAATATATCATAAGTTCGTGTTTTCTATGTTTTGTGGAAAATTCAATCCCATTCTTTTTTACAAAACTGAAAATAGAAAAGAGTGGTGTTATTTAGATCTAAAACACATGCCCAAATAAATGTCTAATGCATAAATCACTTCTCTCTCTAAATGTCCACCAATTATTTTTTCAAATCAACCAATCAAATCATTTGATACATAAATAGGCATGATTAATATTAGGCACAACAATTATTTTTCAATAGAAAATTAAGAAAACGCACCCAAAATGTGTGATTTTCATTGATATCTTAATCCAAAACTTGGCAAGAATATTCAGCAAAAGCCAAAATTAATACACAAAATCAAACCTCAAAGTGTGCAAATCAACTCCCATATTATTCTATGTGATTGGAAATTATTTTTAAGTTTAAGGGATTAATCAAAATTTACAACAGAATATGATTCCTAGTATAGAAATGAGCTAACAAGCAAGCCAGGCGGATACGATAATAAGCAAATGAAAAGTGTAAAGATAGGAGAGGACTTACAATTCTTTGAATGGTCAGGAATGCAATGAGTGGATATGAATAATGAAATCACAACGTTATGATGATTCTTCTAAAAAACAATGCAAATATCTAGCTCAAGTTAGATATTTAAACGAGAGTAGACTTCAAGTCTCAAAAACATACACTTCGAGTCCTCCAATTTTACATTAGTTGCAACTTCTATTTTTAGAAATTAAATGTGCGTTTAATTGTAGAAAAATTTCTTTAGTTTTCTATTTCAATCTTTTTAGAGACCGGATAGAGTTTTCATCTATAGAAATATGCCTATAAATTTAGAGAACTCGTTTAGACGTTATTTTTTAGAAAATTAACAAAATGCAAGGGGATGTAACAGAATGAAATGAAAAATATAGCTCTTTCCTAAATTCTAGTTATAATTAAAAAAAAATAAAAAAAAGAATGAAATTTTCATTCTTTTAGGAAAAAACTTCAAAAATATGTGATTAAAAGGATTTTTAGATATTTGAGTTTGCAATAAAAAATTTCATGAAAAAATAGAGTATTTTCACCAAATAAACACACTCTAACATTCAGATTTTTCATTATAGTGATTATATATAGAATGGCAAAATGGTCGGTTATAACAAAATCAAAGGATTTGTTTACCTTGAATGGTGCATTGGCAAAAGTTCAATATAGAACCAAAATTTACCATAGATCCAATCAACCAATAATAGCCATTCATTTTTTTATTATGATAAACTTTCACCTTTTTAAAAAAAATTAAATATCTCGCAAACCGTTAATCGTTACGCGATAAAAATTATATCATCGTGACGAGAATTAAATTATCTTTCTATAGATATGCACTACTATATATTTTAACAACTTTTTTTTTTCAAAATTTCGGTCAACAAAAATCATATATGATTTGTGAAAATCATATATGATTCGATTTTACGAATCACATATGATTTTTGAGAATCATATATGATTGTAAAAATCATATATGATTAGTAAAAATCGAATCATACATGATTTTTTAAAATCATATATGATTCGTAAAAATCATATATTATTTTTTCGGACGGAATTTTTGAAAAAAAATGTTTGTCGAAAATATGTAAAAGTGCATATCTATAGAAAGATAATTTAATTCTCGTCACGATGGTGTATTTTTTATATTTTGAAGATTTACCGTTTGTAAGATATGTTGTTTTAAAAAAAATGTGGAAAATGATTTTGTATTAATTTAGATAAAAAAAATGGAGGGTTATAATTGGTTCATTTGTTTTATGACAAATATTAGTTCTATATTGATCTCAACTCATGGTGCATTAATGGGTAACAAGATATTTTTTCTATTTTTTATATAATTATTTTTTTAACAAAGTTGAGGGCTAAATTTGTATTTTTTTAGACTTGGATAAAAGATTTAAATTTTGAGGGAAAAGAAAAAAAAAAAAACGCGTACTCTCTTAATTAAATATGAGTTTGTATGCTCTTGACTTTGTATATCCTTTAGTCATACTAATAATAAATGCCACCATAGAAAAGAATAAAGAAAAAAAGTCTTCATCTGAACTTTGACATTTCTCATTACTTTTCATATATCATGTGCTAGTGGATATAGAATAGTAACCAAACATATATGTCTCATGGATTCTTATATATTGGCTCTTTCTCTACATATAGTGTACAAAACCGGTTTTGACCAAAAACCGTTTCAGGTTTGAAAACCGGACTGGCTTTTAGTCAAAGGGTGGAAACCGGTTTGACCAAAAACCGGTTCGGTTTGGTTTGGTTTATGTGGGGAAAGCCTCGAACCTATGGTAACCGGTACGGTTTGGTTCGTTTTGTAACCGATTCAGTGTGTGCATGTGTGCGAGCACGTATTTTGTGTATAAAGTTCATTAATTGATGTAGCAGCATCAACACCATCATTCATGTTCGTAACTAGTGCAACGACGCGCAAAACACTTTCTCATGATAATTTTCCAAGACAAGCCGATCCATAGTTAGTAGAACACACGATGAATATCAAATTTGACTACGCCTAATTCTAGCCTACCTCTTGGCATATAACTGCTTCTGTAACTAGTTTATTGCCAGTAAAAATGTTTAAGCTTTAGCGTACATCATTTTACAATAAGCATCTAACAACAAAACCAAGTATTTATAATAATCGCAATCCAAAACAAGAATTTCTAGTCAAAGTTATACCAAAGAAATATCGTAAAGTTCTCATCCAATGGAATCAAAGACAAGAAAGTAATACAGACAGTCAGACACAAACTATCAAGTCAGTAGAAGAAAAAAAAATACATGGTAATCCGATACTCATCATATCCTGCATGAATACAATTACCATCTTCACTGTATAATAACACCACAAAAATCAAACTAAAATACCAATTTATCATTTTCGTGTTGGTTGTATAACAGTACCAGTATGGTGAAGATAATAAATAGTAAACAATATACCAAATAATGGTTACCAGATATCACTTGGGATCGTGTTATTCGACCCTAGTGCCTGGGTATCACGATATCTATTTGGTATAAAACCAAATGTTTGTTATTGAATTAGACACAAATCAATAACCTTTGTGCATCCAAGTATTCATCTTATTTATTTATTTTTTATTTTATTATTATTTTAATTTCTTATGTATCTCCATGCGGATGTTATGATCTCTATTTATAGTAGAGGTTACTCAAACATAGTCAATGGAATTATGAATGATTAACAACCCATTAATCACCACATAATTGCCTTCATAATTTTAGGGATTAGCGGTTACACACCAATTAAACATGGTTATTAATATAGCTTGTAAGAACCCAAAAAGTTCCCTCAAGTCATTTGTAAACATAAAAATAAATCAATGCCGAATTTGGTGCCATATTTTTTTTTTATGAATTACAAATCTATAAACCATTACGTAAGCGTAACATGAACAATTCCAAAACCGACAAGATACGAATTTTTTTTGAAACTTACTTCGACCTCGATAATAAACTTTTATATTTTTTTATCCCACCGGGCCTCTAAGCCCAAACCCGATCCAATCCAAATTCATTTATTTTCTTAGGCCCTCGTGTGAAATACCAACCCGAAATGCCAACCCACCCAATCCATATTTCACGTGGGCCTAGCCCCTTTTTATTTCACAGCCAATCGCACCCTTGTGTTGAGATCAATATAGAACTCATATTTGTCATAGAACAAATGAACCAATCATAACCCTCCATTTTTATCTAAATTAATACAAAATCATTTTCCACCTTTTTTTAAAACAACATATCTTACAAACGGTAAATCTTCAAAATATAAAAATACACCATCGTGACGAGAATTAAATTATCTTTCTATAGATATGCACTTTACATATTTTCGACAAACATTTTTTTTCAAAAGTTCCGTCCGAAAAAATCATATATGATTTTTACGAATCATATATGATTTTAAAAATCATGTATGATTCGATTTTTACGAATCATATATGATTTTTACAATCATATATGATTCTCAAAATCATATGTGATTGATTTTTACGAATCATATATGATTTTCACAAATCATATACTACCTATAAGTCATATTGGACACCTGTTTGACTTTTTTAAATCTTTCTTTGTCAACTTTGACCTTAAATATTTTTGTTTGTGTTATATAATACTTGATGAAAGTTATATCAATGAAAATATATTTAAACCCCCATTCTATTCATATATTTTGCATCAAGTATTATATAACACAAATAAAAATATTCAATGTCAAAGTTGCAAAAGAAAGACTTTGAAAAGTCCAACTGGACAGTTAATATGGGACGGAGGGAGTATGATTTTTGTTGACCGAAATTTTGAAAAAAAAAGTTGTTAAAAATATATAGTAGTGCATATCTATAGAAAGATAATTTAATTCTCGTCACGATGGTATAATTTTTATCGCGTAACGATTAACGGTCTGCGAGATATTTAATTTTTTTAAAAATGGTGAAAGTTTATCATAATAAAAAAATGAATAGCTATTATTGGTTGATTGAATCTATGGTAAATTTTGGTTCTATATTGAACTTTTGACTCGCACGCTTATGTAAATTGGTAACATATTTTTGTCACAAGTGGAATTGGTTGCACATGTATATTTAGTACAATGTTTTCCCACTCTCCTAGTCTCCTGTGACCCCAGCGAAACCCAAAACTAACACAAAACTTTGATCAAATTATATAACGTACGTGTGTATGATCTTGGAGACAAAAGCTATCCAAGCGTACCCTTTTTATTAAACTTGTAACACAAAATACTTGCTCATGATTCTTCCCTATGTTTCTGTGGCAACAAACACATTTAGTAGATCTAGCCTTTACGTGCATATGGGTAGTCAAGGTGACAAAACCACCTAACCTAGCCACCCTATCCTAACTCACTTTTGGCAAAGTCAAATTGTAGTATTTTGTTTCTAAGATCCTGTGGAGACTAGCGGATACAACCAAACCCAAAAACAAAGCACAAGACAAATTCAATCTTTGGTCAAGTAACATGAATGCGTGCGTGTGTATGTGATATGAAAAGAAGAGACAAAAGTACCAAGCTAGCCATCCTAACACATATTTTAATACCCTAAACCTAGCCTTGACTTACCTTAACCTCAATACCCATTAGACCTTGTGCTCCTTCCATAATACTTGTAACTTGACTACACCATAATGTGCCCCAAGGTTGAGTGACTGAACATACACGCTCAAGAAAACACAACCATATAACTACAACATTCACTGGCTACCCCAGCGACATATGGGGGGATTCCCCAGCGACATGTCGCTGGGGAAACCTTTCCCCAGCGACATGTCGGCACGGAAACTAGAAGCCTCGTGAGGGATTGTATCCCCAGCGACAATCCCCGGCGACGACGTGGGCCCCACTCAAATTTAAGTCAAAGAAGCAGTTTTACTGTGGCACACTATCCCCGGCGACATATTTGGGAAGAGTCGAATTAAGCAAAATGATTAAGACACTAATGATAGTGATTAAGTATCCCCGACGACGTGTCGCATTGGGGATACTATGGTTATCACCGAGTTAGCCTATTATCCCCGGCGACATGTCGCTGGGGAAACATAGTTTTCTCGTTGACTTGTCAACTTTGTGTGTGTTATCCCGACGTGTCACGTAGAAATCTGCATTTTTTTAATGCAGCCTGTGGTGCAGGCGATTTCCAGATTTTTTCCGGAATTTTTCCGGAAAAAATCTACCAAATAAACCTGTACCAAAACTATAGACTTCGCCACAACTTGTACCAAACCACAAATACCATATAACGGATCAACGCAATACAAATAGATCACAACTTTTACATAAACACGACTCAAAAGTCAATATGTGCATTGATAGATAGGGAAACAAGTGTTTAAATGGCGCCAAGATGAACCTAATAACATATAACACAACTACCTAAAGTACCAATGTAGCATACTAATAATATATAACACAACTACCTAAAGCTAGTACCAATGTAACATACTAATAATATATACACAAAACTACCTCTCCGCCGTTGTTATCCTCATCACCGCCATTCTCCTCGTCATCATCACACCCACCACTCCCGCTAGCACCACCCGAGTCATACTCCCTAAACATATCCAGCGTATTTGTCTGTCGCTTCGCTCGAGGAGACTCATGATAAAGCCTACATCTTTGGTGACCGACTCGCCGGGCGGCATACTTGGCCTGGATGTGGCCCGTGTGATGGCAATACGCGCCCCACACCGGGAATATGCCCACGAAGCTTACCCCCTCTTGCCAACGCATTGATTTGATCCTCGTGTATTGACCCGTGGCCTCAAGCTTTTCATCTCGTCTATGTAGTGACAAAAACCAGAAGTAAATATATTAGTCGGGGTTGCTACATTATTTCTTGATAATTCATTAAAGTGTGTTTTGAAACAAAACTTACATATATCCGGCGGTCCTCATCGTTAGAATACCCATCAACAGTATGTGTTGCCAATAAGTGTCGATGAGTGGCGGGTATTCATGAGTCTCTGATGCTGCATCTGTACATACCACGCATATAAGATGAATAATTTTAAAAGCGACAAATCACAACACACCAAGCGTATAATGGAATATATATATATATATATATATATATATATATATATATATATATATATATATATATATATATATATATATATATATTATATATGTAATATGCATGTAAAATAATTATAATGTTTATTACCATATTATCTCCGAGGCGGCCGGCAGGACCCATCTAGATATGACCTTGCTCTTTTCTTAGGTTAAGCGATTTGTAGCGGCTCAAGCAATGTTCTTGGGATCATTCCAAAACTTAATGTACTCATCCCAATCACCCGCTGTAATTTCCTCGGGACATGCGCTAATCGCCTCGCATCGTAATCCCGGTGGTGGGGTCTACCTTCAATGTTTGGCCTTGAAAGAAGCCTTGTTGTTAGTATTGTAGGCTTTTTGCGGTGCGAGTTTATGCCTTAGTAGATGCAGGGGCGGGGGGAGTTCATGTGCGGCCTTAGGTCAAATAGGTTCTGCAATCATATACAACAAAGCGAAAAGCGAGTTAGAGATATAATATATATATTTATTTAAATTTGTTTATTTATTTATATGATATAAATAAATAAGCGAATTTAGATAAATATACACATAAATAAATGAACGATAATGAAATAAACATAAAAGGATAAGCTGACCCCAATATCTGAAATGATTCCCCTTCTCCGCGGGACCTTCTCCCAGAAGGGTAGTAAAACGACACCTTCTAACAACCTCCCGATGTAGTTAGACCAATGCGGCGCATGGGGGCGAGGGTTTAAGGTTTGTTTGTCACCCACCTCAAAAGTGATCGACCGCGGGACCTTTTTTAGATGCGATTGCCAGTGAAAGGTTAGGGTCTATGTCATGATATTCACTGCCCGTGCCCTGCCGCCAAATTGGGCTTTCGTTTACCTTGCACGCAAAATCAAGTTAGTGATAAAGTCATAAATATGTATCAAATTTATGCTTGTATTACAATAATCCGGAAATTCTTACCTTTGTTAATGAAGCTTGCCCGGCAACCGGTGAGTACAGCGGTCGGAGGGGCGATCCTCCCCGCCACTGTCACCGCCGTGGGACCGTGCAACATCTGTCGACATCTGTACAAGTACAATTAGCATAAGATATAGAAATTCATGAACAAAATAATATAAGCATGCACACATCCAAATACATACACATCCAAATAAATATACACATTTAAAAAATCCACAACAATTTCATTCATTCATTCAAATATATAAGTGTATTTTGCAAGTTACAACTCAAGATCAATCTTCTTCTTCACTAGAATAAACTTTCTCAACACCATCATCATCAACATTGATGAGGGCTTCAACATCAGAATCTGCTAAATCATGAGGAAGGCGTCTTCATCGGCATAATATCATCGTCTTCTTAGGGAACATCAATGATATCTGGCGGTGCGTCAACAACCGTTGATTGACCATCTATATGCAAGGTTGCATTATCCAAGTGATTCAAACTAGTAGAAAGTGGGAATCGAGATGAGTTGTCGAAATGTATAATATCGAGGATCGTCCTCTACGATGACACCCCGTCGGAAACTTTTATGATTAACATGTTCGATGACCTTCCGGTGGGGTTTGGTCTTATCTTCAAGGTAGAAGACTTGTTGACTTACTTGTGTTCTTGAGAATGTATTGGTCATCTTTAAATGCCTCAGGGCTGCATTCGACAATTTGTGTCATGTTGTTTCTAAAGACAAGTTTTTGACTTCGTCCTTACGTTGCTAGTGTCGAACCACTAACTCCGGAACAACATAGCTGTGAACAACAAATACTTAAACTTCGAGGATTTCTTGAAGGCGACCATAATACATTTCTCCGTCACGCGGGCGAACAAATCCGCTGTTTTTTGAGTTGTGCGGACGTTCATCGCGGTTGTGCGACATACCTCACACCGTTGACTACGCAAGAGTTTCTGCGAGATTGGAGTCCATGATGGTCCATTAGCAAAGCGAATAACACGCTCGTTGTGCTAACCTCTGAGTCTTGGTCATTGTCAATGTGGCGTTGCGGATCTATAAGAAGACGAGGATTAGCTAGATAGAGAACACAAAATATGATATTGTTATTTTTGATTAAGTAGACCAAATAAGTCTTCAAGTTTACTGCGACCCAAACCGGTCGGGAATTCTTCTTGCATGTCTTTGTTAGGAAATAATCGAAAAACGTTCATGGTATTAGAATAAATTACGTCGAAATGATAAGTTAAGAAAAAGAAGTTTCAAAATAAAAAAAGTTACCTCTTGAGCTGGGTCCGGTGCATTAATAGATCTCGAATTTGTTGTGAAGTACATACCATTTCACTTTTTAAACTCTTGGGCATCAAACCGATAAAATGACCGTAAACCAATGGTTTTACATCCGAATCGAAACACACGAAAGCCCGACCGTTGGGGGAGGTTACATTACGGTCGGGCGATTAAATTCGTGGTAACATCCGAAAATAATGAGAGCTGAATGTCAATGCTTCTTGACAACATAACCCTCCGCATGCGAACCTTCAGAGCAGCTTTATGCGAACATAACCAGCTTCTTCATGTATCTTTCAAATGGATACATCCATCCAGAGGCGAATAGGCCCGAAACCTCTATAGGTAAATGGATAACCAAGTGAACCATAATGTCAAAGCGGGAGGATATATGAGCTCAAGCTGCAGCAGAATATCGACCACCTTGATCTGAGCTTTCAACATGTCATCCTCCATCAAAGTTACAGAGCATATTTGCTTAAAAAAGGAACACAGCTCAATTAATGGTTTTGCAATCTTATCGGTCAAGTAATTTTGAAGTCGTAAGGAAGTAAGCGTTGCATCATTATATGACATCATGAGACTTGAGGCGTTATATTGGTATCATTATCGGTCACTCATTGCGAAGCATGATCGAACCCATCGGTAGTTTAGATCCTTTGATGTCGACAAAACTTTTTTGGTTCTCTGGTGTGAGAAGAATCTGACACGGGGCTTGGCACTTCCGTTTTGGTTTGGCGAGCTACAAACCACTTCGAATGCCCAACATTTGCAAGTCTTGTCTTGCCTTGATGGTGTCTTTAGATTTATCATTCATTAACAAAGTGTTCAAGATGGCCTCCAACACATTTTTTCGATATTCATGATGTCTAAATTGTGTCTTAGTGAAAGAAAACACCAATACTCAAGCTCGTAAAAATAGCCGGTTTAGTCGGTTATGCTCGACAAAGAAGATTGCGTTTTATCTTCACCTCCATAACTTCGGATGTTTACCCACCGCACAGCGTTGGCAATCTATCAAGTTGAGCGGGGATTACATCGGCCAAATTCTTCGAGGGAGGATCTGCGTTATCGGTTTGGCCATTGAATTCAAGTGAGCGTCTTCATTTATGGGGCTTCGTTAAGAATACGTGGCCAAAATAGGCATTGCTTAACACCGAGCAGATGGAGTGTCTTTATTACATGGGGCATGCCGTAACCTTGCCGGCTCCCTGGACAAACTACCCGGCGGGAAAATCATTGATGGTCCATAAAACCATCGCTCTCATATTAAACTTACGGCACGAGGCGCGTCTATAGTCTCGATACCTTTCTTGTCCATAAATCCTTGAGGTCCTCAATCAAAGGCCTCAAGTAAACATCAATGTCCTTGCAGGGATTTAGGACGAGGAATTAACTGCACGTTAGCATAAAGAACTCTCTTTCATACATAACCACGAGGCGGTGTATGTTGTCAATATCACCCAGCCACATCTTTGTAGGCACGACTAAGGTTCCCAAGCAGTTGAAACCATCGGCTGACCAACCCTAGTCGAACATTTCTTGGTTCTTTTGCAAAATCTGGATACTTTGTGTCAAATTTCTTCCATGCTCCACCATCAACGGGTGTTGCATCTTCTGGAGCTCCGTACACTTTCCAGATAGCATGCCAAATCATATCCTTTCGCAGTGTGACTAGACTTGTACAAGCGTTGTAGTCTAGGAATGATGGGAAAACCAGACACTTCTTAGGAACTTTCTTCCCCGTGTGTTCTTGTCTTTCCATCTACTCGTATTACCGGACCGGACAAAATCAAATCTTTGTTCTTGTCTCCCGAAATAGCTGACAATCGTGTTCACAAGCATGTATCGGCGTACCCTAACCCAATCATTTGAAATGTCTTCTTTATTGAATAGTATGATGGTGGGAGCTTGAATCCTTTATTGATGGGAAATACATTTTGTAAAAACTCTAAAATTTCATTAAATATAGAATCAGTCAATCTACCTTTAGCCTTAAAATAGGTAAACTTTGCCATAAAGTCTAATCGAGTCACATAGTCACAACCGAGGTCAGACTCCTCGTTGGCAGCGGCATATAACTCTTCAAACTTCGTTACGTGTAGCTTGGTGAGTTCGTTACTTGTCTCACCAATATCTCCTTGAGTTGGTTCATTGTGTTCATTATTCGGTATAGCTAAGATCATTAATTACTTATTTGTCATGTCACTCATAGAGGCGTCTTGTGTTTATCTATTCTTGGCGGTGGCATAGGTGGAGCCGGTTCACCGTGTTCCACCCATATTTTTATAGCGTGGGTCCACCCTTACTCTCGTAATGTGGTTTGAAAGGTTTTGATGTGTACCCATAATATATTTGACAAGACTTGCATGGACATCTTATTCTCCGGCACTAGTCACTTAACGACTTGCAATGATTGACAATTTTTCAGGCAGAATAAATAATGGTTCATGATGATTTGTAAGCTGTCCAAGTCTTATTATCGAATACCATAACTGCGTTTTAACGATACATTTAGTTATTATATGCAACTTAATTAAACACATTCAAGCGAGGAATACGGATGTTTTGTTCACCTATTGCAACTATGGAAGGCAATCCTAACCCACTCTTTGAATAATTTGTCTCATATATGAATCGCATAACAGATTTACTATTTAAGAAAATTTGGCATTTCAACTCACCCAAATATGTGTTTAAAGACATTCATTAGGAGTAAGGAGAAACCTGTCGAAATCATCTCAAATAGTAATCCAATATCTGCATTCATATCTAAATGAACAAAACATTCAAAAAGCATTGATCCCAACAGGACTTTCGAAATTAATTTCTAATAAATTAATTTGGGCCGGGTTCTATAGGATGATTAATTTTAGACGGGGATTTTCCAAAATTAATCACTAAAATCCTAAAACAACTAATTATTATAAACTATAAACGGCTCATATCAATAAATAATAACTATAAACTAACAAAATAATATAAGCGAGCATGTCAACAAATAATAACTATAAACTAAACTAACAAAATTATTATAACTTGACTCAAGAGTTGAAAAAAGCGAAATGGTATGTATGTTGCTAAGAGTTTTAACATACATACCATTTCACTTTTTAACATACATACCATTTCACTTTTTTAACATACATATCATTTCACTTTTTAAACATACATACCATTTCACTTTTTTAACATACATATCATTTCACTTTTTTAACATACATACCATTTCACTTTTTTAACATACATATCATTTCACTTTTTTAACATACATACCATTATTTTAACATACATACCATTTCACTTTTTCACCAAATAATAACTATAAACTAACAAAATTTAAACAACTAATTATTATAATTATAGCGACACATTTCAAGGCAATTGAACTAATAATAACTATAAACTAACAAAACTTAAACAATAAACATTCCCGGCGACATGAATAAACATTCCCAACATGTCACGGGATACAAAAGGAGAAAAAAAAATACTACATACCTTTCTAGCTAGCTCCTCGAATAGCCCTCTGCCAAAAAAAACAAAACTTTACTTTATCATCTAATTTACAACAACTTACAACAATAATAATCTTCAAAAATCATAATATAATTAACTAATTTAGTTGAATAATATTTAAATTTAAAACAAACCGTGTAACGGGTGGTGGTGGTGATGGTGGATGCGGTGGTGGTGATGGTGGATGCGGTGGTGGTGATGGTTGATTATTGTTGATGAATTGGTGATGGTGTTTGTTCTGCAGAAATCGCCACTGAGGAAGAGATAAGGTTTTTTTTTTGTTTTTCGTTTGGTGCACTTGATAAAATTGACGGTCGCTTTATCTACAATGTTTTCCCCGGCGACAATCCCCGGCGACATGTCGCTGGGGAAACATATAGTTTTTGTCGTTTAGTGTAAATGGCGCGATAACGAATATTTTGGTGGGTAGGTATCCCCGGCGACATGTCGCCGGGGAAAACTAGTTAATTTTTTTAATATAATCCCCAGCGACGTGTCGCCGGGAAAATTTTATTTTTTTTTTTTGGGTAAAATTTAATTACTTTAGTATTACTGACTTCAAAAGAATCTGATTTTATCTTTTATTTTTATATAATCCTAAATATTTCCTTTTCTTTTAATATAAGCTTGAACAAAAGTTACCATTAGGCATCTTTATATTAGCATATGAGAGTTAGGGATTACAATCTAGTAGCGGGCTAGAGGAACAAGAACATATTACATCAAAATGTTGCATGCGTAATATTTAATTGGATCAAGCCAAAGCGATGCATAGTTGAATGTGTTTTATAAATCTATGATTCACCAAAAAATAATTATGGTTACACATTAGGCGTTCAACATCAGTGGGTATGTTATGGTTACACATTAGGCGTTCAACGAATGAGTGGGTATGTTAGGGTTACACATTAGGCGTTCAGCGGATGAGTGGTATGTTATCGTTACACATTAGGCGTTCATGATGGAGTCGGGTATGTTCGGTTTACACATTAGATGTTCCAGCGGATGAGTCGGTATGTTATGCTTACATTAGGCGTTCAGCGAATGATCGGTATGTTATGGTTACATTAGGCGTTCAGCGGATGAGTGATATGTTATGGTTACACATTGGACGTTCAGCGAATGAGTCGGTATGTTATGGTTACATTAGGCGTTCCTTGGATGAGTCGGTATGTTATGGTTACACATTAGAAGTTCAACGGATGAGTCCGTATGTTAGGGTTACATTAGGCGTTCAACGGATAGTCCGGTATGTTGGGTTACACATTGAGGCGTTCAGCGGATGAGTGGAATGTTAGTTACCATTAGGCGTTCCAGCGGATGAGTCGGTATGTTATGGTTACACATTAGGCGTTCCAGCGGATGAGTCGGTATGTTAGGGTTTACACATTAGGCGTTCAGCGGATGAGTCCGTATGTTGGGTTACACATTAGGCGTTCAACATGGAGTGGGTATGTTATGGTTACACATTAGGCGTTCAGCGGATGAGTGATATGTTATGGTTACACATTGGGCGTTCAGCGAATGAGTGAGTATGTTATGGTTTTTACATTAGGCGTTCAGCGGATGAGTCGGTATGTTAGGGTTACACATTAGGCGTTCGCGGATGAGTGGGTATGTTAGGGTACATTAGGCGTTCAACATCAGTGGGTATGTTATGGTTACACATTAGGCGTTCAACATCGAGGTCGGTATGTTATGCTTACACGTTAGGCGTTCAGCGGATGAGTGGAATATGTTATGCGTTACACATTAGGCGTTCCAGCGGATGGGTGGGTATGTTATGGTTACATTAGATGTTCAGCGAAGATAGTGGTATGTTATGGTTACACATTGAGCGTTCAGCGGATGAGTGATATGTTATGGTTACACATTGGGCGTTCAGCGGATGAGTCGATATGTTATGGTTACAATTTAGGCGTTCAGCGGATGAGTGGGTATGTTATGCTTACATTAGGCGTTCAGCGAATGAGTCGGTATGTTATGGTTACACATTAGGCGTTCCAGCGGATGAGTCGATATGTTATGGGATTTACATTGGGCGTTCAACTAATGAGTGGTATGTTATGGTTACACATTAGGCATTCAGCGGATGAGTGGTATGTTATGGATTTACACATTAGGCGTTCAGCGGATGAGTCAGGTATGTTAGGGTTACACATTAGGCGTTCAGCGGATGAGTAGGTATGTTAAGTTTACGTTAGGCGTTAAGCGGATGAGTGGATATGTTATATGATTACACATTGGGCGTTCAATTTAATTAGTTTATGTTGTTACGACTTCAAAAGTCACGATTTTATCACCCAATTTCATCCCAATTTAAGAAAAATATTGGGAGAGTAATTTTTGTGAATCATAGATTTATAAAACACATTCAACTATGCATCATTTGGCTTCTTGATCCAATTAAATATGGCATGCAAAATTATGAATTTTTAATAAACAAAGAGAATCTACGGCGACATGTGCGTGGAAAATATTTTAAATCACGTTAAGATATATTAACACTAATTACGTATTTTTGGAAATTAACAAAATAATCCCGACATGTGAAGAAAATATTACGTCCGTTAAAGATATATTAACACTAGTGCATTATTTTTTTGAAATTAACAAAAAATAATCCGGCGACGTAATGCGTAGAAAAATAGCGGGAAAATTTGCGCCCGCGTTATACCATCAAATATTAGGTTAAAATATTATCGTTGAATCCCTGGCGACGTAATGCGGCGGGAAAGATGAATGGTACCTGGCGACTTTTCTCTGAGACTTAGGTGCCGTGGGATATATTTTTTGTATGCGTTTAGTGAGGATTGAAGCGGCGTTTGTGTAGGAAAAGCGGCGATAAGGGGAAAGTGGTAAATGTGGTAGTATATATACTTCACTTTCTTCTTGGAACCAAAAATATTCAAGATATCATGCTTGTTTTTCCTTATAAACAATCCCCAACACTTGGCTATCTCACACACTTCAAACTCATCTCCCACTCAAAAACATTTTCGTCCCTCACTTCCATCATACTTGTCCACTGTGGCATATCGGGTACGAGAAAAGGGAACAAAACGCAAGGATTCTTGGTCGTAGCTTGGGTATAAGATCGACAAGGGTTCACAGTCCGTTCATAAGTGGAGTCTTGGTCTGGATTCACTTTCTTTGAAGACATCACCGCACCTCATTGAGTGTAAGTAGAAGTTCCTCATTTCAATTCGTTTCTATCATTGTCGTCTACCTATCAAACGTTAATAGAATCCATCTCTTATGTCACGAATACGCCTTCACTTTAAGACCTAGGTCCCTTTAACCAACTCTCATCTCATTTTCTCATTCTAACACTTGCATCGTACGTAACATATTATAACGCCAAAAAGAAAATCGACTTGTGATAGTTTCAAAAGTGGTGTACGCTCTTAGAAATCACATGTCAAGTATGATAGTTTTTGTAGTTGCACTCGACACTAAACGACCTAATGAAACCCACTATTGAACTTGGTAACTCATGGGTTCGAAAATGTTGGAAACTGTTTTATGAAAGAAAAGATGAAACATCAAACCATTTCATGCACAACCCACGACCTCAGTAAAGTTCCTTTTTAAAACAAATCATAGCAGACCAAAATGCCTTAAATATGTATGTGTTGCAACAATAACACCAAAGGACTTGTAGTCCATTGGTTATGTCGCTTGCCCCTCTCCCAACTGACCCAGGTTCTAGTCCTGTGGTGGTCAGTTTTGGTTGGATTATTTTTTTTCCTTTTGCAACTTTCGCCCTTGACAAGTTTGGCCCTCAGTTTTCCAAACACCTATCATTTTCTTAAAAATTTTATAAGTTTAAACTTATATAAATCTTTTACAGCTTATACTAAGATTTTACACTTTTAAACCCTCAACTTGTAAAGACTTAAACATTTTCTTCAAAACTTTTATAAGTTTTAAAATATATAATAAATCTTTACAACTTCAACCCCTCGAGTTTGAACACTTTGACATCTTTATCCAAAACTTTTATAAGTTCGATAAACTTATACATTTACCACTTTTTCGTTTAAGTAAATATATCTAACGCATATCTTTTGACGACCTCATCGGCGTAAACATTAAATACTATATTTTTTAAATATTGTTTAATCACAACTTCATAAGCGAGTACTTAGATGATCTAAGAATATAGCGAGAAGTATTATGTCGATAATTTCACTAAACTATATATATATATGTATATATATATATATATATATATATATATGTAATAACATATATATATATATATATATATATATATATATTTATATATATATATATATAAGTATAAAACAATATTTATTTATATATTTATCAATATGACGCACCTTGAAAGTAAATTAAAACACTTGGTAACATCGTTAATTTTAATAAAATGCGACAGCGAGGAAACATTTTACTTATATATAAGTGTGAACTTTTGGAGAATATCAAACTAAGTCATTATAGCGTGTATTTTTGAAGACTTAAAACAATAAGCACTATGTCGGCACTAGTAAAACCAACACTAATAGCGGCTCTATTGAATTGTATATTCAATGCTCTATTGAATTAGTATATTCAATGCCCTATCATTTGGTCGTTGTTGGATATTGAATTTCACAAACACATCAAACCATTAACACAAGTGGGCTTATAAGTGGAATTCTAGAGAGAGAAAGTTAGAGGTTTAGGGAACTTAGTGAGAGAAAGTGAAAGATATTATTATGAGCTCCAACTCTCTACCTTGGGAGGTAGAGAGTATTTATAGTCTTACATAAAGCGCACACAACGGGTACGTGGATCGGGCATACAGATGGGTAAAGACCGGTCCGTCCTCACGGTGTTACTTAACTACATACTACTTAACTAAATATTACTATGACTACGAGCTTTCTAACGATTACATATACTTGAGGTGACCGACTCTTTAATACAGGGAATTTCTAATTCCTAACAATCTCCCCCTAAGGGAGGTCACCTCAACCATATACTAAAATGACATTGAATACAATCGGATATTACATTAACAATTGATCTTGCATTCTTGATGTAGTACTTTGCTCGGCTTCGTAGTCATTGATTCCACTCATTGCATGTTTGGTTAATCCAAGTGGAGGTCTTTTCCTGATCCACGTGATAATAATGTTGAGCCAGCTTTTGAGATCATCAGCTAATAGAAAATCTCGATACATCCATTGTGGTGTTGGTATTATGTGATGTTGTGACATTGGACGACATGCTCACATTACGGATCATGATATCTTCTCATCGAGTAGCGGAAGCTTCGTTGATTCATGATATTGGCGGCCAGTGCGAAGCATGGAGTTAGAATATCGAGTCATTGATGCAAATCATGATTTCTTTGGAACTGAATGTGTTATGTGAACATGCGGCTATGGATTGACCGCTTCATTACGATCGGTACAAGCGTCGGGTGTACTGCATAAGGCGATTAGCAATAAAGCGCCGCGAAAGTGTCTTTGATCACTTTCGATGAATTGAGGTACACCGCCCACGGTTCCCGTTGATCGATACAAATCTTTTGTGATCGGTATAATGAAGAATTTCCTTGCCAGGGTTTCGCGGTTGCTCTATTTGTTCTCAAACCGAACGTCTCAAAGAAGACAACACGAGGTGAGTGAACGGTAATTTCGTCCATGATTGATGAAAAGAGATTTGAAAAACAATCGTGTATTGCTCAATAGAAATTGTTTTGCAATATAACGAAGGTTTTAATGAAAATCAATTATCAATCATAAAACACCTTTTGATTTGAAAAATTAGTACACGGTCGACGTGCTAATGAAAAGAGTTTTAAAGCACAAAGACCGGTTTTCAAAGGTATCCGTCAATCCATAACTGAACCGGATTGATTCAAAAGATTGAATAAGCCCCATTGTTTACGTTCGGTTGTCACATGGTTGTCTGTATAATAGATCTCACATGCCACCTACCAGGAGCTTGTTAGATGTTGGCTCGAGAAGGCTTTCCATCTTCATTGTGGTATGTTGCATCACTTTCGGATGTTACGGCAATACCACAAGGATACTGCGTAGGACTCTTAAAATATAATCTCTCTTTCCACATTGTGTGAAGCAGAGAGTCTTCATTGAAAGTGTCCTAATGAGATTTATTGATGATCTCGTGGCACTAGACTCAATTTGTGCATATTTGGATCCTATATCGGAGACTAGGAAGAGGGTCTCCTTCTTCAATATCAACAATCTCTAAGAGAAAGTTGATAGATAATGTCGGTTCCCGTGAGAATGAAACAAGTCCTTTTAAGAGGAACTTGAGTGGTTTGGAAAGTTGAAGTGCGGTCGCGTCCTTTGGGTCCATGCGTCTTGTCTTCAATCCGATGTTACCATCAGCATATGAATTGAACCGGTTTTACGCCTAAGGTTGAATAATTGGAGGGCTATTTGTTTTCACCCTTTTCTCATTCAATTCTTTTCATTCTTCAACCTTGATTGCTTACAGAGACTTCATAGCTAGAACCTTGTTGGGTTTATTCGATTACTAGCTCTCAGTCTTAGTCGCACTCTTCCCATATCTCATTTTCTCCTTTTATCATCATACCTAAGAACTCTACACTAACTAGTGGATAGTCCCTGGTAGATCCCTCTGGTTCTGGCGGATCATGGGAACACATACCTAACCTTATCGTCCTTATATCACCATACATAATGTAAAGTTGGTCGGTCTTTTTGGTATTGTTCATCTGCCATAGGAACCAATTGAAAACCATTTGAAAATCAATCCGGATACTTATGATATTTTATCAAAGCATTTTGTACCGAATTGTTTTTGATATTTTTAGAAGAAGAACTCCCCCTCAACATGTGCATCAAGTATTTGAAATAGTTTTCCACCGGAGGCAAGAGAAAGAATTAACTTCTTTGATTACCATTTTAAAAAATATCAACATCACTTTCCTAATCGAATCAAGTAGATAAAGCATTTTGGGGAAGGATGAGGTTTTCATGATTTTGCTCCCCTCAATATGTGCCTCGAGATTTGAAAAGAGTTTTGCACATACTAGGGAACACACTCTGAGATAAGTTATCACGTTTCAAATCATAGGTTTAAGATAGATGCTCCCCTCAACATGTGCATGGAAAATTTGAAATCGTTTGTCACATGTGGGAAGGAGAGCTTGTACATCCTTATAAAACCATTTAGAATTATCGGTTTAAATCCAATTTAAATCACACATTCTCCCCGATCACAATTATCAAATCATTTGAGATTTGTGATCTCTTATAGATTTAAATTGATTTTGAAAGCTTTAAGGAGAATTGTGACTTGATTATGAAAGCGTTTTAAGCGATAATGATCGGATTTTAATACTTTAAACTCCATTGATAAAACATGCATGAATATCTTTTGAAAACAATTGAATGCCAAATAACTTTTTAATTTAATTGAAATCATTCTCCCCTCAATCAATGACATAGGTTGTTGATTGAGAGATTGATATTTTGACAAATAAGTCCGGATGATTATCAAAAATAGAGACTGAGTTATTTTTCAAAGATTAGTTTTCGGGATAAATGTTTAAAGTATCAGAGCATGGAATTTTGAAAACATGATAAAGTATGGCTCTGTTCTTTCTTTGAAAAAGCGGTTCTTGCACGAAATGACAATAAACCATTGTTTCTCTTTCTCCCAAAAATATTTTTTTGATTTTTTTATTTTTATTTTTTTATTTTTTATTTTTTATTTTTGAATTGAACAACATCTAAAGTCCGTGTCATTCTTTGTGAATGACAGCAAAACGTAGATATTATCGAACCGAGAAAACACATGACAAAAAGACAATATTTTTGAAGATTTTTCGAATTTTTCAGATTTTTTATGGATTTTGAAGGTTTTATAATTTTGTATTTTGATTTTTGAATAGATATATACAAGAGATAGATGAAGATAGACCTTTACTCCTCGTCTTCCTCCGAAGGCGTTTGAGTGTTTACGGTTGAAGACTTTTCAAGCCAAGTCAAGAATGAACTCAAACGTTCTCTTGGAAGAGCTTTGGTGAAGATGTACGCTAAGCGATATTGAACCTCACAAAATAGAGTTCCACCACACCTTTTTCCACTTGTTCCACGATGAAATGATGTGAAATGTCGATATGCTTTGCTCTTGAGTGTTGAACATTGTTGCATGAGAGCAATAGCACTTTTATTATCACAGATCTGAGAGGGATTTTGTTGAATTCAAAGCCATAGTCGAGATAATTGAAATATAAGATTGCACATTTGCTTCTTTGAAGACCTGACTCACAAGCTTATCACCCAGCGAAGCACCTCAGGCGTGCCAGTATCTTGACATCACGCATGATCGGCATGCGCATAGGCTGTTAGTGACATACCGGTGTCGCCGGTACCAAAGTCCCATTTTGATGGTTCCTTGGAGATACCGAAAGACCCGTTTACCGCTTCAAGGTGCTTTTAGTAGGCTTAGCACGGTATCTAGCACACATGCAAACGGCGAACAAGATGTGCGGTCTACTAGCTGTGAGGTACATCAGGGATCCAATCATACTACGATATTTTGTTTGGTCAATCATGATCCCCGAGTGGTCCTCATCTAGTTTGGTTCGATCAATCATGGGAGTGTCAACAGGTTGAATCAAAAATCCAAATTTCTTTAAGATCTCAGTTGCATATTTAGATTGATTTATGAAAATGCCTCAGGGACTTTGTGAAATTTGTAATCCCAAGAAAAATGACATTTGTCCCATCATTGACATTTGAAATTTTGAACTCATTTCATTAGAAAAGCGATCACATTCCATTGGATTAGGTCGAGGCAAAATAATATCATCAACATAAATTTGAACATGAGTTAAATAATATCATGGTAAAAATAATATCATCAACATAATGATCACATTCAATTTACTTTCGATTAGGGCCGCGAGAGACAAAGATTCTTCAAAGTCTATACCCTCCTCTTGGCGGTATCCTTTAGCAACTAATCGAGCCTTGTTCTTCAACACATCACCATGCTCATCAAGTTTCACTTTGAAGATCCATTTTAGAGCAATAATCATAGCACAATCTGGGCGGTACTAATTCCCATTCATCAAGTCGATCAAACTCATGAATTTCTTCTTGCATAGCATTGAACCAACTATCTTCATTCATGGCGGATTTAACATCTTTTGGTTCGATCTTAGAGAGTCTGGAGTTGAAGAAGCACCATAAGGCATCGGTTGCAAGTTGTTTCGTGTGGATCTTGGGCGAGAGGATTTCCAATGATATTTTCTAATGGATGATCGTGAGTCCATTTTCTGAGGTGTTCATGTG
The DNA here is from genome assembly GCA_910596185.1 of Chrysanthemum makinoi. NCBI lineage: Eukaryota > Viridiplantae > Streptophyta > Magnoliopsida > Asterales > Asteraceae > Chrysanthemum > Chrysanthemum makinoi. The sequence goes on from OU343219.1 coordinate 46,481,690, forward strand.
GTAGTTGTTGAGGGACTGAAGTAGAGAGTCGATGTCTGAAGAAGATGGTTCGATGAAGATTGAGAGCAAATATGTTTTCAAATGAAGCATCTTCAGGAGTAGCAAAGGGATTAACTTCATCATTGATGCCAGAAACAGTTCCATGATGTACATTTGAAGAATGATGATTTGTTGATGAGGCGGAAGGATCGCGAAGGCAGCTTCTTGACTTAAAGATATTGAGGGGATTGACTTCATTCACATGAATATGAGCAGCCTCTATTGTAGGGATCAACACCTCATTAGTACTTGGATCATAAAGTTCATCAAACATAGGATCAAACAATTTCTTTAAATCATCTTGAGATGGAGGTACATATGGAGTTTCTTGAGAAGAGTTTGGAACAAGGGATGAACCAATTGGGTGATTTGAAGTCTGCGGGTCAGGCGAATTGTTAGAGCCGTTTGACCGTCGACTCATCAAGCGTAGCGTGAATTGTTTCCATGATATTTCGGGTTCTTTTGTTGTAGATTCGGTATCCCTTTTTGTTTGGTGCATACCCTACAAATACTCAATGTGCGCTTTAGCTCTAAGTTCGCCTAAGTCTTGACCCTCATTAGTTGGATAGCACAATGCTCCAAACACACGAAGGAAAGAGAGATTAGGTTTTCATTTGTGGACAAGTTCATATGGTGTCTTTCCATGAGCGGTGTGAATCGAGGAACGATTTTGTGTGTAGCATGCGTTGGCAATAGCTTGACGGAGAAACATTGGAACCTTTTGAGTAAATCAGCATTGTTCTAGCGGCTTCTACAAGAGTTCGATTTAAGCTTTCAACTACACCGTTCTGTTGAGGAGTTCGTGGAACACTTCTTTGATGGATGATTCCAATGCTTTCATAAAATTCACTAAGTTGTTTGTTAACAAACTCAGTTCCATTGTCTGTCCGGATAATTACGGCGGTTTTGTTAAGTCGAACTGCGGTTTGTTTGATGAGTTTGATGATGATATCAGGAGTTTCATCCTTTGTCCTTAAGAACTTGACCAAGGTGAATCTAGAGTAATCATCAACTACAACTAACACATATTTCTTCCCAAAGATACTCTGCACTCTCATTGGTCCACATAAATCCATATGAATTGTATGAAGAACTTCGTGGCGAGTTAGTAGGTTTGGATTTATGGGCATACTTCTTGCTTTTCCCAATTGACATGCTGAACAAAGATGATCCTTTTCATACTTTAGTCGAGGTAAACCTACAACTAAGTCCTTTATGGAGAGATCATTGATGGTGCCGAAGTTCAAGTGATTGAGACGTCGATGCCATAACCATGACTTTGTTTTGAAGCCTTTGACAGACAAGCAAATGGAAGACTTCATCATATCATTGATAGAGATGGTGTAAAGATTTGAACCACGAGTTCCTCTTAAAAGTTCCTTACCATCAAGTTCTCTAACAAAACAAGTATGTTTTGTGAAGGCTACTTCTAGATGAGTCACGAATTGACCGACGAGAGAAGCGATTATGACCAAGACCTTAAACATAGTATACTCTAGAGATAACACTATCACCAACAACATAATCACCATAACCCATAATTGCACCGAAATGATCATTACGAATCTAAGCGTCCGATGAATTTGCTCACGAAGTTCATGAGCATGACCGGTCTCAGTCATATGCTTGGAGCGGCGAGTCCGGTACCCGCGAGCGATTTGAACGATGCGGTTGAACACGGACAAAAATAGATAACTGGATAATTGGGATCCCCATGCAAGAATGGGTTCCACTTGGTTAATAATTGGAACACCACATCGAAAATAGAAACATCCATATCAGAAGTAGAAGCAATGGAATCATTGGGAATAGATGCAATCTTTGGTGTCTGTATTTGACCTATTCAAAGTATGTTCACTTCTTAAAGGAATAGTTCTACCATAGGCATCCATTTTCTAGTGGGCATAATCTTAGCAGTTTGAGAACAAAGCTGATTATTCTTATGGCCAAAAGGTATCCAATAATAACCTATCTTTATAAAAGTTCTTCACTGGGTTTCCTTGTTTTCTAACAATCTTTCGTTTTTGCCTTTTTGCCTTATTTGCACGAATATTAGCATTAACAATTTTATAACATTTGACAAAGAAACATTCACACCACATTCATGATTAGCAACAGAATTCAAGAAGACATCATTACAAGGTTTGCAAATAGTATCCGAATGAATTAATTACTGATGCGCTAAGGCTAATACTATAATCAACACGATTCGTTTTATTCAACTCAAGCTTAAAGTTCCTAGATTGGTCTTCTACTCTCTTCCAATGCACATTCTTAGCTTGCAAGGTCCTATCATTCCTTGTATTGTCTTGAGACTTTGACAGCTTGCTTTAAAGTCATGATTACTCTGTAGAGGAATGGAAACATTAGTTGGTTGATCTAATTTTGCATTCACGAACTTGATGTGCAAGGATCACGAGTACTAGAAGGCACATTAGTGTATACTTTCTTAAGGCGTGATTTGAGCTTTTGCAAGCACCTAAAGTTCACTTTCTTAGCACTAACATATCGGAATCGAACTACTTGAAGGCACATGGTGTTTCTTTCTTAAGATTGGGCATAGAACGGATTTCCTGCTTGGCACTAGGCATAGAACAAGGCATCACAGCTTTGCCTTTTGCACCTAAGGTTAAGGATTTGGGACATGTTGCAATTACACATTCTAGCAACTCTTGAGATCGTTTGGCATGGAGGCAAGCAAACCTAATTTCACTATCAAGAGGTTTGTTAATGAAATCCTCTTCGACAATCTCACGGAGACATTCTAGACTATCCTTAAGGTGAGCAAAGTATTCATGAAAAGCATGTTCATTATTCCTAAGATGAGGAGGAATATATTTAAGCACATCCGCATAATTTGCAATCTAAGGGTGACTTTGAGACAACATTCTTATTGAAAACAAGTGGCGGTTCCCATTTCACGACTTCTCAGATTCTCAATTTCCTTTTGTAAAGACGTTATTTTTCGTTGTTTTGGTCACGGGTGACTTTTATTGAATCATATAACTCTTTAAAATGTCGTTTAACTTTTTCATTTTCTTCTAGAAAACTCTCGTTTTCCTTTTGTAAGGCATCAACTAAGTTTTGAAGATGAAAAGTTTGAGAATTACGAGAATCTAAAGGAGGAGGCATTTGGGAGCTTGTCATATTGTTCGTTTGACCCTTTAATTGAGAGATTTGGGCTTTCAACTTTCGATCGTGTTGCCGAGCTTGAATCTGTTCATCACGTTTGTTAATTTGAAAAACTGCATCAAACTCTGGAGCATCCGAGGATGTCTTGATATTTGAAGTTTTGACATTTTCTTTAAGATGTTGATATTTTAGTTGTAAATTAAAATGCTCAACTTCAGTTTAGAAAAATGTTTAACCAAATTGTCGTGATCATCCAGTTCAATTTTTCGTTTAGTTAATTAGTTTTTCAAGCTCAATGACACGATCATGGGAGACTTTACGTAGATAATTCATGAAATTTGGAAGCATTAATGGAACAATTTGTAGCGTGAAAACACATCTTGAGTAACAATACATTAGAATCAGGTTCTCATTTTCTGTATGCAAGTTCTTCCTCTCAATCTCATTATATTTTAGTGCTCGCTCATAGTCACTAACTTCAACTATCATTGCATCAAATTCCTTTTCCATTCCCTTAATATCAGTTTCTATCCCTTTTTAAGACTCTCAAAGTGATCTTTTAGAAGTTTAAAGAAAGGCATGACCTCGGTTAAATAACATTCTTTCATTTGCTCAAAACCCTTTCTCCTTCTTATACCGATTGGTGTGATCCTTTTCTAGCAAGTTTTCTCAAAATCAACAAATAGTTGAAGTATAACATATTGGCTAATTAAGGTCTTGCTTTTAGTGGCAATTGTTCTAGGAACAAGATGCATTGGTGTATTAGGAGGATACACATTCGCTCTAGGCATTTTCCAAAGAGGAGGGTTTGTTTCAACAATATTTTCACTTTTCGCTTATCTAAATCCATTTTTCGGAAAACTTGTTCGGAGTCACAATGTCCGAGGCTTAAACATGTTCAAAATCCGTTTCCTTCTTGTAATCATGGGGTGTGATCTTTATTTCCTTCTCTCTACATTTAGGATCATCTAATTTCTTGTTCATCTTTTCCCTAGTGACTTCATCGGATTTCTTATCTTCCTCAGTGCACTCAACGCAACTAGGTTTCTGTCTAGGTTTAAGGATTTCATTGCCATCATAAAGAACCTTATGAGCATTTCTAGCCTTTTTAATGACCTCTGAATTTGGTTCCTCAACAAGGGGAATGCTATGCTTATCGCTTAGGACTCTATGCTTAGTGATCATGTGAGCGATCGAATGGTGTTCCCTTGTATGTACAACTTGTTTTCAAGTTTGTTTTTCAAAGTTTTTGATTAGAAAAATCTTTCAAAAGTTTTGATTCCTTTGCATTAAATTCTTGCTTAAGCATTTTCACATTTTCTTGAAGTTCTTGTTTTTGCTTAGATTTTAGAACTTTTTCTTGCAAGGAATTTGACTCTTGTTTTAATACTTCTTCTCTAAAATTACTTTTTCTAATAATTGTACGCACTTGGTCATCCATTTCCTGCTCACGAGTGGTCAACTCAAATTTAGCACGTTGTTCATAAATAGCAACCCGTTCTTTATAGGCATTTAGTTGAGATATTACAGAATCATCGAGGGACATGCGATTATTATTCATCAAAAATATAGTCATTGTTGATTGCAAGAGATGCATCACTTGGTACAACTTCACTTTCACTTTGTTTCACATATTGATCATATGGGACAACATTGATATTACCCATATTTTCAATATTTGATTCAAAGTTTCATTGATAGTACTTTGTCATGCATCTTTTGCACATCAGCATCATCGTATAGTTTTAGTACCTCGGAGATGAGTTTGTCTTTGGATGGGCCAGCTTGTGGTGAAGAGGAGACCTTGGGAGAAACCATTGGAGAAATGCTAGCCATAAAGATTGTGTGTGCGGTAGGTCCATCATCCACATCAGTCGTATGCATCACTCGGCGACTTGAAAGGCATTCGATGATTGTGACCTATCTCTGAATAGGTTGCTCATCCACATCATCGCATCATAGGTCTTGGCATTGACCTCAGCAAGAAACAACAATTCCTCTTCATCCAAAGTAGCACCATTATCACGAGCTTGCACAGCGACATCTTATCTCTGAGTAATCACGGCACGTGGGCGGCGCTTTGGAGATGTGCAGTTCCTTGCAATGTGTCCCTCACCACCACAATTATAACATTTGATCGGCTTAGCTTGACCTTGATTACCATTCCTTCCTCGATTACGATTACCAACATAACCTCTACCGGCTCCACTTTCTTTGATCATATTGTCTTTCTGGCTGGTTTGCACCGATCCTCCCATCTTTAGCAGTAGCTTGATTGTGTGGGTTAGATGTTGTTCTGAGGTTGTTGTTGGTTTGTGGGAGAGAATTCATGTTTTGACTAATCGGAAGAGCTAGTTGATTAATGAAATTACCACGTGTGCATCGGCATCGGCTTGTTTGAACATAGGATCGGGGTGAGTTTGTGATTACCATTTCCCATGGGTATGACTTGTGAGGCTTTGGTTGTGATTCGGATGTTTGAGTAGAAGGCAGTTGAGTCATTAGACGAGCTTGTCTCTCCACGGTTGGTTTTGAATGATTAGAACCAATTTTCAAACATAGCAAGTCTCTCATTCTGAAGAAGGAAGGCATAGAGTTGCTCATAGTTTGTATTCTTCAATCCTTTAGTGAGCTTCACGGAAGTGACAAACTTGTGCCATTCGGGATTCATGTTGTTCACAAATTTTGAGTTCAATTGAATGTTAGGCATAGTCATTCTGATGTTCCTCATGTCATTCACCAACTTATGAAATCTCACATAGTACTCATAGACACTCTCATATGGTTTCATCTTGAAGTGTTCAAATTCGTCATAGAGTTGGGATTCTCTGTCTTCCATAGTTAATTAAGAACTTTGAGAGAAGCATCTTGACATTATCATCTTGCCTTTGCCTCGATTTGTGATTGATCGGCTTGTAGATGTCTTTAGGAAGACCTTGAAGAACAATGTT
>OU343219.1:46487911-46515773 GCA_910596185.1 Chrysanthemum makinoi
CTTATCTCATTTGCTTATTAGTTGTGGCTTATTTTCTTTTGCTTATTTGAGTTGCCTCGGCTGTGAAACATACCCACTTGAAGGGCATTAGTTTACTTGGTCGCTTAGTTGGCTTATCTGACCCCTCGCATACACAAGAATTGGCTTGAGCAGGCGTGATCAAATCCCGGGGTTAATCTAGAAATTTTGTTATAAAACACTAGCCGTGTTAAATTGTTAATATTATAGATTGTTTTGTTTCGGGGTACAAGTAGGCTTCCTAGAATGGTTGCGATTGAGGTTGTTTCGAGTCACCAAGATAAACCCCAAAGGGGTATTGTAACATATTGGATTTCACTAACACATCAAACCATGAGAATATGGGGCGTATGATTATAGGTTTTAGAGAGAGAAAGCTTAGAGGTTTAGGAAACTTAGTGAGAGAAAGAAAAATCTTATTATGAGCTCCAACCCTCTACCTGGGAGGTAGAGGGGCATTTATAGTACCATACATAAGCGCCACCTACTGAGGCATGGATCGGGCATACGATTAGGTAAGGAACCCGTCAGATCTCCATGTGTTACTTAATAAACTACTTAATAACATAATATGACTACGACTCTACGAGAGCTTTCTACGATTACATATACTTGATGTGAGGCACTTTTAACTCTTTGATTTAATAAATCCTAACAATCTCCCCCTAAGGGAGGTCACCTCAATTTACAATGATTACAAACAGATATTACATTTTAGATGTTCTTGGATTCAAGATTAAGCTCTTTGCTCTGTAGCCCGTAGTCTTTAATTCTTCATGTTCCGCATGTTTTGATGTTTCAAGTGGAGGTCTTTAACTGATCCACGTGATGTTGAGTTTTGAGCCAGCTTTGAGATCATCGGCCACATTAAATCTCTGACTCATCCTTTATTCTTTGTATCGCCATTGTGTGATGTTGTGACTTTCGGACCGACATGCTCACATTTTGGATCATGATATCTTCTTATCAGAGTTGCGGAAGCATTTGTTGATTCGTGATATTTTTATCGAGTAGCGAAGCATGGATTGAAAATATCGAGCAGTTGATGAAGATATACACTTATCATGATTTCTTTAGATTGAAACTGATGTGTGAGCATGCGGCTATGGATTGACTCCTCAATTCGATTTTGCAATCGTCGGTGTTCACGCATAAAAACATTAGCAATAAAGCGCACATAAGTGTCTTTGATCACTTTTGTTGAATTGAGGTACCGCGGCCCACGGTTCCCGGTTGATGCGGTACAAATGCGCACGATGGGGTATAGTTCGAAGAATTTCCTTGATAGGGTTTAGCATTTGCTCTAGCCGTTTCAAAGGAACATCTCAAAGACAACACGAGTGAGTGAACGGTAATGAGATTCACTAATTGATGAAAATGATTTGAAAACAATCGTGTATTTAGTATAAAGGGTTTTGCAATACAACGAAGGTTTTATGGAAAATAAATTATCAATCATAAACATCCTTTTGATTTTGAAAACATAATGCACAGTCGACATGCTAGAGAAAAGAATTTTTGAGCACAACGACTGGTTTTTCAAAGGTATCCGTCAATCCATTTTCCTGGACAAGGATCGATTCAATATTGAATCGCTCCATTGATGAATTCCAGATGACACAACAAGTCTTGGCAATACCACAAGGATAATGCGTAGGACTCTCAAAATATATTCTCACATTCCACATTGTGTGAAACTGTGAGTCTTCAAGAATGATGTGTCCTAATGAGATTTATTGATGATCTCGTGGCTCTAGACTCAATAGTGCACTTTTGGTTTCCTATGTCGGAGACTAGGGAGAGGGTCTCCTTCTTCAATATCAACAATCTCTAAGAAAAGTCGATAGATTATGTAGGTTCCCAGTGAGAATGAAACAAGCCCTTTTAAGAGGAACTTGAGTAGCTTGGGAAGTTTAGTGCGGTCGTCCTTTGGGTCCATGACGTCTTGTCTTCAATCTAGAAGCGTTACCTTGGTAACCACCGGTATATGTATTGAACCGGTTTTACGCCTAAAGGTTGAAATAATGGAGAGCTATTTCTTTTACCCTTTTCATTTAATTTCTTTTTCATTCTTCAACCCCTTGATTACTTACCGAGACTTCATAACTAGCCTTGTTGGGTTTATTCCATTCTAGCTCTATCTCATTCACTCTTCCCACTCACTTTTCTCCTTTTTCATCATACCTAAGGACTTCTACACTATCTAGTGGATTGTCCCTGGGTAGATCCCTCCGGCTCTGGCGGATCTTGGGAACAAATACCTAACCTTACCATCCTTATATCTCCATGCATAAAGTAAATTTGGTCGGTCTTTTTGATATTGTTCTTCTGCCATTGAAACCAATTGAAAACCATTTGAAAATCAATCAAGGTACTTGTGATATAAAATCAAAGTATTTTGTACCTTAATTGTTTTTGATATTTTAGAAATGCTCCCCCTCAACATGTGCTTCAAGTATTTGAAAATAGTTTAGCACATTGAGGCAAGAGGACTTTTAAAATCTTAGATAGGAAATAAAGTATCCAATCTTTGAGTTACCTTTTCTAAAATGATCATCATCACTTCCCGATCAAATTTAGTATTAAAATACTATGGATAAAGCATTTTGGGAAGGATGAGGTTTTCATTAATTTGCTCCCCCTCAATATGTGCATAGAGATTCGAAAGCATTTTGCACACATCAGAGGGAACCTGCACTTTAAATCATTCACGTTTCAATTCTTTTTGGTTTAAAATAAATGCTCCCCCTTAACATGTGCATGGAAAATTTGAAATCGTTTGGCACATGTAGGGAGGAGAGCTTGTTGTTAGATTTCTAAACCACTTATCAAATTATCAGTTTATCATTAATTTAAATCACAAATTCTCCCCCGATCACAATTTTCAAATCCTTTGAGATTTATGATCTCTATTGATTTAAATTAGTTTTGAAAACTTTTGAGGAGAATTGTGACTTGCTTTTGAAAAACATGTCAACTGATAAGAATCATATTTTCAGACTTTAAACTCCATTGTTTAAACATGCATGAGTATCTTTTGAAAACTTAATAATAGCCACGGTCTTGAACCATTTGAATAAAACATTGTTTATTTTGATTATCCATAAGTAGACCTTGCTCGATTATGTGTCAATTGTTTGAAAAATACACTTTTTGATTCGATTGAAATCATTCTCCCCCTCAATCAGTGACATAAGTTGTTGATTGAGAGATAGAGATTTTGACAAAAGATAAGTCTGGATGATTTTCAAAACAAGAGTCCGAGGTATTTTCAAAGCAATTTTGTTTTCATTTAGATGACAAATATTTTTCAGAAGAATTATTAGAAGGAAAAATATTTGGAAAGAAACATTTGTCTTTTTGGCGACAAACATTTGGTTTTAGAATCAAAGCATGAGGTTTGAAAACTTTAGATTAAGCATGGCTCTGTTCTTTCAATTAAAAACGGGTTACTGCCTGAAATGACAATAAACCTTGATTTTTCTCCATCTCGTTTTTTGATTTTTTTTTTTTTTTTTTTTTTAGGTTCAAACTTCATCTAAAGACCCGTGTCATTATTAAATGACAAAAAAAGTTCGTAGATGTTATCGAATCGGAAAAACATGACGAAGGAAATAATATTTTTGAAATTATTATTTTTTTTTATATTTTTTTAAGATTTTCAAAATTTTTTTTATGGGATTTTTAAAATTTATATATATATATATATATATATATATATATATATATATATATATATATATTTATTTATTTTCTTTTTGTTGGTTTTATAATTTTGTATTTTGCTTTTTGATAAGATATATACAAAGAACAGATAGAGTCAAGAACCTTTACTCCTCGTCTTCCTCCTGAAGACGTTTGAGTGTTTTTGGTTGAAGGCTTTTCAAGCCTAGTTTTGGAAGAATAAACTCAAACCGTTCTCTAGGAAGAGCTTTGGTGAAGATGTTCAGCTAACCGATATTCAGTTCTCAATAAGTATAACTCAACCACACCTCTTTCAACTTGTTCCCTGATGAAGTGATGTCAATGTCAATGTGCTTTGCTATAGAGTGTTGAACATTGTTGCTTGAGAGAGCAATTGCACTTTGTTATCACAAGATGTAGGAATTTTGTTGAATTCAAAGCCATAATCAGATAATTGTGATCTCATCCATAAGATTTGAGCACAACAAGATGACATGGCTATGTATTCAAACCTCTCGTAGAGGATATTGAAGTACTCATTTGTTTCTTTGAAGACCAAATGACAAGCTTATCACCCAAACACTGAGCACCTCCTGACGTACTTCGACGTGTATCTTGACATCCTGCATGGTCGAGCAAGATCCGCATAGAGGCGTTAGTGACATACCGGAGTCCTTCGGGTACCAAAGTCCCATGTTAATGGTTCCTTGGAGATACCGAAAGACCGTTTAACCGCTTCAAGGTGCTTTTTGGTAGGCTTAGCCTGGTATCTAGCAAACATGCATACAAATGTAACGGAATGTCCGGTCTCTTTGGCAATAAGGTACATCAGGGACCTAATCATACTACGATATTTATTTTGGTCAACCATGATCCCTGAGTGGTCCTCATCCAGTTTAGTGCGCTCCACCATGGGAGTGTCAACAGGGTCACAAGAATCAAATCCAAATTTCTTTAAAATTTCATTAGCATATTTAGATTGGTTGATAAAAATGCCTCCGGGACTTTGTGAAATTTGTAATCCCAAGAAAAATGACATTTGTCCCATCATAGACATTTGAAATTTTGTGCCCATTTCTTTAGATACACCATAAGGCATCTAAGTTGTTTTCGAGTGGATACAGATCGAGAAGGATTCCCAATGATGTTGTCCAATGGATGGTCATGTGTCCATTTTCTAAGGTGCTCGTGTGGTTGTTGTTGAGGAACTGAAGTGGCAGAGTTTAGATCTCCTGATAAAGATGGTTCAGGTGTTGGTTCAGGGGCAAAGATGTTTTCAAATGGAGCATCTTCGAGAGTAGCAAAGGGGTTATCTCCATCATAGGTTCCAGAAACGATTACATGATGTACACTCGATGATTGAAGATTTGTTGATGAGGATGAGTGATCTGCAGAAGGCGCTTCTTGACTCAATGACATAGAAACTGATGGGTTGTCTACGTTGACTGGGTTAGGGACTGCCTCTGATGATGGATTTGACTGATCATTAGCAGTAGGCTCATAGTGTTCATCAAACATTGGATCAAATAATTTCTTCAAATCATCTTCCGAAGGGGGCACATATGGGATTGCTGGTGAGGAATTTTGTACAAGAGAAGAACTAATTGGATTACTTACTGAATTTTGAGATGCGGGTCCAGAACTTGATTGTCCTGGAGCCATGTGCCCGCATACCATCGAACGTGACGTGAAATAGTTTCCATGATATCTCGGGTTCTTTTGTTGTAGATTCGGTATCCTTTCCTGTTTGATGCATAGCCTACAAAAACTCCAATGTCCGCCTTAGCTCTTAATTTTCCTAAATCTTGACCTTCATTCGTTGGATAGCACAAAGCACCGAATATACGAAGGTAGGAGAGATCAGGTTTTCGTTTATGGACAAGTTCGTATGGAGTCTTTCCATGAGTGGTGTGAATGAGAGAACGATTTTGGGTGTAGCAAGCAAAGGACAATGGCTTCGCCCAAAGAAACATTGGAACCTTTGATTAAATTAGCATTGTTCTTGCAGCTTCAACAAGGGTCCGATTTCGTCTTTCAACTACACCGTTCTGTTGAGGCGTACATGGAACACTTTTCTGATGACTGATTCCAATGCTTTCATAGAATTGACTTAAGTCTGTTTTAACAAACTCAGTGCTATTGTCTGTTCGAATAATTCTAACAGTATGGTTAAGTCGAACCTGCAGTTGTTTGATAAGTTTGATGATGACATCTGGAGTTTCATCCTTTGTCCTCAAAAACTTGACCCAAGTAAATCTAGAGTAGTCATCAACAACAACTAATACAAATTTCTTCCCATTAATCGTTTGCACTCTCATTGGTCCGTACAAGTCCATATGAAGGGTATGAAGAACTTCCATAACAGAGTTTGCAGGTTTGGGTTTGTGGGCATATTTCTTCTTGTCAAGCTTCCTAATTGACATCTTTGAACAAAGATGATCTTTCTCATATTTCAACCTTGGTAAGCCTCTTACTAGGTCCTTTCTAGAAAGATTATTAATGGTGCCGAAGTTCAAGTGATTGAGACGACGATGCCATAACCATGACTTTGTTTTAGAGGCCTTTGACAACAAGCAAATTGGAGAAGACTTCATCATATCTTCAATAGAGATGGTGTACAAATTAGTTCCACGTGATCCCTTAATGAGTTCCACACCATCTAAATCTCTAACGAAGCAAGTATGTTTTCGAAAGGCCACTTCTAGATCAGAATCACAGAATTGAACGACATAAAACAAATTATGACCAAGACCTTCAACATAATATACCCTAGAAATTACACTATCACCAACAACGTAATCTCCGTAACCCATAATTGCACCAAAATGATCATTCCCGAATCTAACAGTCCCGATAAATTTACTCACGAAGTTCATGAACCGCAAGCGGTCTCCAGTCATATGCTTGGAAACAAAATTGGCTGAGTCCAAGTACCACAGAATGATTTGAACGATCTGCAGTTAAACACAGATAATAATGGATTACTGGATAATTGGGATTCCCATGCAAGAATGGGTTCCACTTGTTTAGTAACAGAGATTGGAACACCCACATCAGAAGTAGAAACAATGATATCATTAGAGGTAGATGTCGGGCTAATAGTAGCAGTAGATCTATTCACAGTATGTTCACTTCTTAAAGGTATAGTTCTACCAGTGGGCATCCATTTCCTAATGGGCATTGATCTATATAGTTTAGGGCACAACGCATTAAGGCCAGAAGGTATCCAATGATAACCTACATCACTAAATTTTCTTCCTGTTAGTTTCCAATTTTTTCTAGCTCTTTTCCACCATGGTTTTCTAAACACTTTATCCCTTTTTGTAGTGTTAACAATTTTAACAGGAGTTTTGGTGGCATTACTTAAATCATTCACAGCACATACATGATTAATACCAGAGATCAAGCATTCATTACATGTTATGCAAGTAGTAGCAGAATTCGAATTAATTACAATACGCTTATAGCTAATACTAGAATCAACACGATTCGTTTTATTAAACTCAGACTTATTGTTCCTATGGTGATCTTCTACTCTCTTCCATTGATCACTCTTAGCTTGCGAGGTCCTATCTTGCTTTGTATTGCCTGGAGGCTTTGACCCGCTTGCCTTAGTGTCACTGATTACTCCTGTAGAGGGAACGATGGGAACATTAGTTGGTTTTACTACTTTCTGCAAAACACGTCTAGAAGTGCTGGGATCTAATGTACTAGGAGGCACATCAAAGGCCACATGTTTTACTTTAGGCATGACAACATCATCTCTCCTACTAAAGGATTTAGGAGGCATAGAACAGGGCATGAGAGCATCATCTTTCCTACTAAAGGATTTAGGACTAATTGCTCTTAGACATTCTAAAAGTTCTTGAGATCGTTTGGCATATAAGCATGCATACCTCACTTCACTATCAAGTAGTTTATTTAGACTATCCTCTTCAACGATCTCTCGGAGACATTCTAGACTATCCTTAAGGTACAAAAAATAATCTTGACATGAGTGTTCATTGTTCCTAAGATGAGGAGGAATATATTTAACAGTCACAGCATAACTAGAGCTAGCAGAAACTTTAGGTGCATTATTCACACCATAGGTGAATGGTTTTTCCCTTTTAACTGACTCTTCAGATCCTTAATTTCCTTTTGCAAAGAAGTTATTTTTTCGTTATTTTTGTCACGAGTGACCTTTATTGATTCAAATAAGTCATTGAAATGTAGTTTAACCTTTTCATTTTCCATTTGAAAAGCTTCATTTTCCAGTTGAAGTGCTTTAATGGTGTTTTGAAGATGAAAGTTCTTAGAATTTTGAGAATCTGAAGGAGGAGGCACATGGGAGCCAGACACATCATTCTTTTCACCCTTGAATTGTGAAATTTGGGTTTTCAATCTTTTGATCGTGTTACAGTGAGCTCGAATTTGTTCGTCACGTTTGTTTATTTCAAAAACTGCATCAAACTCTGGGACATCCGAGGATATCTTGATGTTTGAAGTTTTAACATTTTCTTTGGGATGTTGATATTTTAGTTGCAAATCAAAATGTTCAACTTCTAGCTTAGAAAAATTTTTAACCAAATTATCATGATCATCCTGGTCAATTTTCTCATTTAGTTTTGAGTTTTTGTTTTCGAGCTCAATGACACGATCATGGGAAACTTTCAAAACAACAGATAATTCATGAAATTGAGAAGCAGTAATAGAATGCTTAGTAACAGTATAAAACACATCTTGAGCCATACAACACGATATCAAGTTCTCATTTAAGATGTGAAGATTCTTCCTTTCAATTTAATTATATTTTAGTTCCCGTTCATAATTATTGACCTCAACAATCATTGCATCAAATTCCTTTTTCATTTCTTTAATCTCTGAGTCTATCCCCATTTTAAGGCTCTCAAATTGATTTTTTAATTGTTTAAAGAAAGGCATGACCTCAGTTAGATAGCATTCTTTAGTTTGCTCAAAACCCCTTTCCCCTTCATTTATCCCAGTTGGTGTGATTCTCTTTTTACATGTCTTCTTAAAATCAACGAATAGTTGATAAACATTATACAGGCTGAGTAAAGTCTTGCTCTTAGTGGGAAGAGTTCTAGGAACTAAATGCATTGGTGTATTCGGAGGATACACAGTAGCTGGAGGCACTTTCCTACGGGGAATGTTTGTTTCAACAAGATTAACTACTTTTTGCTTATCTATATCCCTTTTCCAGAACACTTGTTCAGGCGTTAATAGAGTTTGAGGCTTAAACATGTTTAAGGAGATCCAATTTTCGTTAGTGTAGTCATGGGGTTTGACCGTTATGTTTTGCTTTTTACACTGAGGATCTTTTAGCTTCTTATCCATTTTCTCTCTAGAGGCATCTTCTAATTGAATATCTTCCTCAGTACACTCTGCACAACTAGGTTTCTACCTAGGTTTAAGAATCTCATTGCCATCATACATTACTTTTTGAGCGGCTTTTGCAATTTTACTATACTTAGGATTGGGTTTCTCTATAATGGGAATACTATGCTTATCGCTTAAGACTCTATGCTTTGTGACCATGTGAGCAGTCAGAAGGGTGTTTTCTTGTATGTACAACTTGGTTTCAAGTTTGTTTTTCAAAGTTTTTAGGTTGGAAAATTCATTTAAAAGTTTTGATTCCTTAGCATTAAATTCCTGCTTAAGTACTTTCACATTTTCTTGAAGTTCTTGTTTTTGCTTAGCAGTTTTATTAAGCTTTTCTTGTAAGGAAATTAACTCCTGTTTAAATATTTCTTCCCTAAAATTGCTTTTTCTGATAAGTGTACGCATTTGGATATCCATCTCCTGCTCACGGGTAGTTAATTCAAACTTAGCATGTTGTTCATAGATGGCAACTTGTTCCTTATAGGCATTAAGTTCTGAGGCAATGGAATCATCAGGGGCACATGCAGTGAATTCATCAACAATATTGTCATTATTGACTACAGAAGATGTATCACTTGGTACAATTTCACTTTCATTTTGTTTCACATATTGATCATATGGGACAACGTTGATATTGCCCATATTTTCAATATCTGACTCAATAATTTCAGTTGATTGTACTTTGTCATGTATCTTTTGCTCATCAACATCATCATATAGTTTTAATACCTCTGAGATGATTGATTCTTTGGAGGAACTGGCTTGTTGTGGTGATGGGACCTTTGGAGAGACCATTGGTGAAATGCTAGCCATGAAGATGGTCTGGGCAGTAGGTTCATCATCGACATCAGAGTCAAATGCATCACAATCAGCTACTTGAAACGCATTGGGATTGTTCTGACCTATACCCTGCACTGGCTGCTCATCCACATCACCATCATAAGTTCTGGCATTTCCCTCAGCAAGAAATAGCAATTCTTCCTCATTCAACATTGCCCAATCGTCTTGAGCTTGAACCAAAAGTAACTTATCCCTGAAGTACTCTGGATTTTGTGGACGTTTTGGAAGAGTGCAATTCCTTGCGATGTGTCCTTCACCACCACAGTTGTAGCATTTAATGGGCTTTGCTTGACCTTGAGCCATGTTCCTTCCACGATTCTGATTACCCATATATCCACCACCACCACCACCAGCATTACCATATCCAGCACCTGCATTCCCATATCCAGCTCCACCATTCCCATATCCAGCTCCAACATTCCCATATCCAACTCCAACATTCCCTTGCTCATACTGTCTTCCTTGTACATTCTGTGTTGGGTTTTAGGTTCCTTGCATCAAGAATTACTTTAAGTACTGGAACCACGGACAGGCTTGATAGAACCACGGACAGAAGAGAGTAACCACTGATGAAGATAACCGCGGCTAGTAGTAATGTGTAACCATGGATGATATATTGTAACTACTGCTAGTGTTTTGTATAGTCGGTTAGTTTATTGTTTTAGATAAATATGGAAAAGATATTTATCTTGTAGGTTACGTATTGTATAATGTATAGGACTCTTGGCTTATAAAGGAGGTCCTAGGCTAGATTAGATAGATGTAAGTTTTATATCTAAGGTCGATACACTTCAAGGTTGCAAAACCCTAATACTGTAAGAGTATTCGTATTAATAAATAATATTGAGGTGTTGAATGTTAACTGTTCTTCTTCTTAAGGTTAAGTGTTAAATTCAGCATAATACTTAATAAGTTGTTATTCTAAAGTCAGTTTCTATATTAGATCGTTTGCTCAACTAGGATCAACAAGTGGTATCAGAGCTTGTGATCTAGAAACTGTAATCAAGAAGAGGTTAAGTTAAGTTTTGTTCAAAGAAGATAAGATGTCTGACGAAACTCACATGGTGACTGCTTCCAAGGTACCCATGCTCAAGCATGGTGAGTATCAAATCTGGAGAATGCGAATGAGGCAATACATTCGCATGATTGACTATGCTCTCTGGGATGTCGTTGAAAAGGGAGACACTCTTCCTAAGAAGGGTGAGGATGGCAAAGAAATTTCCATTGTTAGTGAAATTGATAAGGCTAAGAAAAAGCTGGAGATCAAGGCTCACAGTATTCTCTCCATGGGAATACCCAATGATTATGCTTTGGATTTTGAGCAATATGAATCAGCTAAAGAGTTACTGGATGCTCTTGAGACAAGGTTTGCTGGCAATGAAGCTACCAAGAAGTCCATGATGAATATGCTCAAGCATCAATTTGAAACCTTCACTTTCTCGGTGGAGAAAAGATTGATGGCACATACAATAGACTTCAAAAACTTATCAGCCAACTGAAGTCTCTAGATTATAAGGTTCTTCAAGAAGATATTAATTTGAAGTTCATTAGGAGTCTATCATCTGAATGGGCTATTCATACAATTGTGTGGAGGAATAAGGAGGACTTTCCTAAGATGACTCTGGATAATCTCTTCAACAACTTGAAGGTTTATGAGTCTGAGAATAACTTTGCTAGTGCATCTATCTTGCTAATCCAAACATTGCTTTTGTCTCCACTAATCACAAGAGCTCACAAGATGTATCCATCGCCTATGGTATATCCACGGCTATTGCAAACAATACCACTGTTAGTGATAATGTTAGTGATGGTGCAATTTGTGCTTTTCTGGCTGATTTAACTACTAGTGTTACTGTGTTGAATCAAGATCGGGATCAAATTGATCCTGATGATCTAGAAGAGATTAATCTTCAATGGCAAATGGCAATGTTAACTCTCCAAGCAAGGAAGTTTTTGAGGAGGACTGGAAGACAAGTTAAGTATGATGGTCAAAGGAGAGCAGGGTTCGACAAAAGCAAGATGGAGTGCTTTAACTGCAAGAAGAAGGTTCACTTTGCAAGGGAATGTCGAGCTCCTAAGAGGATTGAAGGTGTTAAGAAGAGTCTGAAGAGTCGCTCCTTCTTCAGCATAGGTGGCTCAAGATGGTCTTGGTGATTATGATTGGAGTGATCAGATTGAAGAAGGACCTAATGCAGCTTTTCTTGCTAGTGAAGCTTCAAAAGAGCATAACTTTGCTCTTATGGCTTATGCTTCATCTTCTGGTTCGGATTCTGAGGTATCTAATGAGTCTACTTGCTCTTTTAAATCATGTAATGATAACTTAGAATCTCAAAAAGCTATCACTGAAAGTATGAGGAAAGAAGTAGAAAGACTAACTATGGATAACTTAGGTTATAGGGTTGGTCTAGAGAGTGTGGAAGAGAAGCTTAGATACTGTATTAAATGTGAGTTTGAGTATGTAGATAAGATCAATATATTAGGTGGTGAAATTGATCTTAAAAATAGAGAGATTAAAATGCTTAAAGAGAAACTTGAACTAGCAGAGAATGAAAAACAAAAGGCCCTAGATGAAAAAGAAAAACATGTTGTTAGGGTAGCTAAAACACAATTTGCTTTTGATCTAGTTCATAAATCTATAGAGAGTCATCTAATGAAAAAGGGTTCTGGAATAGGATACAACAATATGCCACCACCTACTCTTATGCAACATGCACCACCTACTAAAGAACTGTCATTTAGTAGTGAATTCAGTTTTAACAAACCTGTAGAAGGAATAAGTAAGACTGAGACACCTAAGATAAGTTCTGATATGTCCTCTGATGCTCCCATCATTGAAGATTGGGAATCGATTCGAGGAAGATAGTAAAGTATCAACACGCCGAAAAGTTAGAACCTATCAAAAAAGTTGATACTAGACAAGCTAATTTTGTACCTAGATTTGGAGCTAAAGTTACCAAGAAAGTAGTAGAGTACAGGGAAATACCTAGGAACCAGATGCCACAATATAAACCTAGGGGTAATCAAAGAAGCTTAAATGGTTTAATTTCTAACAGATTAGGTGATGAGTTTCAATGTGTTAAAAAGGCTTGTTTTATATGTGGTAGTTTTGAGCATTTACAGAGAAATTGTAATAAAAACAGACCACAAGTTTGGAATCATTGGAGGAGGGTAAATCACCAAAACTTTTCAAAGAAAACAAATCCTCATCCTAAGTAAACATGATTCCTAGAACAGTGTTAATGAGGAATGGGAATACAAAATCAATTGTCACTGCTTCTCCCAAATGGGTTCCAACCACTGCTAAGCAAAGTGTAAACACGGCTAAGCAAAATCAAACCACTGATAAGCCAAAATTCACCACAGATAACCAAGAAGTTTTAAAAATTCCAAAGGTGATAACTGATACAGTGGTTGGGAATCTTTTTTATGCTGTTAAGGCCTCAGCTAGTTGGCAATGGAAACCTAAGACCAAGGTTTTACATCATGTCAACTGTGCATCAATGGACCTAACCAAATTTGATTATATTGATGCACAGGCGACCCAAGTCAGATTGGCTTGGGTCCACAAAAGGAACTAACTTGTTTAATTTCATGTGTCGGGCAATCTACAAGATGAGCTAAAAGACAAAGGAGTTTTTGATAGTGGTTGCTCGGGGCACATGACTTGGGATGGGAGCAATCTGGAAGATTTTGAAGCTTTTGATGGAGGATATGTGGCTTTTGGCAATGATCCAAAGGGAGGAAAGATACTTGGAAGAGGCACAATCAGAACAGGAAATTTGGACTTTGAAAAAGTCTACTTGGTACAAGGACTTAAGTACAATTTATTCAGTGTTTCTCAAATGTGTGATAAGAAAAACTGGGTACTTTTGGTGAAAATGAGTGTGTGGTGTTGTCTCCTGAGTTTAAGATGCCTGATGAGAAGTTTATACAACTTAGGGTACCTAGGAAGGAAAATATATATTGTTTTGATCTTAAAGATGTAATTCCTAATAGGTCCTTAACTTGTTTATTTGCTAAAGCATCTCTGGATGAGTCTAAGTTATGGCATAGAAGATTAGGTCACCTCAATTTCAAAACAATCAATAAACTGGTTAAAGGGAACTTAGTGAGAGGGTTACCTTCTAAGGTTTTTGAGTGTAAGGAACTGTGTGTGGCTTGTCGAAAAGGAAAACAACATAGAGCTTCTTGTAAGTCCACAACTGTCAACACCATTTCACAACCACTGTTTATGCTTCATATGGACTTATTTGGACCTACTTTTGTCAAGAGTTTGAACCATAAGCAGTATTGCCTAGTTATCACTGATGATTATAGTAGATTTTCTTGGGTTTACTTTTTGGCTGCTAAGAGTGAAACTAGTGAAGTTCTCAAGAGTTTCATTATTAAGATAGAAAATCTAGTGAATCATAAAGTCAAGATAATCGATGTGATAATGGATGAGTTTAAGAATGTGATGAATAGGTTTGTGTAGATAAAGGCATAGAAAGACAGTTTAGTGTTGCTAGAACACCACAACAAAATGGTGTGGCTGAAAGGAAAAATAGAACACTAATTGAGGCTGCTAGGACTATGTTGTCGGAGTCTAAGTTACCAACTACCTTTTGGGTCAGCTGCGTAAGCACTGCATGTTATGTGCGAATAGGGAAGGTAGTGAAGCCTCATAACAAGAGCCCCTATGAGCTGTTACATGATAGGAAGCCAATGATTGCATTTCTAAAACCTTTTGGGTGTCCTGTTACTATCTTGAATACCATAGACTACCTAGGCAAGTTTCAAGAAAAAGCTGATGATGGATACTTTTTAGGCTATTCATCAAATAGTAAAGCCTTTAGAGTATACAATAGGAGGACTAGAATTGTTGAAGAGAATCTACATGTTCAATTCATGAAAAGACTCTAGTGTTGAGACCAAAGGACCTGACTGGTCATTTTAACATTGATATGTTAACCAAATCTATGAATTATGAGCCTATCATTGCAGGAACTTCCACTAATGTTGATGCAGTTACTCAAAAGAATTCTGGTGAAGAAGCAATTTCTAAGGAAGCTGATTCTCCTCAAGAGTTCTATTTGTTTGAAAAGTGGAAAGCTAGTTCTGTCTCACCCATCATTGATAAGCAAGGTCCCACTGATGATGATGTCTTGAATACTGGAGGCAATAGTGCTCATCATCAAGATAAGGATGAGTTATTGAAAGATAATTCAGTGTTGGTAGAAGAAATTGAAAAGAAGAAAAAGCATCTGCAAGCAGTTAACGGATAAGCCAAACAAAAACACGGATAGAGTTAATACAACCACTGCTAAGCCAACAACTTCTACCACTGTCATTACAAGTGAAATCCCGGCCGTAGTAATACGATAGTAGTACTTTCTTTGGACCACATGCAAAGCCATTACTTGGTGAAGAGGAGTATCCACATGATCCTGATATGCCTGCTTTGATTGAAATTGATACTCCTACTGATGATGAAGACATGGATGATTTCTTTAATGCTGATTTAACTAATTTGGAACATGTCATTCATGAAAGTCCTGTTACCTCCACAAGGATACACAAGATTCATCCCAAGGAACAAATACTTGGAAATTTGAATACTCAAGTTCAAACAAGAAGCAAGGTTAAAACACGAACCCTTTCCTGAACATGGGTTCTTTGCAAGATCACTTCACAAAAGAAACAGTCATAAAGATCGGCAAAATTGCCTGTTTGCTTGTTTTCTGTCTCAAAAGGATCCCAAGAGAGTTGAAGAAGCATTATCTGAAGAAGGTTGGGTAGAATCAATGCAAGAGGAGCTTCTTCAGTTCAAACTTCAAGAGGTTTGGACATTGGTAGAACTTCCAAATGGTAAGAGGGCCATTGGGACAAAATGGGTGTTCAGAAACAAAAGGAATGAAAGAGGTATTGTTGTGAGGAACAAGTCAAGGTTGGTTGCTCAAGGATACACACAAAGCTGAAGGATTGGATTATGATGAAGTCTTTGCTCTAGTTGCAAGAATTGAGGCTATTAGATTGTTTTTAGCTTATGCTTCATTTAAAAACTTTGTGGTGTATCAAATGGATGTTAAAAGTGCATTTTTGTATGGCACAATTGATGAGGAGGTTTATGTCTGTCAACCTCCGGTTTTGAAGATCCGATCATCCCTGACAAGGTCTACAGGGTGAGGAGGCTATGTATGGTTTGCATCAAGCTCCTAGGGCATGGTATGAGTGCCTGTCCACTTATTTGATGGACAATGGGTTTAAAAGAGGACTAATTGATAAAACTTTGTTCATAAGAAAGCACAAAGATGATATTTTACTGGTTCAGATTTATGTAGATGACATCATCTTTGGCTCAACCAATAAAGAGCTATGCAAAGATTTTGAGAAACTTATGCATGATAAGTTTCAGATGAGTTCTATGGGAGAACTCACTTTCTTTTTGGGGCTCTGAGTGTTCAACAAAGGACTGATGTTATCTTCATTAGTCAAGACAAGTATGTAGCAGATGTTTTGAAGAAGTTTGGGTTTCAGGATGTGAAAAGTGCTAGTACACCAATGGAGACTCGAAAACCCTTACTACCGATGATGGAAGTACCGAGAGTTGATCGAAGTTGTACAGTCCATGATTGGATCTTTGATGTATCTCACTGCATCTAGGCCAGATATAATGTTCTCAATGTGTGTGTGTGTGCCAGATTTTAAGTCACACCTAATTCATCACACATGAATGCTGTTAAGAGAATTTTTAGGTATCTTAAAGGTCATCCTAAATTGGGCCTTTGGTACTCAAAGGATTCTCCTTTTGACTTGGTGGCCTACACAGATAGTGACTATGCTGGTGCTAGTTTGGATAGGAAGTCTACAACTGGAGGATGTCAGCTTGGGGAAGCAGACTTATTTCATGGCAGTGTAAAAAGCAAACTATTGTGGCAAATTCTACAACCGAAGTGAGTATGTGGTCTGCTAGTTGCTGTGGCCAAGTTCTATGGATTCAGAATCAATTGCTGGACTTTGGGTACAATTTTATGCATACTAAGATTTACATTGATAATAACAGTACAATATGCATCATTAAAAATCCTGTTTTACATTCTAGAACTAAACATATTGAGATAAGACATCATTTTATTAGAGATTGTAATGAGAAAAGGTTGATTCAAATGGTAAAAATCCATACTGATTTCAATGTTGTTGATCTTCTCACCAAAGCTTTTGATGTGGGGAGGTTTCAGTATCTTGTTGTTAGTATTGGAATGATTAATCTCTAAATTCTCAAATTGTTTTGTACCAGTTTGTATATGTACTTGCACTACTATTATGTAATCTTCGTTTTGCTATTTTTGTTTCTATCCACTGATAGTTTGTTTCTAACCACTGATAGTTTGGTTCAAACCACTGCTAGTTGTTCTGTTTTCACTAACCATTTTACAGTTACAAGAATGATCATTATAGAAGTAAAAGAAGTAGTGATGCAAAGTGTTCATTCATTCATTAGAGAAACAGCTTACGACTACAGAGTACAATCAACTTCAAATGCAACTACAAGAACAGAGCTATACATGATCTACTAATCTAGTTCATCTCATCTATTCCAACATCTAACAGGCTGTTGGATATGCATGATCGCTCACATCTTTCACACTAGATGTTGGATCTGCGTTCGTGAAGCCTTGCATAACCACCCATTCCTTCTATCTCAATGGCGGGAGATGCATGACTACTATGACGAGGATGCTAAGGATCAAAATGGAAAGGATGGATTGATGAAAACGTTGATGATGACGATGACCACATTAGATGAAGCACGAAGGACATAGTCATATCCCCAAAAAGCATCATTCCATTTTCCTTTTTCCCTTCCCCTTTACGATGTGTGAAGAAGCACCATAACTTGGTACTTGAAGACCAAGAACCACCTCTCTGTCTTTTGGAAGTGGTGGGTTTCTTGCTCGTGGTCTTGTTTGGGGTTGAGATGTGAAGGTGGGAGTATGAAGATCTCTTTGAGGAATCATCGAGTCCTCGATGCATTACTTGGATTCACCACACTATCATCTTCAGATGATGGAAGAAATGGAGATTTTAATGGTCTTGTTTCTTGTGGAGGAAGGTAGAACTGCCATGGGTTATTTTCTTCACTTGATGATGAAGATGATGATGAGGATGAGGAGGATGTTAGATTGACTACTTCTGGTTTATTCCAACTAGGGTTCCACATTGTGATTGCAGTTGATTGGAGACTTTGAAGAAATTAGGGTTTGGATATTGATTGGTGTGTGCGTTATGAAAGATTTGGGTTCTTTTTATAAGTAAGGTTTAGGGTTATGGAAGTAAATACGGGCAGTTTAATGTGGTTGAGAAGTTAATGAGATTTTTGGGAGTTGGACTAATATTAGTTCTAGAAGTTGACCATATTGACTTACCTATTCAAACCACGGATAGGTCTTTTGGAACCACTTTTAGCTCTTCCTAACCACTGACAACAACTTTCTACTTTGTGTTGGTTTTGTGTTTTTGTTTTACTGGTATGAAGGTTTTGGGTGCATAAGGAGCTGATTTACTTGCTATATCTCTTGGTCATTTGGAAGAATTGATCTCATGTATCTGCTGATGGTCTGTTGTAACCACGGATAGTAGTTCTGGAACCGCGGATAGCATGGAGTCTAGTTTTGGATAGTACAGGGGCTGTTTGGTAACATTGGCGAATCTATATCACTCTCCCAAATCCCGGACGGATCATTTATTTGATTCTCAAACCACTTCCAATTGGCGCTCAACCTTAACCTAATCACTTTCTTTGCATAATTCATCAACTCACATCATTATTTTCCTAAATCAAAATGGCTGAAAAGTATTCCACTTCTCATAACTTAGTTGCCATTCTCACCAAGAATGCTCGATCTAAAGGGTTTCATCAAATGATTGATTTCTTAGTTCACAGTCCCATTCATTATGCTTTAAGTACACCCACCATTCTTTAAGCCTACATACATCAATTCTGGAAGAATGCTACACTTGCAACGGTTGATGGTGTGGAGATGTTTCGCGTTCGAAGTAGATGAGCATGTTATTTCAGTTCTTGAGGATATCATTCGAGAGGTTTTGCAGTTTGATGATGCTGATGGGGTTGACAATCTTTCAAATGTTGAGATTGTTGCTGGTTTAGAGAGATTAGGTTATACACATAGAGGTGAAAAGGTACAATTCTTTAAGAGTTTGTTTTCACAACAATGGAAGTTTTTGATTCACACCTTGTTGATGTGTATGAGTAACAAGACCACGAGTTTTAATGACTTTCCTTCAAAAATTGCTACTGCTATTATTTGTTTATTTGAGGGAAGGAAGTTTAATTGGTCTAGAATGATTTATGAGGGGTTAGTACAAAATATTAGGAAGAAGGGTAAATACTATTTGTATCCTCGGTTTGTTCAGCTTATTGTAGCACATCAAATTGTTGATCCTCTTGAACATTCTAGAGAGTATGAAGTACCTCATATGCTTCCTAAGGTTTTTGAGCATATGAGGAATCAGCCACAGAATGTACAAATTAGAGATGTTCCTTTATTTCCTCACATGCTTATTTTGTCTTCATCGCTCCGATTTTGATGAAGGTCTTGACACTCAACCGCTTGTCAATGATACTACAACTCAAATCACTGAAAGTACACCTCCAACCACCGATACTATAACTCAAATCAGAAAGTACACCTCCAACCACGCTACTACACCTATTGTATGGACTAGGAAAAGAAGGGCACTAAGCTTCCTCGGCAGTGCTAGTGGTGTTGTTCATGAGGCTGCCATGGTGAAGGTGACATGATTGGAAGGGCTTCCACTACTGATACATGCTTAGATGCTTGATCGAGGATAGTGGAAACATATATAAGACCCAACCATTGGCAACTCCTAATGTGGAGAGTTCCTTGGAACTTAACACAGTGGAGGAATCCTAGCCACTTGGCTATAACAGGTGCATAGATGTTCGCTCGGTCTCGATGCTATGTTTTCTATATCCAAAGATTCACCTCTCTGAGCAGTTAACACGTCGAGTGATGAGGATAGGTTGGAACCCTAACATGAATTGACGGATTCGAGTTTGTACATACGACTTTTCCAATGAACCACCTCTCGGACCAGTTCACACAGTGGGGAGGATATTCTTGAACGCTTAAATGAATTGACGGCCAAATGTACCAAGATGGAGGAGACGATCTCTAATCTCAAGGAATTGGCTGGGTTTCATGAAAAGGATATTCGGCGCTTGAAGCAAAGGGTTTTGGTTTTGGAGAAGATAAAAGGCTGGGCTTGCTGCTTGAGGAAGCTAAGGAAAAGAAGCTGAACTCCTTTCCACTCAATATGCAGGATGTATCCAAACAGGGGAGGAGTGAAGGCAAGAATTTAGGGGAGGATGTTAATGTATCTATGGAAGAAGATGTTGATAGTGGAGATCAAACATTTGTGGTATCGATAAAGATGGAAATGAGGCAGTTCTTGAAAATGTGAAGAAGGTTGTAGAAGATGTAGTAATGAACACAAACACGGATGGTATGTCTGAAACCACGGTTAGTACACTTCTAACCACCGATGTTTGTAACAGACATAGCAACAATAAACACTACAACTATACCTTCAACAATCATACCCACTGCTATTATAACCACTTCCACTGTTGTAACAACTCTCTTTATATTACCATCTAAGCCTAAAGAAGTAGAGAAAGAAGCTGCAAGTACATTGATTAATCTGAGCAAAACATCATCTATTTCTACACCCATCATTACACCTTTGCTCATCTGTCAAACTACTGCACCTAAACCCAAACCCAGAGAAAGAACTTTAGTTATTGGTGAACCACTGAAGAAGAAGGTGATTCAATCTGATGTTGGAAAGGGTAAAGGTATTGCGATTGCAGTTGAAGTTTAAAAATAGAGCAGAACAAGAAGCTTTTGATGATGAATTTGTAAAGAATATGGTTGTTGAAGAACAAGCAGCTTTGGATAAAAGAAAGAAAGAAGAGGAGGAAGCTAATGAGAAATGGTTAGCTATATGGTATAATTCAGAAAACTATCTTCAAGCTTCTTTACAAATTCTTGATGAGTTTACTGCACAAGAATGGGCATTCTTTGGATGATGAGGAGAAAGTTAGATTGATGAGTGAATGGGCAAGGAAGGTTAGCAAAACAAAGAAACAGGTTATAAGAAAGAAACCTCCTACTATGGCTCAGATGAGGAATGTATTGATGAAAATTATTAAGAATTCGGGCATTTATGTTTCTGATAATCTTAGTAAATGTTCATATGAAAGAATTTTGGAAATTTATGAGAGATGTATGAGGATTAATGTAGATGATTTTTGTCCAATGAATTCTGAGAAGGAAGAAGAGTGGATAAAGAAGCATGATGAGTGGATGCTAAGTAAAAGGAAGAGAAAATCAGAGGTTCAGGAGTCATCTGATTCTAAAAGATTGAAAGGTGTTGATAATGAAAATAAAATCATTTCTTATGAGTTTAAGCTTAATGATGGAAGTGAAGGTGTTTGGAAAATTAAAAGACTCAACAATGAAGTTTCTGAGTATAATAAATTTTCACAAATGCTTCAGTATTTTGATAGAGATGATTTGATTAATCTTTGGATACTTTACAAGAATAAGTTTGGTGAAGTACATCCAAATGATTATCATGAGAGGTTGGTTTATCATCATTTGAAGATTCTATTTGAACCTACTCATGATGAATCAGAATGGCAAGGACTCTACAATGGTCAAGTTACTAGATGGTTTTATATCAAACTTGTGGAGTTCATGTTTTGACTGTTTCTGGAAAGGTTATTCATATGCTTGTAGAAGGTGATTATCCTCAACTGAATAAGCATCCAGAATAATTGCTCGGATGTTGAAGCCTGGTTGTATCAAGATGTTAGTACCTTATGATGGTCAAGCTTACGATTTGTTACTGAAATATGAGAATATACTTAAGGCTAGTAAGTGTTTGGCTACATCCTCCATTTCAGATGTTTTGAGCTTAAAGGAAACTTGAGAATTCTTTTGGAATGTATCAAGTTTAGGGGAGGATTGTTGGGTTTTAGGTTCCTTGCATCAAGAATTACTTTAAGTAATGGAACCACGACGCTTGATAGAACCACGGACAGAAGAGAGTAACCACTGATGAAGATAACCGCGGCTAGTAGTAATGTGTAACCACGGATGATATATTGTAACTACTGCTAGTGTTTTGTATATTCGGTTAGTTTATTGTTTTAGATAAATATGGAAAAGATATTTATCTTGTAGGTTACGTATTGTATAATGTATAGGACTCCTTGGCTTATAAAAGGAGGTCCTAGGTTAGATTAGAAGGATGTAAGTTTTATATCTAAAGTCGATACACTTCAAGGTTGCGAAACCCTAATACTGTAAGAGTATTCGTATTAATAAATAATATTGAGGTGTTGAATGTTAACTGTTCTTCTTCTTAAGGTTAAGTGTTAAATTCCGCATAATACTTAATAAGTTGTTATTCTAAAGTCAGTTTCTATATTAGATCGTTTGCTCAACTGGGATCAACATTCTGCACCATAATCTTTCCATCTCTAACAGTATCATGATTGTGGAGATTGGATGAGGTTCTGAGATTCTTGTTGGTGTGTGGAGTGAGGTTCAGATTTTGTTTAACCATAAGAGTCAGTTGATTGATAAAGTGTTCCATGATTGTGTCTCCATCTGGTGGTTTATACCCTGGGTCTGGAATGAGTTTGTGATTACCATTACCAGTAGGTATGACTTGAGATGGTTTGGTGGTTATTCCAACATTGGTGTAAAAGGCTGTTGAATCATTTGACGAACTTGCATTACCAGAATTTGAATCGAATTTTTCCAAGATCATTCGTTCAAACATCGCATGTCTCTCATTCTGAAGCAAGTATGCATACAATTGTTCATAGTTAGTGTGCCTCAAACCTTTTGTTAGCTTGACAGAAGTGACAAATTTGTGCCATTCGGGATTCATGTTCACAAACTTTGAATTGAGCTGAATATTTGGCATAGTCATTTTGATATTCCTCATGTCATTCACAAGCTTGTGGAACCTCACGTAATATTCAGTGACAGTTTCCCAGAGTTTCATCTTAAAGTGCTCAAAGTCATCATACAGGTGAGACTCTCTGTCTTCTTTAGTTAATTCTCGAACAGAGAGAAGCATCTTGACATTGTCCCAAATGCTTGGCTTAGTGTGTGTGATTGATTAGCTTGTAGATGTCTTTTGGTAGACCTTGAAGAACAATGTTTGAGGCTCTAATATCAGATCGTATTATCTCTTTTCTCCTTATCGGTAAGTTCATCATATGCCTTTGGTCTATCCAACCCCAATGTCACCGAGCCATCCGTAGTTTCAAGAAATCACGTCTCTGGTAGTCTCAATCTGGTATGGTCCTTCATCAATTGATTTGAGAATGTTAACCCCATTTTCCTTACCCAAACAAGCATTACAACCTAATTGTTGAGCCCATGAGTCATAATCAGCCTGTCAAGCATAGGTGGGAGTATCGATCCAGCTACTTGAACGTCCTCGGCTTACTGAAGAGATGATTGTAGGCACGTTAGTAGACATGATTACAGATTTCACGGGATTTTATAACTCTATGATTAAACTGGGAAACAGATTCTTTCACGAGATTTTACTAAATCAAGAGAAAACCGTATCAGAAACAATAATTAACCAAGTCGCTTTGCACCAAGTCGCTAGGTATACAAGTCGCTTCAATGGACAAGTCGCTAAGCTCACAAGTTGCTAGAAGAACAAGTCGGTAGTGACACAAGTCGCCAGGTATACAAGTCGCTTCAATGGACAAGTCGCTAAGCTCACAAGTTGCTAGAAGAACAAGTCGATAGTGACACAAGTCGCCAGGTATACAAGTCGCTTCAATGGAAAAGTCGCTAGGCTCACACGTTGCTAGAGTAACAAGTCGCTATATGGACAAGTCGCTAGTGCACAAGTCGCTACCCACAATAAAGACAAGTCGCTGAAAACGTAGAGACAAGTCACTACGAAGACAAGTCGCTGGCCAAAACAGTACGACCACTACTTTGTACTATTTGTCGCTTTGTCTCAAAAGACAAATCGCTAGACCACAAGTCGCTTCCCACAACAAAGTCAAGTCGCTACGAATGTAAAGACAAGTCGCTATGAAGAATACTTGTCCGTGACTCAAGTCGCTAGGTAGAAATGTTCAATCCAAAAACAACCCAACCACAGTGATTCAAACCTTCCAAATCAAAACCTAAGCACTTATACTGATTCTAAACACAAAAGTACAATCAAAATCCAAACTTTAACACTAGAAATAGTCCAAATGATGCAAATACCACTAAACTCTTTCAAACCCAAAAACCATATAAAACCACTAGAAATCCAAGAACATGTAAGAGAGATGATCAAACCATGGCTCTTGATACCATTTGTAACATATTGGATTTCACAAACACATCAAACCATGATAATATGGGGCGTATGATTATAGGTTTTAGAGAGAGAAAGCTTAGAGGTTTAGGGAACTTAGTTAGAGAAAGAAAAATCTTATTATGAGTTCCAACCCTCTACCTTGGGAGGTAGAGGGTATTTATAGTACCATACATAAAACGCCACCTACGGGCTGTGGATCAGGCATACAGTGGGTAAAGACCCGTCCGTCCTCCACGGTGTTACTTAATAAACTACTTAATAACATAATATGACTACGACTACGAGCTTTCTAACGATTACATATACTTGAGGTGACCGACACTTTAACTATTGGATTTACTAAATCCTAACAGGTATGGTTTTACGTTGCTTTGGGTCACAACGAGACACCACGGGGGTGTTTGTCACATTGTCTATCACTAGTCCTCGAGAATGACTTAGAACCTCGCTATGATAGTGTTCGGTTTCTATTTTGTGCTTACGTTTTGACTGGTTTCCCTCGCGTCAAGGTTGCATCTCAAACACCGTATTTCTCAAAACTACTTTTGGTAAAAGTTGGTATATGGGCCTCAAGCCTAGATTTTAATAAGTGTTAGTTTGGGTGTGTTTGTTTAGTGGGCTGTGAAGCCCATTCAGTTTTCCAAGGGTCCATTCGGTTTAGTAATAACACAAAGCCCAACCCAAAATTTATTAAGAATGTGTGTTGACACTAGGCTGAAAGCCAGTAATACAAGGGGTCCGTTTTGTTTTAATTAATCAGCCCACTAGGGCATTAGATTCTTGCGTGTAGTCTCGAGTTTTCCTTCGACCCAAATTCCATCTCATTAGACTTGCTTTCCGTCTCGTATCAATTCGTTACACATGGCATATCATTGCAAACGACTCATTCCAATTGCAACGCGACACAAAGCATCAATAGCATTATCATCGAAATAACGCACGAAACAAGCTTAACGTAAACAAAGTTTTGAAAATAAATTAAATAAATGAGTTTGCTACTACTACTCGTAGAATTATTTAGAAGGTTTTCACACTTCTAACCATGCAAATATAAACTTGTATACGTACATTGTATTTTGCTAGTGCAAGTTGTATATATATCAAGTTAAGACATAATTTTCCTAAAAAATAAATACATTTATATAAAATGACATAAGAATATGTACACTTAATGTATATATATCCTTGGTTCACGATATTCACTTAAACCAATAACGTCTTACAATATATATATACTTACTTTTCGTACATCGTTATTCGGTTATCATCAAACCGAAGCCTCGTTCATCCTCGATATACTTTCTACACTTCCATAAGCCAATACACACACGAGCAAGCAATGTCACACAAGCAACAACAACACAAACATAGTAAAACTTATAAAGTTTATTTAAACTTTATTGAGTCTTAAACATGGAATAAAGACTAAAACTTGTCGTACTAAATTAGGTTGCGTGTCAGAGCCACTCACTATCACTACTTGATTTTTTCACATCACACTGCTATTTTACTGAGCTGAGTTTCTTAGCCCCTACTTTTACCTGTTTTGTTACTATTTGGGGGGAGAATACATGCTCGTTTTTACTTAAACTTAACGCTCATTTTATCTAAACAAGTGAATTGTTTACTCAAATTGTGCTGATTGGCTGAAATAATTGATTTGGTTATTTGAATGTGTTACGTGTTTTCCTGCCCCATACTTGCTTATTTTTCTATTGAACACAAGTGTTACAGAAACTATTTGCTTTTATATGGACACAAGTACTTGAAACCATTATGCCTACATGACCGAATGAACTGGTAACATGACCAAGTGAACTAGTCACATCTGCTACGTACATACATGACCGAATGAACTGGTCACATAACCAAATGAACTGGTTAAACGAACATTAATTCTTGTGGTCCACACAACTTTTGCAAACTTAAACCTATGAACTCACCAACCTTGTGTTGACACTCTTTAGCATGTTTTTTCAAGTCTTAAGGCGATAGCTTGATTTTGGAGGCGCAAGGCAATGGCATGGCATGGGCATAGATTTCTCTGATAGTAGGACCGCTTTACCAATATGGGCTTTTATTTTTGCACTAAAAAATGATGTAAACCTTGTTTTATTACAATGAACAAAATA
Organism: Chrysanthemum makinoi; assembly: GCA_910596185.1. Taxonomy (NCBI): domain Eukaryota; kingdom Viridiplantae; phylum Streptophyta; class Magnoliopsida; order Asterales; family Asteraceae; genus Chrysanthemum; species Chrysanthemum makinoi. The sequence goes on from OU343219.1 coordinate 46,514,407, forward strand.
CTTAAAGAAAATCCGTTGTTCTAAACTTTGTGTTGTGGTACCGATTTATTAGCACCCTAATGCCAATACTATTTCCGCTGCATTGGTCATTTTTTGGGGTGTTAAAACAAAGATGAACTCATCAACCTTATGAATACCGTCAGGGTCACATTTACATACTGAAGAGTAGACTACCTAAACATCATCAGATACTTGAATCACACTTTACCACTATCTGAGTTAGGGTGATCAGATACCTTATGGTATGACCTGAACCCTCAGTTAATGATTCCACGACTGAGTATTAATGTTGTCTCTTGGCTTGATAATGATTCCACGGCTGAGTATTAATGTTGTCTCTTGGCTTGATAATGATTCCACAGCTGAGTATTAATGGTTTGTGTGACAAACCGTAATTTCCCGGCTACTATTTTAATAAGTCATTTTTGTCAAAAAATGCAAACTATTTATTTTTTGATTATTATAACTTAAGATCGAAGAGTTATCTCGTGTTTTCAGAAACCCCGGCACCACACACGTACCGACATCGGTTTAGTAGCGGCAAAAATTTAATAGTTTATTCTCAAAATAATAATATTACCTTATTATTTCGCTCATCAAATCGCCTCCAAAAATATAAAAATTATAAATTACGGATACCCGACAGGTATTTTACATAAAAATACGTGTCACTTTCAGCACAATTTATACAGTACGGGGTATACAATACACACTTAATAATAAAATTAATAATAATACTAAAATTTCTTTACCCTACATCACGCCCTATATACTTTTCTCAGATCGTTTACCCTTTCCTCTCTCTTCTGAAAACGCACAACCTACACTGCCCCTGTTCCTTTTTTATTTTATCTCTCCACACATCTTCTTCTTTGTACCGTCATTATCTCCCAAAACCTGGAAACCATCGCCCGATTTACTTTGTTGATATATCGCCCCTATACTGTCCCTTTCAACCTCAAGGTCAAACAAGAACAAGATCCATCACCATCAATTGTTGTCTCTCCTCCCCAAGGTGCCTCACAAGATCACATAGGAGATGGGAAATTGATAGTAACCTTTGTTTAATTCATCAACTCACAAGTCTTCATCAAGAAAGGAGAGTCAAGACTTTCTTTTTTGTTTTTCTTTTCAAACGTAGTCGAACCACAAGGAACCACGAGAGACACCATCACTCAATCCTATCACATTAGCAAGATTTTCAAGGTGTCAAGTTTGTTGGTTCTTGGGTTTGCTTTGATCGGTCACACTTGGTTCCATGTGTCCTCTCATTCGACTACTCTTATCCTATTTGTAAGGTTTTTTTTATCTCTTGTCTTTATAAACTTTCAGTCGATAAATTATTATTGAGGATGTGTTAATATGAA